>OX451741.1:272122718-272722718 GCA_948472305.1 Vicia faba
ATATATATATATATATATATATATATATATATATATATATATATATATATATATATATATATATATATATATATATATATATATATATATATATATATATATATATATATATATATATATATATATATTCATATTTAGGATAAATACAAAATATATACCCCTTTTATTTTCTTATTAATATTTAATATAAAAAATACATTTTGGACAAATACCTCATTTTATTTTATTTTTTGTATATATAGATAAATATTTGTTCATAATAAATAAATGGTATGTTTTATTTAATAGAATTAGGGTTTTACCCTAAATAAGAGAATATTCCAAAAAAATAATTCTTTTCTCATTTTTTTTTATTTATTTACTTGACATAAATAATTTTCTTTTTATATATACACATGAAAATTCTTTTTTACCTTTTTGCATATTTATTTCAATTTCCATTTACTTATGCAATTGTTCATATTGTAGATACTCAAAGCAAATGATGTAATAGCTTAGATTCAATTTCTTGTCAAAATATATCCCCATTTGAACATTGTACCCCCCTCCCTATATTATTGTGATGTAATAGCGTAGGAATTTAAATTTCGCACTTTATCGCTTTCTAAACACACTATGCTAGAATTAGGGTTTTGTATGCGAATAAAAATGAACAAAGTAGTTGGACCTAATACAAGAGGAATGAGCATGAAAAATGGACAACACATCTCACACTTGCACCCCTAGGGTACTCCACTTTGTTGCCTTCAAATAATTGGGCCATGTTGCATGTTGAACTTCTTTGGGTAAAACAAACAATCAAATGATCATAGTCCCTCAAAATGTTGCTTAAATGAATGATCAAGTCCCTTTTAAAAGAAAATTGCCCAAAGACATTTAACACAATTGCAACTATGGTCTAAACGATGACCCGCGCCCGTCCCTTTAAACTCCTAAAACAAGATTGTCCACCAAATGCAATGGTGGAACAAAATTGTCAAAAGGTTTGAAACATAAACAAAAATCTTTGAGAAAATTTTAGGGTAGATGAACTCTTAAGTACTTGTCAACTTTCCAAGAAAACACTTGCCTTATTTCAAAACCCACTTCACAAACACTTTCAAAACAAACTTTCAAAAAACCTTGAAACATCTTTTTAAAAGACAAAACACCTTTTGTAAAACATTCGAGTAAAGAATTGTTACAAGGGTAGCCTATACAAGGCATCTTTTCAAAAACATTTTCAAAACCATACACAAAAGCACCATTTCAAACAATTGAAAACCAAGGCAAGTTGATCTAGGCAAGTACCTAAGAGCCCATGGATAACCATGGATAGAAGGGGTGCTAATACCTTCCCCTTCTATAATCTACTCCCCGAACCCAAGAAAAATCTCAAAGGTTTTTGCTGTGCTTTTTAAACCTTTCCTTAGGATAAAATAAAAAGTCGGTGGCGACTCTTGCTCAACCGAAACATTTACGAAAACAAACGCAAAGCCATAGTCAGTTCTCCCACCGTATCACACTTTCACATAAAGAAAATCTTCTATTTTTTTTCTTTCCAAATATTATAATTAGAACCATTAAACTCACCATCCTAGACGTGTTAGTCTCCATCGTTACACAAAAAAAACCACGACTCTGATACCACTTGTTGATATAAAATCACAAACGAAACAAAATAATTCAACAACACAATCTCTCCCAAATACCAAATGCAATGACAATCAACAGAACGCATAAAATAAAACAACACAATTTTAGCAAAGAAAAACCTCTGTTAACTAGGAGTAGAAAACCACAAGACCCGTAGGGCACTTAAAGCCTCCACTATAATAAATAATGGGTAAAAACAAGGTTATCTATAATACTAGTTATAGGCATATATAAATATCATCAAGATTCACAATCGATCATGGAATTCCACAATAATTAAGAGAGATAAAACAACCCAAAAACACTAAAAAATTCAGACCTCAAAGATGGACTCGACAGAAGGAATTAGAAAGCTCTAAATCCAATCTCCACCATTCAAAATGTGCTCATATGAGTCATGAACTTTATATCAAAATTTAAAGATGATCCGACTGTTGGATTTTGCGCAAGCTCTAATTTTCTGGGACTGACTTGTGTAGAATTAGGGCTGCAGGAATGTGTTCTCTCTAGCTTTTCTTGTTGGTTTTCTCACACAATGAATGAATAACCTTATTATCTTTGTTGGATAATAACAAAGACATATACACACATGGGCCACTAACCCACATCCATTTAGACCTCTCCAAATATGAGGGATAGCTAAACATACCTTTAGTCTCAAACTTCAAATTATAATAAATTATTTTTAAAATAAAGAGTTGTCATATTCAACTTTTAACAAATTCAACATAACCGAATAAAATAGTTAAACTCCAACAAACATAATAAGAAAACAAACTTTCCCAACTCCGATGTTATAAGATCAGAGCAATACTTCTAAATAACGATAAAACTAAACGAAGCAACTCCATGAGCTAACTTCCACTTACAACAACAAGCTTTACTCTCGAGTATTTGCAAGATGTCCACGGTGGACAATATCAAAGAAAAAGGGGTGAGAAACAACATTCAATATAAACAGTGTAAAGAATGCTAAGGTAGATAAACATACAACAAACACACATTCATTACACAATCAACAACAACTTGGTCTTACACCCATTCACAACAACATACACACATTCTTCGTCAATTCAACAACATCACGAATAACCAACCACATATGCAGGTATCTATGAAATGTACTCCACAATTGATTCATTATACATTTCATACCATTTATGAACACTCTGGTTCATCTCGCTCCTCGATCCCCACCATATGATTAGATTCCTTCTTGGAACTAGAGCACACAAAAAATCGCCGCTAATCACTATATAACAACACTTCACTAATGCCTCAATGGAATTAGCTACTCGCACCGGATCCTCACCATAGGATCTGGGCTCACCAAAAATCGCTACTAATCACCATATAGTAACTTTTCACTAATCCCTCATTGTAATTAGCTACTCGCTCTTAAATCTATACCATCAGACTAGAGCACACTAAAACAAATCGAAGTTCAGACACTATGATGCATGAAAAATAACATTGACATGTAAAAAAACACATGCACATCGACTCCTCTTCCGACCATGCATTCCACCAACAACATCACCATAACCAACATAGTATGCATATATTTAAGTATGCAACATCACCAACAATATGCATTTTAACCAAAATAATTACCATGTGTTGTACCCCAAAATTTTCCCTCCCATATTCTTCAAAATTGCAAAGAGCATGCTTCAAAATCTCCCCAAGGGTTGCACAGTTCGAGGGCCTCCTAACAGTCAAAATTAGGGTTTTGGTTTTGACAAAGAAAATGAAGTTTACAAGGGTCCAATCAAGTCCCACATGTTTATAAACATTGTCAAGTATCCTCATACCAAGTTTCAAGACTCACAGCACAAAATTGCACAGTCAAAAACCCTAATTGCACTACAGTCAACTGTAGGGGCAAAATGGTCATTTGACAGTCAAAGGTTCAAATTTTTGGTCAACATCTCATTTTGAGGCCACAAACATCATTTGATCAATTCTTGATCATGATTTTCAAGGTATGACTCAAAAAGTCTCAAGATGCAAAAGTTTCCATATTTGGACAGTTGAAAAAGTCAACTGTAACTTGACCTAGGCATAACTTCCACATGGTTTATCAGAAAAATTCCATCCAAAGCTCATTTTGAAGAGAAAGACATTTCCTACAACTCCTCTTCACACTTCAAGTCCAAGAAATGCTCTCACAAAAAGTTATCAATTTCAACATTATAGGTCATTTTCAAAAGTCAACAAAAAGGGACTTTAAGTCAAAGGCCATAACTTGATATTGGTAAATCAAAATGATATTGGACCAAAGGCATTGGTTAGAGGACTCCAAGACCTTTCCAAAATGTCCAAGAACATGATCAAAGCTTAAAAATTGAGCAAGATATGCCTTGTGGAAGTTGGGAAATTTTTGGGTATTTTGAAAAGTCAACTTTGCTTCAAATGCCTTAAAATTGCTAATGGGCCACATTTTCTTCCAAGAATCATCATCCAAAGCATATGCACGACCATTTGGCCCAAAGGGGATTTATTCATCATTTTTATTTATTTATTTGAATTTTTAATTGCTATTAATTCATTTAAATTAAATAAAATATGGAAAAATACTAAACCAAAGTTTTTAAATCTTTTTGTGCAGAATAAACTCTCCTTAAAGGCTCAAGATTCGTGCATAACCAAAATTGGAAGGTTTTGCCATGATTGGAATCAAAAACATGTGAAAAAGATTTGAAAAATTATGCATGAAAATCAAATATTCATTCCATCAATGCAAGGATTTTTTGGATCAAAAACTCAACCCTAATCCATCCTCATATAAGTGTGATCAAAACCTAATGCCAAGGAACCTCTAAGCTGCGCCCAAAGCTGAAGAAGAACATTGCAATTTTTGTGAAAAATCTGAAAACTGAAAACTACATTCTAGTGCGATTCAAAGAAAAACAACTATTCCATTGCCTTCCTGAGACATCAAGGGAGCTTCCTGAATCAAAATCATCAACTCTAACATCAAGAAACGGTAGAATCAAGTGGTCCTGTTTCAAATTTTATACCTATTCGTGTTTCAATTTATAAGCATTTTCATTGCATTCTTCCTGTTGATTTGGACTAATCTGACCATTCTGAAGCTAACCATGTGTTTTAATTAAGTTTTTGTGCATCATACACGATTTCGCCATTGAAGCTCGCTAGGGTTCCTCAAGCTTCAAATTGGGCATTTTCGTATACTGTAAAATTAAGGCATCCCAGTACCATGGCCAGAATCAGGATGCTTGGACGAACTTAACCCACTAATCGCGCCTAATTTATATAGCAAGACGAGCTATTCGCTATTTTTGAAAAGGGTGCATTCTGGGGGGTTTAAAACCCCCGCTAATTCTTTTTTGTTTCAGGGATAAATGAAGAAGATGATCATGTGGCAAAGCGTGATAGGGCAATTTGAAATTAGCGCGCGTTTTTGTTGTTTCTAGGCCACTAACCAATTTTCTCTTATATTATTTATTTGTCATTCTATATTCAACGCGCGTTAACAACTCCGTTGGTGGACAAGGCGTTTGGTAACCTCTGGGACCTGGGTTCGATTCCCAGGTCCCCCTATCCCTTCAATATTATTTTTTCTAATATCATCCTATACAGTTTCTCTCCAAGCGTCCACCATGCAGCCCCATAATCTGCCATGCCACGCGCCCCATGATCCCAATCCAAAGGTCCAGATTTGAAGAATATCATAGGCATCAGTCAACGCGTACACACGCTTCCAGGAAAAGTCAAAAAGGCCTTGAAACAATTGGGCCTGATTGCTACAACTTAACCTCCAGTTTGGGGACAGAACCCCCCATGGGTTTGCTTTTTCATTCTTTTTATATTTTTCTATTTTTATTTGTTTTAATTAGTTTTAATTTAATTCTTTAAATCAATATTTTCATAACATAAAAAAAATATAATAAAAAATCAGAAAGTCACAAAAATAAAATATATTTTATTTAAATGCTATTTTGTAAATAAAGTCTTATTAATTAATTAGTTTTTATTCTAGGATTAATTTTAACATTTTCTTAATAAACTTAAAATTTGTAGAATTAGGTTTTAATTACTTTTATCTTTTTCTTTTCTTTTATCATCACTAATAATTAATTATTTATTTTCGTAAATAAAATTGTATTAATTAATTAGGTTAACTTTAGATTAAATTTTAATGCTTTTCTTAATAAATTAAAAATAACTAGAATTAGGGTTAATTAACTTTTTAATTCCATTTAATTCCATTTAATTCTCATAAAAATCCATAAATACAAAAAACTAAAAAAATAATTTCCTTTCTCATTTAATTTAATTAATTTGTTAATAGTAATTCAATTTCATTAAAAAGGGTCCAACGCCCTCGCATTCGATCGTAATTCCAATTCGCGCATTTTATTCTTATTTCCTTCTTTTAAATATTAATGTAATTCTCCCAAAGCCGTGTAAATCAGACATTTATATTTCTCGCATCTCTATTTTATTTTTAAAATCGGGTCCTGGATTTAATTTGGCGATGTGGACCCGCGCCTTTGTAATAGCGTAGAACTTTTAAATTCCGCACTTTTTTAACTGTTAATAAATTTGCATGCAAGAATGAATGTTAAAATAAAAACAAAAGCGTAAGATCACCCATGACATGAACAAGATAAATGTAAATGAAAACGACACACAAATCACACACCACCCCTAGGGTACGCCTCACTGTTGCCTTGCCCCTCGAAAGGTGATCGTCGAGTAGAAGATGTTTTAGTAAGTCCTCATGATCCGGGAACCTGGCATGAGGGTAGCTTCTAAGGTGTCTTCCCATTGCTCTGGTGATCACCATGTCCCGAACTTCGAATTGACCCGAATACCTCCAACGGTGGTGCTACCTACCTCTCAATGGTGGGATGGCACTACTTTAAGGACATCTACACAGACGAATTCCTTAGGGTAGGTAGACGACTCTAGATACTTGCTCTAATTTCAAAAACAAATTCAAAAATACTTTTCACACCGACACCTTTTCAAAAAGCTTTCGAAAGCAATTTTTTCAAACACTCTTGAGGACCGATACAAGAGTCGGACTGGAATTTTCAAAGAAACTTTTTAAAACCCACTCACCTTGAAAAGCAAACAAACATTTTGAAAACACAAATGAGCAAGTATCTAAGAGCCCATGGATAACCATGGATAAAAAGGGTGCTAACACCTTCCCTTTCTATAAATCTACCTCCCGAACCGAGAGCAATCTCTATAAGGAATTTTTCTGTGCTTTTGTCCTTTCCATTTGGAGAAAATAAAAGACGGTGGCGACTCTTGCTTCCGCGACATTTCGCGATCCAGCTTTAAACAGTCAGTTCCAGATCCACCAATCACAGAACTGGCGACTCTGCTGGGGACTATCTTATAAAGTGAGGTGTACCTTAGGACTAAGATCACTGTGTTTTCAATTGCTTTCTTTGCTTGCTTTAAATTGTGGGACTGTCTTGGGAGTTCTATAGGTCCTAACCCGGATCTGGGGATACCTTCTTAGAAAGTAGCAACAAGGCTGTGAGGGAACTGTGCGGGGTATACCGACATGGTTGAAACAGTCTGCTACGTTGATGTGGCACTTTGGTGTGTACCGGTAACCCTTGAGTTCAGTCAAGGAGAGTACGGGGCCTCCGCGTGGTGTCGTGAAGCATCAACAGACCTTAGGAACCTTAATTGAACTATCTTGGCCTCTTTAGGGTAGTGAGATAACTGACTTTGGTGCAGTCCGAGGTTGGTTGATACTCGATACTACACTCAATTGAGGGTTGCTTTCCTGGAATATTTCGGTCGCCAGTTCAGTGGCTAAATCGAAACGATGAACAATGAAAGTAATCCCGTGATATTGGGACCCTTAGAACCCGGTTACTTCTAATAGGACAGGTTGAGCTCACCAACTTCAAGAGGGTAATACCCAGACCCCATGCCGGCCTAAACCCTAAGGGCTTGTCTTGTGTGACTTGTGTGCCTTACATGTTTGCCTTTGTAAATATTTGTGGTGTGTTTAATCATAGCATCATGACATCATCCAGCATCATATGCATTGACTAACCATTTCAGGGGTTCGAATCTTCATCTTTGTTCTTGTTTTGTAGGACATGGAAACTGTTCGCAGAAAGACAATTCAAATCAGCCTTGTAAGGATCCCTCCTCAGCTTAAGGAACTTATATCCAGGATTCCCGAGAGCTCTTCATTCAGTGAAAGACATGGAAGACTCATCAGCTTGGTCAATACCAACATTGAGGAAGACATGATAAAGGTCCTGTTCCAGTTCTTTGACCCTCTACATCACTGTTTCACTTTCCTGGATTATCAGCTGGTACCTACATTGGAGGAGTTCTCCCGACTCCTGAAGATCCCTATCCTTGATCAACTACCCTACAACGGTACAGAAAAGGAACCCAAGCTTGAAGAGATTGCTAAAGCCTTGCACCTACAATCATCTGACCTCAAGGGACATTGGGAAGTTAGAAGTGGTATCAAAGGGTTCTTAGCTAGGTTTCTGTTCGAAAAGGCCCATGAATGTTGGAACTCCCTTGACTTACAAGCTTTTGAAGAAGTTATGGCCCTCCTTGTCTATGGTTTGGCATTGTTCCCTAACCCAGATCAGCTTATAGATATCAGTGCTGTCCAGATCTTCATGTCCAGGAATCCTATACCTACGCTGCTGGGGGACATCCTTCACTCATGTTACACTCGAACCATGAGAAAAAGAGGTGTCCTTATGTGTTGCACTCCTCTCCTGGGAAGGTGGTTTATTTCGCATCTTCCACAATCAGTTTTGAAGAACGAGCGAGGTTTGAGGTAGTCACAACGGTTGATGTCTCTCACACATGCAGACATACATTGGTGCCCTCGGTCTAGAGAGGATGTCACTATCATTGATCGTTGTGGGGAGTACCCTAATGTTCCTTTACTTGGAATCAAAGGAGGTATTACTTACAACCCGTGCCTGGCTTGGAGACAATTTGGTTATGCTCGAAGGGATGGTCCTCATGACATGTTAATTCCTGACATAGTTTTTGACTTCGACAACGATGCACAAGGACTTCGCCAGAGATTCATCAGAGCTTGGAGGATGCCCAGTAGGATAGACAGCAAGACACTGGGACACATGAACTCCATCCCGTTGGAACCTTATCTCAAGTGGGTACGCGCCCGCTCCCAGAAGTTAGTAATGCCTTATCCTCATGTGCTCCCTGTGATCAAAGAGCCAGTCTTGGAAGGAGAAGTGTCATACACCATTCAACATCCTGACATGCCCACGTCTTGGGAAGAGATGCAGAAGAGCTGGATCCAGCTTAAGGAAGAACGTAATTCTCTTGAGACCAGTCTACATGCTAGTGAGAAGAAGGTCCTGGAGCTCACTCGCCTATTGCATGAGGAGAGGAATCTCAACACCTACATAGCTCCAAAGAGGATGCGTAGTGTCTTTTGGGATTGATTTGCTTTGTAATTTGTGCCCACGAGGCTTTGATGTACTGAACAATTATTTCCTTAATGATAACGTGTGTTCCTTTTTGTCTACAACAAATTTGAACTTTCGAACCCTTGAATGCATTGCATAAACACATATCATTCATCATGTGCATAGCAGGTTTTCTTCTTTTCAGGTTGCTTACCGTTCTTCGCTGTTTATTTCAACATCATGAATCCTGACTCATCATCAACCGAGATGTCCATCAAGGCTCTTCAGGCGCAGAATACGCAATTTCAGGAGCTAATCATGGGTTTGGCTCAGGGCCAAGAAGAGCTGAAGGCTCTGCTCCTGAAGAAGGAGAAGAAGAAGAAGAGGAGAACTGTTCTTTTCAACTCGGGCCGAAGGTTTGGCAACACTCTGCAGAATGAAGAGGCTGGTTCTTCTATAGGCAAGAGTAGTCCCCAAGGGGGAAAAGGTCCTAGTCCGGTAGTCTCTGATAACGAGACTGATTTTGATGAGGAACAATATCCTCCTGCTGAAGACTGGTATAAGCAGTTGGAAGACAGACTGAATGCTATGGAGATCCAACAAGTGCCTGGGCTGGATTTTGGAGACTTGGGTTTGTCCACTGGTGTGATCATTCCTCATAAGTTCAAAGCACCATCTTTTACCAAGTATGACGGGGCGTCTTGTCCCAAGCTACACCTTAGATCTTACGTGCGGAAGATTCAACCATACTCAGTGGACAAGAACTTGTGGATCCACTTCTTCCAGGAGAGTCTTTCAGGGACTCATCTCGAATGGTTCTATCAGCTGGATGGGACCAAGGTTCGTAACTGGGAGGAGTTGGCTACTGCTTTCTATAAGCAGTATCAATATAATGCCGACCTTGCCCCTACACGTACCCAACTCCAGGGTATGTCGCTAGGGTCAAGCGATGGTTTTAAAGAGTACGCACAGAAGTGGAGGGATCTGGCTGGCAGGGTGCAGCCTCCGTTGACTGACCGAGAGTTGGTAGACATGTTCTTGGGGACCCTATATGGGCCATTTTTTAACCATCTCATTGGTAACTCATCGGCAGGGTTTACTGATCTTATTCTGACTGGAGAGAGAATAGAGGCTGGGATGAAGTCTGGCAAAATTCAGAAGGGTGCATCGTCAAGCTCTGAGAAGAAGCCCTTTAATAAGGAGGCCAGTGCTGTATACGGGTCTAGAAGACAAGAGAAACCTGAGCGTTGCCAATCTGTCAACGCGGTGATGATTGCTAAGCCTGCTGCCGCTCCTCGGCAAACCAATCCTCAAAGGGCTGAAAGACCTAGAAGGGAGTTTACCCGTTTGAGTATGACTTTATCGCAAATCTTGCCGCAGTTACTATCCACCAACCTAGTGACTGTCAGGGAGGCCCCAAAAGTTGTGAACACTGCTTCTCCGAAATACAATCCAAATGCCCGTTGTGCTTATAACTCCGATAGCCCGGGGCATTCCACTGATGACTGTTGGGCCTTAAGAAATAAGGTGCAAGACCTTATTGATGCAAAAGAGATACAGTTTGAAGCGCCTGAGAGGCCAAATGTGGTGACTGCTCCTATGCCCCAGCATGGAGTAAATGCCGTTGATGAAGATGTATACGCTGTTTCTGTGAATGATGTGGCTACTCCTCTGATGACTGTTAAGAGGAACCTATTGATGGCCGGTTTATTTCCGGGTTGTAGTGAAGGTTGCCTTTTCTGTGATGTTTCCCTATCTGGTTGTCCTTTGCTGAAGTTGGGCATCCAAAGCCTAATGGACAGCAAAGAGATTCTGTTCAAGAAGTCTGTTGTTCAGTTTGTTCCGGTAGAAGAAGTTTCTGTTGTTACAATCTTTAATAATCCAATCAAGGCTCTCCCAAGGAAGCCAGTTCAAATCATGACTGTCGCACCTGTTGTTATTACTGTTCCGGGGCCTCTCCCCTACGAATCTGATAAGGCTGTCCCCTGGCACTATGGGGCAGATGTGTATGTGAATGGAATCAAGCAAGAGTTCAACACTGGTACCAGTATCAGCAACATCACTGGTCCAGCAAAAGTTACCCGCAGTGGCAGGCTCTTCTCGCCTGACATTGCACCGCCAGCTATTCAAAGACCTCTCACTATAACACCTGCAAGTATACCTGTTCCTGTTGCTGATCCAGTTGTTTCCCCTACTGCCGAGTCATCTAATACTCGGGGCAAAGGGATTGAAGATGAGCCTGCTCGGATGGAGGCGCCAAAATCTGTGAATGCTGAGGCCTCCCAACAAGAGATGGAGGAAATTCTAAAAATAATCAAGAAGAGTGACTTTAATGTTGTCGAGCAGCTGGGGCATACACCCTCCAAGATCTCAATGCTCTCCTTATTACTGTGCTCAGAGGCCCATGCTAAGGCCCTGATCTCATTCCTCAAGACGGCCCATGTGCCACAAGAGACATCTGCAGTTCAGTTCACTGATTGCGTAGCAAATCTGACAGCGGACAATGGCTTGGGTTTCTCAGATGCTGACCTTACTGCCAAGGGAAAGGACCACAATGACGCCCTGCATGTCTCTATTGAATGCAGGGGCACTACTCTGGCGCACGTGTTGGTAGACACTGGTTCTTCCCTAAATGTGCTACCCAAGAAAGCCTTAGACCGTTTGGATTGTGAGGGCCTGGAGCTGAAACCTAGCAATATTATCGTCAGAGCCTTTGACGGTTCCAAGAGGATGGTTCATGGAGAGGTAGACATTCCTATCCGGGTGGGTTCTCAAGTGTTCGACTCTACTTTCTATGTGATGGATATCCGTCCATCGTATTCTTGTCTACTGGGTCGACCTTGGATCCATAAAGCTGGGGCAGTGACCTCTACCCTGCACCAGAAGCTCAAGTACCCCGTCAGAGGGAAGATCGTCACTGTGCAGGGAGAGGAGGAGTATATGGTGAGCCATTTGAATTCCTTCAGGTATATTGAGATGGACGGGGAGTTTATTGAAACCCCCTTTCAGCATTTCGAAGAGGTACCTCCAACTTTAGCAGCAGCAGAAACAGTGGTCGAAGAGGATGTTCCTTTGAAGATGGCTTCCTTGAAGGATGCCCGGGCTGTGGTCAAGAAAGGTGAATGTGCTAACTGGGGAAGGCTCCCTGATTTTACACAGAAAACTGACAAGTTCGGACTGGGTTTTACTGCAGAGGGTCAGAAGGCTATGCGGAAGGCAAAAATCAGAAGACCTCCTGTGCTCATTACCAATCTAGGGGTGAATGCTGTGGGAGATGAAGATGAAGTGGGAGAGTCAGAGTTCAATAGCTGGATCTACCCGACAACTGATGGCGGATTGACCAATTGGATTTCCAAAGATCATACTCCTGTTACTTTTGTTACGCAGTAATAAACTTCTTTGTTTTGTTATTTGTAATAAACAATTAAAACTCTATAGCCCGGTGTCTTACCCGAGGCACCGTTGGCTTCATTTGTGAGGGCATATAAATTGTCATTTCATATATCATGAATAAAGATCTTGGACGTTTTCTCGCATTTCAAATCTTATACTCCTTTTCTTTCTTTCCTTTCTTTATATATTGCAAAACAGCTGTATTTACACACAGTCACTCATACAGGTTTCAATCCACTCTGGATCTCACTGGTAACGGCTCTGCTACTGCTAGTTATGACTTCGAAAATACGATCAACTTAGCCGAAGACGAAGGTGAAGATGATTGCGAAGTGCCTGGTGAACTTGCAAGACTGTTACTCCAGGAAGAGAGGGCAATTCAACCATATGAAGAGCCAGTGGAAACAATAAATCTGGGTACTGAGACAGACAGGAAGGAGGTAAAGATTGGTGCCAACCTAGAGCTCAGCGTAAAGCAACGGTTGACTCAAATGTTACATGATTATATGGAGATCTTTGCCTGGTCCTACGAAGACATGCCCGGGTTGGATACCGACATTGTGGTCCATCACTTGCCTACTAAGGAAGACTGCCCTCCGATTAAGCAAAAGGTCCGCCGTATGCGTCCAGAGATGTCTGAGAAGATCAAAGCCGAGGTTATGAAACAGTTTGATGCCGGGTTCCTTGCAGTGACTTCTTATCCTCAGTGGGTTGCTAATGTGGTGCCGGTACCAAAGAAGGACGGTAAGGTCAGAATGTGTGTCGATTACAGGGATCTGAACAGGGCCAGCCCCAAAGATGACTTCCCCCTACCTCACATTGATGTCCTTGTTGACAATACAGCTCAGCATAAGGTGTTCTCTTTCATGGATGGTTTTTCAGGTTACAATCAGATCAAGATGGCTCCGGAAGACATGGAAAAGACTACCTTTGTTACTCAGTGGGGCACCTTTTGCTACAAGGTCATGCCTTTTGGAGTGAAGAACGCTGGGGCAACCTACCAACGTGCCATGGTTGCTTTATTTCATGACATGATCCATCATGAGATAGAAGTGTATGTTGACGACATGATTGCAAGGTTCCAAACTGAGGAGCAACACCTTGATCATCTGCAGAAGTTGTTTGACCGGTTGAAATTGTACAAGCTAAGGTTGAACCCGAACAAGTGCACCTTCGGGGTAAGATCTGGGAAGTTGTTAGGCTTCGTTGTAAGTGATAAGGGTATTCAAGTGGACCCTGCCAAGGTTAAATCTATTCAAGAGATGCCAGTTCCTAAGACAGAGAAAGAGGTCAGAGGCTTTTTAGGACGCCTGAATTACATTGCTCGATTCATCTCACACCTGACTGCTACCTGTGAGCCAATCTTCAAGCTGCTGAAGAAAGATCAGGTAGTACGTTGGAATGATGAATGTCAGGCCGCTTTTGACAGAATCAAGGAGTATCTCCAAGAACCACCCATTCTTATGCCACCGGTTGAAGGGAGACCTTTGATACTATACCTGACAGTACTTGACAACTCAATGGGGTGTGTGCTGGGGCAGCATGACGAGTCTGGCCGAAAAGAGCATGCCATTTATTACCTTAGCAAAAAGTTTACCGACTGTGAGACCCGATACTCACTGCTTGAGAAAACTTGCTACGCTTTGGTATGGGCTGCTCGCCGGCTGAGACAGTATATGCTGACTCACACTACCTTGTTGATCTCAAAGATGGATCCTATAAAGTACATATTTGAAAAGCCTGCTCTGTCTGGGAGAATAGCAAGATGGCAAATGATCTTGAGAGAATACGACATCCAATACACAACCCAGAAAGCCATCAAAGGAAGTGTATTGGCAGACCATTTGGCACATCAGGCAGTAGACGACTATCAGTCAATGAATTTTGAATTTCCTAACGAAAGCATCATGATAGTGACTGATTGTGAAGTACCTGGACCGGATGAAGGACCTGAGGAAGGATCCCGATGGTCTATGCACTTTGACGGAGCCTCCAATGCTTTGGGTAACGGTATCGGCGCTGTGATAATATCCCCTCAAGGCACTCATACTCCACTCACTGCCCGACTATGTTTCAATTGCACCAACAACATGGCGGAGTATGAGGCATGCATCATGGGTCTTCAGGCTGCGATCGACCTAAGGATCTAGTTTCTGAGTGTCTTCAGAGATTCCGCTCTCGTGATCAATCAGATCAAAGGAGAGTGGGATACGAAACATCCGAATCTTATTCCTTATAGAGAATGTGTGTTGACATTGATCCCCCACTTCACAGAGATAACCTTTGAACACTTCCCGAGAGAGGAGAATCAGCTGGCGGACGCGTTAGCTACAATGTCTTCTATGTTCAAGGTCAAATGGGACAATGAGGCTCCCCGGATCATCATCTGGAAACTGGACGAACCGGCATACTGTTGCGATCTCGAGACTGAGTTGGTAACTGAGAAGCCTTGGTACCATGAGGTGAAGAGATATTTGGAAGCTCAGGAATACCCTGAAGGTGCATCTGTCAACGATAAGAAGTTTCTGAGAAGGTTCGCAGCGAAGTTCTTCCTTAGCAACGACATCCTGTATAAGCGAAACCATGATTCGACCTTACTGCGTTGTGTGGATAAGACTGAAACAGAAAGGATCATGGAAGAGTTACATGAAGGGACCTTCGGAACACATTCCAGTGGACACACTATGGCGAAGAAAATCCTTCGGGCAGGGTATTTCTGGTCCACCATGGAAGCTGACTGCTACCAACATTCTCGGACATGCCATAAATGCCAGATTTATGCAGACAAGGTGCATGTTCCTCCAGTTCCTCTAAATGTTCTGACTGCGCCTTGTCCATTTGCAATGTGGGGCATAGATATGATCGGTGAGATTAAACCTACGGCATCCAATGGGCATCGCTTCATCCTGGTAGCAATTGATTACTTCACGAAGTGGGTTGAAGCAGCTTCCTACGCTACGGTAACCAAGACTGTTGTGGCACGGTTCATTCGGCACAATCTGATCTGTCGATACGGCGTCCCAGAAAGAATTATTACAGACAACGGTACCAATCTCAATAACAAGATGATCACTGAGCTCTGCGAGCAGTTTAAAATACATCACCACAACTCTTCTCCTTATCGGCCGAAGATGAATGGGGCTGTAGAAGCAGCAAATAAAAACATTAAGAAAATCGTGCAGAAGATGACAGTGACTTATAAAGATTGGCACGAGATGTTACCGTTTGCTCTACATGGGTACCGTACCTCAGCCAGGACGTCAACCGGGGCAACTCCTTTCTCCTTGGTCTACGGTATGGAGGCAGTCTTACCGGTCGAAGTACAGATACCCTCTCTCCGGATGATGAAGGATGCAAATCTGAACGAAGATGATTGGATCCAGACACGACTTGATCAATTAAACCTTATTGACGAAAAGAGGCTTGCTGCTATCTGTCATGGTCAGACGTATCAGAAACGGATGATCAGGGCATTTAACAAAAAGGTCAGACCACAAGAATATCAAGTTGGGGATCTGGTAATCAAGCGAATCATCCTTCCTCAGAGTGACCCAAGGGGCAAATGGACCCCTACGTATGAAGGGCTATTTGTGGTTAAACATGTGTTCTCAGGAGGAGCCATGATTCTAACCACCATGGATGGTGACGACCTTCCTCACCCCGCCAATGCAGACATAGTAAAAAGATACTACGCATGAAAAAAGACCCGCTAGGTTGACATACCTAGGCAAAAATTAGGGCTTCCCAGCGAACCAAAAGGGTTCGGGCAAAATGAAGGGATGAAATAAAAAAAATCTGTACACCCGGCAAGTCGAAAACCTGAAAAGGCGGCTTGGGCAAAAATGGGTATCCCGGTGGACTGAAAACCCGAAAGGGCGGTCCAGGCAAAAGTTAGGGATAAAGCGTAATACTATGTCTCATTGGATCACTCTGCATCCAGAATCCGGTATCTACATCGAGTTCAGACGACATCGATCAGTCAGCTTCATCTTCAACTAAGGTCATCAAGTGATGAGACGCTCGGAGATATAAGGGCGATAGCAGAGTTGAAACCCAGTGGGATCATTCATTTAACACAGCTGTTTTATTTTCTCTTGTACAAAAATTGTATAAACTCTTTTGTTCGGCGGCGTTCTCTTACTAGGACGTCAGCCTCTTGTACATAAACGCCTATTTACAGGCAAATTCAAAATCAATACAAAAATCACTTTTCAGTTAAAATTGCCAATTGTTTTTCCTTTTCTATTTTGTTTTGCGAAGGACGTCCAAGGTTCAATTTGTGATATATGCATTGATAATAATTTGCTAGCTCATGAATATTTGCATACGAAACAAAGGATTAATTACAGGTAACATTAGAAGCAGGGGAAATAAAGAGTTGTCTAAGCAATCTAATTGTTCTGTCCTCCAAGGTACCAAGGTAGGTTCGGCTGAAGAACATAACCAGATATCTTAATTCCCCAGAGAGTGAGCCAGCAAGTCAGTACACTCTCCTCAAGCAAAGTTACAGTCAAACTTAAGGAAGTTGGGTATCCTCCCGCAGATCTCAACATTCCCCAGTAGTATATATGCATTCTTAACAAGCATCCCCGACAATCTTGGTCTAAAGATTGTTCCCCGGCGGTATATCAAACATTCAATGGAGTTACTTCCCCGATACAGCTCAAGACTTCCCCAGTAGAGTCCAATCTAGTTCCCAAGGAAAGTTGGAATCCATCTCCCCAAGCAGTAAGCTTATCCCCAGTAGATTCTGGAAGCTTACCCCTGCAGGGCATGAACGCGTCTCCCGGATTTATTCAAAGAGTTATTTCCCTACCAGGATATAACTGGGTTATCCTCAGCCAAAAGCCACGAGAAGATCGTCCTCGACGAAGTCTTCTTATCCCCAGCGAAGTCTATTAACACTTCCAACACAACAACGGTATCCCCAGCGGAGTTACCATCAACATTTCGGCAAAGTATCTTTCTCCCCACAGAGTATTGTTTCCCAGCAAGATCACTAGAGTACTTTTCTCCCCGCAGAGTAATCCATTCGCCAAGTTTATTCCCCAACGGAGCTATCTTCTCCTACTGGTATTCTTGCAACTATCATCCCCAGCGGAAGCAAAGATCTAATTCTTCAATATCAGCCCAGGAGCGACTTCCCGACACCCGTCAAGGATTTACTTTCCTAGACGACAAACATACATTCATAAACATCGCACTTCCATACATTATAGCATGCATATACGCATCATATCTCACAAATCTCATTTATGTTGAGAACATCATTGCTTGATCCACATCATGCATTGCATATGACTGACCTTTACCTTTCAGGAAAGATTCAGTTAAGTTCTCAGCTATATTTCAAGACCTTGACCGTTTCAGTTAAATCGACCCTAAGATTTTCCTGTTTCTTACCCAGTCAAAGGCCTTCTCTGGTTCAGTCAGATCGACCCTAAGATCTCCCTGATTCTTATCCAGTTGAAGATTTTAAGACCTAGACCGGTTCAGTTAAATCGCCCCTAAGATTTTTCTGTTTCTTATCCAGTCAAAGGCCTTCTCTGGTTTAGTCAGATCGACCCTAAGATCTCCCTGTTTCTTATCCAGTTGAAGATTTCAAGACCCAGACCGGTTCAGTTAAATCGCCCCTAAGATTTTTCTGTTTCTTATCCAGTCAAAGGCCTTCTCTGGTTCAGTCAGATCGACCCTAAGATCTCCCTGTTTCTTATCCAGTTGAAGATTTCAAGACCCAGACCGGTTCAGTTAAATCGCCCCTAAGATTTTTCTGTTTCTTATCCAGTCAAAGGCCTTCTCTGGTTCAGTCAGATCGACCCTAAGATCTCCCTGTTTCTTATCCAGTTGAAGATTTCAAGACCCAGACCGGTTCAGTTAAATCGACCCTAAGATTTTATTGTTTCTTATCCAGTCAAAGGCCTTCTCTAGTCCAGTTAAATCGACCCCTAAAAGATTTTTCAGATAAAGACTCAATAGAAGACATCCAAGATTCTCTCAGCGTTACTGTTGAGGTCGAAGTCGTCCAAGATTCTCTCAGCGTCACTGTTGAGGGTGAAGTCGCCCAAGATTCTCTCAGCGTTACTGTCGAGGTTGAAGTCGCCCAAGATTATCTCAGCGTTACTGTTGAGGTAGTAATCGTCCAAGGTTCTCTCAAGCGTTCCTGTTGAGGTAGTAATTGTCCAAGGTTCTCTCAGCGTTCCTGTTGAGGTAGTAATCGTCCAAGGTTCTCTCAGCGTTCCTGTTGAGGTAGTAACCATCCCTGGTTCATTCATCACCTTTTGAAGATCCAGATCCAGCTCCTGTAACCAGTCAGGACACATCCATACAAAGAATCTGAAGACCAGCTCCTGTAACGGGTCAGGTAATCCTTTTCTTTTGCAGGTACGCAAGTTCTCGCTAAGGAATCTCTTACGCGATTGACACCCAGATGGCGTCTATAAGCCCATCTACCATCCATCATCTCTCAGCATGGCATCTATAAGCCCGTCATCCTATCCATCAATCTCCAAATGGCATCTATAAGCCCATTCCCATCATCACACTACTATGTGAGCGCAAATTTCTGGGCACTCTAGTGTTCAATCATCTTCCACCTTCGGATTACGAAAGGCACGTCAGCCAATCTGCATCCTCAGGTCTAAGAAGATTGAACAGGGGCAACTGTTGTACCCCAAAATTTGCCCTCCCATATTCTTCAAAATTGCAAAGAGCATGCTTCAAAATCTTCCCAAGGGTTGCACAGTTCGAGGGCCTCCTAACAGTCAAAATTAGGGTTTTGGTTCTGACAAAGAAAATGAAGTTTCCAAGGGTCCAATCAAGTCCCACATGCTTATAAACATTGTCAAGTATCCTCATACCAAGTTTCAAGACTCACAGCACAAAATTGCACAGTCAAAAACCCTAATTGCACTACAGTCAACTGTAGGGGCAAAATAGTCATTTGACAGTCAAAGGTTCAAATTTTTGGTCAACATCTCATTTTGAGGCCACAAACATCATTTGATCAATTCTTGATCATGATTTTCAAGGTATGACTCAAAAAGTCTCAAGATGCAAAAGTTTCCATATTTGGACAGTTGAAAAAGTCAACTGTAACTTGACCTAGTCATAACTTCCACATGGTTTATCAGAAAAATTCCATCCAAAGCTCATTTTGAAGAGAAAGACATTTCCTACAACTCCTCTTCACACTTCAAGTCCAAGAAATGCTCTCACAAAAAGTTATCAATTTCAACATTATAGGTCATTTTCAAAAGTCAACAAAAAGGGACTTTAAGTCAAAGGCCATAACTTGATATTGGTAAATCAAAATGATATTGGACCAAAGGCATTGGTTAGAGGACTTCAAGACCTTTCCAAAATGTCCAAGAACATGATCAAAGCTTAAAAATTGAGCAAGATATGCCTTGTGGAAGTTGGGAAATTTTTGGGTATTTTGAAAAGTCAACTTTGCTTCAAATGCCTTAAAATTGCTAATGGGCCACATTTTCTTCCAAGAATCATCATCCAAAGCATATGCACGACCATTTGGCCCAAAGGGGATTTATTCATCATTTTTATTTATTTATTTGAATTTTTAATTGCTATTAATTCATTTAAATTAAATAAAATATGGAAAAATACTAAACCAAAGTTTTTAAATCTTTTTGTGCAGAATAAACTCTCCTTAAAGGCTCAAGATTCGTGCATAACCAAAATTGGAAGGTTTTGCCATGATTGGAATCAAAAACATGTGAAAAAGATTTGAAAAATTATGCATGAAAATCAAATATTCATTCCATCAATGCAAGGATTTTTTGGATCAAAAACTCAACCCTAATCCATCCTCATATAAGTGTGATCAAAACCTAATGCCAAGGAACCTCTAAGCTGCGCCCAAAGCTGAAGAAGAACATTGCAATTTTTGTGAAAAATCTGAAAACTGAAAACTACATTCTAGTGCAATTCAAAGAAAAACAACTATTCCATTGCCTTCCTGAGACATCAAGGGAGCTTCCTGAATCAAAATCATCAACTCTAACATCAAGAAACGGTAGAATCAAGTGGTCCTGTTTCAAATTTTATACCTATTCGTGTTTCAATTTATAAGCATTTTCATTGCATTCTTCCTGTTGATTTGGACTAATCTGACCATTCTGAAGCTAACCATGTGTTTTAATTAAGTTTTTGTGCATCATACATGATTTCGCCATTGAAGCTCGCTAGGGTTCCTCAAGCTTCAAATTGGGCATTTTCGTATACTGTAAAATTAAGACATCCCAGTACCATGGCCAGAATTAGGATGCTTGGACGAACTTAACCCACTAATCGCGCCTAATTTATATAGCAAGACGAGCTATTCGCTATTTTTGAAAAGGGTGCATTCTGGGGGGGGGGGGGGTTTAAAACCCCCGCTAATTCTTTTTTGTTTCAGGGATAAATGAAGAAGATGATCATGTGGCAAAGCGTGATAGGGCAATTTGAAATTAGCGCGCGTTTTTGTTGTTTCTAGGCCACTAACCAAGTTTTCTCTTATATTATTTATTTGTCATTCTATATTCAACGCGCGTTAACAGCTCCGTTGGTGGACAAGGCGTTTGGTAACCTCTGGGACCTGGGTTCGATTCCCAGGTCCCCCTATCCCTTCAATATTATTTTTTCTAATATCATCCTATACAGTTTCTCTCCAAGCGTCCACCATGCAGCCCCATAATCTGCCATGCCACGCGCCCCATGATCCCAATCCAAAGGTCCAGATTTGAAGAATATCATAGGCATCAGTCAACGCGTACACACGCTTCCAGGAAAAGTCAAAAAGGCCTTGAAACAATTGGGCCTGATTGCTACAACTTAACCTCCAGTTTGGGGACAGAACCCCCCCATGGGTTTGCTTTTTCATTCTTTTTATATTTTTCTATTTTTATTTGTTTTAATTAGTTTTAATTTAATTCTTTAAATCAATATTTTCATAACATAAAAAAAAATATAATAAAAAATCAAAAAGTCACAAAAATAAAATATATTTTATTTAAATGCTATTTTGTAAATAAAGTCTTATTAATTAATTAGTTTTTATTCTAGGATTAATTTTAACATTTTCTTAATAAACTTAAAATTTGTAGAATTAGGTTTTAATTACTTTTATCTTTTTCTTTTCTTTTATCATCACTAATAATTAATTATTTATTTTCGTAAATAAAATTGTATTAATTAATTAGGTTAACTTTAGATTAAATTTTAATGCTTTTCTTAATAAATTAAAAATAACTAGAATTAGGGTTAATTAACTTTTTAATTCCATTTAATTCTCATAAAAATCCATAAATACAAAAAACTAAAAAAATAATTTCCTTTCTCATTTAATTTAATTAATTTGTTAATAGTAATTCAATTTCATTAAAAAGGGTCCAACGCCCTCGCATTCGATCGTAATTCCAATTCGCGCATTTTATTCTTATTCATTCTTTTAAATATTAATGTAATTCTCCCAAAGCCGTGTAAATCAGACATTTATATTTCTCGCATCTCTATTTTATTTTTAAAATCGGGTCCTGGATTTAATTTGGCGATGTGGACCCGCGCCTTTGTAATAGCGTAGAACTTTTAAATTCCGCACTTTTTTAACTGTTAATAAATTTGCATGCAAGAATGAATGTTAAAATAAAAACAAAAGCGTAAGATCACCCATGACATGAACAAGATAAATGTAAATGAAAACGACACACAAATCACACACCACCCCTAGGGTACGCCTCACTGTTGCCTTGCCCCTCGAAAGGTGATCGTCGAGTAGAAGATGTTTTAGTAAGTCCTCATGATCTGGGAACCTGGCATGAGGGTAGCTTCTAAGGTGTCTTCCCATTGCTCTGGTGATCACCATGTCCCGAACTTCGAATTGACCCGAATACCTCCAACGGTGGTGCTACCTACCTCTCAATGGTGGGATGGCACTACTTTAAGGACATCTACACAGACGAATTCCTTAGGGTAGGTAGACGACTCTAGATACTTGCTCTAATTTCAAAAACAAATTCAAAAATACTTTTCACACCGACACCTTTTCAAAAAGCTTTCGAAAGCAATTTTTTCAAACACTCTTGAGGACCGATACAAGAGTCGGACTGTAATTTTCAAAGAAACTTTTTAAAACCCACTCACCTTGAAAAGCAAACAAACATTTTGAAAACACAAATGAGCAAGTATCTAAGAGCCCATGGATAACCATGGATAGAAAGGGTGCTAACACCTTCCCTTTCTATAAATCTACCTCCCGAACCGAGAGCAATCTCTATAAGGAATTTTTCTGTGCTTTTGTCCTTTCCATTTGGAGAAAATAAAAGACGGTGGCGACTCTTGCTTCCGCGACATTTCGCGATCCAGCTTTAAACAGTCAGTTCCAGATCTACCGATCACACCATGCATATATTATCGTTACATATAACACCAATCACCATGCACAACTATTAATCAATATTATAAAAATCAACAAACAATACCAACAAAAGCAACTCAACAATTGTATATGCATAATCACACAATAGCATAGTCAGTAGGATTATCATTCAATGTTATAGAACAACATGATTGATTCATGATTATTTCACCTTTATAATAACATGACAACACATCACATTCAAATAATTATTTAAAATATCAACCAAAGTCAGAATAAATAAAATGAATATGTTTTGGAAATCTTAGAGAGTCTATTTTAATAATATGATTTTTATTTCAGGACTTAATACACCAATCGGTTCAGTTTAATCAAACAACAAGAACAAATACTCAGACCAGGCATAATGTTTTTCCTGACTTCAAAATGGTGCCGAAATTTATATACATATGAGAAAATTTTAAAATTTCTAGTTAAAAAAATATAATTAAATCCTCTTTCTAACACAACTGACCTCACCCAAAATGGACTCATGGGACTTCGTTTACACTTGAAACAAGTTGACCAACGCATGATCGAAATTGCCAATGTTTATGGTATAAAAACCAGAGAACTGCTACATTTGTAGAACTCTTAGACCCAATTTATTCATTTACACAAAAATATTATCCCATTAGCTTTCTAACGCAACTGACAGCGTCTCAAACGGACTTACAAACCTCAAGATATGCATGAAACAAGTTTTTGTACCCCAAAATTTGCCCTCTCATTTCTCAAAGGATCATCCTGGACTCTCAGGTTTGCTTATATCAAGTTTCAAGTATTGAATTACAACTTTTCAAGAAAATCATTCACAAGGGTAAAATGGTTAAGAGCACACTGAAAAGTCAAACTTTGACTTTTAGATCAAAAATAAAGTTTCAAACAATTATATTTCATCAAGACATGAAATTGGTTCATCAAAAATCAGAAGTCAGAAATTACTTTGAAAAAAAATCAAATTTCTAAACATTTAGAAAACTTTCTAAGTGTTAAGAGAATATGATACTTCAGAACTTCTGGGCCAACCTTCATGCTAGTGCAATTAGAATTTGCAGACACGGTTTAGAACATGATGCTTCAATCAGAACATATGGAAGCAATGTTCTTCGGTCAGAATATGACTCTTCAGCATATGGAGGTTAGGTTTCTGATCTTCTGCGATCAGAACATCACCAAATCCCAAAACCTCGTTTAAGCATCCTGCTGCCCTACTATATCACAGTCTTGCAATCAGCTGCAGATCCAGTCCACGCCTGCACTTTCTTAAACCCCATATTTGCATCAAATTAGCATACAAAAACTGTGATTAAAAAGCAATGAAACAGTATACCAAAAAATGTTTGAATCCCATTTGTTCCCCCCCCCCAAAACTACAGCAAACTCATCTATAAATAAGTGGATCCATCAAACATTCAAGGGGTTGGCTTTTGGAGAGAGAAAATTGTCAAAAGAGAGAAAAGAAAACTGTGAAACCTTCGTAAAAATCCAGAATTCCCAAAAAGAAAACCAAACCTTTGTTCTTCCCTTTGAATTAAAGAACTTGGCATTTTCTCTCCCGATGCTCTTGCTGCTCCAGAACATTTGAAGGCAGCAGTTCAAGTTCCAAGCACACGCTCCAGATTCAAGGTAAGTCTTTCTGACTTTGTATATTCTCATTCAGAACATCATTAAATATGTAAATATCATAGTGTTGATGTTGTCCATATCATTGCATAAGAAAAAAACTGTGGATCAAAACTTCTTGATTAAGGCTCGGCTCAAAATTAGGATTAGAACTTCTATAAATTGTTGTGCTTTTATCCTCCTGATTTGCTGTTAAGGACTGAATAAATTGCTGATGTGCTGATTAATATGAGGAAAGAGTTTAAATGTAACACATAACTTCTTTTTTTCATTCACCATTTTAACACACATAATTTCTAGGATTTTATCACTATTTAAACACGCAGAACTTGAGTTCTCTTTACTGTTTTAACACACAAAACTTCTAGGCTTTCTTACTGTTTTAACACACAGAACTTATGATGCTCACTCACTGTTTTAGCACAACATATAACTTCTGAGTTCTCCCTACACGTTAAACACACATAACTTCTAGGCTTTCTTACTGTTAAGCACACTGAACTTCTAATGATTCCACTCGCTATTTTAACACTCATAATTTCTGATTTTCACACGCTGACAACACACTGAATTTCTGATGTTCACTTACTATTTTAGCACAATACAGAACTTCTGACTTTTGGCTCACTGTCTGAATGCCACCAAGAACCTCTGTTTCCTTTCCCTTTGACGTTTCTTGTAGGGCCTTAGAGTGTATCAATTCATAACTTCTGATTCCACTGACGTTCCTTTCTGAGTCACAACACGCCTGGCTTCAGAACTTTTGATCCTTGTTGTTTTGCTTGCAGCAGCACGTCGTTTTTATCTTTCATTTATTTTCCTTTTATCATTTTCAATGTTAATACTCTTTTTATCAATATAAAAAAGATATGAAAATATTTTCTTTTTACTACCTAATTTATTTCCTTTTTTAAATCCATTAAGACAAAAAAAAACCATTTTCTAAACAAATTCGTTTTGCTTTCTTACGTTGTACATTTTAATATGTTTGTAATAGTTAAATAGGATTTAAATTCTTGCAACCTCCCATTTGTGAAATATGTACCCCCCATCCCTAAAATATTGTAATAGCGTAGGACTTTTATATTTCCGCAATTTAACGCTTTTCCAAATATAAAATGCTAGTAATTAGGATGTGTATGGAAAGATATGAAATCAACAAATAGATAACCCTAATCAAGAATAAAATGCATGCAATCAAACACACTTGCACACTAGCACCCTTAGGGTAATCCCACCTTGTTGCCTATTGGAAAAATAGTCATGTCCCTCGAACATGGGTGTTTTAGCAAAAGACCTTCGATAAACGATCTAGTCCCTAACACGATATTGCTAAAACGTTCCATGGGTTGCCTTATGTGACTATACAAAAACGTCCCACACTCGTCCCTTCACATCCAACGATGAGGTTTCTTACCAAAACAATGGTAAGATAGCAACATCTAAATGAGGAGGAAAAGAACATATAAGACCTTTTTGAGTAGGTAGATTTGCTCCTAGTTGCTTGCTTTCTCACAACAAAAACATTCTATACACCAACACTCTCATTTTGAAACATTTTCAAAAGACAACACTTTGTACGCGTTCTTATAGAGACGAGAACCATTACAAAGACGTTTTTTCAAAATACTTTCAAAGACTCACAACACAAAAGCATAACTTTCTGTTGTACCCCAAAATTTTCCCTCCCATATTCTTCAAGATTTGCAAAGAGCATGCTTCAAAATCTCCCAAGGGTTGCACAGTTCAAGGGCCTCCTAACAGTAAAAAAAACTAGGGTTTTGGTTCTGGAAAAGAAGTTGAAGTTTTCAAGGGTCCAATCAAGTCCCACATGCCTACAAACACTGTCAAGTATCCTCATGTCAAGTTTCAAGACCTACAGCACAAAATTGCACAGTCAAAAACCCTAATTGCTCAACAGTCAACTGTAGGGGCAAAATGGTCATTTGACAGTCAAAAGTCCAAATTTTTGGTCAACATCTTATTTTGAAGCCACAAACATCATTTGATCAATTCTTGATCATGATTCTCAAGGCATGGCTCAAAAAGTCTCAAGATGCAAAAGTTTCCATATTTGGACAGTTGAAAAAGTCAACTGTAACTTGACCAAGGCATAACTTCCACATGGTTTATCAGAAAAATTCCATCCAAAGCTCATTTTGAAGAGAATGACATTTACTACAACTCATCTTCACACTTCAAGTACAATAAATGCTCTCACAAAAAGTTATCAATCTCAACATTATAGGTCATTTTCAAAAGTCAACAAAAAGGGACTTTAAGTCAAAGACCATAACTTGATATTGGTAAATCAAAATGACATGGGACCAAAGGCATTGGTTAGAGGACTTCAAGACCTTTCCAAAATGTCCAAGAACAGGACCAAAACTTAAAAATTGAGCAAGATATGCCTTGTGGAAGTTGGGAAATTTTTGGGAATTTTGAAAAGTCAACTTTGCTTCAAATGCCTCAAAATTGCTAATGGGCCACATTTTCTTCCAAGAATCATCATCCAAAAGTTATGCACGACCCATTGACCCAAAGGGGAGTTATTTCATCATTTTTTATTTGAATTTTTATCACCATTAATTCATTTAATTAAAATAAAATATGATAAAAATAGAAAACCATGTTTTCCAATCCCTTTTTGCAGCATTTCTACTCATCATAACTCCAAGATTTCGTGCACACTCAATATGGAAAGAATTGGCAATAATTGGCATGATCTTCACATGGAAAAGATTGGAAAAGATACCATTAAAAATCAAATATTTGATTCATGATTACAAAGGTTTTGGACTTGTTTTGCAAACCTAAAACACTCCTCATAAAAGCCAGAACACAACCCTAATGCTCAAGACCTGGAAGCTGCGCTAGAACCTGAGAACACAAACTCACTTTTTCCTTAACAACTTCAAACCTGTTTTCTTAGTTGCAAGGCATTTCAAGGCGTGGAAAGTATCTCAAAAGTTTGCTGGGACCTCTCTGATCATAACCCAATCAAAATCACATCGCCATACACCAAGAACTGGTAGAACGCCATAGCCCTGTTCAAGAAAATTCTCATAATCGTATTTTGATTCATGTGCATATTTCATACATTTTAAACATTGATTCATGTTAATGTGGATCTTCTGAAACTCACGGTACCATTTAATTGCTCTAACCGTGCCTGTAGCGAATTATGCCATTAAAATTTTCTAGGGTTGCAGAAGATGTGAATTGGGGTTTCTCTCGTCTGGTAAAATTGAGCCACAAGACCTATATCATTGAACTCAGGGCATCTGGACGATTCAATTCCATAGGTCGCGCCCTTTTTATATTTGCGTATGGCCTAATCGTTATTTTTGCAGGTTGAAGTTAGTGGGGGTTTAAAACCCCCGCTATTTGATTCATATTTACAGGCAAAGAGATGAAGAAGATGCCTATGTGTCATGACGTTAAAGGGCAGTTCAAATCCTGGCGCGCGCTTTGTTGAAATTCCAGAATAGTGCTTATTTTCCATTATAATATTTGCGTTCCATATAATAAACAAAGAGCACGCTTAGCACGGTTGGTAAACACGCTGGCAAGCAGGTATTGGGATCTGGGTTCGGTTCCCAGGTCCCCTCCCTTCCTCAATATTATTTTGTTTAACGTATTTCCCTGCAGCGCTTCAGCTAAGGTCCACCAAATGCCTTGCCTGCTTGATTGCCACATGCCCCTAAAGATTAATCCATTGACCATCATGTGAAGTCCACCATGTACCCTCAGTCAACCAGGCACACGTAAGCGTTAAAAGTCAAAAGGGCCTCCTTCAAATGGGCCAAATTACTGCTGATCATACCTCCAAAATTGGGTCTACCACCCTTCTTGTTTGTATCTCTATCCCTTTTCTTTTCTTTTTTTATTTATTTGTTTCAATTTAATTGTTTTATTTTAATTCCTTAAATTAATTTTAAATAATATAAAAATACAAAAAATCAGAAAATCATAAAACAATAAAAAATATGCTTTGTTAATATCAATTAATATTATTTTGTAAATAAATTTAATAATTTACTTAGTTTTAATTTTAGGTTTTAACTTTAACTTCTTTTCTTAAATAAATTAAAAGACATAAAAAATTAGGGTTTCTAGCTTTTTATTCTTTTTTCAATAATTAAAATTTATTCTTATTATTAGTATTCTTAATTATTTTGTAAATAAACTTGTAATTAAATAATTAGATTAAAACTAGGTCAAACTTAAACATGTTTTTTTAATAAATTAAAAATGGTTTAGAATTAGGGTTTTAATTCCATTTAATTTTCTCATTAAAATTCATAAATACAAAAACTCCAAAAAACAAGTCCTTGCTTTTATTTAATTTAATTAATTCACAATTTCGATTTAATTTCTTTAAAGGGTCCAACGCCCTCGCATTCTCGACTTTATTTCCTTTCGCACATTTACTTTTATTTCCTTTTTTTATGTACTTGCCCCAAAGCCTTGTAATAAATTAATTAGGGTATTTACTTTCCGCATTTTTATTTATTTTAAATCGGGTCTTGGATTAATTTGGCGATGTAGACCCGCGCCTTTGTAATAGCGTAGGACTTTTAATTCCGCACCTTTTTAACTGTTAATAATCACATGAAAGAATGAATGCCAAAAATAAAACAAAGCGTAGATCACCAATGCATGACAAGATAAACATAATTGAAAATGACACACAATTCACACACCACCCCTAGGGTACGCCTCACTGTTGCCCTGCCCCTCGAAAAGTGGTCGTCGAGTAGATGATGTTTTAGTAAGTCCTCATGTCCATGAACATGGCATGAGGGTAGCTTCTAAGGTGTCTTCCTATTGCTCTGGTGACCACACTATCCCGAACCCTTGAATTGACCCGAACACCTCCAATGGTGGTGCTACCTACCTCTCAATGGTGGGCTGGCACTACTTTAAGGACATTTACACAGACGAATTCCTTAGGGTAGGTAGACGACCCGTAGATACTTGCTCTATTTCAAAAACAAAAACTTCTTTTCACACCGACACCTTTCAAAAAGCTTTCAAAAGCAATTTTTCAAACACTCTTGAGGACTGATACAAGAGTCGAACTGAAATTTTAAACGAAACTTTTTCAAACCCACTCTGAAAAGCAAACAAACATTTTTTTGAAAACACAAATGAGCAAGTATCTAAGAGCCCATGGATAACCATGGATAGAAAGGGTGCTAACACCTTCCCTTTCTATAAATCTACCTCCCGAACCGAGAACTAATCTCAATAAGGAATTTTTCTGTGCTTTTGTCCTGTCCATGTTGGAGAAAATAAAAGACGGTGGCGACTCTTGCTTACCGCGACATTTCGCGAACCAGCGTTAAACAGTCAGTTCTAGATCCACCGATCACACTTTCTAACAAAGCAAGTGATCTAGCAAGCAACTAAGAGCCCATGGAAAACCATGGATGAAAGGGGTCCTAACACCTTCCCCTTTCATAATCTACCCCCCGAACTCAAGAAAACATCTCTAAAGGTCTTTCCTGTTCTTTTCAGCCTTTCCTTGTTGGATAAAAGAAAAGTCGGTGGCGACTCTTGCTATCCGCAACATTTGTAATCAAACGCAAAACAAAAGTCAGTTCTCCCACCGTGTAACACAAGTCAATCAATACTTTTATGCGTTTTCCTGTGATTTCCTTTTGGGAATTTCACTCATAAACTCATTTTTTCAACTTAGACCCATCCCAAACATTCCCTAACATGTTCAAATAGCTTATTTTGAAAATATATTATTATAGGTCAATTACCTACTATTATTTCACTCTAAGCCTATCAACCAACATCTACTTTCACCAATTAAACACTACCAACAACACACATCAAAACATCACTCTCACATTCGTTATCACAAAGCTCTAAAACTCAACAATGATGGAAACTCATAATCATGCCATAACAGAATTGATGTCATATTAACTTATACAAATTTAATCACAACCACATTATAACAATAACAACAACAATTCATAGAATAAAATCATGGAACTCTAATGAGAGAAAATACCTCTCTTCTCTACTCCGTCATGCAATACACCCCTACTGAAAGCCCTTTCTCCCCCTTACCCGATTCTCGTCCAAAGAAAGCTCTACAACAATAATGTCCTTCTTCTACGTCAAGTCCTAGGTTGCCTCCTTTTCCTCTCTCTCAATTTCTCTCAATTTTGCATATCAGTAACCAACTCTCTCTTAATTTTCTCTTTTTAACACAAAGTCTACTCCTTTATTTTGGTTCTCCCTATTTTACCCTCACTTACTCCTTTAATTCACACATTACCCTTTCTACATTTATTTTCTATGTTATTTTATTATTTAATCTAATAACTCAATATTTCACCAAACACCATTATTTTCTCCTATTTTATTTTAATAATTAAAAATAACTATTAAATTAATTATCTCTAATTCTTCTCCACCACTCTATTTTATGATTAAAAAGAAATAACTATTAAATATAATTATTTCTTCTAATTTTAATCATTCTACCAACTCAACCCATTCTCACTACACCCAACCACATACCTCATACACATATGAAACCACCATTTATGTAATTAAAACACATACTACATACTAAATAATTAAATAAAATATAAATAATTTGATTAAATAAATTAATCAAATTTCAAAGTGTTACAACTCTCTTCCACTTAGAGAATTTTCACCCTAAAAAATTATCTGAAGGAAATAGAGTCAGATACAACTCTTGCATCTGGCTCTCTAGCTCCCAAGTCACATCCACCAGATGTTCCTCCCCAAAGTACCTTCATCAAGGTAATCTCCTTAACACTCAACCGCTTCACTTCCCGATCCTCTATTCGCATGGGTGGTACCCCAAACGGCCAGGTTCTCTCTCACTTGTACATCATCCACTTAGATCACATGAGACAAATCCATAATGTATCTCCTTAAATGAGACACGTGAAACACATCATGAAGATTACCCAGCGACAGCGATAAAGCAATTTAATAGGCCATTTCTCCTATCCTCTGCAAGATCTAGTATGGACCAACCAAATATGGCGTGAGCTTTCGAGACTTTAAAGCTCAATAAACACCATTTACCAGTGTAACTCTCAAAAACATGTGATCTCTCTCCTGGAAGTCAAGTGCTTTCTGCCTCTTATCATGATAACTTTTCTAAACAATCTCCTTTTAGACTACCTTGATCTTTTTAGTCATCTACTGAACAATCTCAAGTCTGAGCACAACGCTCTCGCCTGACTCATACTAACACAAAAGAGTCCTAGACCTCCTACCATACAATTCCTCGTACTATGCCATTCTAATACTAGAATGAAAATTATTGTTGTAGGTAAACTCAATCAATTATAAGTAGTTATCCCAAACACCTCCTTATTCTAGCACACAAGCCCTTAGAAAATCTTCCAATGATTTGATGATTTTCTCCGTATGACCGTCTATTTGCAGATGATAAGCAGAACTCAACTTCAGCTTTGTACCAAAATTTTCCTGCGAACTCTCCCAGAACCTTGATATAAATCTCAAATCTCTATCTGACACAATACTCGAAGGAATACCATGCAGTTTCACAATTTCATCAATATATAATTTAGCTAGCTTTTGAAAAGAATAATTGATCCTTATCGATATAAAATGATATGATTTAGTCATTCTATCAACAATAACCAAAATGTAATCACGTCCCTTAAAGTTATTCGGTAAACCTATTACAAAGTCCATGGAAACGCTATCCCATTTCCATTTTGGAATATTCAACGGCTGCATCATACCCAACAACTTATGATGTTCAATATTTGACTTCTGATAAATTAAACAAGCATAAACTAACTCAGAAACTTTCTTTTTCATTCCTGGCCACCAAAACATCTTCTTCAGATCTTGATACATTTTGGCCGCTCCGGGATGGATACTTAGCTTACCACGGTGTCCTTCCTCAAGAATACTCTTCTTAAGTTCAGACACATCTAGAATACAAACTTTGTCTATGAATATTATCACACCATTCTCGTCAATCATAAAGTCACCTTTACCTGGATTGATCAAAACTAACCGATCAATCAATCCTAAGTCGATCTTCTATCCTTCTCTGATCTTTTCAAGAATACCACTGATTAGTTTTAACACCTCCTTATGTCGATATGCCACATAACCGAAAATTCTCAAACATTTTAGATTCGGTTTAAATCTAGACCATGCCTATTCCGGGGTTACCTTCTTAAGCTTCTTTATAGGATACATATTCAACAAATAGGCAGCTATGGATACCGCTTCTCCTCATAGCTCTTTCAGAAAGTTCTTCCCTTTTAATATGTTTCTCACCATGTTCATAATCGATTAATTCTTTCTTTCGGCAACACCATTTTTTGTGGTATATAGGGTGATACTACCTCATGCACTATCCCATCTTCATCATAAGACTTCCCAAAATCATTTGAGACATACTCGCCTTTATCATCCGGTTTGAGAACTTTGAGCTTGTGACTGCTTTTTCGCTCAACCATGGACTTAAACTTCTTAAACACTTCGAATACCTAATCCTTTATATGGAATAGATATGTCCATAACTTTATACTAAAATCATAAATTAAGGGACAAAATACCTATTTCCTCCAAACAAACAAACTTGCATCGGCCCACATATATCAGAATACACCACCTCAAGGTGATTCTTGGTTCTTTAACCTGCATCCTTGCTGAATTTACCCTTGTGTTTCTTTGCTTGCAAACACTCTTCACAAATCTCAGTTGGTATGTTGATGGATGGCAACCCAGTTACCATTATGTTCCTTTGCAATGCATTAAGATCTCGAAAATTGAGATGCCCAATACAGTAGTGCCATAACCACTCTTCTCGACTTGCTGTTGTAGCAAGACACCTATGCTCCACAACTTTTAACTTAATCTTGAGAGTTATATTGATAGCCATAGGAGCTTTAAGAACCAAAGCCCTGTTTTCGTGCATAACGTATAAAGGCTTGTCTTCCATGTGAATCTTGTAACCCTTCTCAAGAAATTGGCCAATACTTAGAAGGTTACATTTGATTCCAAGAATGTAAAATACAACTTTGATCAAAGAATGTCCAACCTCCCTTCTCATGACCAAAACACCATTAATCTTATTGGTTGCTAAAGTTGTGTCGTCCGTGAATTTCACTTTAGTCTTTGTGGCTTAATTGATTTCGACAAACCAATCCTTTCTTCCCCACCATATACATAGAACATCCAAAATCCAAGTACCATTTTTCGCTGCATTGGACTCCTTTTCTCACAATCACCATAATGTTTTCTTCTTCAAACATTTCTACAACTTTCCTAGAATTGTTGATGTTGTTACTGCCCTACAACCTACTGCTGTTGCATTCACCTTCCGTGATCATGACCAAGAGTGTATTGTTATCATTCATCTCTAGTCTAGCAACTTTAGCTTCATCTCCTTGATATTCCCTCTGTTTCTCATTGCATTCTCTTACGAAATGACCGAACTTTTGACAATTATAAAATTGTGCCTTACTCTTGTCATACTTCTTGATTTCACCTCTAAAGTTTCTTTGACCACCATTTTTGTTGAATCTGCTCTCACCCTTTTGATAAGTCGAATTCTTCAAATTTTGAGACTTTTTTTTCCACCAAAATTAAATTTCGTTTACTCTTCATGGGGAATTTTACTTTTGCCTTCTTGTTCTTCTCATTGAACTGAGCATGCAAAGAGATCTACGCATTTTCCTTGTCGTTGTCATACCCAAAAATTTACCTACCCTTATTTTATATTTAGGTTTCTTTATAAGTGAATCGCGTTATTTTGTTTTCACTTCTATGGGGGTGTTTTAAAATCAGAGAAGGTTTGTTTTGATCCAAAATGAACCATCAATATCTGATGGCCCATTGAGTTTTAGAAAATAAGTCCATTTCAAGATTAATATGTGAGGTTTTGTTTTAATCAAGGTGTATAAAACAGTTTGTTTTGACTAAGGCCCAATACTTAAAAAAGAAAAAGAAAAAACACGAGGCCCATTAAAAATCTCATCTTTTTTGAGAGGGTCTACAAAACAACTTTTTTTGTTAAAATCCAATATGGCCCATTTCAGATTTTTAGTCTGTCTTGAAAATGGTTTTGTCCAAATCATAATATTTTTATTAACATCTTTAACCTTTTTTTTACTGCTGAATTAAAAACTTTGTGTTTTTATGAAATTGCATGGCCCATTGCTAATAAACCTAATCCGGTTAAAAAAGGGTTTTTGTTGCGAGACCAAAAGGGGAAAACAAGCCCAAATCAGAAACGCGTGGCTCAAGTTAGACCTGGCCCAAATACTCAAACACTCACTGTTTCAATCGCCCAGAAAAAACGCTCGTTGTACATATTTAAAATTGAAATTTCTCAAATCCAGAAATTATTCAATTTGTTCTAATACATTAGTACAAAATCAGGGAAATATGGAAACTATTTGAAGAAACTTATGGATTTACAGACAAATTCATTAAAAACCTTAAACAAAATTACAGACAAAGACAGAAGTTCAAGGCAAAAAAAATTATAGAGAAGGAAGCGTTGACAGATTCGCCAGAAGAAGGAGGAATAAGAATTTAGGGTTTTCAATATCTGAAAATCCCAAATCTCCACCACTGAGTCACAAACCACCACCCTCAAATCCTCAAACTTCCGCCGCCCGGTTCGTCATCACCGTCGTGCCTCTCACTTGCAACCGAATCACAAAGAAGGTTGAGAATCGAGATCAGAGATAACTCAGTAGTTCAAGACACGGAGATACATAATACTTAGCTTTTTTGCGATGTTAATTGTTGGAAGATTTGGGGATTTGAGGTTTTAATTTGGGGTTAGGGTTCGCTAGATCATTGTAAGAGATATTGGGTTTTTCTTTGGGGTCACGCTGGAATGGGCTAGGGTTTTGGTTGGATGTAAAAGAGAGAAGAAGAATAGTGAAGTAGAAGAGAAAACAGGACTAAGAAGAGAGAGAGAGAGGGTTAAAAATAAAGAATAATGTTTTGTTTTTTTTGTTAAACGAAAATATAATATGTCTTTTAAACACATGCGCGCCGTCTCACTATGTTACCGTGAACACTTAACCATCACCACATGATCTTAATCAAACATCCAAAAAACGCATGTGTGATCGGTGGATCTGGAACTGACTGTTTAACGCTGGTTCGTGAAATATCGCGGAAGCAAGAGTCGCCACCATCTTTTATTTTCTCCAACATGGACAAGACAAAAGCACAACAAAATTCCTTATGAGATAGTTTCTCGGTTCGGGAGGTAGATTTATAGAAAGGGAAGGTGTTAGCACCCTTTCTATCCATGGTTATCCATGGGCTCTTAGATACTTGCTCATTGTGTTTTCAAAATGTTTGCTTTTCAAAGTGTGAGTGGGTTTGAAAAAGTTTCGTTTAAAGATTTCAGATCGACTCTTGTATCAGTCCTCAAGAGTGTTTAAAAAATTGTTTTGGAAAGCTTTTTTGAAAAGTGTCGGTGTGAAAAGAGTTTTGATTTGTTTTGAGAAAGAGCAAGTATCTACGAGTCATCTACCTACCCTAAGGAATTAGGCTGTGTAAATGTCCTTAAGGTAGTGCCATCCCACCATTGAGAGGTAGGTAGCACCACCATTGGAGGTGTTCGAGTCAATTCGAGTTTGTAGGGACAGTGTGGTCACCAGAGCAATAGTAGGACACCTTAGAAGCTACCCTTATGCCATGGGTCATGGACATAAGGACTTACTAAAACGTCCTATACTCGACGACCACGTTTCGAGGGCAAGGCAACAGTGAGGCGTACCCTAAGAGTGGTGTGTGAATTTGTGTGTTTGTTTTCATGTTAATATTTGTCTTTGATCATGCATTTGGTGAGCTATGCATTGCTTTTAATTTAGGCCATTCATTCTTTCATGCAAAATTTTAGCAGTTTAAAAGTGCGGAAATTAAAATGCGGAAAATAAAAGTCCTACGCTATTACAAGGCGCGGGTCTATACATCGCCAAATTAACAAAGACCCGTTTTGAATAAAAATGCGGAAAGTAAATAAATTTCCTAATTACTATTACATGGCTTGAACAATTACATGATATTTAAAAGAAACATAAGAATAAACGTGCGAAAAGAAATTAGAATTGAATGTTCGAGGGCGTTGGACCCTTTTAAAATTAAATTGAAATTAAAAATTAATTAATTATTTAATAAAAAGAAAAGGAATATTTTTTATGTTTTTGGTATTTAATGAGAATAAAGAAAATTAATTAAAATAAAAGAAAACCTAATTCTAAGTGATTTTTAATTATTAATGAAGGATATTAAAGTTTTAAAACCTAATTTACTAAATTAATTTTATACATATGTATTTACAAAAATATTAAATAATAATAATGATGAGAAAATATTTAATAAAAAAAAGAAGGGATGAAAAAGTTAAAAAACACTAATTTCTAAATATTTTAGTTAGTTAAGAAAAACATTACAATTTTAAAACCTAAATTAATCTAAATTAATTATTTAAAATTTGTTTACAAAAATATAATAATGAATTAAATGTTAATAACAATAAACATGTTTTTGATTTTTTTTGTATTTTTATTTTACTATGAAAATTATTTTTGGTAGATTAAAGAAAATAATTAAAAACAACTAAAAGAATTAAGAAAGAAAATCAAGTAAAAAAAAGTGCAAACCATGGGGGGGGGGGTGTCTGACCCTTTTGGAGGTTAATGCAAGGAATTCAGGCCCACTAGAAATCTGGCCACGTTGACTTTTCCAGTTTGGATGCTCATCCATGGACTGAGGTATATGGTGGACGTCTTTAGGTAGCCTTCAGATTGAATCTCATGGACATTTGGCAGGCACAAACATGAACGTGCATGGTGGACTTTGGATGAGGCGCTACGCTGGAACACCTTGAGACAAAAATTATTAAGCGTTTGGGGGGACCTGGGAATCGAACCCAGGTCCCAGTGCCTGCATGACAACTCAACAACCATCTGAACCAACGCGTTTCTTTGTTAACATTATAGAACATGAATAATATATGTGAAAAAAAGTATTATGCTGAACAATTAAAAAAAAACGCGCCAATCGTTCAAACCATCCAATCACGTTCAGACACGCTGCCTTCTTCTTCGTTTGCCTGAAAAACAGAAAATAGATAGCGGGGGTTTTAAACCCCCACTAAATGGAACCTGCAAATAATAGCGAATACGCCCATGGTTAACATAAATTGAGCGTGAATAGTCCAATCGTTTCGTCTTGAGGTCACGATTTTATCTGCACCGGTTTGAAGGTCTAATTTTACACCCTATGTAAAGCCCCAATTTTGGAACTCTGGAACCCTAAAAAACGTTCATGGTGAATTCTTATACAGGCATGGTTAGTTCAATTCAAGGGCACCATTAGCTTCAGAACGTTCATATTAGTGCAAATCAACATTTAAAACATATGAAAAATGCATGTAAATTGAAACACGATAATTGAAAAGTTCATGAAAAGTGCCACTGTTCTACCAATTCTTGAGGTCAGGAGATGTGTTCTTGATTGCAACACGTTCCTTGATGGTCCAGCAATGTTTTGGAATCCTTTTGGAGCCTTGCAACGAACTCTAGGTATCAAAACAGTTTTCAACTTTTTGTCAAAAAAATGCAATGTTGTTCTTCCTTTTCTGCGCAGCTTCTGTGTATGTGAGCATTAGGTTAGCTTGTGCTTATGTATTTGAATAGAATTAGGTTAAAAAACCAGCCCATAATCCATGCATTGATGATTCAAATATTTGATTTTGTTACATCTTTTTTTCAAATCTTTTTCATGCCAATCATGCCAAATTTGGATGATTTTGTCCTTGTTGATTGGTACACAAGATATTGAGCTCATAATGGACATATTTGCTGCATAAAAAGATTTAAAAAACATGATTTAGTATTTTTCTCATAATTAATTTTAATTAAATGAATTAATAAGATTAAAAATTCAATTAATTAATTAAAAATAAGAAAATAACTCACTTTTAGCTTAATGGGTCGTGCATAGCATTTGGGTAATGATTCATGGAAGAAATTGAGGCCCATTAGCAATTTTGAGGCTTTTGAAGCAAAGTTGACTTTTCAAAATTCCCAAAAATTTCCCAACTTCTACAAGGCATATCTTGCTCAATTTTTAAGCTTTGATCATGTTCTTTGACATTTTGGAAATGTATTGAAGTCCTATAACCAATTTATTTGGTCCCATGTCATTTTGATTTACCAATCTCAAGTTATGGTCTTTGACTTAAAGTGCCTTTTTGTTGACTTTTGAAAATGACCTATAATGTTGAAATTGATAACTTTTTGTGAGAGCATTTCTTGGACTTGGAATGTGAAGTTGAGTTGTAGGAAATGTCATTCTCTTCAAAATGAGCTTTGGATGGGATTTTTCTGATAAACCATGAAGAAGTTATGCCCTGGTCAATTTGCAGTTGACTTTTTCAACTGTCCAAAAATAGAAACTTTTGCATCTTGAGACTTTTTGAGCCATGCTTTGAGAATCATGATCAAGAATTGATCAAATGATGATTGTGGCTTCAAAATGATATGGTGACCCAAAATTTTGACTTTTGACTATCAAATGACCATTTTGCCCCTGCAGTTGACTGTGAAGCATTTAGGGTTTTTGACTGTGTAATCTGGTGTTGCGAGTCTTGAAACTTGGCATATGGATGCTTGACAATGTATGTAGGCATGTGGGACTTGTTTGGACTCTTGGAAACTTCAATTTCTTTGCCAGAACCAAAACCCTAATTTTTGACTGTTAGGAGGCAATTGGACTGTGCAACCCTTGGGAGATTTTGAAGCATGATCTTTAGCAAACCTTGAAGAATATGGGAGGGCAAATTTTGGGGTACAACAGTTTCCCATGTTCAATCTTCTTAAACCTGAGGGTGTAGATTGGCTGGCGTGCCTTTCGTAATCCGAAGGTGGAAGATGATTGAACACTAGAGTGCCCAGAAATTTGCACTCACATAGTAGAATGTCAGCAGCGTGATGATGGGAATGGGCTTACAAATGCCATTTGGAGACTGTGGGGTAGGAAGATGGGCTTATAGATGCCATCGAGAGGTCGTCGATCGCGTAAGAGATTCCTTAGCGAGAACTTGCGTACCTGAGAAAGAAAGTAAATGCCTGGCCTGTTACAGGAGTTGGCCTTCAAACTCTTTGCGTAGATGTGCCCTGGCTGGATACAGGAATCGAATCTTTAAACTCTTCAGACGTGCCCTGGCAAGATACAGGAATCGAGTCTGGTAATGTTAGTCGTCAACAGATACTCCCTGGCAAGATACAGGAATCAGATCCTCAAACTCTTCAGACGTGCCCTGGCAAGATACAGGAATCGAGTCTGGTATTGTTAGTCGTCAACGGATACCCCTAGCAAGATACAGGAATCAGATCCTCAAATTCTTCAGACGTGCCCTGGCAGGATACAGGAATCGAGTCTGGTACTGTTAGTCGTCAACGGATACACCCTGGCAAGATACATGAATCGGATCCTCAAACTCTTCAGACGTGCCCTGGCAGGATACAAGAATCGAGTCTGGTACTGTTAGTCGTCAACGGATACACCCTGGCAAGATACAGGAATCAGATCCTCAAACTCTTCAGACGCACCCTGGCAGGATACAGGAATCGGGTCTGGTAATGTTAGTTGTCAACAGATACACCCTGGCAAGATACAGGAATCGGATCTGGAATCACGACTATTGATAGCAATCATCTTTGTATTAACTTTTGTCCTGAAAAGACAAAACGTTAGTTGTATGCGATGTCATGATGTATGACATGCGTGATGAGATTATATGTTCATGATGCGTATATGCATGCTATAATGCATGGAAATGCGATGTTTATGAATGTATGTTTTTTTTTTGTCTAGGAAAATGAATCCTTGACGGGTGCCGGGAAATTAAATCCTGGGCTTGATGTGGAATAGAGCTCCGCTGTTTCCGTTGGGGATGATGGTTGTAAGGATACCGGTAGGAGAAGATGACTCCGTTGGGGAATAACCTTGGAGATTACTCTGTGGGGGAAAATTACTCTAGCGATCTTGCTGGGGAACAATACTCTGTGGGAAGAGAGGTACTCTGTTGAGATGTTGATGATAACTCCGCTGGGGATACCGTTGTTATGTTGGAAGTTTTAATAGACTCCGCTAGGGGTAAGAAGACTTTGCCGAGGACGATCTTTCCGTGGCTTTTGGCTGAGGATAACCCAGTTATATCCTGGTAGGGAAATAACCTTTGAATAAAGCCGGGAGACGCGTTCGTGCTCTGCAAGGGGGAAGCTTCCAGAATCTACTGGGGATAAGCTTCCTGCTGGGGAGATTGATTTAACTTTCCTAGGGGAACCTTCAGACTAGACTCTCCTAGGGAAATTGTTGAGATATAATAGGGAAGTGGCTCCGCTGAATGTCTGGTATACTGCCGGGGAACAATCTTAGGGCAAGATTGTCGGGGATGCTTGTTAAGAATGTTTGTATATTGTGATGGGGAATGTTGATATCTGCTGGAGGATACCCAACTTCCTTAAGGCTGACAGGATAACTCTGCTTGGGGAGAGTGCATTGACTTGCTGGATCACTCTCTGGGGACTTAAGATATCTTGGTTATGTTCTTCAGCTGAACCTACCTTGGTACCTTGGTGGACAGAGCAATTAGATCGCTTAGATAACTCATTATTGCCCCTGTTTCTAATGTTACCTGTAATTGATCCTTTGTTTCATATGCAAATATTTATGAGTTAGAAATTATTTGTCAAATGCATATATCACAAATTGAACCTTGGACGTTCTTCGCAAAACAAAACAGAAAAGGAAAAACAATTGGCAATTTTAGCTGAAAAGTGAATTTATATTGATTTTTGAATTTGCCTGTAAATAGGCGTTTTATGTACAAGAGGCTGACGTCCTAGTAAGAGAACGCCGCCGAACAAAAGAATTTATACAATTTGTAAAAAGGGAAAACAAAACAGCTATGTGAAAAGAATAATCCCAATGGGTTCCAACTCTGCTATCGCCTTTATATCTTCGAGCGTCTCATCACTTTGCTGCTCAATTGACGATGAAGCTGATTGATCGATGCCGTCTGAACTTGGTGTTGATACCGGATTCTGGATGCGAAGTGATCCAATGAGACATAGTATTACGCTTTAATCCCTAACTTTTTCCTGGACCGCCCTTTCGGGTTTTCAGTCCACCGGGATACCCATTTTTGCCCAAGCCGCCTTTTCAGGTTTTCGGCTTGCCGGATGTACAGATTTTTTTTTTCATTTCATCCCTCATTTTGCCCGAACCCTTTTGGTTCGCCGGGAAGCCCTAATTTTTGCCTAGGTATGTCAACCTAGCGGGTCTTTTATCATGCGTAGTATCTTTTTGTTATGTCTGCATTGGCGGGGTGAGGAAGGTCGTCACCATCCATGGTGGTTAGGATCATGGCAGCTCCTGAGAACACATGTTTAACCACAAATGGCCCTTCGTACGTAGGGGTCCATTTGCCCCTGGGATCACTCTGAGGAAGGATGATGCGTTTGATTACCAGATCCCCAACTTGATACTCTTGTGGTCTGACTTTCTTGTTAAATGCCCTGATCATCCGTTTTTGGTACGTCTGACCATGACATATAGCAGTAAGTCTCTTTTCGTCGATTAGATTTAACTGATCAAGTCGTGTCTGAATCCAATCATCTTCGCTCAGATCTGCATCCTTCATTATCTGGAGAGAGGGTATCTGCACCTCAATCGGTAAGACTGCCTCCATGCCATAGACCAAGGAAAAGGGAGTTGCCCTGGTTGACGTTCTTGCTGAGGTACGGTAGCCATGAAGAGAAAACGGTAACATCTCGTGCCAATCTTTATAGGTCACTGTCATCTTCTGCACAATCTTTTTGATATTCTTATTAGCTGCCTCTACAACCCCATTCATCTTCGGCCGGTAAGGAGAAGAGTTGTGGTGCTGTATCTTGAATTGCTCGCAGAGCTCAGTGATCATCTTGTTATTAAGATTGGTACCGTTGTCCGTAATGATCCTTTCTGGGACGCCGTATCGACAGATCAAGTTATGCCGAATGAACCGTGCCACGACATTCTTGGTTACAGTGGCATATGAAGCTGCTTCAACCCACTTTGTAAAGTAATCAATCGCTACCAGAATGAAGTGATGCCCGTTGGATGCCGTAGGTTTAATCTCGCCGATCATATCAATGCCCCATATTGCAAAAGGCCAAGGTGCTGTCAAGACATTCAGAGGAACGGGAGGAACGTGCATCTTATCTGCGTATATCTGGCATTTGTGACATGTCCGAGAATGTTGGTAGCAGTCGGCTTCCAGTGTGGACCAGAAATACCCTGCCCGAAGGATTTTCTTTGCCATAGTGTGTCCACTGGAATGCGTTCCGAAGGTACCTTCATGTAGTTTTGCCATGATTCTTTCTGCTTCAGTCTTATCCACACAGCGCAGTAAAGTCGAATCATGGTTTCGCTTGTATAGAATGCCGTTGCTGAGGAAGAACTTCACTGCGAACCTTCTCAGAAACTTCTTGTCGTTGACCGATGCACCTTCAGGGTACTCTTGAGCTTCTAAGTACCTCTTTACCTCATAGTACCAGGGTTTTTCAGTTACTGTTTCAGCCTCAAGATCACAACAATATGCAGGTTCGTCCAGTTTCCAGATGATGACCCGGGGAGCCTCATTGTCCCATTTGACTTTGAACATGGAAGACATCGTAGCTAACGCGTCCGCCAACTGATTCTCCTCTCTTGGGAAATGTTCAAAAGTTATCTCTGTGAAGTGGGGGATCAATGTCAACACACATTCTTTGTAAGGAATAAGGTTCGGATGTTTCGTATCCCACTCTCCTTTGATCTGATTGATCACGAGAGCGGAATCTCCGAAGACACTCAGAAACTTGATCCTTAAGTCAATCGCAGCTTGAAGACCCATGATGCATGCCTCATACTCCGCCATGTTGTTGGTGCAGTTGAAACATAACCGGTCAGTGAGTGGAGTATGAGTGCCTTGAGGGGAAATGATCACAGCGCCAATGCCGTTACTTAAAGCGTTGGAGGCTCCGTCAAAGTGCATAAACCATCGGGATCCTTCCTCAGGTCCTTCATCCGGTCCAAGTACTTCACAATCAGTCACTATCATGATGCTCTCATCAGGAAACTCGAAGTTCATTGACTGGTAGTCGTCCACTGTCTGGTGTGCCAAGTGGTCTGCCAATACACTTCCTTTGATGGCTTTCTGAGTCGTGTATTGGATGTCATATTCCGTCAAGATCATTTGCCACCTTGCTATTCTTCCAGACAGAGCAGGCTTTTCGAATATGTACTTTATAGGATCCATCTTTGAAATCAACAGAGTAGTGTGAGTCAGCATATACTGTCTCAGCCGGCGAGCAGCCCATACCAAAGCGCAACAAGTTTTCTCAAGCAGTGAGTATCAGGTCTCACAGTCGGTAAACTTTTTGCTAAGGTAATAAATGGCGTGCTCTTTTCGGCCAGACTCGTCATGCTGCCCCAGCACACACCCCATTGAGCTGTCAAGTATAGTATCAGAGGTCTCCCTTCAACCGATGGCATAAGAATGGGTGGTTCTTGGAGATACTCTTTGATTCTGTAAAAAGCGGTCTGACATTCATCATTCCAACATACTACCTGATCTTTCTTCAGCAGCTTGAAGATTGGCTCACAAGTAGCAGTTAGGTGTGAGATGAATCGAGCAATGTAATTCAGACGTCCTAGGAAGCCTCTGACTTCTTTCTCTGTCTTAGGAACTGGCATCTCTTGAATGGCTTTAACTTTGGAAGGGTCCACTTGAATACCCTTGTCACTTACGACGAAGCCTAGCAACTTTCCAGATCTTACCCCAAAGGTGCACTTGTTTGGGTTTAACCTCAGCTTGTACAACTTCAGGCGGTCAAACAGTTTCTGTAGATGGTCAAGGTGTTCCTCCTCAGTCTGGGACCTTGCAATCATATCATCGACATACACTTCTATCTCACGATGGATCATGTCATGAAATAAAGCAACCATGGCGCGTTGGTAGGTTGCCCCAGCATTTTTCAACCCGAATGGCATGACCTTGTAGCAGAAGGTGCCCCATTGAGTAACAAAGGTAGTCTTTTCCATGTCTTCAGGTGCCATCTTGATTTGATTGTAACCTGAAAAACCATCCATGAAGGAGAACACCTTGTGCTGAGCAGTATTGTCAACCAGAACGTCAATGTGAGGTAGGGGGAAGTCATCCTTGGGGCTCGCCCTGTTCAGATCCCTGTAATCAACACACATTATGACCTTACCATATTTCTTCGGTACCGGAACCACGTTGGCAACCCACTGAGGGTAAGAAGTCACTGCAAGAAAACCGGCGTCGAATTGCTTCATAACCTCAGCTTTGATCTTCTCGGACATCTCTGGACGCATACGGCGGACCTTTTGCTTTACTGGAGGGAAATCTTCCTTGGTAGGCAAGTGATGGACCACAATGTCGGTATCCAACCCAGGCATGTCTTCATAGGACCAGGCTAAGATCTCCACATAATCATGTAACATCTGAGTCAACCGTTGTTTTACGCTGAGCTCCAGATTGGCACCAATCTTAACTTCCTTTCTGTCTACCTCAGTACCCAGATTTATCGTTTCCACTGGCTCTTCATGTGGTTGAATTTCCCTCTCTTCCTGGAGTAACAGACTTGCAAGCTCACCAGGCACTTCGCAATCATCTTCACCTTCGTCTTCGGCTAAGTTGATCGGATTTTCGAAGTCATAACTGGCAGTAGCAGAGTCGTTACCAGTGAGATCCAGAGTGGATTGAAACCTGTATGGGTGAGTGTGTGTAAATATAGCTGTTTTGCAATATAAAGAAGGAAAGAAAGAAAGGGAGCACAAGATTTGAAATGCGAAAAAACGTCCAAGGTCTTTATTCATGATATATGGAAATGACAGTTAATAAGCCCTCACAAATGAAGCCACGGTGCCCCGGGTAAGACACCGGGCCATAAAGTTTCAATTCATTGTTTATTACAAATAACAAAAACAAAGGAATTCATTACTCGTAACAAAAGTAACAGGTATATGATCTTTTGCGGTCTAATTGGTCAGTCCACCGTCGGTCGTCGGGTAGATCCAGCTATCGAACTCTGATTCTTCCACTTCGTCTTCATCCCCAATAGCATTCACTCCTGGATTGGTGATGAGCACAGGAGGTCTTCCGATCCTAGCTTTGCGCACAGCCCTCTGAGCCTCTGCAGTAAAACCCAGTCCAAACTTGTCAGTTTTTGGAGTGAAATCAGGGAGCCTGCCCCAGTTAGCACATTCACCTTTCTCAATTACAGCCCGGGCGTCCCTTAAGGAGGCCATCTTCAAAGGAGAACTCTCTTCAGTCACTGCTTCTGCTGCTGCCAATGTTGGAGGTACCTCTTCAAAATGTTGAAAGGGGGTTTCAATAAACTCCCCGTCCATCTCAATATACCGGAAGGAATTCAAATGACTAACCATATATTCTTCCTCCCCCTGCACAGTAACAATCTTCCCTCTGACAGGGTACTTGAGTTTCTGGTGTAGAGTGGAGGTCACAGCCCCAGCTTTGTGAATCCAAGGTCGACCCAGCAAACAGGAATAAGATGGACGAATGTCCATTACATAGAACGTTGAGTCAAATACTTGGGAACCCACACGAATAGGAATGTCTACCTCACCATGAACCATCCTCTTAGAACCGTCGAAGGCTCTAACAATGATGTTGCTAGGCTTCAACTCCAGGCCCTCACAATCCAACCGGTCTAAGGCCTTCTTGGGCAACACATTCAGGGAAGAACCAATGTCCACCAACACGTGAGCAAGAGCAGTGCCCCTGCATTCTATGGAGACATGCAGGGCATCATTGTGGTTCTTTCCCTTAGCGGTAAGATCAGCATCTGAGAAACCCAAACCATTGTCAACTGTCAAATTGGCCACACATTCAGTGAATTGATCTGCAGAGGTCTCTTGTGGCACATGGGCCGTCTTCAGAAATGAAATCAGGGCCTTGGCATGGGCCTCTGAGCATAGCAGTAATGATAGCATCGAGATCTTGGAGGGGGTATGCCCCAGCTGTTCAACGATGTTAAAGTCACTCTTCTTGATTATCTTAAGAATTTCCTCCATCTCTTGCTGGGAGGCTTCAACATTCACAGTCTTTGGTGCCTCCATCCGGGCAGGCTCATCATCAATCCCTTTGCCCCGAGTATTAGATGACTCGGCGGCAGGGGGAGCAACTTGATCAGAAGGGGAAACGGGCGCACTTGCAGGCGTAATTATAAGAGGTCTTCGGATAACTGGTGGCGCAATGTCGGGCGAGAAGAGCCTGCCACTGCGAGTTACCTTGGCGGGACCAGTAATGTTACTGATACCGGTACCGGTGTTGAACTCCTGCTTCACTCCAAGTACATATACATCTGCCCCATAGTGCCATGGGACAGCCTTATCGGATTCATAGGGGAGAGGCCCCGGAACAGTAATAATAGTGGGTGCAACAGACATGATTTTAACTGGCTTCCTCGGGGGAGCCTTGATTGGATTGTTGAAAATTGTAACGACAGATACTTCTTCCACAGGAACAAAAGGAACAACGGTCTTCTTGAACAGAATTTCTTTGCTGTCCATCAGGCTTTGGATGCCTGACTTCAGCAACAGACAACCAGTAGGGGTAACAGCACACAGAAGGCAACCCTTGCTACAACCCGGAAATAAACCGGCCAGCAACAGGTTCCTCTTAACAGTCAATAGAGGGGTAGCAACATCCTTCACAGAAACGGCATACAAATCTTCCTCAATGGCATTTACTCCATGCTGGGGCATAGGAGCAGTCACCACATTTGGCCTCTCAGGCGCCTCAAATTGTATCTCCTTCGCATCAATAAGGTCTTGAACCTTATTCCTTAGGGCCCAACAATCATCAGTAGAATGCCCCAGGCTATCGGAGTGATAAGCACAGCGGGCATTTGGATTATATTTAGGAGATGCAGTATTCACAACCTTTGGAGCCTCTCTGACGGTCACCAAGTTGGTTGATAGTAGTTGCGGCAAGATTTGTGACAAGGTCATACTCAGCCGGGTAAATTCTCTTCTGGGTCTCTCAGCCCTTGGTTGGTTAGGTTGCCGAGGAGCGGCAACAGGCTTAGCAATCACCACCGCGTTGACAGTTTGGCGGCACTCTGGTTTGTCTTGCCTCCTAGGCCCATACACAGCACTGACCTCCTTTTTAAAAGGTTTCTTCTCAGAACTCGAGGACGCACCCTTCTGAATCTTTCCTGACTTCATACCAGCCTCTATCCTTTCCCCCGTCAGAATGAGATCTGTGAACCCTGCAGATGAGTTGCCAATAAGATGATTAAAGAACGGCCCGGATAGGGTCCCCAAGAACATATCCACTAACTCACAGTCTGTCAATGGTGGCTGCACCCTGCCAGCCAAATCCCTCCACTTCTATGCATACTCTTTAAAACCTTCTCCCGATCCTAGCGACATACCCTGGAGTTAGGTACGTGTAGGAGCGAGGTCGGCATTATATTGATACTGCTTGTAAAAAGCAGTAGCCAACTCCTCCCAGTTACGAACCTTGGTTCCATCCAGCTGATAGAACCATTCGAGATGAGTCCCTGAAAGACTCTCCTGGAAGAAGTGGATCCACAAGTTTTTGTCCACAGTGTATGGTTGAATCTTCCGCACATAAGATCTGAGATGTAGCTTAGGGCAGGACGCCCCATCATACTTCGCGAAAGATGGTGCTTTGAACTTGTGCGGGATGATCACACCAGAAGATAAACCCAAGTCTCCGAAATCCAAACCAGGCACTTGTTGAATTTCCATGGCATTCAGCCGGTCTTCCAACTGCTTGTAACTGTCTTTAGTTGGAGGATACTGTTCCTCATTAAAATCAGTCTCATTGTCAGAGACCACCGGACTTGGAGCCCTTCCCCCCTGGGGACTGCCTTTCCCTACAGAAGAACCAGCTTCCTCATTCTGCAGTGTGTTACCAAACCTCCGGCCCGTGTTGAATAGAACAGTTCTCTTCTTCTTCTTCTTCTTAACCAGCAGAGCCTTCAGCTGCTCTTGACCTTGGGCCAAACTCATAATCAGCTCTTGGAATTGTGCGTTCTGAGCCTGAAGGGCCTTGATAGACTGCTCGGTATATGATTCAGGGTTCATGATGCTGAAATAAACAGCGAAGAACATTAAGCAACCTGAAAAGAAAAGTACATGCTATGCACATGATGAATGATATGTGTTTATGCAATGCATTCAAGGGTTCGAAAGTTCAAATTTGTTGTAGACAAAAAGGAACACACGTTATCATTAAGAAAATAATTGTTCAGTACATCAAAGCCTAATGGGAAAAATATTACAAAAGCAAATCAATCCCAAAATACACTACGCATCCTATTCGGAGCAATGTATGTGTTGATATTCCTCTCCTCGTGCAGTAGGCGGGTGAGCTCCAAGACCTTCTTTTCACTAGCATGTAGACTGGACTCAAGAGAATTCCGTTCTTCCTTAAGCTGGATCCAACTCTTCTGCATTTCTTCCCAGGATGTGGGCATGTCAGGATGTTGAATGGTGTAGGACACCTCTCCTTCCAATACTGGCTCTTTGATCACCGGGAGAACATGAGGATATGGCATTACTAACTTCTGGGAGCGGGCGCGTACCCATTTGAGATAAGGTTCCAACGGGATGGAGTTCCTGTGCCCCAGTGTCTTGCTGTCTATCTTGTTAGGCATCCTCCAAGCTCTGATAAATCTCTGGCGAAGTCCTTGGGCATCGTTGTCGAAGTCAAAAACTATGTTAGGAATTAACATGTCATGAGGGCCGTCTCTCCGAGCATAACCAAACTGTCTCCAAGCCAGACACGGGTTGTAAGTAATACCTCCTCTGATTCCAAGTAAAGGAACATTAGGGTACTCCCCGCAATGATCAATGATAGTGACATCCTCTCTGGACCGAGAGCACCAATGTATATCAGCATGTGTAAGAGTCATCAATCGTTGTGACCATCTCAAACCCCGCTCATTCTTCAAGACTGATTGTGGAAGGTGCGAAATAAACCACCTTCCCAAGAGAGGAGTGCATCACATAAGAACACCTCTTTTTCTCATGGTTCGAGTGTAACATGAGTGAAGGATGTCCCTAAGCAATGTAGGTATAGGATTCCTGGACATGAAGATTTGGACATCACTGATATCTATAAGCTAATCTGGATTAGGGAACAATACCAAACCATAGACAAGGAGGGCCACAACTTCTTCAAAAGCTTGTAGGTCAAGGGAGTTCCAACATTCTTGGGCCTTCTCAAACAGAAACCTGGCTAAGAACCCTTTGATACCACTTCTAACTTCCCAATGTCCCTTGAGGTCAGATGATTGTAGGCGTAGTGCTTTAGCAATCTCTTCAAGTTTGGGTTCCTTTTCCGTACCATTGTAGGGTAGTTGATCAAGGATAGGGATCTTCAGAAGCCGGGAGAACTCTTCCAATGTAGGCACCAGTTGATAATCCAGGAAAGTAAAACAGTGGTGCAGAGGGTCAAAGAACTGGAACAGGACCTTCATCATATCTTCCTCAATGTTGGTGTTGACCAAGCTGATGAGTCTTCCATGCCTCTCACTGAAAGAAGAGCTCTCGGGAATCCTGGATATAAGCTCCTTAAGCTGAGGAGGGATCCTTACAAGGCTGATCTGAATTGTCTTTCTGCGAACAGTTTCCATGTCCTACAAAACAAGAACAAAGATGAAGATTCGAACCCCTGAAATGGTTAGTCAATGCATATGATGCTGTATGATGTTATGATGCTATGATTAAACACACCACAAGTATTCACAAGAACAGACATTGTAAGGCACACAAGTCACACCACAGCCCTTAGAGTTTAGGCCAGCATGGGGTCTGGGTATTACCCTCTTGAAGTTGGTGGGCTCAACCTGTCCTATCAGAAGTAATCGGGTTCTAAGGGTCCCAATATCACTGGATTGCTTTCATTGTTCATCGTTTTGATTTAGCCACTGAACTGGCGACCGAAATATTCCAAGAAAACAACCCTCAATTGAGTGTAGTATCGAGTATCAACCAACCTCGGACTGCACCAAAGTCAGTTATCTCACTACCCTAAAGAGGCCAAGATGGTTCAATTAAGGTTCCTAAGGTCAGTTGATGCTTCACGACACCACGTGGAGGCCCCGTACTCTCCTTGACTGAACTCAAGGGTTACTGGTACACACCAAAGTGCCACATCAACGTAGCAGACTGCTTCAACCATGTCGGTATACCCCACACAGTTCCCTCACAGCCTTGTTGCTACTTTCTAAGAAGGTATCCCCATGTCCGGGTTAGGATCTATAGAACTCCCAAGACAGTCCCACAATAATAAAGCAAACAGGCACAACAATTGAAAACACAAGTGATCTTAGTCCTAAGGTACACCTCACTTTAAAAGAGTCCCCAGCAGAGTCGCCAGTTCTGTGATCGGTGGATCTGGAACTGACTGTTTAACGCTGGTTCGCGAAATGTCGCGGAAGCAAGAGTTGCCACCGTCTTTTATTTTCTCCAACATGGACAGGACAAAAGCACAGCAAAATTCCTTATGAGATAGTTTCTCGGTTCGGGAGGTAGATTTATAGAAAGGGAAGGTGTTAGCACCTGATCGGTCACCATTTCTTCTTACTTTCATCATGAATTCGACATTAGTTTTTATCTTTTGGTAACATTTTGTATAAATTTGCTTAGTTTTCATTGTCTTCTTTGAGTATTTATCGTTTTTATTTTATTCTATGGTTAGGTAGTTTAATTGAGTTGATTTTGGTGCATTTGATCCCGTTTGATGAGTTGTGTAGGTACAGTCTTGATTGGAGAAGGATCCCTCAAAAGTTGGTGCATGAAAAGAGGAATTTAAGTGAAATGCAAGGAGGGGAAGCAGTGGCGAACACGGTCTGACCGTGTCAGCTGACACGGCCGTGTCAGCCTTCTCTACGCACACCCAGCCAAGCCCCAGAAACGAACACGGTCTGACCGTGTCAGCTGACACGGCCGTGTCAGCGTGCGTGGCTGAAATTTGTTCTTTATGATTTTTGAGACTTTGGAGGTGTCTGGGGGTATTCTGGGTATTTGGATCGAGAACCTGAGACCTAAAGTGATAAAAAGAGGATTTCCAAAAGGGAGAAGGACTTTTGAATTAAGAGAATAAGGAATCAAATTGAAGAGAAGGTTTTGACGTGAAAAGGGGGAAGGTGAAGAAATTCAAGGGTGGACACCATTGAAGATCTACATCATCATCAACCTTAAAGTAATGTCTTGCTTTTTCTTTAAGGATTACTTGAGAACAATGAGAGGCTAAACCCCCCATTGCTAGGGGGGTAGTCCTAATTTGCTATTGTAATGAATTTGGGATTTCTAAGTTATTGAATTATGAAGTTTGTGTTTATTCTCAATTGTGCAATGTTTTTATGCATTCTTTCTAGGAAAAATTAAGAATGATCTACGGCTAATCTTTGTAGGACTACATAGATTAGGGTTCTTGCACGATTGGTTTATAGTTGATGAACCTAGGACTAGGGCATCTCATGAACATCACTGAAAACCCGGTTTTGTGAATGAATGAATTTATGATCGTATATTCATGGGTATTGATGTGCTTTATAAAGGTTCATAAGGTTTTTCGGAGGACTCCGGAAAACCAATTTAAGGGTTGATATTATAAAACAAATAACTGTTCGTTAATTTTCGTGAAATCCCATTCTTTGCAAGCAAAATTGGCTATTCCCCCTAGCACCTTTAATATTTGAAGAGCAAACTATTGTACTTGTTTTAGTTTTTAGATTATATTCCTAAACAAATCACATTGTTATTTTGTTCAATTGAATCAAACTAATTGGTATATTCACGCAATCCTTGAGAACGATATTCGGGAAATAAATTTCTTATTACTACAATAGGCAAAAATAGTACACTTGCTATTTTCCTATCAAGTTTTTGGCGCCGTTGCCGGGGATTGCCAAGATACCAATTTAACGGATATTCAATTGAAATTTTATTGCTCGTCAATTAAAATTTTATTCCTTAAACTAATATTTGTCTAATCTTTTTATGCGAGGTAAGGCCTCAGCTCAATTTTCTTTTGACGCAGAACCTGAAAGAACATTGCGTGCCAGACTCAGACAAGCAAGAAAAGAAAGACTGGACACATCAGAGAAATTTGAGCGGGAAACTTTTTCAGTACATCCAGAAAATTCAGAGTCAGATTCAGAAGACTCAAGTCGAGAGACAGAGGAAATTCCTAAAACCATGGCTGAAGATCCACCCCGTCCTCCGAGACTTTTGGGTGACTATGGTGGAAACAACAATCCTAGAGGCCGAACCACGATTGTTAACCAACCGGTTAATGTAGCACAATTTCAGTTGCATCCCAGCACTATTAATCAATTGGAAAGACGATCGTTTTCTGGACGAGTCAATGAAGATGCCAACAAACATCTCCAACGATTTCTGACTATGAGCTCAACACTGAAGATAGACGGACATACTGAAGAAGCTAAAAGGCTTCGAATGTTCCCGTTTACTTTAGCAGAAGAAGCTGAAGAGTGGTTTTATTCTTTACCAGAAGGTAGCATCACCACCTGGGAGGAGATGGAGAAGGCCTTCCTACAAGAATACTTCCCCGCATCTGTTGCATTGCGAAAAAGATATGAAATAATAAACTTCAAGCAGAGAAATGGTGAGACATTGGGAGATGCCCACAAAAGATTCAAAAGGGTAGTAGTTGCATGTCCGACACATAACATGGATGAAACTGACATAATGCAGATGTTTGTCAATGGTCTTCGCCTTGAAACGAGGCGACTTCTTGATTCTGCAGCTGGAGGTTCATCTAACTTCCAAACAGCTGAAGGCATGAAAAAGATAATTGAAGCTATTGCCTCAAATGAGCACTTGGAGTTGTATGATAGAGTAGCAAGCAAGTCTTCGGTCATCGATTTAAAACTCGAGACTAATAAACAGGTTGAGATTGAACAAGCAGTTGCTGTAGAAGTCGAAAAAAGGTTGAAGGCGTTGAATATTGGTGCTCAGAAGGTGGCTCAGGTACAACAAGCTCCAGAAAGTGTTTGTGAAATTTGTAGTGGACCACACAATACTGTTCACTGTTTTGCTACACCTCAGCAGATCGAAGATATCAAATTTTTGAAGCAAAACAACCCCTACTCCAATACATATAATCCGGGGTGGAAAAATCACCCAAACTTTGCTTGGAGGGATCAAAATCAATATCAGAAGGGGAATGCACAGCAACAGGGTCAGAGCCAATATCATAATCAATTTCAACAACAACAACAAGCACCAAAGAAAGCTGATTGGGAGATTGCGATTGAAAAGATGGCCACTCATAATATCCAGTTTCAAGAGGAAACTAGAAATAATCAGAAGAATACTTCAGCATCAATCAAAAATCTCGAAATCCAGATGAGTCAGATAGCACAACAACTAGCAGCAAATTCTCAAGCTCCGGGTACGCTTCCTAGTGGAACAATTGTAAACCCACGGGATCAAAATCATATCAATGCGGTAGCTACAAGAAAAGGAAAAGCTAGTGAGAAAAAAATTGAAGAACAGGCAGAAGAAGATAGTTTGTTGGAAGTTGATTTAGAGATTAGAGAGGAACAAAAAAATTCTGAGGAAGTGACAGTGAAGCCGTTGATCCAACCAGAGAAACAGCAACCACAAATCATCCTTCCTTTCCCAACAAGAACAAAGAAGAAAGATCTCCAGAGAAAAAGTTTTGAGAAGTTTCTAGAGCTATTCAAGAAGCTTGAGATCAACATGCCATTTGCTGAAGCATTAGAACAGATGCCGATATATGCCAAATTCATGAAGGACATAATATCGAAGAAGAGATCAATTGAAGATGAACCGGTTATGCTAACGGAAACTTGTAGTGCCATTTTGCAGGGTCTAAAAATTCCAGTGAAGAAGAAGGACAGAGGAGCTGTCACAATCCCATGTACCATTGGAGATAGATCTTTTAAAAAAGCGCTGATTGATTTGGGAGCAAGTGTAAGTCTAATGCCCCTTTCAATTTACAAGAAGTTGGAGTTAGGTGAGGTACAAGACACTCGCATGACACTCCAGTTTGCTGACCATTCAACAAAAAGACCGTACGGTATAGCAACAGATGTTCTTGTGAAGATTGATAAATTTGTACTGCCTGTGGATTTTGTTGTATTAGAGATGCCTGAAGACGAGGAAATCCCACTCATTTTGGGAAGACCTTTTCTCGAAACTGGGAGGTGTCTGATAGATATTGAGGAAGGAACTATGACCCTCAAAGTTTATGATGAAAAGCTGAAAATCAATGTGAGAGATACAATGAAGTTCAAAGATGACGAAAGAGCTGATCAAAATATTGAAGTGTTGGATACAGTGTATGCTAAGTCTATGCAAGTTACAACCGCCCAACTTCCACTTGAGAGAGTTCTAAGTTTGTCCATTATTGAGAATACTGAAGGAATAGATGATAAAGAATTGGAAGTGGTATCTATGCTAAAATCACAACCTCCTTTAACTCACTCTAGACCTCAAAGGTGGGAAGATCTCCATCCTAAAGAATCTCAAGGAGAGAAACAAGAAAAGAGTACAAGAATTGAGCTTAAGCAGTTGCCAGGACATCTCAAGTATGTTTTTCTAGATAATGAAGAGAAATGTCCGGCCATCATAAATTCTAGTCTGCAAGAAGTTCAAGAAGAGGAGCTGATCAAGGTTCTCAAGAAGTATAAGGGTGCTATTGGTTGGGCAATGGAAGATTTGAAGGGCATTAGCCCAACACTTTGTATGCATAAGATATTGATGGAAGATGATCAAAAACCGGTTGTACAACCTCAACGGAGACTAAACCCTGCAATGAAAGAAGTAGTTAGAAAAGAAGTTGTCAAGCTTCTTGATGCAGGATTAATTTATCCTATTTCTGATAGTGCATGGGTAAGCCCAGTTCATGTCGTACCAAAGAAAGGGGGAACAACAGTGATAAAAAATGAGAAAAATGAGTTGATTCCTTCTCGAACAGTCACAGGTTGGAGAGTGTGTATAGACTACAGAAGACTGAATACTGCAACAAGGAAAGACCATTTTCCCCTACCGTTCATTGATCAAATGTTGGAGCGATTAGCGGGGCATGATTTCTATTGTTTTCTGGATGGCTATTCAGGGTACAACCAGATTGCAGTGGCACCGGAGGATCAAGAGAAGACTGCATTTACATGTCCATATGGAATCTTTGCTTATAGAAGGATGCCATTTGGATTATGTAATGCACCGGCCACTTTCCAAAGGTGCATGACATCTATCTTTGCCGATATGCTTGAGAAACACATGGAGGTATTCATGGATGATTTCTCCGTGTTTGGATCTTCGTTTGAAAATTGTCTGTATCATTTATCACTAGTTCTGGAAAGATGTCAACAAGTGAATCTAATCTTAAATTGGGAGAAATGCCACTTCATGGTGAAAGAGGGGATAGTGCTCGGGCACAAAATCTCTCATAAAGGTATAGAAGTGGACAAAGCAAAGGTAGAAGTAATAGCTAATCTTCCACCACCTGTAAATGAGAAGGGTATAAGGAGTTTTTTAGGGCATGCGGGATTTTACCGTAGGTTCATAAAGGACTTCTCCAAGATTGCAAAACCGTTGACTAGTCTGCTCGTGAAGGACACTCCTTTTGTGTTTGACAAAGCTTGTGAAGAAGCTTTTGATACTTTAAAGAACAAATTGGTGTCTGCCCCTATAGTAATATCTCCAGATTGGTCTTTACCTTTTGAGATCATGTGTGATGCTAGTGACATAGCAGTGGGGGCAGTACTTGGACAGAGAAAGGAGAAACGCTTACACGTCATCTATTATGCAAGTCACATGTTAAATCTAGCTCAAATGAATTATGCAACCACTGAAAAAGAACTATTGGCAGTGGTGTATGCATTTGACAAATTCAGGTCCTACTTGCTAGGCACAAAGGTAATTGTTTTTACTGACCATGCCGCCTTGAAATACCTTTTTTCTAAACAGGATTCGAAGCCAAGGCTGCTGAGGTGGATCTTACTCCTTCAAGAATTTGACCTGGAGATTCGCGATAAGAAAGGATGCGAGAACACAGTGGCTGACCATCTGTCCAGAATGTCTCCCATTGAAGAAACTGAAGAATCACACCCAATCAAGGATGAATTCGCTGACGAAAAAATCCTCGCTGTGGTTGGAGTTCCCTGGTTTGCCGATTATGCAAACTATTTGGTAGGTAATGTGATTCCTGAAGATTTTGATTATAACAGAAAGAAAAAGTTTTTGCATGACTGCAGGTTTTACCTATGGGATGAACCATTCCTATACAAGAAAGGTGTAGATGGGCTAGTTCGGAGGTGTGTCCCAGAAGAAGAACAAAGTAGCATCCTAAAAGCTTGTCATAACTCGGAGTATGGTGGACATTTCAGTGGAGATAGGACTGCAGCAAAAGTCCTTCAATCTGGATTATATTGGCCAACCTTATTCAAGGATGCACAGATGGTGGTGAGAGAGTGTGATAGGTGTCAGAGAACAGGAAACATCTCTAAGAGGAATCAGATGCCTCAAAAAGGGATGCTGGAAGTTGAACTGTTTGATGTGTGGGGGATAGACTTTGTGGGTCCTTTCCCACCATCTTTTGGGAAGAACTATATATTGGTGGCTGTGGACTACGTGTCGAAATGGGTCGAAGCAGTAGCATTACCTAAAAACGATGCTAAGGTGGTGGTAGCATTTTTAAAGGACAACATTTTCTCAAGGTTTGGAGTACCTAGAGCTTTGATTAGTGACGAAGGCACTCATTTTTTGAATAAGCTGATGGAGAATCTGTTGAAAAAGTACAATGTGAAACATAGAGTTGCCACACCATATCACCCTCAGACAAGTGGCCAAGTAGAGGTGTCGAATAGACAAATCAAACAGATCCTAGAGAAAACTGTCAGCTCCTCCAGAAAAGATTGGTCGATTAAGCTGAATGATGCACTATGGGCATACAGAACAGCTTTTAAGACTCCAATAGGTATGTCCCCTTATCAGTTGGTCTATGGTAAGTCTTGTCATCTTCCTCTTGAATTGGAGCATAAAGCTTTCTGGGCATCTAAGTTCTTAAACTGTGATCTTGCAAAAGCCGGTGAATCCCGAATCCTTCAACTCCATGAATTGGAGGAATTTCGCGATCGGGCTTATGAAAATGCAAAGATATACAAAGAACAAACAAGGAAGTGGCATGATCAAAGAATCATTAAGAAAGACTTCTGGGAAGGGCAACTAGTATTGTTGTTCAATTCGAGGTTGAAGTTGTTTCCGGGAAAACTAAAGTCAAGGTGGTCAGGGCCGTTTGTAGTGCATAAGGTATTCCCACATGGTGCGGTTGAAATTAAAAACCGAACCAATGGAGACATATTCAAAGTCAATGGCCAAAGGTTGAAGCCTTACTATGGTGGGCAGGAAGCTGGATTGATTGAGAATGTGCGTCTCACCTAAGTAGGTGAATGCCCGTCGAGCCATGCGACGTTAAACGAAGCGCTCAGTGGGAGGCAACCCACTAATTTTGTTTTTTAACATTTTTGTTTTGTAGGTCGCTGGTTGCATAGCCATCAAGGAGTAGAAAGAAAATTTTTGGAGTACAGTGCCTGACACGGTCTGACCGTGTGACCTGACACGGCCGTGTCAGGCTGTTCAAAATTTTGTGTGGGCGAGGCTGGGAACCCCAGTGCAGTACACGGTCTGACCGTGTAGATGGACACGGCCGTGTTCGCGGGTCTGAGTGGCAAAATTTTTTTTTAATTTGTGCGTGGGTCCCGCGTGACCCACTCATCTTTCCTCTTATTCTTTCTCTTTTCCTTCACTTTTTTCCATTCATTCTATCTCTTCTCCTACACAAACCCTTAACCTCCATTGAAACCCATTACAAAACCTCCATCCACCTCTCCAAAAATTCATCTTTTCACCACACCACCTTCACAAAAAGTGTTCTTCTTGTCGGTCTCCATCTACCTACGGTGGCCGTTTTCACTAATTCCGATTTTGATTTTTGAGTTTTTTTCAGGTGCCCAAAATGCCCCCAAAAGATGATTTTCGGAACAAAAGACCCATGGTAGAATCTTCAAGACCACGAGCCCGACAACGAAGGAATGAACGGGAGGATGCACCCGGTAATAGGAATGCTCATGGGTTAACCTTCACTCACCCCGCTCATGAAGTCCGGTATGCAAACCACAAGAATAGGAGACTAATTCCGAACAGGTATATGTGTCCCCCTACTTTGGCTGAATTGGGTTTGTCTGAAGATGTGCATAGGCTGCTGAATAAAATAGGGTTGCTAGATTTTATGGTGCGCACAACACCCACTTATGAGCGGATTACTTTAGAATTCTTGAGTTCTATTGAGTATGAGGTGCATGTTCAGTGGGAAGGGGATTTTCCTATGTGCACAGGTGCTATAACATTTCAGTTGTTTGAAACAAAACACCGGCTGACCTTGGAGGAGTTGGGGGCTATCCTAAGCCTACCCGTCGATGGACCGGGTAAATTACCTGGAAATTTTGATGCAGCGAGGTTTTGGTCAAAATTGACCGGAACAAATTACGTGGCCAAAGACGCGAAAGCTTCACGGATTCATAATCCATGTTTCCGTTATGTGCAAAAATGCTTGGCTTATTCTTTGTTTGGCCGGGGTGACAGTCAGGGAGTTGTTTCACAACCTGAACTTTTCCTTATGTCCGCCATGGTTTATGACACTCCGGTTAATGTGGTTGCTTTTGTGGCCGCACATTTAAGCAAAGTGGGAAAAGCGGCCACTGGAGAAATTTGTGTTGGAGGTATTATCACTCAGATAGCTAAATTCCTTGGCTATGATCCGGTGGCGCATCATCATGAGCCTGTCGCAGGTATGACTAAACTTGATATACTTGCTTTGATTAACCAGTGTGTACTGCAGATGAAGGGTGCTACTTATGAGTACAGAGTTGAGAAAACAGTGGTTATGACTCTTCCGAACCCTCAACGAACATCCACTCTAAGTGAGGAGAATTGGCTATATCGTGAATTTTTTAGAGAAAATTTCCAGTTTCAGCAGGATGCGGGGAGCGAACAGACGCATGTAGAAACCGGACCATCATCTCAAGGTGGTCATCAATCTGCATCTTTCACTAGTGAAGAATGGAAATGGATACATGATGAATTCGCCGACATCCGGGGTGTACAAGCAGCCCATGGTGTGGAACTACACCGTCAGGGAACGGAACAAACTCGTCAGGGTGTGATGATGAGTGAGATGCACGGCATGTTGCAGCAACTGACGCTGCATTTTCCACCACCTCCTCCACAATGATGTGCTATGTAAGTCCTTTCTCACATGTACGAAAACATTGGGGACAATGTTTAGTGCAAGTGGGGGAGGGATTTTATTAGTTTGTTTTTTCTTTTTGTGTTTGTTATTTTGTTTTTGATTGTGGTGTTTGCTTTAGTTCCCGTATGTGTGTCTGTTTACAAGATGTTGCCCAAGTAAGAACTAAGGTTGGACGAATGGTGAAATAGAAAGAATGGATGAAAGGAACAACCCAAGAATCTTTTCTCACAAGGCACCCCGGAAGTTGACATAACCACTTAAGAGTTGGACGCAAGGTGTAACTACTTACCGAGAGAGCCGTGAAGCATCCCTTGAGAAGAAGGAAGCCATATGACACAAAGAAATGCTTTGGAACTTGCAAGTAACCGACATAGTGAGTTTACAAAAAGCCAAACACAAATAACTCATCATGAGAGTAACGCAGGTATGTTTTTATCCCTCTAATTTTGCGTTTGTTCTGCGGACACCATACAACTTGAAGACACACACTGAGGCACTTGTTTGTTTAAATTCCCCTGAGCCTTTCTAGCCATCCATTTTATATATCTATCCTTTGTTAACCCTGTTGAGCCTGATTCCTGTTGTTGTTTAAACCGTATCTGTTAACCCATGGCCAAACACTTCCTACCCTTGCTTGGTATGAGTGTTGTGTTTTTCTGAAATTGTGCAAAATATTCCAAGTTTGGGGTGGTATTTATCAGAGAATGGGGCAAGTGTAAAAATAAAAGGAAGAAAAGAAATTGCAAAGAAAAGTCGAAGATATGTGAGAAATCTAAGACAAGAAAAAAAAAAAATAAGAGAAGAAAAGAGAGAAACACTTGCCCTAAAATATCAAGGAACTCTAAAGAAACAATAATGCGAGTGAAGTAAAAGAGTTCGAGTAAAATACCCCAATACATCAAAGCGTGCACAAGGATGAGGAACACAACATGAGTACCGAGCCTAATAAACCATTAGTTAATCCGTTTTTTTTTTTTTTTTTTTTTTTTTTTTTTTTTTTTTTTTTTTTTTTTTTTTTTTTTTTTTTTTTTTTTTTTTTTTTTATCTCTCCTGTCCTAAGCCCCGTTACAACCGTAAAAGACCTCAAAAAGTGTGTGAATTTTGTTGATGTGGTGAAAGTAGAATTGATTCAAAGTTAAGAGTCGGTATTGCATACTCTGGACTAGGAGTGAAAAAAATCTGTAACCCTGAGAGATATTGTGAGGATGTGAAAACTTGCAGGTGAAAGAGTATTTGGATGTGGAAGTAAGGCGGACATTCTAATGAAGGGAGCTAAGCGTTCGATCGGGAAGAGGAAACAAATTGCGAAAAACTGTGGTTATGTTGAGGTGAAAAGCAATTCGAGGTGACCTTTTGTGTTGTCTTTTGCATTACTTGAGGACAAGCAATGAGATAAGTTTGGGGTTGTGATCGGTCACCATTTCTTCTTACTTTCATCATGAATTCGACATTAGTTTTTATCTTTTGGTAACATTTTGTATAAATTTGCTTAGTTTTCATTGTCTTCTTTGAGTATTTATCGTTTTTATTTTATTCTATGGTTAGGTAGTTTAATTGAGTTGATTTTGGTGCATTTGATCCCGTTTGATGAGTTGTGTAGGTACAGTCTTGATTGGAGAAGGATCCCTCAAAAGTTGGTGCATGAAAAGAGGAATTTAAGTGAAATGCAAGGAGGGGAAGCAGTGGCGAACACGGTCTGACCGTGTCAGCTGACACGGCCGTGTCAGCCTTCTCTACGCACACCCAGCCAAGCCCCAGAAACGAACACGGTCTGACCGTGTCAGCTGACACGGCCGTGTCAGCGTGCGTGGCTGAAATTTGTTCTTTATGATTTTTGAGACTTTGGAGGTGTCTGGGGGTATTCTGGGTATTTGGATCGAGAACCTGAGACCTAAAGTGATAAAAAGAGGATTTCCAAAAGGGAGAAGGACTTTTGAATTAAGAGAATAAGGAATCAAATTGAAGAGAAGGTTTTGACGTGAAAAGGGGGAAGGTGAAGAAATTCAAGGGTGGACACCATTGAAGATCTACATCATCATCAACCTTAAAGTAATGTCTTGCTTTTTCTTTAAGGATTACTTGAGAACAATGAGAGGCTAAACCCCCCATTGCTAGGGGGGTAGTCCTAATTTGCTATTGTAATGAATTTGGGATTTCTAAGTTATTGAATTATGAAGTTTGTGTTTATTCTCAATTGTGCAATGTTTTTATGCATTCTTTCTAGGAAAAATTAAGAATGATCTACGGCTAATCTTTGTAGGACTACATAGATTAGGGTTCTTGCACGATTGGTTTATAGTTGATGAACCTAGGACTAGGGCATCTCATGAACATCACTGAAAACCCGGTTTTGTGAATGAATGAATTTATGATCGTATATTCATGGGTATTGATGTGCTTTATAAAGGTTCATAAGGTTTTTCGGAGGACTCCGGAAAACCAATTTAAGGGTTGATATTATAAAACAAATAACTGTTCGTTAATTTTCGTGAAATCCCATTCTTTGCAAGCAAAATTGGCTATTCCCCCTAGCACCTTTAATATTTGAAGAGCAAACTATTGTACTTGTTTTAGTTTTTAGATTATATTCCTAAACAAATCACATTGTTATTTTGTTCAATTGAATCAAACTAATTGGTATATTCACGCAATCCTTGAGAACGATATTCGGGAAATAAATTTCTTATTACTACAATAGGCAAAAATAGTACACTTGCTATTTTCCTATCAGCACCCTTTCTATCCATGGTTATCCATGGGCTCTTAGATACTTTCTCATTGTGTTTTCAAAATGTTTGCTTTTCAAAGTGTGAGTGAGTTTGAAAAAGTTTCGTTTAAAGATTTCAGATCGACTCTTGTATCAGTCCTCAAGAGTGTTTGAAAAATTGTTTTGGAAAGCTTTTTTGAAAAGTGTCGGTGTGAAAAGAGTTTTGATTTGTTTTGAGAAAGAGCAAGTATCTACGAGTCATCTACCTACCCTAAGGAATTAGGCTGTGTAAATGTCCTTAAGGTAGTGCCATCCCACCATTGAGAGGTAGGTAGCACCACCGTTGGAGGTGTTCGAGTCAATTCGAGTTTGTAGGGACAGTGTGGTCACCAGAGCAACAGTAGGACACCTTAGAAGCTACCCTTATGCCATGGGTCATGGACATAAGGACTTACTAAAACGTCCTATACTCGATGACCACGTTTCGAGGGCAAGGCAACAGTGAGGCGTACCCTAAGAGTGGTGTGTGAATTTGTGTGTTTGTTTTCATGTTAATATTTGTCTTTGATCATGCATTTGGTGAGCTACGCATTGCTTTTAATTTAGGCCATTCATTCTTTCATGCAAAATTTTAGCAGTTTAAAAGTGCGGAAATTAAAATGCGGAAAATAAAAGTCCTACGCTATTACAAGGCGCGGGTCTATACATCGCCAAATTAACAAAGACCCGTTTTGAATAAAAATGCAGAAAGTAAATAAATTTCCTAATTACTATTACACGGCTTGAACAATTACATGATATTTAAAAGAAACATAAGAATAAACGTGCGAAAAGAAATTAGAATCGAATGTTCGAGGGCGTTGGACCCTTTTGAAATTAAATTGAAATTAAATTGAAATTAAAAATTAATTAATTATTTAATAAAAAGAAAAGGAATATTTTTTATGTTTTTGGTATTTAAAGAGAATAAAGAAAATTAATTAAAATAAAAGAAAACCTAATTCTAAGTGATTTTTAATTATTAATGAAGGATATTAAAGTTTTAAAACCTAATTTACTAAATTAATTATTTACATATGTATTTACAAAAATATTAAATAATAATAATGATGAGAAAATATTTAATAAAAAAAAGAAGGGATGAAAAAGTTAAAAAAAACTAATTTCTAAATATTTTAGTTAGTTAAGAAAAACATTACAATTTTAAAACCTAAATTAATCTAAATTAATTATTTAAAATTTGTTTACAAAAACATAATAATGAATTAAATGTTAATAACAATAAACATGTTTTTGATTTTATTTTATTTTACTATGAAAATTATTTTTGGTAGATTAAAGAAAATAATTAAAAACAACTAAAAGAATTAAGAAAGAAAATCAAGTAAAAAAATGTGCAAACCATGGGGGGGGGTGTCTGACCCTTTTGGAGGTTAATGCAAGGAATTCAGGCCCACTAGAAATCTGGCCACGTTGACTTTTCCAGTTTGGATGCTCATCCATGGACTGAGGTATATGGTGGACGTCTTTAGGTAGCCTTCAGATTGAATCCCATGGACATTTGGCAGGCACAAACATGAACGTGCATGGTGGACTTTGGATGAGGCGCTACGCTGGAACACCTTGAGAACAAAATTATTAAGCGTTCGGGGGGACCTGGGAATCGAACCCAGGTCCCAGTGCCTGCATGACAACTCAACAACCATCTGAACCAACGCGTTTCTTTGTTAACATTATAGAACATGAATAATATATGTGAAAAAAAGTATTATGCTGAACAATTAAAAAAAACGCGCCAATCGTTCAAACCATCCAATCACGTTCAGACACGCTGCCTTCTTCTTCGTTTGCCTGAAAAACAGAAAATAGATAGCGGGGGTTTTAAACCCCCACTAAATGGAACCTGCAAATAATAGCGAATGCGCCCATGGTTAACATAAATTGAGCGCGAATAGTCCAATCATTTCGTCTTGAGGTCACGATTTTATCTGCACCGGTTTGAAGGTCTAATTTTACACCCTATGTAAAGCCCCAATTTTGGAACTCTGGAACCCTAAAAAACGTTCATGGTGAATTCTTATACAGGCATGGTTAGTTCAATTCAAGGGAACCATTAGCTTCAGAACGTTCATATTAGTGCAAATCAACATTTAAAACATATGAAAAATGCATGTAAATTGAAACACGATAATTGAAAAGTTCATGAAAAGTGCCACACTGTTCTACCAATTCTTGAGGTCAGGAGATGTGTTCTTGATTGCAACACGTTCCTTGATGGTCCAACAATGTTTTGGAATCCTTTTAGAGCCTTGCAACGAACTCTAGGTATCAAAACAGTTTTCAACTTTTTGTCAAAAAAATGCAATGTTGTTCTTCCTTTTCTGCGCAGCTTCTGTGTATGTGAGCATTAGGTTAGCTTGTGCTTATGTATTTGAATAGAATTAGGTTAAAAAACCAGCCCATAATCCATGCATTGATGATTCAAATATTTGATTTTGTTACATCTTTTTTTCAAATCTTTTTCATGCCAATCATGCCAAATTTGGATGATTTTGTCCTTGTTGATTGGTACACAAGATATTGAGCTCATAATGGACATATTTGCTGCATAAAAAGATTTAAAAAACATGATTTAATATTTTTTTCATAATTAATTTTAATTAAATGAATTAATAAGATTAAAAATTCAATTAATTAATTAAAAAAAAGAAAATAACTCCCTTTTAGCTTAATGGGTCGTGCATAGCCTTTGGGTAATGATTCATGGAAGAAATTGAGGCCCATTAGCAATTTTGAGGCTTTTGAAGCAAAGTTGACTTTTCAAAATTCCCAAAAATTTCCCAACTTCTACAAGGCATATATTGCTCAAATATTAAGCTTTGATCATTTTCTTGGACATTTTGGAAAGGTCTTGAAGTCCTCTAACCAATTTCTTTGGTCCCATGTCATTTTGATTTACCAATCTCAAGTTATGATCTTTGACTTAAAGTGCCTTTTTGTTGACTTTTGAAAATGACCTATAATGTTGAAATTGATAACTTTTTGTGAGAGCATTTCTTGGACTTGGAATGTGAAGATGAGTTGTAGGAAATGTTCTCTTCAAAATGAGCTTTGTATGGGATTTTTCTGATAAACCATGAAGAAGTTATGCCCTGGTCAATTTGCAGTTGACTTTTTCAACTGTCCAAAAATAGAAACTTTTGCATCTTGAGACTTTTTGAGCCATGCTTTGAGAATCATGATCAAGAATTGATCAAATGATGATTGTGGCTTCAAAATGATATGTTGACCCAAAATTTTGACTTTTGACTGTCAAATGACCATTTTGCCCCTGTAGTTGACTGTGAAGCATTTAGGGTTTTTGACTGTGCAATCTGGTGCTGCGAGTCTTGAAACTTGGAATATGGATGCTTGACAATGTATGTAGGCATGTGGGACTTGTTTGGACTCTTGGAAACTTCAATTTCTTTGCCAGAACCAAAACCCTAATTTTTGACTATTAGGAGGCAATTGGACTGTGCAACCCTTGGGAGATTTTGAAGCATGATCTTTAGCAAACCTTAAAGAATATGGGAGGGCAAATTTTGAGGTACAACAGCATGCCTACGATAACTACCACGCACCTACCCACACGCTAACCAACTGATCCTTCCCCCAAAGCGTTCTGGGCCAAGCCCAACGCTAACTTCAACTCCTATTTTTTTTTATTTTTGCTGTTATGTTTAAAATTGACACCCCCAGCTTATTGGGCCTAGTCCAAAATCTGGACTAGGATCCTGTTGCTTTGCGCACCCCCTTTCTTTACTGCTTAATATAAAAACTCACCCCTTAGCCTTTTGGGCCTGAATTCAATATCTGAATTCAGGCCCTTTCTATTAGAACCCCCAATTTTTACTAGCCTAGTATATTTCGCACCCCCTATGTTTTTTCAAATATTTTATTTATTTTATTATTTTTATGATTTTATATTTTCTTTTTCTATTATAATTATTATTATATATTTAATGTTATACTTATTATTATTATTATTTATTACATAAATTCTTATTTTCTAAATTCATTAAAATATTATTTTTATTTATTGCATTAAAGCTTATTTTTATTCATGCATTTAAATAGAATTCTTTTTTTTTAATAATTAATATATTAAAAAACACTCAACCAATTACAAACTCATTTTCAAAATCAAATTAATTCAACAAACAAAACTTTCAAAGGATTGCAAACTGATTCGAATCGACCGTACGTTTAGTCTAACAATTTCCGCTATTCACGACACCTAGACTAAATGTGCGGAAAATGCAAATATCTTTGTAATCCATAAAAAACACCAACCAACTGTGAACTACGAATTGAGACTCTGATTTCTCATAAGAGGATACGTAGGCATACGATTAAAATCGTGGAAAGTTCTCCTATTAAAAATTAAAACCCTTTTCCTCCAAATTAAATTTGAAACCCTATTTCTTAAAATCTAGCTTCTAAACCTAGTATCCTTGCGAACAAGGTGGATAAGGGGTGCCTAATACCTTCCCCTCATCTAGAACCGAGTCCAAATCTAGAATCTCTGAACTTTAGGATTATTCCTTTATACTCCCTTCTTTTATGATAAAAATTAAGGGTGGCGACTCTAATTTAAAAACCAATTGCAATAGCTGGCGACTCTGCCGGGGACTCAACGCTAAGTTTAGAAGCCCCTCCTTTAGGTTTTAAGATTTTTCTTATTTTTTGGGTTTTTTATTATTTCTTATTTATTTATTTATTTATTTATTTCTTGATTCTTTTGTTTTATTATTCATTATATTTATTCATTTGTTGCGGGATTTAAAATTTTGCAAAAAATATTTTCAAAAAACCCTTAAAAAGAAGGTTCGTCTATTAGCCAAGGGGATACATCATCCCTATGAGTTTATGTGACGACTTCGCCTAGAGTTTGTGGAATTCCTCAAAAGAAATACGTCTCAAGAGACATATTCTTGGGAAGTAGGACTTTGGAATGACGCCATGACTCTTTGTATAAATCTTAAACCAAAATATCATGATGAGACCTTTCACGACTTAGAGACGAAAGTTTCTGTCTGCGAAGACACTCCACTTAAGGGAGGCCTATGTTCCTTCCCCTCTAGTGTTATTCATGATACCCTTAAGGAAACCACCTTACGCGGAGAGTGGAATATCCATAAAACCAAGCTAATAGCCTACCTACTAGGGGTACTATTTCATCAAATCCCGTCATTTAGCCCTATACCCATGCATTCATACATCTTTACATTTCATATATTCATCATCCTCCATTTGCTTTTATTTGTCTTATTCACAGGGTAAAAATAAATATTATATATATATATATATATATATATATATATATATATATATATATATATATATATATATATATATATATATATATATATATATATATATATATATATATATATATATATATATATATATATATATATATATATATATATATATATATATGTGTGTGTGTGTGTGTGTGTGTGTGTGTGTGTGTGTGTGTGTGTGTGTGTGTGTGTGTGTGTGTGTGTGTGTGTGTGTGTGTATAATCAAAGGTTTTTGGTGAGTATCTGAAAACGAATACTAAAGGAAAGCAACTCGTATGTATTAAGGCTATCAAGCAGGATGTGACCAAAATCAAAGTTGTAAGGGAAAGATTATCTGAAAGGGCTCTAAAAACATTTACTCGTCGCTATAGGGATATTTTAGACTTAACCAAAGTCGAAGTACAGTTGGATGCTATTTCGGCTCTGATGCAATTTTATAACCCTCCGTTGAGATGCTTCACATTTCAGGATTCTCAGCTGGCTTCGACCTTGGAAGAATTGAACAAAATTTTGAATTTATCCAAAAAAGGCTTATGTGGGCATTGGGCAAACAATTGTGTCATACCCCAAAGTTTCCCTACCCTTATATTATATTTGGGTTTCTAATTCAATAAATCACTTTATCTAGTTTTTTATTTCTGTGGGGGGTGTAAAGCATGGAAGAGGGGTGTGATTGACCCAAAATGAACCATCAATATCTGATGGTCCATTAGGTTTCTAGAGGTCCTTTTCAAATTAATAAGGGGTGTATTTGTTTTAAAGAAGGTGTGGATAAATCAGCTTTTAATAAGGCCCATTAGGTTTTTTATAGCATACTTCAAGTTAAAAAAGAGGGTTTGTATTTGTTTGGGTCAAAGGCCCATTAAAATTTCATTTTCTTTCAGGGTGTATAAAGTAATATGTTTTTTTTCAAGGCCCAATAATTAACATCCGACCCTTTCCCTTTTTTTGAAAGATTTGTTTGTTGTTATTGATTTTTGATTTGGATTATTTTATTGGCAGGCCCAAAGTAATAGGGCCCATTCTGTTTATTTTTTTTTGGTTTTTTTATAAAGTTTATTTATATTTTAATTACCATTATTTTTTATTATACTAATATTATTTTTCAAACATTATAGACTTAATAAATTTATTTTGTTTCCTAATTAAAAAAAGTTTCTATGGAAAAGAGAAGTATAAACCCATTTTAATTAAAAAAAAGTTGTTGTTTCAAAAACACAAGCCCAACCCAATTATTACTTCTGTTTTGGATAACAAGAAATTTATCATAGAGCTAGCCTAAAACCGAAGCAAATGGCATCGCATGGCTCAAGACTGACAAACAATTACTGTTTGAATCTCAAAACAGAAAGTGAATCCATTTGTTTTTTGGTCATTATATAATGGTTAATCACGAAAACAAATCGCATATGGTCCGTAACAAATACAGAAACAATATTAAGAATTAATCAAAAGAGTTCAATACATAATGGAAATAAGTTACAGAAAGGGAATAATTTACTGCAATCACAAACAAACATTCAAAAAAGATTCCTAATTCTAAAATCCTAATCAATTCTGAAACATTAATTTATAGACACACTTAAAACCTTTCCTAAAAATATTCCTAAAAAATAACTATAAAAATACCTAGAGCAATCTACAGAAAAGGACAGAGAAAAATTGGAGAAGACGAGAAAAGTAAAGATTACAGAGGAACGAGTTCTGCCAAAAGAAGAGAAATAATTCACCCGCTGTCTCTAATATTCTTGCTATTCCAATTTAGGATTTAAAAATCTAAAATCCTAAATCTACCATTCCTCCACCTTGATCACCGTTGATACCCAGCCTTCATCTTTTACATTCCATCGCACCTGTAAGCGAAAACATCAAAAAAGGCTCAAAACACGAATCAAAGAGGAAATTTAGAATCAACAAAAAGGGTAAGAATTTGATAAACTCAAATTGCGTATTTGAATTTGTGTATTGTTATTTGGGTTTGATTTGGACTCGGAGAGGGAGGGTTTGCAGTCGCTGCGGTTAAAAGTGTTGTACCCTAATTTTTGCCCCTAAGATTCCTTCATCATACCATATTGATTCAATCACAACAAGATCACATTAAGGTTTTGGTTCTCCTCCCTATATTTAGCTTTGCTCTTTGAGGAATCACCAAGCACCTTGACTTATTTTTCTTTTGTGATTATGCATGTTTTGTTTTGACTTTATTTTTAATTAATAAAATGCAATGTTGGTTTGTCTTACTTGTTAACAATGTAGGTAAAGGCAATGTGGCTTAGCAACTTGATCCATGGGTTCATGAGTTTATTTCCATGCCCTATTCAATAAATCTTGATAAATCTAAACCACACCACAGAAGTTGTTTTGGAAGAAATGGCATGGCAAGGTTTATTTTGGTTCACTACATTTCAAAGTTATCAAATTGATTCAAAAGTACAAGGGGTTGATTGAAGAAGTTGTTATGGTTGGACAAGGTCTTGTTCCCATTGGTCACAAGTGCACATTTCTCTCAATTCTCAAGATATGGAAGTGTTTTTGGTTGCTATGAGTCCTCATTATCATCCTCAACAACTTCTATTTACAAAGCAAGAGTGTTGGTACAAGAAGGTTGTTCAAAATTGTCAAAGTTCCTCAAAGCATTTTCTTGATCTAGGAGCTAGGGTTTTGAACTTCAAAGAATTATATCTTGCTCATATTTTGGTATTTTTGAGTGATTCTAAAAACATACTTATCTTTAAAGAGTTATTAACAAATCACTTCAAAAGTTTCAAGGAGTTTTCATGTGGAAGAAACTTGATGATGAAGAAAGATTACAAGTCCTCCAAATGAACCCCCAATTTCCCATGTGTGACTTCAAATGATCATAAATTGGTTAATGTTTATCACCTTGATCCCACTCTTTTTCCATAATTATCTTAATGATGTGAACTTTATGCCTTCTTTTATGTGCAAAGTGATAAAATGGATGGAAGATGCCCTAAGGATACAAAATATTATAGGTCATTTCATGATTTTTTCCAACTTCAACAATTCATAACTCTCTTAATTTTTGGATATTTTGAATGGTTCAAGTTTCAAAATGTCATTCAAGAGGTCTATTTCATGCCATCTTTTTTGGTCAAGAGCAAATTCCAAGAGGAAGGCCATGTTTGGATGAAAAACATTATAGGTCACTTTTGAAGAAAAACTTGAAATATTTCTAAGTATGGAAAGTCAACTTCTTTTTCCCAACTTTGACTCATTGCAACTTTCAACTCAAACATCCATTTGATTCCATTATTTTCCCATTGCAAATCTTGTAACCTCATCTTTCTAAAGCATCAAGAATCATGCCCTAACACCCCTTGAGCTGAGAATGCCATTGGTTTAAACTTGGTAACTTGAAACTGAAGTTTCTTCAAAAGTCAGAATTTGAAATCATTGATTTAGCTTCTAAACACATTGTTTCTGCGTGTTTTTGCTTTTAAACATGTTTAGCGAACTTCCAGAAGTGATTAGCATAGTAAAATATGCGTTTTGGATGAGTTTTGATCAAATTAGAAGTCACACTTTTCTTGTTTGCAACTTCACACGATTTTCCTTCAAACTTCATCATTTCACACGCTTGAACATTCCATTTGATTCCCTATAAATAGAGGGTCATCCCTCATTCATTTCTTCAAGCTTGAACAACCAAAATCACCCTGCCAAACTTGCTCCATAACTCATTTTTCGCCAACTTCAAAATCTGTGTTCAAGCCTTTTTCAATCCAATTTTCCTATCAATTCACCTTCCTTGATCTTCCCTGAAGCTAACCATACAATTACCTTCAAGAATCGTGACCTATATTGCTCCATAGAAGTCCAATTTCAGAGCTCTGCAACTCAACTTCAATAGGTAGATTTCTCCATCAATTCTTCAAAACTTTAATATCATTATGAAGCTCTCATTGCCCTGGTTCTTGTTGCAACACTTGACTTTATCTGGAAACACGTTTTGATCATGAATTTTCAAATCCTTTTTCAAAACTTTCCTTCCAAATTGCTAGAGCTACAATTTATATAAATTTGTCGCGAAGGTGTAGTTGTCTTCGTCTTGAAGAGACGAAGCGAATGACATATGTCTGAATTTCTGATTTTACACTTTGAGAGACCTGCAATTCACGTTGGCTGGAGGTTGAAGATGACCAACGTGTCATCTTCCAACCAATGATGGCTTGCCACTTGTTTTTTTGAAAATCTGATTTTACATTTGATTCAGTGTTTTATTCACTAATGACCATGATATACACAGCGCGCCAGATCCCTTGGATTTGATTACTAACGCGTTTTGACTCTCATCCAATGGTCCACATGTTTTTGACTTTATTTTTTATCTCTGATTTTTATATTTAATCGCTTTAAACTTCAAAAAATCATAGAAAATTCATTTTTAGTCCAAAAAATCTGAAAAAAATTATGAAAAATATTTTTGATTTTTATTTTTTCACAATTTTATTTTGTGTTTTGATATTTTTTATAAATTTTCACTTTATTTGAATTTTTTTAAATATTTAAAAATACTTTTATGCATTTTTAAATTCTGAAAAAAATATGGAATGATCCAATAATATTGTGACAAATATTGGTGACCTCGTTTATTTTTTACTTATGACTTTGTTATTTTTTTAAAATCATTTTTGGTTTATTTTACTCATTTCTTTTAATTTTAGAAATAGTTTATGACTTTAAAAAATTACCAAAATTTTTATAAAAATATTTTAGTTCATTTCTGATTTTTCTATGGTCTTAATATTTTTTGATTAATTTGAACATAGTTAATATTTTTGGCCCTTATTTCTATTTTAAAACCCTTTTTAATATGTATATATTAAATGCAATATTATTTTGTGATTATTTTCTGGCTGATCTTGAGTTGAGTTTTTGATCATGAACTTTATTAACATCATTGGATCCATGGTGTTGAGTCTAACTCCACAAAAATGGATGAATGCTTTTAATAATAGTTTAATTAAAATTTAATTCAAATGTGGTTTGTATATTCTTTCCCACCATTCTTCATCTTATCCCTTTCTTAGTGCACTAAGTGTTATTGGAGCATGATCTCTATATCATGTCTCAAAACAAATGGTGCATAGATTGCTATTGACCGGCCTCAAAATAGGTGCGACTTCTTTATAAGTCCACTTACGATTGCTTAACATAGCGCTAAATTTTGTCCCGATTCGAATAAGTGATCATTCGTGGCCCAAACCAATGTTTACAATCCCAAGTATGTTAATTTGATCTCTTTGATTCAATAACCTTGAGATTCATTGTGTGGAGGATTTGGTTCTACCAATCCTCTAATGGATCTACAACAGTTTTGGTCAACGCGGATCACTTAAACATTGTTGATCATTAAATGATACTTTTGAGGATTCCAAATGGATGATATACTTGACAAAAAGCAAATGCAACTTGTTGTGTGGAGGCTTTGGTTCTACCAATCCTCTAATGAGTTTCAAATACAAGTTTCAAGATGGTCATCCAACTAACCACTAATTATTAATTTTTTTTTACTTTATTATTTTATTTTTATGCTTTATGTACCATTTACTTTAAGCATTACACTTCATGCTATTTTTATTTTGCTCACTTGAGTATTTATATTCTTGTTATTTTTATTTTGCTCACTTGAGTTTTTATTTTCTCTTTTAAGACATCTAATAATCAACATGAACCATAAAATGTTTTAATGATACTTGTACTATTTGGTTACTATCCTTAGCATTGTGGAGTATTGGACTTCTTGGACTTAGGATTAGAACTTTTGGCCTATGTTGGAGACCTTGTGACTTTAATTGATATTTTGTCTGGAGCTCTTGAGGTTTACCTTAAGACATTGGGTTGTTTGTTTGTTTTGTGTGCAGGTTATTGTGATTACATCCTTTGTTTGTAATCTGGAATTCACCCGTATACAGCCGTTACTCTGCCAAATTTTTGTGAAGACTTAATACACTTGAAGTTTGGTTTTCTCAAGATGTCTAGTATCTTTGCTTGCTTGGTTTCAATCTAAAGAATGAGAACTCTATCTTGACTCATAATTTTAAGTATTGGCTTCTTCTTGGTTAGATGGTTCTTATCCCTAAATTTTACCTTATGCTTTAGGATAGCCCCTTCTTCTCCTCCCATCTTCTTTAATTTCAAAAATCTCCCTCCTCCTTTTGAAAACTCTTCTTGGTTTGAAACTTGAACCATTTTCATAACAAACTTGGATTTATGTCCATGCATTTTCAAAACATTTTCAAAAATAAACTTCAATCAACTTAATAATACTTTGGCATTTTTTGTGAGAAGACTAAAAGTCAATCAATCTCATTTCAAACCATTTTTCCACTTTGACTTTTTTATTTTAAAACCTTTCTCAAAAGATTAGAATCTTGTGAATCCTTGTAGTGATGCAAACAACTATACTTCTACAATATGTAGTGAAGAGATATATTTTTCACTTGGATGTTGAGTGAGACATTGTTGATTTTAAAATCCAAGCCATATCCTCCACTTTGAGATGATGCGAATTCTCCTTTCTCATGATTATGGGTAGTAAGTATGTTTTCCACACGGACAATGACGATGATGTCTTATCTCATAAAATTAACCAACAAATTTGTGTTTTAGAATTTTTAAAAGGTGAACTACGTGTACCCTGATCCCCTATTGCACGAAAGGTGGTACATAGGCACTAAAGGTTCATAACCGCGGCGGGTGCAAAAATTATAAAAAATACTTCTTTCTCACCTCCACCATCTATTTTTTATATAACATTTTATAGCCAAAATATACAGATTTTACAAAGAGGTTCTTGTGGAGTACCGTAGATGTTTAGGATGCTAATACCTTCCCTTTGCATAACCAATCCCCTTTCCTTGAATCTTTCCCCCTTTTTTTGGGTTATTCTCTCCTTTCCTATTCCTTTGGAAATAATAAAGTGCAATGACGATTTTTATTTTGATCTGTATAAGTCGATTCAATCCAATGGCTTAGTCTTAAACATTTTTACCGCTACAAAAAGGATCTAGGGTTTGGGTTGAAGAGAAACAGAAGAAGTTTGAAGGAAAAGAGAGAGAGAGAGAGAGAGAGAGAGAGAGAGAGAGAGAGAGAGAGAGAGAGAGAGAGAGAGAGAGAGAGAGAGAGAGAACTGAATAATGTTTTTTTATTCTGTTTTTGTAAAATATATTAATTCTGATAATCCAACGCATGCCACCTCATATTCTTCAGCATATGCCCGCGAATGATCGCCATCTGATCAACATCGCATAGTTTAAAACGCGTTTCCATCGTGTTACCGTGCGTCTGCTTGTATAACATTCAAACAGACTCCCAGCTTTGGGTCTAGCCCATTCATAATCGCACCCCTCTTTTATTTGTTTTTCTAAACGCTCACGAAAATACACCCCTACAACGAGAGGGCCAAGTCCAAAATCTGGACTTGGGCCCTCCTATTTCTCGCACCCTTTTTTTTATGACTAAGGTTAAAACGCACCGCTGGCCTTTTGGGCCTGAATTCAAAATCTGAATTCAGGCCCTTTTTATTAGAACCTCTATTTTACTACCATACTGTATTCTTACACCCTCTGCGTTTTTTAATATTTTTTTTTTATATTTTATTTATTTCATCTTTATAATATTTTACATTTTCTATTATATTTTTTATATTTAATTTTATATTAATTATTACTTTTATCACATAATTTTCTTGGTTTCTAAACTCATTATATTATTACTATTATTATTATTATCACATGAATCTTTTTTTTCAAATTAATTCAAAATTTATTTTTGTATTAAATTATTTATTTTAATTATGTATTTATTAAAGGAATTTTCAAAATTAACACTCTAAAAAATATCTTAACCAACAATAAATTATTTTTGATAATCAAATTAATTCAACAAACAAACTTTAAAAAAGGATTTTGAATTCATTCAAATCGATTGCGCGTATAGTCTAACATTCTCTGCTATTCATGACACTTAGACTAAACGTGCGGGAAATGCGAATATATTTGTAATCCATAAAAAACACAAACCAACTGCGAACTACAAAATGAGACTCTGATTTCTCCTAAGAGGATATGTAGGTATACGATAAAATCGTGGCGAGTTCCCTTAAATAAAATTCAAACCCTTTTCCCTATCAAGAATAAAAACCCTATTTCCTAAACACCATGCTTCTAAACCTAGTATCCTTGTGAACAAGATAGATAAGGGGTGCCTAACACCTTTCCCTCGTCTAGAACAGAGTCCAAATCTAAAATCTCTGAACTTTAGGGTTATTCCTTTATACTCCTTTCCTTTAGGATAAAAATTAAGGGTGACGACTCTGATTTAAAAACAAGTTGCAACAGCTGGCGACTCTGCTGGTGACTCAATCCTAGGTTTAAAAGTCTTTCCTTTAGGTTTTAGGGTCTTTCTTATTTTTTGGTTTTTCTTTTTTCTTTTTCTTTCTTTGCTTTATTTATTTATTTATTTATCTGCTTATTATTTTTATTAATTGTCATATTATATTTGTGGAGGGATTTAATTTTTGCAAAATTATTTTCAAAAAACCCTTAGAAAGAAGGTTCGTCTATTAGCCAAGGGGTTACATCAGCCATATGAGTTTATGTGACGAATTCGCCTAGAGTCGGTGGAATTCCATAAAAGGAATACCTCTCGAGAGACATCCTCTTTGGAAGGAAGACTTTGGGGTGACACATATGACTCTTTGTACGACCTTTAAACCAAAAACTCATGATGAGACCTTTCATGACCTATAGACGAAAGTTTCGGTCTGTAAAGAGACTCCACTTAAGGGAGACCCTTGTGCCTTTCCCTCTAGTGTCATTCATGATACCCTTAAGGAATCCACCTTATAAGAAGGGTAGAATATCTATAGGCCAATAATAAGAACCTACCTTCTAAGGATACCTTTCACAAATCCCACTATAATCTGCAAACCTGTAAGGGTCATCCCTTCATCCAGTACTATCTTTAGCCCATAGGGCTTTCGCCTGTATCATCATCCCTATCCTATAGTGACTCCTCTTCATCTTTCATTTGTAATAATCCTTAAAGAATTTTTTCTCCATCTCTAAGACAATGTAGGATATCATAAATTATCATCTTCATCTGTAAGGAGTCCATGCCTATCTCAATTTCTGAGTCAGAGTAGGATATCATCATCAAACCTGTATAGGGTACCCCCTACGTCTACCATCATACTACACTTACGTCGCATTGCATATCCATGAAATATTTTTGCATACCTAAAAGAAAAAAGTGTTTTTGCATACCCAAGAATTTTCATACATTTACATTTCTATCCATTTTCACAAAATCATTTACACTTCCACCCTTATCCAATTATGATCCAGCTAGCAAGATTCTCGATACTCGTAAGTGAACTCAGAGCATGTCTCAAGAAGCCATGAAAGAACTCAAAAGAGGCAAAGAACTGTTAAAGGAGGAGGTCCACTAGTTGAAGACTCAAATGAACTTGATCATGCAATTATTACCGAGGAATAGAGGTAACCCTTCGTCATCCCAGCCGCATGCCTATTCAGCACCGCAGATGCCGCCACCACAATAAATTCCCCCACCTCAACAACAACTAAAACGACCTTATCAACATAAGTGATATGCCTTACAAAGGAAAAGACAAAAGTTATCACCTAGGAGATTTGATCTACTTCCCGTACCGCACAGTCAGTTGCTACAACATTTACTCAAGGCATCTGTGGTAGAGCTAAAGCCACTTGTTCCTCCAATCAAGGCACTCCCACCAAAATATGATGCAAATGCACAGTGCGAGTATCATGCCAATTCTCCAGGTCATACCCTATAAAAATGATGGGCTTTCAGACACAAGAACCAAGACTTGATTGACAGTAAGCAATTGACTTTTGAAGAAGGGGTCTCATCGGCGAATGGTCGCCCTTGTCTTGACAAATCCAAAGACTGAAGAAGAATCCCCTAAAGTCAGTGGGTCAACAAGAAGTCTTATCCCTAGATCATTAGGCCTTTATCATTTCAAATTGTAATTTATTTCTTGCTAAGTGTTATTTGTTATGAACTTTGTACTCTTTGGTCAAGTAATTCTAATAAAATAAGAGTGCATGTTTTTGAAATCGATTCATTCCATAAATAATCAACGACTTTCCATTTTTCACTCTTCTTTTCCATTTTTTAAATTAACAAACTTTGATGGAGAATGATGAAAATACAAAATAATTAAATTTTTGCTGACGTATGCTTTTTAATAGTAAGGCATAACTGACGATGTAAGACATTATTTCACTTCCTAAACAGTGGAGATATAAGGAGATAATCTGTAGTTAACCCCCTCGAGCCAGAAGTCGGAGTTCTTTTCATTCTCTAAAAAAACCCTTAATATTAACCAGGGGCAGGGTAGATTTCTATCAATTAGACGATGCATTCAAAACCCAGGAGAGTCGAAACAATCTAAGCAAAGGTTCAAGCATATCTCATTCCTCGATACATCATCGAGAGAACGATCTAAGCAAAGATTCAAGCATATCTCTTTCCTCGATACATCATTGAGAAAACAACCTAAGCAGTGATTTGAGCACATCATTTTCCCCGCGTTCATCATCCAAGATTGAGGAATAAATAAAAACAAAGTCCACGACATCTTTCTTCCTCAATCAAGATCGAAGAAACGATGAAGACGAAGCTTACAACAATCAGCATGGTAGTCACAAATTTTCAAAACCAAAAGTGAAAAAAAAGAAATTCAAAAAAATATAAAGAAAGCCCGCTAAGTCAAAGCAAATCAAAACTTAACTTAGGCAAAAATTAGGGCACCCCGATGGATAAAAAAAATTCAAAAAAAATCACTCCATGCAAAAATAAGGGATTGAAAACAATAAATTAGAGAACAATCTTATGACTGCCACCTTAAGAATCATAAAGGCTTCCCATCAATGCTTAGATCCTATCAATGCTTTTTCATCAGTGTTTGAATCTTATCAATGCTTCTCATCATCATCTTTGCAACTATGAAATTTCTCTCGGGGATTAAATAGATCTGTTGGATTAATTGAACTTAGGATTGGAGGAAATCAAGGAGAATGGGGTGGGCTAAATAAATTTTGAGCCTTACATCTTTTGTATCTTAAACCATGAACCATGGCCATGTTGCAACCTTTAAAAGTCCTAATTGAAGCTAGGTTCACTATGAAAGCATACTTAGCAAGATTTGTATTAAACTTACTCCTATGTTTGTTAAAATCATTTCTAACTACTTCACTTCTTCAAAATATTCATCTTCTAACCTTCCATTTTATTTTCAAATAATCAATTTCGATTAAGAACTTGCATGCGCTTCAAGTGAAATTGATTTTTTCAAAATGTACAATTTTACCTATGAATCAATACTTAGCATCAAGGAAATTTAAAAAGGTCTGATCAAAGGAAACATTTCTAAGAAGCTTATAACTAGAGGCAAAGCATCTAAAAGGACCCTTATAAACAGGGGCAAAGACTAATGATTGTAGGGGTGTATCACACGAAGATACTGTTGACAAGGGGTGATCATTCCAAGATTTAATCAACTTGGGTCAAATTTCAGAGCATTGTTCAACAAGAGGCATATCTTTCGAAGGAGCATTCCTTAATCAAGTCATATCACAGCAGGGTATGACTCGGTCTCCTCGTTTTAACAAATATCTGAAGGCCTTGATGATCAGAGGCAACCGTCCAAGATTCAAAAGTCAGGGTAGTACATACCAAGTTCATCCTACCACACGTAGGGTCCAAATTTCCCTTCAAGCAACTTCAAATACAAACTTTTCAAGCTCCAAATACTTGGGGAAATCTACGTCAATTTCATGGTGAGGTCTAAGTTCTTTCTGAGGGTACTTCCTCAAGAATCGGGAGATTGAGGGGAACCTCTTTCAAAATTCAAATGGCGGGGCAAACCACTGCAAGGCTCGATCAAAAGGAGTCAACTCAAATTGTTTCATCAAAGCCAAGCATTTTCAAGAATCTTTTAATCAGAGGCATAATACAAAATAGTGGGGTCATTCACATTATGATCAAAATACTTCTAAGCTCATATCAATGAGAATATCCTCCAAGACCCTACCAACAAATTGAGGAAAAACAGTCCACATAGGGCCAATCTCTCTGCGTACTCTCATAACCTCCAGTGGATCATTCTCTTACATCAGCAATCTTCAAGTTCAAATCGAGTATCGGAAAATAATGATAGCATAACATTCAACCATCATATGACAAGAAACCTTATTGCATAAACAAACCTCTACGCTCTAATCATCCACGACCCATCACAGGAGCACCATTAGAAAAAGCATTCATAAATCATAAGGCTGCATAAATCATGCATTAGGGCTCTTCGATCCAGAATCAAGCTACACTTATTATCTCATCTATCTACGAGTTCCGACAACAGGGTTGGAGATATCCCAGAAAGTCCAACTACATATTCGCATTTCAAAATCCAACATCCACTTGCACATATCCAAGTTATTCATTACATACATAAATCAATCATTACATTACTTGCATCAATTAATCATTACATTTCAGGCATCAATCAAATTTGCATGCATAACATAAAACCTCGTTATTATGCAAAGACAATCATCATTATCAATCAAGCTACAAATTCTAAATTGAATCTCGGTAGTAGATTCTCCTAGTTGATCACGATAGTTTATTATCTAGAAGACCTTGGCAGAAGGTATTTTCTCAACAGAATCTCGGCAGTATATTCCCCTAGTTAATCTCGATAGATGATTATCTAGAAGACCTCAGAAGAAGGTAATTCAAATTGAATATCAAAAGTAGATTCCCATGGTTGATCACAATAATTTATTATCCGAAAGACCTCGGAAGAAGGTAGTTTCAAATTTAATCTCGACAATAGATTCTCCTGGTTGATCACATCAACTAATTATCTGGAAGACCTCGGTAGAAGGTAGTTTCCAATTGAATCTTGGCAGTAAATTCCCCTGGTTGATCATGGAAGTTGATTATCCGGAAGACCTCGGTAGAAGGTATTCTAATCGGATCTCGGTAGTAGACTCTCCTGGTTGATCCCATCTGTTGGTTATCCGGAAGACCTCGGTAGAAGGTAGCTTATAATCGAATCTCGGCAGTAGATTCTCCTGGTTGATCACATAAGTTGATTATCTAGAAGACCTCGGTAGAAGGTAGTTCTACATCGAATCTCAGCAGGAGATTCCTCGGAAATCTCAGTAGTAGATTTCTCGTTAAAGAGCCTCACATCAAGCATGACGTACGCATAACCATATCAAAATATCAAGGTCATTCACAGAATTTGGTGCATCTAACATACATAAACATCAGAGAGCATTTGATAAAGCATCAAAGTTTAATCCTGGTTAGGAAAACATCGAAGGAAAATCCACGCCTATTTCCAAGTTCATGCCTACGTCCATATCCACGCCTATTTCCAAGTACACGCCTACGTCCATATCCACGCCTATTTCTACGCCCATTCCTACATACACAACTAAGTCAACATCCATGCCAAAGTCCACGTCTACGTCCATACCTACGCCCGCACCTACGATACAGAATTCAAAGATCTTGCTGACACTTTTCACCGAATTCAAATCATCTTGGAGATGCAACAATTGGCGACAAATAATGTTGAGGAGTTGGTGACTACGAGAACCCAATCATTTAACAAAGGAAAATTATCAAAAACATTTGCAAAACACTTGAGGCATACACATACATTTGGGGCATATACATACATTCGAGGTATATACATATACTTGTGGTATACACATATAAACATTTGGGGCATAAGTACATAAGAATTTTTGTACATACACATTATAAATATTTGGGGTATACATCACACTTGGATAGCACATCAATTTAGGGAATTATGTATCCAGTGCATCTTGCAGAGCTACTTTGGTTAGAACTACAAATTTTCTTGGGGTTCATCATTAGCAAGCTTATCTGTGCAAACTTTATAGTTCAAACTTTAAGCAAATTTGGTGTTTTCTTCATGTTGATATCCTTGACTGAGGACGACACAACCGACTTCATCGTGAATTTGGTGCTTATTTTTCTCATGTTGATAGTTGTGGTTGAGGACGACACAACCGACTTTATCGTGAATTTAGTGTCTATTTTTCTCATGTTGATAGTTGTGGTTAAGGATGACGTAATCGACATCATCGTGAATTTGGTATTTTCTTCATGTTGATAGCCTTAGTTGAGGATGACACAACCGACTTCATCATGAATTTGGTGCTTATATTTCTCATGTTGATAGTTGTGGTTGAGGACGACGCAACCGACATCATCGTGAATTTGGTGTTTTCTTCATGTTGATAGCCTTGGTTAAGGACGACACAACCAACTTCATGGTGAATTTGGTTCTTATTTTTCTCATGTTGATAGTTGTGGTTGAGAACGACACAATCAACTTCATCTTGAATTTGGTGCTTATTTTTCTCATGTTGATAGTTCTGGTTGAGAACGACACAACCGACTTCATTGTGAATTTGATGCTTATTTTTCTCATGTTGATATTTGTGGTTGAGGACGACACAACCGACATCATCATGAATTTGATGTTTATTTTTTTCATGTTGATAGTTGTGGTTGAGGACGATACAATCGACTTCATCATGAATTTGGTTTTTCTTCATGTTGATAGTTGTGGTTGAGGACGACACAACTAACTTCATCATGAATTTGGTGTTCTTCACGTTGATAGTTATGGTTAAGGGCGACACAACCGACTTCATCGTGAATTTGGTACTTATTTTTCTCATGTTGATAGTTGTGGTTGAGGACGACGCAATCGACATCACTGTGAATTTTGTGTTTTCTTCATGTTGATAGCCTTGGTTGAGGACGATAAAAACAACTTCATCATGAATTTGGTGTTTATTTTCTTCACGTTGATAGTTATGGTTGAGGTCAGACACAACCGACATCATCGATGAATTTGGGGTTTTATTGTCTTCCTGTTGATGGTCGTGGTTGAGGACGACACAATCGACACCATCAGGGAATTTTGGGTTCCATCACTTCAAATCTAGCTTATTTCATTTGGTTATCGAATCTTGGTTGAGGGCTGACACAACCAACATAGACTTTCCGAATTCCAAATATCTGGCTTCAAGCCCGTATTATCTATCCTCTAGGCTATGGTAGGTATGAAAAAAAAATATGGCCCGTTACGTTAAACTCTAAGCAGCAATGTATTATCAAGCTTTATGTTATTCATCCCCTAGGTTGTGATGGATATACGAAATTTGCGTCACAAACTTACTATATTGGTCTTCTAGCATTAGTAGGCCATCTTTTCAAACTTGTATCATTTACCTCCTAGGTTACGGTAAATATACAAAATTCTGCAATCTCTTTTAGATATTGACGAGTCATCTGCGTCGTCATATCTAAAGTCAAAATAGACATTGGTTCGAACACTGGTAAGATGATACATCATCATCTAGGCCTATCCTTCACACCCAGGGAAACGCTGCACAACGTATCTTGTAAGTGTTTCGGGCAAATTTTGGGGTCTTCCAGTATTTAATAAACTTCCAATTAGAACGTGCAAGACTTGCATATTCTCGCACTATTCAATCGAAAGATGATTAAATAGGGGCAGCTGTCATACCCCAAATTTTCCCTACCCGTATATTATATTTAGGTTTTTAGTTTAATAAATTACTTTATCTAGTTTTTATTTTTGTGGGGGGTATAAAACATGGAAGAGGCGTGTGATTGACCCAAAATAGACCATCAATATCTGATGGCCCATTAGGTTTCTAGAGGACCTTTTCAAATTAATAAGAGGTGTATTTGTTTTAAAGAAGATGTGGATAAATCACCTTTTAATAAGGCCCATTAGGTTTTTTATATCCTACTTCAAGTTAAAAAAAAGGGTTTGTATTTGTTTGGGTCAAAGGCCCATTAAAATTTCATTCTCTTTCAGGGTGTATAAAGTAATTTTTTTTGCTCAAGGCCCAATAATTAACATCTGGCCCTTTCCTTTTTTTGAAAGATTTGTTTGTTGTTATTGATTTTTGATTTGGATTATTTTATTGGAAGGCCCAAAGCAATAAGGCCCATTCTGTTTGCTCTTTTGGTTTGTTTAGAAAGTTTATTTATGTTTTAATTACCATTATTTTTTATTATACTAATATTATTTTTCAAACATTATAGACTTAATAAATTTGTTTTGTTTGCTAATTAAAAAAACGTTTCTATGGAAAAGAGAAGTACAAGCCCATTTTAATTTAAAAAAATGTTGTTGTTTCAAAAACACAAGCCCAACCCAATTATCACTTCTGTTCTGGATAACAAGAAATTTATCATAGAGCTATCCCAAAACCGAAGCAAACGGCATCGCATGGCCCAGGACTGACAAACAAGTACTGTTTGAATCTCAAAATAGAAATTGAATGCATTCGTTTTTTTTGTCATTATAGAATGATTCATCACGGAAACAAATCGCATACAGACTATAACAAATGCAGAAACAATATTAAGCATTAATCAAAACGGTTCAATACAGAATGGAAATAAGTTACAGAAAGGGAATAATTTACTACAATCGTAGATAAATATTCAAAAAAAATTCCTAATTCAAAAACCCTAATCAATTATGAAACATTAATTTACATACACACTTAAAATCTTTCCTAAGACTATTCCTAAAAAATCACTATAAAAATACCTAGAGCAATCTACAGAAAAGGAAAGAGAAAAATTGGAGGAGACGAGAAAAGTAAAGATTATAGAGGAACAAGTTTTGTAAAAATAAGAGAAACAGTTTGCCCTTCGTCGCCGATATTCTCGCTATTCTGATTTAGGATTTAAAAATCTGTAATCCTAAATCTGCCATTCCTCCACCTTGATCACCGCCGATACCTAGCCTTCATCTTCAACATTCCATCGCACCTGCAATCGAAAACATCAAAAAGGCTCAAAACATGAATCAGAGAGGAAATTTAGAATCAACGAAAAGGGTAAGAATTTGACAAACTCAGCTTGCGTATTTGACTATGTGTATTGTTATTTGGTTTTTTATGGGTTGGATTTGGACTCGGAGAGGGAGGGTTTGTGGTCGCCGCGGTTAAAAAGGATCTAGGGTTTGGGTTGGAGAGAAACAGAAGAAGGTTGAAGGAAACGAGAGAGAAGGACAACTAAATAATGTTTTTTTTTTCTATTTTGTAAAATATATTAATTCTGATAATCCAATGTATGCCATCTCATATTCTTCAACATACACCCACGAATGATCGCCATCTGATCAACATCGCATGGTTCAAAACGATTGTCCATCGCGTTACCGTGTGACTGCTTGTATAACGTTCAAACGGACTCCCAGCGTTGGGCCTAGCCCATTCATAACCGCACCCCTATTTTATTTGTTTTTCTAAACGCTCACGAAAATACACCCCTACATCGAGAGGGCCAAGTCCAAAATCTGGACTTGGGCCCTCCTATTTCTCGCACCCCTTTTTTTTTGCTGACTAAGGTTAAAACGCACCCCTGGCCTTTTGGTCCTGAGTTCAAAATATGAATTCAGGCCCTTTTTATTAGAACCCCTATTTTACTACCATACTGTATTCTTACACCCCCCCTACATTTTTTAATATTTTTTTATATTTTATTTATTTCATCTTTATAATATTTTCTATTTTTTTTATTTATTCAATTATAATAAATGTTATATATTTTTTATATTTAATTTTATATTCATTATAACTTTTATCACATAACTTTCTTGGTTTCTATTTTCATTATAATATTATTATTATTATCACATAAATCTTTTTTTCTTCAAATTAATTCAAAATTATTTTTTGTATTAAATTATTTATTTTAATCATGCATTTAATTAAAGGCATTTTCACAATTAACACTCTAAAAAATACCTTAACCAACAATAAATTATTTTTGAAAATCAAATTAATTCAACAAACAAACTTTCAAAAAGGATTGTGAATTCATTCAAATGGACTGCGCGTTTAGTCTAACAATCTCCGCTATTCACGACACTTAGACTAAACATGCGGAAAATGCGAATATATTTGTAATCCATAAAAAACACAAACCAACTGTGAACTACGAAATAGGGCTCTGATTCCTCCTAAGAGGATACATAGGTATATGATAAAATCGTGGCGAGTTCCCCAAACTAAAATTCAAACCCTTTTCCCTATCAAGAATAAAAACCATATTTCCTAAACACCACGCTTCTAAACCTAGTATCCTTGTGAACAAGGTAGATAAGGGGTGCTTAACACCTTCCCCTCATCTAGAACTGAATCCAAATATAGAAACTTTGAACTTTAGGATTATTCCTTTATAATCCCTTCCTTTAACATAAAAATTAAGGGTGGAGACTCTGATTTAAAAACCAGTTGCAACACATCGACATCAAAATACTGGTCGAAGGTTTAAAAGATCCCTTATCCCGAATTTGCTCTTAATTATAAAAAAAGAAGGAGACGTACGAGGAATTAAGAGATGTTACCTGGAAAATAAAGCTATTGATATGGAAAATAACAAAGAATGGAAATCTTATGTCGAATGTCTGGGGCTGCTTATATTTGGTGTTGTCTTATTTTCACAAACTCTAGACTATATTGACCCTGCAGCCATCAGTGTGTTCTGGGGTGCGAAAGCTTTTAATACAGATCCAAATCCGACTCTTCTTGCTGACATCTATTACACCATTCTCACACGGTATGAAAAGAAAAGAGGTACCCTAAATTGCTGTATTCCGTTGCTAGACTCCTGGTTCATGACTCACCTTTACAAGGAGGATTACATAATTCTGAATTTAATAAGGTATGAATGGCCTCAGAAATTAAGGTCTCTCACTTCTAATTCTGCGTTATGGTATGCCAGGAAGTTATATATTGGTGATATTTTCTATAGTTATGGAGATTTTCCTAATATTCCATTGACTGAGCCACAAGGTTGCATCAATTACAATCCTGCCTTGGCCCTACGACAACTAGGGTACCCTTTGGAAGACAAGCCTTCAGACGAATAACTTCAAGATTTGATCATTCATGACATGGGTAGGAATGATCGAGAGCTACTCAACAAAATTATTCGGGCTTGGAGCAGGGTTAACAAAAGAAAAGCTGAAAAGAAGAATGATGTAGCAAAAGAACCTTACACTCAATGGGTTCTGGACAGGGTACAAGTTATCAAGCTGCCTTTTGATATAGATCCCGAATATAAGCAAGAGGTATTAGTTACTCCTCCTATTTCTTTAGAAGAGGTAGATGATCTGAAGAAAGCATTGAAACAGGCTCAAAGGGAGAAGGAAGAACTAGAGCTCAATCTCTTTTACTTGACCAAAAAGAAAAGATAAATGCAGCACATACTCGAATCAAAAGACCAACAGATTCAAAAAGAATGCGAAGAATTTAAAAAGGAAATTCTCGATCGAAGGCTTGTTAAGTGCTAATTTTAATCTGGATTCCCATGATCAGAGGCTGGAAGATGCTGCTAATGAAATTGGAAAGTTAAACAGATGATATGAAAAAGTCGTGCAAGAAAAGAAGGTACTGGAGAAAGATTTGAGGGATCAAATCCAAATCTTGGCCCAAGTATCTCTATATCAGGAAAAGCAGTTAAAATATCTCACTACCAGGCTTCAGGATAGCCAAGAGTCAGAGGTAAGGGAGCGCCTTGCAAAGATGAGTGCAGAAAGACTTCTGGCCCAGAAAACTAAAGAGTACGAGCAAATATGCCTTGAGCTGGAAGGCCTCCGAAAGGATTTCCTGATACAATGGAGACTTTATACGGAGCCGAGGGCTGAAAAGATGTATTAGAAGGAAAAGTATACAAAAATTGCCCAAGCAGGAAGGGATAACCACAAGATAATTCCCAACCTCTACCGAGAATACCGATACTACAAGGATAAGCATGAGAGGCTCACTTTCTTGGCCAACAACCTCATTGAATACATTCCCAGAAGCTTAAGGGACACATAAAGTGTAATGGTCCCTCTCCCAAAGGACATAGACGATTTCCTAAAGATGTGTAGGACAATGGTCGATCATTTCAGAGAAGACATTCGCAAGCGGGCTTAGGAGATCATTTTCCTCTTGCTTACTTCCCTTTCAGTAAATTTATTGTTTTAGAATTGTAATATCCTTCAGTATCTGAAATATGTTCTCTTTTAAAGACAATTGGCATTTTCGATAAAAAAAATTGTGTTTCCTATTTTGTTTGCGTATTCGTCTTCCAGATACTCACCGATAAAAAAAAAAGCAAAACCTAAAAAAATACGTGATATTATAAAAAAAAGGAATAAAAATATATACCCGGGTGAATAAGACATTCAGAATGTAATTCTCAACATCATTTATACATAATCATACATTCATAAAAACATTTGCATCTCATGTGTTCACAACTCAAAAACTCATTTTTCAAGATCTTCTCCAATTGAACCATTGGTAGAAGGAAACCACTACCTCCCTGGCCGTCGTATCAAACAAGAGCTTACCAACTAAGAGCCATGGAACAAATAAAATAAAATCAAGCAGCTTTCAAAGTGGATCTGGAACAAGTTAAGAGAAACGTCAAATTAATAAGGGGGGATATGAGTCAGGTTCTCCTAGCTTTAAAGAACATTATTGATAGACAAGAACAAATTCCCAGGACAACCTTCAAGGAAATAACCCAGGCCATTGGTGCATCGAGTTGTCACCAATTGAGAAGAGGACCAGAGACAGGGACACAAAAATCTGTCATGGCTCAGAATGAGACAAGACAAGAAACTGAAGGGTTTATCCCACCTCCACCAAAGGCATGGACATCACATACCCTACAAATTCTGGTTAATAATGTTGATAATTACTTGGACTTGCAATATGGAGATCACAACCTGGAAGATGACAATCAGGCATCTTAGAAAGTGACCAACACTCTTGCTACAGATAATCCATTGGTATTAACTCAATATAAAGATTTAGAAGAAAGGTTGAAAATTGTGGAAGGATATGATGCTTTTGATGTCGATGCCCTCAAGGCGGGTCTCGTTCTGGATGTAATAATCCCACCGAAATTCAAAGTACCTGACTTTGGAAGATATAAGGGGATCAGTTGTCCAAGAAACCACATGCGCATGTATTATAGGAAGATGCATGCTTATGCTCAAAACCAGAAGTTAATGATTCATTTCTTTCAAGATAGTTTGAGTGGGGCATCTCTAGACTGGTACATGCAGTTAGAGAGGATGCACATCCAAACATGGGTAGATCTTGCCAATGCTTTCCTGAAGCAGTATAAATACAATCTGAATATGGAGCCTACCCACATACAACTCCAAAACCTATCCCGGAAGAAAGAGGAGTCCTTCAAAGAATACGCTCAAAGGTGGAGAGAGATGGAATCCCGTGTACAACCACCACTTCTGGAGAAAGAGCTAGTCGACATGTTCATGGGAACCCTACAAGGGGTATACTATGAAAAAATGGTAGGAAGCATCTCTTCGGGATTTTCTGACCTAGTGACTATTGGAGAAAGCATTGAGACGGGAATAAAGAGTGGAAAGATTCAAGTGGGGGGGGGGGTCATCAAATTCCCATTTTAATGCAAAAAGACTGGTTCCTAATTTCACAAAGAGAAAGGAGGGTGAAGTTAATGTTGTGGCTTCATAATAAAGATCACAACAACCATTAATCACCTCGCGGGGACAACAACAAAACAAATTTGAAAGACCGCCAAGGAAATTAGATCCCCTCCCTATACCGCCCTGCCAATTATTACAACATTTGATTAAAGCATCTTTAATAGATCTGAAACCTTTAGCTCCTTCGGTTGGGCCACTGCTTCCCAAATACAATGCCAATGCCAAATGTGAATACCATGACCATTCCCCAGGGCATACCATAGATCAATGCTGGGATTTCAAACATAAAGTACAGGATTTGATAGATTCCCAAGACATTACTTTTGAGAAATCGAACATCAAGTCAAACCCCATGCCTCCGCATGGTGGGCCAACAATAAATGCAATCGAAGTAGTCACTGACCATGGGGCAGGAAGACAAGTAAAGGCTACGATAGATATGTTGAAAGAGTATCTGTTAGAATATGGATTCCGTTTGGAACACAACAAAGCTTTTAAAAATACCTTACAACAATTTATGGAACAAGGGATAGTCCAATTCATACCATACCCTGAAGATGTATATATAGCAGCAATTGAAGGAAGTACGGAGAAGCCATTGGTAATTCTTTACCAAAGGCAAAACCATGACAGGAAGACTCTCGTGATCCTATGGGGAGATTCAACAGAAACTCCTAGAATAAAGCAAACTCTGAGGATACCAGTAGCACCGAAGACTATGATAGTAATTAAAGGGATATCTCCTACCCCTTACAAAACTGACAAGGCAGTACCATGGAATTATGATCTGACTGTATATATCAATGGCTCGAAACAAGAATGTGAGTCATCATCAAGTCAAGAACCTGCAATTTCAAATATAGCAGGAACAAGAGGCATGACTCTTAGTGGCCGAGTGTTCAGATATAAACAACTAGAGAAGAATGATAATGTGTTAAAGAATAAATATGACACGTCAATAAAAGAAAAAGGAAAAGCGATAGTGGAGGTGAATCAGGAGCCTCCAAGCAAAAGTTTCACTGATCAAGAGGCCGACGAATTTTTGAAAATAATTAAGAGAAGTGACTATAGGGTGGTAGAACAACTTCACCAAACCCCAACTAAGATTTACATACTCTCATTGCTCATCAATTCAGAAGCGCATCAGAATTCTCTAATGAAAGTTTTAAGTTCTGCACATGTTGTAGAGGAAATGACTGGGAACTAATTTGATAATATGGTAGCAAATCTGACATTCGGGTCATATCTGGGTTTAAACGATAATGATTTACCTCCGCAAGGCCGAGCTCACAATAAAGCACGACATATTTCAATTCAGATAGGTACTACGAGCCTATCCAGGCTACTCACCGATACTGGTTCTGTCCTCAATGTGTTACCCAAATCTCGCTTGATGAAGTCAACACTAGACGGTGTTGTGATAATACCAAGTTCCACGATAGTTAAAGCTTTCTATGGTTCTCAAATTACAGTATTCAGATAAGTATACCTTCCTATCAAGATCGGTCCACACATGTTCTATATCACCTTTCAAGTCATGGATATATAACCAACATATATATGTTTACTCGGATGACATTGGATTCATGCGGCAGGGGCAATCACTTCAACCTTACATCAAAATTTGAAGTTCTTTGTTGAAGGAAGATTGGTAATAATTGGTGGAGAGGAAGACATCTTCGTAAGTCACATTGAGTCCTACAGGTATATCAGTGTTGACGAAGATTGCATAGCTACACCATTTCAAGTCTTGGAAGTTGTTTCAATAGTAACCCTACTGGTAGAAAAGGTCAAGAAGCCCACTGTGATTTCGTGGAGTGATTTACAAATGGAAATGGAGAATGGTGACTTAAAAGGCTGGGGAAAGCTCCCCGACATATCTGAGAAGAAGAACCGTTTTGGTTTGGGTTATGAATCATTAAAGGCTACTCTGAAAGGCAAGGCACAATTTCCACCAATCCAGGATACCTTTATCAGCAAAGGGATAAAGCATGGTGAACAAGTGGAAATGATATCCTACAAAGACAACATCAAAGAAGCATCTGATTACATCCATGAGTGCACCCTAGGCGAAGAACTCAAGAACTGGACAATTGTGGAGATTCCTGATATTTTCTTTCCAAAGTAATTTTCTTTGTTTTTGAAAGAACCTATGTCAAGCCAGAGGCATAAGGGTTGTTTGCAAGGGTCACTCGTTTGTTTCAATCAATATTATTGATTAATAAAAATATGTTTTGTATTCAATTAATATCCTTATTTTCCTTTTTTTGCATTTATACTACATATTTAAAATGAAAATACTTCTTCTCATATGCATTTTACAAATTCACGTACTAAATAAAAATTGCACCAAAACCTGATAAATGTGTAGATCCATGCCCAAAACCACCGATAATGTTACAACTGATATCAGATATGATTTTGATGCTCTTGTCAACCAAGCTGAAGAGGAAGATGATGGGGATCTTGAACTTTCTGAAGAACTGGCAAGAAGCATAGAGAAAAAGCTAACAGTATACAACCATACTAAGAACCTATTGAGACCATTAATCTCGGCACAAAAGAAGATTCGAATGAGATCAAGTTGGGGGAAACATTAGAAAAAAGCATCAAAGAAAGGCTGATCAAGTTGTTACATGAGTACGTAGATATATTCGTCTGGTCTTACAAAGATATGCCAGGGTTGGATACAGACATTGTAGTGCACAGATTACCTCTCAAAGAAGGTTATCCTTCGATCATAAAAAAGCTCAGGAGAACTCGTCCAGATATGTCCAGCAAAATTCGGGAAGAGGTTCTTAAACAATTCGATGCAGGGTTCTTAGCATTGGTAGATTATCCCCCTTGGATAACTAACATTGTGCTAGTACCCAAGAAAGATGGAAAAGCACATATGTGTGTGGATTATCAGGATCTAACCAAAGTAAGTCCTAAAGCTGATTTCCCGCTACCTCACATAGATGTTCTTATGGATAACACAGCTCAAGCTTCAATATTCTCATTCATGGACGGTTTCTAGGGCTATAATCAAATCAAAATGGCACCCGAAGATATGGAGAAGACTACTTTCATGACACCTTGGGGTACTTTTTGCTACAAAGTAATTCTGTTTGGCATAAAGAATGCAAGGGAAACCTATCAGCGAGCAATGGTAACACGGTTCCCTGGTATAATTCACAAAGAGGTTGAGGTGTGCGTAGATGATATGATTTCCAAATCTCACACAGAGAAGGACCACATCATACATTTACAAAAGTTATTTTATCGTCTACGAAGGTTCAAACTAAGGTTGAACCCAAACAAATGTACATTTGGTGTCAGATCAGGCAAGTCATTGGGTTTTATCGTAAGCCGGTGTGGTATTGAGGTGGATCCTGACAAAGTAAAAGCTATACAAGAAATGCTAGCTCCGAAGACAGAGAAAGAGGTTCATGGTTTCTTAGGATGATTGAAATACATTTCAAGGTTCATATCACACCTAACTGCTACGTGCAAACCCATATTTAAACTACTACGAAAAGATCAACTAGTAACATTGAATGATGATTTCCAGACAGATTTTGAGACGATAAAGCAATATTTACAAGAGCCACCAATCTTGATGCCACCAGTTTCTGGGAGACCACTCATAATGTATCTAACAGTACTCAAAGGATCAATGGGATGTGTATTGGGACAACAAGACGAAACAGGTAGAAAAGAACATACAATATACTACCTCAACACGAAATTCAGTGACTGAAACCAGGTACTCACTCCTCGAGAAGAATTATTATGCATTGGCTTGGGCTACTAAAAGATTGAGGCAATACATGTTAACATACACCATGTGGCTAATAGCAAGAATGGATCCCTTAAAATATGTGTTCGTAAAACCATCTCTTACAGGGAGGATTGCTCGATGGCAGATGTTATTATCGGAGTACGACATACTATATGTTACTCAAAAGGCCATCAAAGGTAGTGTGCTAGCCGATCATCTGGCTCATCAACCGTTTCCAGAGTATCAACCCATGAAGTTTGACTTTCCAGATGAAGATGTTATGGTTATAGATGACTATGAAATACTAGGGCCCGATTAAGAACCTGAACCAGAGGCACATTGGACACTCATGTTTGACGGAGCTTCAAATGCACTAGGGCACGGTATCAAGGTAGTTTCGACTTCTCCAAAGAACTATCACAAATCTTATATGGCAAGGTTATGTTTTGACTGCACCAACAATATCGCTAAATATGAAGCTTGTATCTTGGGTTTGTAGGTTGCCATTAATCTAAGAATCAAATACCTCGAAGTATTCGGAGACTTCGCATTAGTCATATACCAAGTCAAAGGTGAGTGGGACACTAAAAATCCCAACTTGATTCCATATCGGGATCATGTCTTGAAGCTAGCTGCGGAATTCACCGAGATCACTTTCAACCACATCCCATGAGAAGAAAATCAAATGGAAGACACTTTAGCAACATTATCAGCCATGTTTAAGGCATCATGTCCTAACCATGAGCCGCGCATCACTATCATACATTTTGAAGAGCCTGCACATTACCTCACTATTGAAGAAGGACCGGATGACAAGCCCTGGTTCTATGACATTAAGAGGTATCTTGAAAAACAAGAATATCTAGACAAAGCCTCTATCATCGACAAATGAACTCTGCGAAGGCTGTATTCAAAATTCTTTGAGTGGTAATATATTATAGAAAATAAATCATGACATGGTGCTACTCAGATGCATGGAGAAACAAGAAGAGGACACGCTTATGAGAGAAATTCATGAAGGCACTTTCAGAACCCATATAAATGGGCATGCTATGGCAAGAAAAATTCTAGGAGTAGGGTATTGCTGGTTAACAAAGGAAGTAGATTACTATCATTACACAAAGACCTGTCACAAGTACCAAATCTACACCGATAAAATGAATGTGCCACCTACTCCTCTAAATGTCATAAGCTCTCCTTGGCTGTTCTCAATGTGGGGAATTGATATGATATGTATAATCGAACCGAAAGCATCTAGTAGACACCAATTTATACTAGTTGCCATTGATTACTTCACCAAGTGGGTAGAAGCAGCATCATATGCAAATGTGACAAGCCAGGTGTCACTCGATTCATCAAACAGAATCTCATATGTAGATATGGGGTTCCAAACAGGATCATAACCGATAACGGGTCTAATTTGAACAACAAAATGATGAAAGAATTATGTGACGATTTTAAGATCGAGCACCATAATTTTTCACCATATCGACCCAAGGTGAACGGGACTGTCAAAACTGCAAACAAAAATATCAAGAAGATCATTCAGAAAATGCTGAAGACATACAAAGATTGACACAAAATGCTTATCTTTGCTCTGCATGGCTATCGTACCTTTGTACGAACATCAACAGGTGCAACTCCTTTTTCTCTAGTATAGGCATGGAGGCAGTACTCCTAGTTGAAATAGAAATTCTATCACTCTGAGTTCTAATGGAAACAAAGCTCAAAGAAGCCGAGTGGGTTCAAACACGACTAGATCAGCTCAACCTCGTTGAAGAGAAACGTTTGACAACTGTATGCCATGGTCAATCATACAAAAAACAAATGAAGAAAGCCTTCGACAAGAAAGTCCATCCTCGAATATTCAAAGAGGGAGATTTTGTGCTTAAAAAGATTCTGATACCTCACATCGATTCACGTGGTAAATGGACACCCAACTACGAAGGTCCATTTGTGGTAAAGACAACATTCTCTAATGGTGGTCTTATCCTCACAACAATGAATGGGGAAGAACTACCGCATTCGGAAGATACATACACAGTCAAAAAATACTATTTATAAGAAAGCTCTCTAAAGATTGAACATTAAACATGCGGCTTAGGAAAAAAGGAGCGAGCGCCCCGGTGGATTGAAAACTCAAAAGGGAGATCCAGGCACAAATTAGGGACATACACAAAAAAATTTATCCCGATGGATTGAAAACCCAAAAGGGCGATCCAGGCAAAAATTAGGGATCTTATGCAAAAGAAATAACGAACAAATAGACTGTGATCTAAGAATTGCGACCACAAACCACGAAGAAAGAGTTAGATCTAAATCATCTGACTTAGAAGCAAAGAAGATTGGAAGCTATCAAAAGGATATTGAGAAAATAGCAGTAGCAATTATCATTTTCATTGTCATTTACAATTTTAATTTTTTTGTAATTACCTCCTTTCAGGAATTGCATCTTGTATGGACGCCTATTCAAAGGCATATCAATAAAACTTGTATTTCTCTTCATATCCCGCAAATTATGTTTTTATTTTTCAGACTTGTTTGCAAAATACTATGATTGTTTCTTTTGAATATTGTGTTGAAATCATTTCGAGGATATGAAAAGTAAAAAACACTTGATAAAATATCGAAAAGCATTTTGGTTAGGAAATATGGAAAGAAGATCCACACCTGCGCCTATGCTGCGCTTACGCCTATGATACAAACATCAAGATCTTACCAATATTTTCCACCAGGTTCAGATTAATTCAAAAATACCACGACGTTGCAACACGTAATGTTGGGGAGTTGGTAACTCAAAGCCAATGGTTTAAAAGGAGAATACAAAAAATTTCTCCATAATATTTCGGGGCATATATACACATTTTGCACACATATGTATTAAAGGCATACACACATTCATTATGAATACATTCTAGAGTCGATGTATTCATGCATATGCATCATGCTTGAAGTTCCTCGAAACCTACTATGAACAATGCCAACATCTTAAGGCCTTCCATCAGTTTTTTCCTCAGTTAAAAACAAGAACAACTAGTGAAAATCCGTCCTCATCTCCGATTTAGTTATCTAAGATTTAGATCATTCAAAACAACTTCCTCTGTATTTAACACATTGTGTCAGTCTCTATGTGACAATGTGTGAAAAATTCTACATTTAACTTATTGTGTCAGTCTCCACGTAACAATATGTTCTTTCTTTGCGATCTAGCTCATTGTGTTAGACCCTAGGCAACAATATTGTTAAATAAGTAATTCCACCCATTATGTCAGTCTATATGCAACAATGTGTGAAATTTTCTATATCAAGCTTATTGTGTCAGTCTCCACGCGGAAATATGTTCTTCCCTTACGATCTAACTCATTGTGTCAGACCTCAAGCAACAATGTTGTGAAGTCAACAGTTCCACCCATTGTGTATGTCTCTATGCAACAATGTGCGAAACTTTCTATATTTAACTTATTGTGTCAGTCTCCATGCATCAGTATGTTCTTTCTTCGCGATCTAGATCATTGCGTTAGCCTCCATGCAACAATGTTACCAAACTCCTTCCATTACACCAGTCTCCATGCAACAATGCTTTTACCAGACTCTGTCTATTGCAACAATCTCCATGCTGCAATGTTATTAGCAAACTTTTTCTATGGTATAATCCATTACATTTGTCTCTAGGCATCCATGTCATTGTCAGAGTTCCTTCCTCCACTTAACTCATCGCATCGGTCTCCATGCAGCCATGTTGTTATTAATTTTTGTGATATAGCTCTTTGCATCAGTCTCCATGCAACAATGTTAGATTTCATTTTATCCACCCCCTAGGTTGCAATGGATAAACAAACCAAAATCAAATCAAAACTTTCTATATTAGTTTGCATACATTAGTAAGTTAGCTGTTCAAACCTGTATCATTTACCTCCTAAGTCACAATATCATTTAGCTGTTCAAACCTTTCTATATGCAAAATTTACAATCTCTTTTAGGTACTGACGAATTGTCCGCGTCGTCATATCTAAGCTAAAATAAACTTTAGTGCAAATTCTGGTAAGATGATACATCATCATCTATGCCTTTTCTTCACACTCATGGGAATGTTGTACAACATATCCTTATAATCTCTCGGACAAATTTTGGGGTCTTCCAGTATTTAATAAACTTCTGATCAAACGTGCGAGACCTACATATTCTCGCACTATTCAATTGAAAGGTAATTAAATAGGGGCAATTGTCATACCCCAAAATTTCCCTACCCTTATTTTATATTTAGGTTTCTTTTTAAGTGAATCGCGTTATTTAGTTTTCACTTCTATGGGGGTGTTTTAAAATCAGAGAAGGTTTGTTTTGATCCAAAATGGACCATCAATATCTGATGGCCCATTGAGTTTTAGAAAATAAGTTTATTTCAAGATTAATATGTGAGGTTTTGTCTTAATCAAGGTGTATAAAACAATTTGTTTTGATTAAGGCCCAATACTTAAAAAAAAGAAAAAAACACAAGGCCCATTAAAAATCTCATCTTTTTTTGAGAGGGTGTACAAAACAACTTTTTTTGTTAAAACCCAATATGACCCATTTCAGATTTTTAGTCTGTCTTGAAAATGGTTTTGTCCAAATCATAATATTCTTATTAACATCTTTAACCTTTTTTTTCCTGCTGAATTAAATTTTTTTTTGTTGTTGGTCAAAAGAAGTGATGTTGGGCCTTATGAAATTGCATGGCCCATTGCTAATAAACCTAATTCGGTTAAAAAAGGGGTTTTTGTTGTGAGACCAAAAGGGGCAAACAAGCCCAAATCAGAAACGCGTGGCTCAAGTCAGCCCTGGCCCAAATACTAAAAAATAATCACTGTTTCAATCCCCCAGAAAAAAAAGCTCGTTGTACATATTCAAAATTGAAAATTCTCAAATCCAGAAATTATTCAATTTGTTCTAATACATCAGTACAAAATCAGGCAAATACAGAAACTATTTGGAAACTTATGGATTTATAGACAAATTCATTAAAAACCTTAAACAGAATTACAGACAAGGACAATTTGTAATCAAACCCTAATAACTACGAAATCAAATTTACAGGACAAACTTGTCTCATTCCTAATTTGCAATTCCTAAAAAATCTAAAAAATCTTAAAATGAATTACAAAAGAAAAATACATAAATTCAAGGCAAAAAAAATTACAGAGAAGGAAGTGTTGACAGATTTTCCAGAAGAAGGAGGAATAAGAATTTAGGGTTTTTAAGATATGAAAACCCCAAATCTCCGCCGCTGAGTCCAAAATCGCCACACTTAAATCCTCAAACTTTCGCTACCCGGTTCATCATCACCGCTGTGCCTCTCACCTACAACCGAAACAAAAATAAGGTTAAGAATCGAGATCAGAGATAACTCAGTAGTTCAATATGCGGAGTGTTGTACCCCAAAATTTTCCCTCTCATCTATCAAGACTTTTCTCACAAGACTTCTTTAACTTAAAACAAGATTAGGGTTTGGTTAGCTCAAGACATCTCATCTTGCACTGATAACCCAAAATTAGGGTTTGAGTTTTCACGAGGATTTTTGGACCACCAATTCTTGATGTGACTTTCATACATCATTTTGGACCCCTAAGATTGCTCATTTTAAGTTTCAAGCCTCGAACCACATTTTTGATCAGTCAATTGGACAGTTGACCTAAAAATCACCTGTATTGGGGAAAAAGTCAACCATGGCCAATTTACAGTAAAACTTCATAATTTTTTATCCACATCAACATTCTAGATTCATATGTACCATTTGATCAAGTTTGGATCACAACTCCTCAAGAAATTTGATCAAATCATCAAAAGGGCAAAATGGTCAAAATTAGGGTTTTGACAGAGAAAGGGAAATTTCTGATTTTTAACCTAGCCAATGACCAATTGAGTTCAAGCATGATTTCAAGGGTTCAATGGCATCATCTTTACCTAATTACATGGTTCAAAAGATCTCAAGTTCATTGGATTGACAGATGAAATTTGCAGTCAACTAATCAAAAGTCAACTGTATACTGAAAAGTCAAACTTTGACTTTTTGGTCAAAATCAAGTATCAAGAGTCATAATTCATCAAGATATGTCAAAATATGAAACTTGTTCACCAAGAAAACCAAATTTGAAAATTAGGGTTTGAATTTGAAAATTTTCATAACTTAGAATTTTTCTAAGTATAAAAATTTTCTTATTATTTCTGAACTTTTCACCACTTTTTCACCATGATGCATTTTGATTCAAGAAAAGTTCCCAACATGAAAGTTGTAGTCCTCCATGAAATCTAAAACTTTACTTCATAAACTTTTCCCTAAAGATGCTTGGATCTCAAGTTATAAATTTGTGAATACATGCTTATGAACTAAATAACTTAGTGAAATTTTGCCCTAATTTAGCAGGTTTTGGACCCAACTTCATGGAAACTTTTCACCTAGTTCCAAGAGTTATCTCAAAATTCATTTCAAATATGGATTATATAGAACATTAAAAGCTTTCCAAAATGTCCTAGAACTCTCGAAGATCATTTTTGAGTAGGGAGAATCGAAGAGAGGAAGTTGGCATTTTCTCACTTTTTGTTCAAGCCATTTCCATGAAGAAACAAGTTGAAAACCAAACCTATGTTGGCTATTTCTTGCTTTACAGGTCCTAAACTTTATACACACTCCTTAATTAAATGCATACTCAACTGACAAAGCCTTTATCCTTGCTTTTGAAACTTTACACAAGTTGTAATTCCATTTTGGGCAAAAAGGCTTCATTGCCATTTTCATAAAGATGCACTTTTGCAAATTTTATCAACTTGGAGCATTGGACCTGCCCCCTTGATACAAGCAAACTACACAGGTATCAAGCAATTGGTACAAACTTATATCAACCCTAAAGCAAGATGGTACAAGCACGTGGGTTTGGTCTTGTCAACTTTGCTTCAAGTACAAGAAAAGTTGCAAAAGGGCTAAGGCGTGCACAGCTAGTAGGAAGCTGATTTTGGATCACTTCTATACTAATATGCAAACATTGTACAAGACATTACATGCTTGTCTTGAACCTAAAACTCTCTCAAACTGAAAAACACCAAAAATCTGCCCAAGCATACAGTTTCTGCAAAAACTCAGTCAACTCTCATTTGGCTCGTGCGTTTTGTGTTTAATTGATCAAAACATCCTACATACTCCATACCTAGTCAATCCAAGCCATCACCCTGGTTCTGTAACATCAGTTTCACCATTTGCCATTGTTAACTTGGAAGCTTGCAGTTGGACTTGGTCAGGGAGTCCATCCATCTTCAGAGCAAGATAAGGATTGGAATAGGTTCAGGGAAGCTCAAGGAAGCTCAAACAATCATCAGGCCTCCATTAAAATCCCTACATTGCCATACACGATTCCAGCTGAAGAAGGTATTTTCTTAAACTCTATCTCTTTATACAGTCAACCTCAAGCCACGATTTGTGAAGGAAAAATGTAGTTCTCATCATAACGAAGTTGTACATATCCTTACTTTGCATTTATATTACTTGTGCTAAAAGAATTTGAAGCTTGAAATCTCTGAAAAAATTAGGTCACGATTTAGGGATTCCAAAATTCTCTTTGATCTTTGATAGTTTGGTTACATAATTTATATGGTTGGAATCGTGAGCTCAAATGCCACATTTTTCATGTTATGAGTTTTCATTTTTATGCAAGCATGAGGAAGATACAGGTTGCACTGAGAATGGCGCAAATATGATGAACGAAGGACAGGGATGAAGTCATTGGGCTTTTTTTGCTGCGTGGCCTTTTTGTTTTTTCTAAACACCCCCCCTGATCTGCTATTGCACCCCCCTTGCTAACTATTTTATATTTTTTGTATTTTCTTCATATTTTTATATTTAATACTTTTATTTATTTTCTTAATGATAAAAAATACTAAAAAATGATTTATTTATTTTCACCCTTTTATTTTATTTATTTTATTTATTTTCACACATAAAAATTAATTTATTTTGATAGAATATAATTTATTTTCTTAATAAACTTACAAATTTAATTAAAAAAATACTTAATATTTTTATTATACATTTTATACTTACAAATGCCAATTTTTGCACATATTTAATTTTTAATATTCATATACAATATTAATTATTTTTTTATACAAAAAATGAACAAAATAATAATATGAAACATTATTTTCTTTTAATTGAAAATTAGGGTTTAATCCCTTTCAAAAAGAATTAATTTTTCTTTTCCTTATTTTTAGGTTTAAGTTAATTATTCTTTTATACAAAAACAAGACATAAAAAAAAAACTTTTCTTTACATACATATTGCATTATATATTAAATATTTGTATTATAGTTATTTAATTCGCGCATATTCGATTTAGTTGTAATGATATATTTAGCTTTATATTTGCGCAAATCCCCATTCAAACTTGTATTCCCCCTCCCATAAAATTGTTGTAATAGCTTAGTATATTTACATTACGCAATTTATCGCTTTATATACCATGATTAGTAATTAGGGTTTGCATGACAAGAACAAAACAAAGCAAAATAGAAAACCCTAAAAACAAGACAAAATCAAAAGCATGAAAATGGTACACTTTTCACACAAGCACCCTTAGGGTTTCTCCCACTTGGTTTCCTAAAATAAAATGGTCATGTTACGCATGCGAAGTATCTTGGCAAAACAAAACAAATATAAGATCATAGTCCCTCGATAACACTATTCCAAAGTTGCCTAAACAAAATGATATTGGTCCCTCAAAATGCTAAGATACTTGGCAACATTGCTATCATGGTTATACGATGACCCACGCCCATCCTGTTTACATCCAAAGATAGGGTTGCTTACCAAATCAATGAAAAGTCAACAATATCAAAGGAATAGAAAATACATAGGAAAGATATTTGAGTAGGTAGATAGCTTCTAGTTACTTGCTCCATTTCAAATGAAATCCTTGCTATTTTCAAAACAAACACACACACTTTTCAAAAACATCTTACAAACATTGAAAACATTTTCAAAAGACAAACATCTTTGTATACATTCTTATGAACGAGAATCATTACAAAGATTGCCTAAACAAATGGCCTCTTTTACAAAATACTTTCAAAAACCACATCAAACACCATTTCAAACAAACCAAAGCATGTGATCTAAGCAAGTAACTAAGAGCCCATGGAAAACCATGGATGAAAAGGGTGCTAGCACCTTCCCTTTTCATAATCTACCCCCCGAACTCAAGAAACAATCTCAAAGGTCTTTCCTGTGCTTTTTAACCTTTACTTTTTGGATAAAAGAAAATCCGGTGGCGACTCTTGCTAACCGCGACATTTGCGACAAAACGCAAAATCTCAAGTCAGTTCTCCCACCGTATCACAGAACTGGTGACTCTGCTGGGGAATAATCCTAAAAGTGGGGTTACCTTAGGGTTTAGATCACATTTATTTGCTTACATTTGTTTGACTTGTTTTCTTTACATTTATGGTTCTTTGTTTGGGTTTGAATTCTCCACCCGGATTTGGGAAACATTATAGGTAAATAGCAATACATTGTGGAAACTGTGCGGGGTATACCGACATGGTCTAAGCAATAGCTATGTTTGTGTGACATATTTGTGGGTACTGGTAGCCCTTGAGTTAATCAAAGAGAATACGGGGCCGCTGAGTGATGTCATAAAGCACTAATGAACTTCTAGAACTTTTACTTGACCAACTTGGCCTTTTAGGATGTAGTGAGATGACCGGCTTTGGTGCAGTCCGAAGTGGGTAGATACTCGATACTACACTCATTGAGGGTTGGTTTCTTGGGATATTTCGGTCGCCATTAAAGAGGCTTGAGCTGAAACAATGACCAAGGAAACAATCCAGTGATATTGATCTCCTTAGAACCCGGTTACTATTACTAGGACAGGTTGAGCCAACTAAACTTCAAGAGGGTACTTACCTATGAAACCCCATGCAAGCCTAAAATAAGAACTTGCTTGATTTGTTTGTATATGAATGCCTGTACATAAACATCATGGACATCATGAACATCACATGCATTCACTAACCATTTCAAGGATTTTGGAGATTCATCTTTGTTCTTGTTTTGTAGGTTATGGATTCACTTCGCAGGAAAACTATCCAAATCAGCCTTGTAAGAATTCCTCCACAACTCAAGGAGCTAGCTTCAAGGATCCCTGAGAACTCTCCATTCACCGATAGGCATGGTCGTCTACTCAACTTGGTCACCTCCAACACAAAGTAGGATATGTTGAAAGTTCTCTTCCAGTTCTTTGACCCTTTGCATCATTGCTTCACATTTCCTGACTATCAGCTTGTGCCCACTTTGGAAGAATTCTCTCAAATCTTGAGGATTCCTATTCTCAATCAACTACCTTTCAACAGTACGGAAAGAGATCCAAAGCTAGAAGAGATTTCTCAAGCCCTGCACTTGCACTCATCTGATGTCACAACTCATTGGGAAACTAGAAGTGGTGTCAAAGGCTTCTTGGCAAAGTTTCTGTCTGAGAAAGCCCAAAGCTGTTGGAATTCCCTAGACTTGCAAGATTTTGAGGAGATTGTAGATCTTCTCATCTATGGGATGGTCTTGTTCCCTAATCCTGACTAACTCATAGATGTAAGTGCTGTCAAAATCTTCATGTCTCGCAACCCGGTGCCTACATTGCTTGGGGATATCCTACACTCTTTTCACACTCGTACAATGAGGAAAAGAGGTGTTCTTATGTGTTGCACTCCTCTCCTGGAAAGATGGTTTATTTCTCATCTACCCCAATCAGTCTTAAAGAATGAGCAAGGTTTGAGGTGGTCACAAAGGTTAATGACGCTTAAACATTCGGATATTCATTGGTGCTCTCGATCCAAAGAGAATGTTATCGTTGTTGACCGTTGTGGGGAATTCCCTAATGTCCCTCTACTTGGCATTAGGGGAGGCATCACCTACAACCCGTGCTTAGCTCTAAGAAAGTTTGGTTATGCCCGAAGGGATGGCCCACATGATATGCTGATTCAAGGCCTGGTATTTGACTATGACAACGACAAACAAGGACTTCGCTAGAGATTCATACGAGCTTGGAGGATGCTAAACAAGGTGGATAACAAGACTTTGGGACACAAGAATTCAATCTCTCTTGATCCTTACCTCAAGTGGGTACGAACCCGCGCTCAAAGTCTTATGATGCCTTATCCTTCCATTCTCCTAGTGATTATTGAGCTTGTTAAGGAGGGAGAAGTTCCACACACTATCCTACATCCTGACATGCCTACATCACTCGAAGACCTATAAAGGGATTGGATACAGCTCAAAGGAGAGCGCGATACTTTTGAAGCCCAATTCTACGCAAGCGAGAAGAAGGTTTTAGAACTCACTCGGCTACTTCATGAAGAGCAGACTCTAAATACCTACATTGCACCAAAGAGGATGCGCAATGTCTTTTTACCTTAGAATTTTGTATTATTTTGCCCAAGGGGCATTGATGTACTCAAATTCTATCTTATTAATATGACGTGTGTTTCTTTTTGTTTGAAACAAATTTGAATTTCTAAATCCTTGAAAGCATTGCATGAATACATATCATTCATCATAAACATAAACAGGTCTTTGCAACAAGTTTCCTCATCTTTCTACTATTTATTTCAGTAAGATGGATCTCGAACAAACGGTCAAAGATCTTCAAGCTCAGAACACGTAATTTCAACAGTTACTCATGACCTTAGCCAAGGGGCAAGAGGAGCTGAGGACTCTGCTAGAAAAAGAGAAAGAGAAAAAGAAGAAGAAACCAACTGGTGTGGTAATCATGGGCAGAAGGTTTCAGGGACAAGCTAGAAGGACCCTAGATTTTCCAACAACATCTGATGAAGGGGAAAGAAAAGGAAAATAAACGACAGTACCATCAGATTCTGAAGAAGAGGAGGAAGAGGAGGACTACTCTGAACAACAATACCCTCCGGCTGATGACAAATACAAACACCTTGAAGAGAGATTAAGCACTATGGAAATCCAGAGAGTACCAAGGCTAGATTTTAAAGAGTTAGGGCTGGTGTCAGGAATTGTGATCCTGCCAAAGTTTAAAGTTCTGTTATTTACCAAATATGATGGAGTGTCTTATCCTAAGATGCACCTCCGATCGTATGTCAGGAAGATTCAGCCACACTCTGCCGACAAAGACTTGTGGGTCCACTTTTTCCAAGACAGTTTATCAGGAACGCAACTTGATTGGTTCTGCCAGTTGGAAAGGGCCGACGTCCACAATTGGGAAAACCTGGCCGCAACTTTTTATAAACAATACCAGTACAATGCTGATTTGGTGCCTACCCGTACTCAACTTCAGAGTATGGATATGGTTTCCAATGAGGGCTTCAAAGATTACGCGTAAAAGTGGAGAGATCTAGCCGGAAGAGTGCAACCCCCTCTGTATGAAAGGGAGTTGGTGGACATGTTCTTGGGAACTCTATCAGGTCCTTTCTTCAATCATCTGATTGGGAGTTTCTCTGTGGGGTTTACTGAATTGATTTTAACCGGCAAGAGGGTGGAAGATGGTATAAGAAGTGGGAAGATTCAGAAGGATGCGTCTGCCTCTACAGCTGTGAAAAAACCCTTCACTAGAAGGAAGGAAGTATCAGCTGTTTATTCACACAGGAATCAAGGAAGAACTGAACGCCGACCAACGGTGGGGGCCGTTATGATTCCAAAGCCTGCATCAGACCAGCCAAGAAATAACCAGCCAAGGGTGGAAAGGCCAGTCCAACAATTCACCAGGATTAAAATGACTCCAGCCCAGGTTCTACCACACCTTCTGAAATTGAATCTGGGGACTTTAAAAGAGGACCCAAAGAATCCCAATATTGCGTCTCCTTATTACCATCCGAATGCCAGATGCGCATACCATTCTGAAATTCCAGGGCACGACAGTAACAACTGTTGGGCTCTGAAGAACAAAATTCAAGACCTAATAGATGCGAAGGAAGTTGAGTTTGATGCGCCTGAGAAACCAAATGTTATTTCCGCTCCGATGCCTAGGCATGGTCACAATGCAAACGCTATCGAAAAAGATTTAATTGTTGCTACCATGGATGAACTGTTGACTCCACTCCCGATTATTAAGTTGAATTTGTTGAAAGCTGGTATATTCCCAGGTTGTGACAAAGACTGCCATGTTTTCCTATCCTCATCATTTGACTGCCCTCTGTTGAAAAAAATGTATCCAACAACTGATTGATAACCAAGAAATTCTGTTCGAGAATGCTCCTGTTTCACCCGTTCCAGTTAAAGACATTTCGATTATAACCATCTACGCCAATCCTTCCAGGGCCCCTAAAAGACCCGTTAGGATTACACCTGCTCCAAAGACTACTCCACTTAAGATTACAATGCCCGAGCCGGTCCCGTACAAATCAGATAAAACAGTACCATGGAATTACGGTGGAGAAATCTACTACCATGGTATTAAACAGGATGAACTGACTACCGAAGAAGAGAGCTCCGAAGAAGACAATTCCGACATTAGCAATATTGCCGAAACTAGCAAGATTACCCGTAGTGGTCGAATCTTTTCTCCAGAGATTTCCCCTCCAAAGGCAGTCTTTGGACCCGTGGCTGTTCCGAAGATTACCTCTGCACCAGTGATTATACATGCAAGGGTACTTACCGACAAAGAAAACACAATCCCTATCCCTACCAATACTTCCACTGTTGAGAATAAAGGAAAAAACATTCAAGAGGAGCCTGTCCGGACGAAGGCTCAATCACTAGCTATCCTCGAAACATCCAAGAAGGAAATGGAAGAAATCCTGAGGATAATAAAAAAGAGTGATTATGATGTGGTTTAGCAGTTGGGGTAAACCCCTTCCAAGATCTCTATGCTAGCTCTGCTGCTGTGCTCTGAAGCACATGCGAAAGCTCTGGTAAATTTTCTGAAGACAGCTCATGTGCCACAAGAGACGTCTGCTGACCAGTTCCAAGACTGTGTGGCCAGTTTGACAGCTGATAATGGCTTGGGTTTCTCCGATGCTGATTTGACACCCAGAGGGAGAAAACACAACAAGGCATTACATGTCTCAGTGGAGTGTAGAGGAACAACCCTAGCCCATGTCTTGGTGGACACGAGATCATCTTTGAACGTCTTACCGAAAAAAGCCCTTGACATATTGGATTGCGAAGGGATGACTTTAAAACCAAGTAACATAGTGGTGAGAGCATTTGATGGTTCAAAAAGGATGATCCACGGGGAGGTGGACATCCCAATAAAGGTGGGAACTCAGATTTTCAACTCAACCTTCTATGTGATGGACATCCGTCCTTCTTATTCCTGTCTGTTAGGACGCCCCTGGATCTACAATGCCGGTGCTGTTACCTCCACATTACATCAGATGCTGAAGTACCCGGTCCAAGGAAAGATCATAACTTTCCATGGGGAGGAGGAGTATATGATTAGTCATCTGAATTCTTTCCGATATGTGGAGTTAGATGGCGAGTTCATTGAAACCCCTTTCCAACATTTTGAAGAAGTCTCTCAAGAAGTAGCATCGACCAAGGCGGTATCCTTGATTCCTAAGATCACAAGAACTCCACTTCAGATGTCATCTCTAAAGGATGCAAAGGAAGTAGTGGAAGAGGGTGGATGCACCATCTGGGGGAAGCTTCCAGACATTCCGTACAAATCAGACAAGTTTGGCTTAGGGTTTACTTCAACTTCTCAGAAGGCTGTGCGCCGTGCCTGTGCTGGGGGGGCCACCTGTGAATATTAGCAACCAAGGGGTCAATGCAGTAGAAGACAATGAAGAGGATGGCAGCTTGGAAGATTGGATATTTCCTAGTGTCAACGGAGGACTTCGCAACTGGGAAGCCAGAGACTTTGTCCCAATAACTTTCATCTCTCAGTAATTTATCTTTTACATTTCTGTTGGACTTGTAATATTCACGAACAACTCGCACTTTAAAAACCTTGTGTCTTACCCGAGGCACAATGGTCCATTTGTAAGGGTTTTTATTTCATCGTCATATGACATTCAATGAATCATGGACGCTTTTTCACATATAAAATTTTTGTGCTCATTGTCTTTCTTTTACATTTTATTGTTTAAAGATAGTTATACCCTTACACACACCCACACTCACAAATGCAGGTACCCCTCCATTCCGGATCCCATGGGTAACGATACTGCTATAGCCTTCAGTGACTCTGAAGATCTGATCTACCAAGCCGAATACGAAGGTGAGGAAGATTGTGAGGTGCCAGGGGAATTGGCCAGACTACTACAACAAGAGGAAAGAGCTATTCAGCCTCATGAGGAACTATTGGATACAATCAACTTGGGTACCGAGGAAGATAAAAAGGAAATCAAAGTGGGTGCCAATCTAGAGCCGAGTGTCAAGGAGCACCTAATTCAGCTGTTGCATGATTTTGTTGAGATCTTTGCCTGGTCATACGAAAACATGTCGGGACTCGATACAAACATCGTGGTACATCGTCTACCCACAAGAGAAGACTGTCCACCAGTGAAACAAAAAGTCTGCCGCATGAGACCTGACATGTCAGAGAAGATCAAAGCAGAAGTGATGAAATAGTTCAATGCTGGATTTCTGGCTGTTACTTCTTATCCTCAATTGGTGGCCAACATTGTTCCCGTGCCTAAAAAGGACGGCAAAGTGAGAATGTGCGTGGATTATAGAGATTTAAACAGGGCCAGCCCTAAAGATGATTTTCCACCTCCACACATCAACATCCTGGTTGACAATACAGCCCAACACAAAGTATTTTTCTTCATGGACGAATTCTCAAGCTATAACCAGATCAAAATGGCACCTGAGGACATCGAGAAAACTACATTTGTCACACAGTGGGGTACGTTCTGCTACAAAGTGATGCCATTCGGACTGAAGAATGTCGGGGCAACCTATCAACGCGCCATGGTAGCTTTGTTTCATGATATGATACATCATGAGATAGAGGTCTACGTAGATGACATGATAGCCCGATCACAAACTGAAGAAGAACACCTTGATCACTTGCAAAAGCTGTTTGTGAGATTGAAGGAGTACAAATTAAGGTTAAACCCGAACAAGTGCACATTCGGAGTCCGGTCCAGTAAACTCTTAGGTTTCATTGTCAGCAACAAAGGCATCGAGGTTGATCCTGCCAAGGTTAAAGCAATACAAGAAATTCCCGCTCCTCGCACTGAGAAGGAAGTCAGAGGATTCTTGGGACGCCTGAACTATATTGCCAGATTCATTTCTCACCTAACATCTACTTGTGAACCAATCTTCAAACTGTTGAAGAAAGATCAAGTAGTCAGATGGAATGATGAATGTCAGATTGCTTTTGATAAAATCAAAGAATATTTACAAGAGCCTCCTGTCTTGATGCCACCAGTCGAGGGAAGACCACTAATCATGTATCTGACCATTTTAGAGAACTCAATGGGGTGTGTATTGGGGAAGCATGACGAGTCTGGCCGAAAAGAGCACGCTATTTACTACCTGAGCAAAAAGTTTACCGACTGTGAAACCAGATATTCACTGCTCTAGAAAACTTGTTGCGCTCTGGTATGGGCTGCTCGTCGGCTAAGACAGTATATGTTGACTCATACCACTTTGCTGATATCTAAGATGGATCCGATAAAGTACATCTTTGAGAAGCCTGCTCTGTCTGGAAGGATAGCTAGATGGCAGATGATCCTAACAGAATATGACATATAGTACACGACCCAAAAAGCTATAAAGGGAAGTGTGCTAGCTGATCATATGGCTCATCAAGCCGTAGAGGATTATCAGTCTACGAAGTTTGAATTCCCAGACGAAGACATCATGACATTAGACGATGGTGAGGAAATCAGGCCATATGACGGACCTAGCCAAGGACCCCGATGGACCCTGTTCTTTGATGGGGCATCCAATGCACTTGGTAATGGTATCGGCGCTGTACTCATATCTACGGAAGGGTGTCATACTCCATTTATTGCCAGACTTTGCTTCAACTGTATGAACAACATGGCGGAATACGAAGCATGCATCTTTAGTCTCAAGGCTGCCATAGACTTGGGAATCAAATCCTTAGTTGTGTTTGGAGATTCAGCTTTGGTCATCAGTTAGATCAAAGGAGAATGGGACACTAAGCATCCAAACCTTATCCCTTACAAAGAACATGTTTTGACATTGTTACCACATTTCGAGAAGATTACCTTCGAGCACTTCCTGCGAGAAGAAAATCAGCTAGCAGATGCTCTAGCCACAATGTCATCTATGTTTAAACTTAATTGGGATAACGAGGCTCCCCAGATCACCATTGAACGAATGGACGAACCAACACAATGTCACGAGATTAATACTGAAGAAGTAGTGGACCAGCCTTGGTTTCATGAAGTCAAAAGGTATCTCGAGGCTCAAGAATATCCAGAAGGAGCTTCAATCAATGATAAAAATATCCTAAGGAGATTCTCTGCTAAGTTCTTCCTAAGTAATGGCATCCTGTACAAACGTAATCATGATTCTATTCTGCTCCGTTGTGTGGATAAGGATGAGGCTGAAAGGATCATGGCTGAATTACATGAAGGTACCTTTGGAACTCACTCTAGTGGGATTACGATGGTGAAGAAACTTCTACGGGCAGGCTACTATTGGTCTACCATGGAAGCAGACTGCTATCAACACTCCCAGACCTGTCATAAGTGTAAAATCTATGCAGATAAGGTGCACGTACCTCCGGTTCCTCTAAATGTCTTAACAGCTCCTTGGCCCTTCGCTATGTGGGGAATCGATATGATTGGGGAGATCAAGCCGACAACCTCCAATGGACACCGTTTCATTCTAGTGGCCATTGACTATTTCACCAAGTGGGTCAAAGCAGCTTCCTTCGCATCCGTTACTAAGAATGTTGTTGCCCGCTTCATCAAGCAGAATCTTATTTGCCGGTACGGTATCCCAGAAAGGATCATCACTGATAACAGTACAAACCTTAACAATACTATGATCACCGCCTTGTGCGAGCAATTCAAGATTCAACATCACAATTCATCCCCCTATCGGCCAAAGATGAATGGTGCAGTCGGAGCTGCTAATAAAAACATTAAAAAGATCATACAGAAAATGACAGTCACCTACAAGGTCTGGCATGAAATGTTACCGTTTGCTCTCCACTGGTATCGTACCACGGCTCGCACATCAACTGGGGCAACACCCTATTCTCTGGTTTATGGCATGGAGGCTGTTTTACCTATTAAGGTTCAGATCCCCTCTTTGAGAATCATGAAAGATGTAGGTTTGAGTGAGGACGATTGGATCCAGACCCGGCTTGATCAACTGAACTTAATTGACGAAAAGAGGCTTACTGCTATTTGCCATGGTCAGATGTATCAAAAACGAATGATCAAGGCCTTCAACAAGAAATCCAGACGTCAGGTATATCAAGTTGGAGATTTGGTGATCAAGCGTATCATCTTGCCACAAAGTGATCCCAGAGGCAAATGGACTCCTACCTATGAAGGACCATTTGTAATCAAGAACATCTTTTCCGGTGGGGCAATGATCTTAACCACCATGGACGGCGACGACCTACCACACCCTACGAACACAGACATAGCCAAAAGATACTACGCATAAGAGACCCGCTAGGTTGACACACCTAGGCAAAACAAGGGCATCCCGGTGAACCAAAAGGTTCGGGCAAAAATTAGGGATAAAATTTAAAAAATCTGTACACCCGGCAAGTTGAAAATTTGAAAGGGAGACTTGGGAAAAAAAGGGTTTCCCGGTGGACTGAAAACCCGAAAGGGAGGTCCAGGCAAAAGTTAGGGAATTAAAGCGTATGACTATGTCTCGTTGGATCACTTTGAGGACAACTTTAACCTCTTCACTGACAAACTCGGAGTTCTGATCGATTCAATCATCTTCGGACGAAGCAACGAATAGAAAAGATATTCAGAGATGCAAAGTCTATAACAGAATGGGACCCCCATGGGATTATCACATATACCTATCTTTGTATAATTTTTTCTTATTTTTATGACACCATCCTCTTACTAGGATGTCTGTCTCTTTTGTACAAGATACTTATTCAAAGTAAATACAAAGATATCTTTTTCAAAGTACAGAAAACTATTTGCCTTTTTCTTTACACTTGTGTTTTTATTTGCAAAAACGTCCAATGATTCATTAATGAACATATGCATTTGAACATAATTACTGTTTATAAATAAACAAAATGAAAAAGAACAATTACTGACAGGTTGAAAGAATAGGAAAACGTCTTTAGGCTATTCCATGAGCAATCCCTACAGTACGTCATTAAGATCCCCAGCGGAGCTAAAAATTCAAACTATTAATCCCCGATGGAAACTATCCAGTTTCTCCAAGTTCCCCAGCAGGTTGTCTTGAAGCCTGAAAATCAACCAGATAATGGCTAACTTCAGTTTCTCCCTAACCTAGGATAATTCCCCAGTAGAGTGGCAGACGACCGAAACTCCTGAACTTTTTCCAAACAGGAATAAGCTTTTTCCCACAGAGTTTTCATTGTTCCCCAATAGAACGAGGATTCCTAGGATAATTCCCCAGTAGAAGTCATCAAGTTCTCTGGATTCCTCAAGCAAATTACTCAAGCAGTACATGGCATTACTCTTACAACAGAATTTTTTGTCAATACTCCAACTTCAAGACATGAAGAATCCACATATCCTCAGAAGCATTCAAGGATTTATTTTCCTCCGCAATACAGTGAATCAGCTTACATGCATATGCATTACATCCACATATCATAAACATTGATAAAACGCATATATTGCATCATATATTTCATGCAACATAACTTTGTGTTTCAGCTAACAATTTACCCTTTTCAGGATAAGATTAACGAGTTACCATTAACAATATGCAATCATGATACAGTTCATATACACTCCATACACGGATGCCATTCTGACACTTATTCAGACTCAGGTTCATGATGCAGTCCAGATACGCTCCAGACACGGAAGCCATTATGTTGCTCACTCAGATTCACCTTTCAGATACAATTCATATACGCTCCAGACACGGATTCCATTCTGACACTTATTAAGATTCAAGTTCAGATACGCTCCAGACACGGATTCTATTCTTTTACTCATTCAGATTTAAACTCAGATACAATTCAGATACGCTCCAGACACGGAAGCCATTCTATTACTCACTCAGATTCAACCTTCAGATACAGTTCAAATACGCTCTAGACACGGATGCCATCCTGATACTCATTCAGATTTCGAAAATTTCAGATACGCTCCAGACACGGATGCTATCCTGTTTCTCATTTAGATTTCAAGTCTCCAGATACAACTCAGATACATTCCAGACGCGAACACCATTCTGATACTTATTCTTCTGACTTACAACTTATAATTCAACAAACATTCTTGGATGGCATCTATAAGCCCATCTCCAACAAGATTTTATCACCTCTCTAAATGGCATCTTTAAGCCCATTCCCTCAACTACACTTTGTCGAGTGCAAATTTATGGGAACTCTAGTGTCCAATCATCTTTTACCTTCGAGTCACGAACGACAAAGCTCGCCAATCTAACTCTTTAGGTTCAAGAAGATTGAACAGGGTCAGCTGTTGTACCCCAAAATGTTCCCTTTCATCTATCAATACTTTTCTCACAAGACTTCTTTAACTCAAGACAAGATTAGGGATTGGTTAGCTCAAGACATCTCATCTTGCACTGATAACCCAAAATTAGGGTTTGAGTTTGCACAAGTATTTTTGGACCACCAATGCTTCATGTGACTTTCATACATCATTTTGGACCCCTAAGATTGCTCATGTTAAGTTTCAAGCCTTGAACCACATTTTTGATCACTCAATTGGACAATTGACCTAAAAATCAGATGTATTGGGGAAAAAGTCAGCCATGGCCAATTTACAGTCAAACTTCATAATTTTTGATCCACATAAACATTCTAGATTCATATGTACCATTTGATCAAGTTTGGATCACAACTCCTCAAGAAATTTGATCAAATCATCAAAAGGGCAAAATGGTCAAAATTAGGGTTTTGATTGAGAAAGGGAAATTTCTGATTTTTAACCTAGCCAATTACCAATTGAATTCAAGAATGATTTCAAGGGTTCAATGACATCATCTTGACCTAATTACATGGTTCAAAATATCTCAAGTTCATTGGATTGACAAATGAAATTTGCAGTAAACTAATCAAAAGTCAACTGTATACTGAAAAGTCAAACTTTGACTTTTTGGTTAAAATCAAGTACCAAGAGTCATAATTTATCAAGATATGTCAAAATATGAAACTTGTTCACCAAGAAAACCAAATTTGAAAATTAGGGTTTGAATTTGAAAATTTTCATAACTTAGAATTTTTCTAAGTATAAAAATTTTCTTATTTTTTCTTAAATTTTTACCACTTTTTTACCATGATGCATTTTGATTCAAGAAAAGTTCCCAACATGAAAGTTGTAGTCCTCCGTGAAATCTACAACTTTTATTCACAAAATTTTCCCTAAAGATTCCTGGATCTCAAGTTATAAATTTGTGAATACATGCTCATGAACTAAATAACTTAGTGAAATTTTGCCCTAATTTAGGCAGGTTTTGGACCCAACTTCATGGAAACTTTTCACCTAGTTCCAAGAGGTATCTCAAAATTCATTTCAAATATGGATTTTAGAGCACATTTCAATATTTCCAAAATGTCAAAGAACTCTCCAAGATCATTTTTGAGTAGGGAGAATCGAAGAGAGGAAGTTGACATTTTCTCACTTTTTGTTCAAGCCATTTCCATGAAGAAACAAGTTGCAAACCAAAACTATGCTGGCTATTTCTTGCTTTAAAGGTACTAAACTTGCTAAAAACTCCTTAATTAAATGCATACTCAGTTGACAAAGCCTTTATCCTTGCTTTTGAAACTTTACATAAGTTGTAATTCCATTTTGGGTAAAAAGGCTTCATTGCCATTTTCATAAAGATGCACTTTTGCAAATTTTGTCAACTCGGAGCATTGGACCTGTCTCCTTGATACAAGCAAACTAAACAGGTCTCAAGCAATTCGTACAAACTTATATCAACCCTAAAGCAAGCTGGTACAAGCATGTGAGTTTGGTCTTGTCACCTTTGCTTCAAGTACAAGAAAAGTTGCAAAAGGGCTAAGGCTTGCACAACTAGTAGGAAGCTGATTTTGGATCACTTCTATACTAATATGCAAACATTGTACAAGACATTACACGCTTGGCTTGAACCTAGAACTCTCTCAAACTGAAAACACCAAAAATCTTCCCAAGCATACAATTTCTGCAAAAACTCAGTCAACTCTCATTTGGCTCGTGCGTTTTGTGTTTAACTAATCAAAACATCTTACATACTCCATACCTAGTCAATCCAAGCCATCATCCTGGTTCTGTAATATCAGTTTCACCATTGGCCATTGTTAACTTAGAAGCTTGCAGTTGGACTTGGTCAGGGAGTTCCAGCCATCTTCAGAGCAAGATAAGGATTGAAATAGGTTCAGGGAAGCTCAAGGAAGCTCGAACAATCATCAGGCCTCCATTAAAGTCCCTACATTGCCATACACGATTCCAGCTGAATAAGGTATTTTCTTAAACTCTATCTCTTTATACAGTCAACCTCAAGCCACGATTTGTGAAGGAAAAATGTAGTTCTCATAATAACGAAGTTGTACATATCCTTACTTTGCATTTATATTACTTATGCTAAGAGAATTTGAAGCTTGAAATCTCTGAAAAAATTAGGTCACGATTTAGGGATTCCAAAATTCTCTTTGATCTTTGATAGTTAGGTTACATAATTTATATGGTTGGAATCGTGAACTCAAATGCCACATTTTTCATGTTATTAATTTTCATTTTTATGCAAGCATGAGGAAGATACAGGTTGCACTAAGAATGGCGCAAAGATGATGAACGAAGGACAGGGATGAAGTCGTTGGGCTTTTTTTGCTGCGTGACCTTTTTGTTTTTGCTAAACACCCCCCCTGATCTGCTATTGCACCCCCGTTGCTAACTATTTTATATTTTTTTGTATTTTCTTCATATTTTTTTTATTTAATACTTTTATTTATTTTCTTAATGATAAAAAAATACTAAAAAATGATTTATTTATTTTCACCCTTTTATTTTATTTTTTTATTTATTTTCACACATAAAAATTAATTTGTTTTGATAGAATAGAATTTATTTTCTTAATAAACTTACAAATTTAATTAAAAAAATACTTAATATTTTTATTATACATTTTATACTTACAAATACCAATTTTTGCACATATTTAATTTTTAATATTCATATACAATATTATTTATTATTTTTTTATACAAAAAATGCACAAAATAATAATATGAAACATTATTTTCTTTTAATTGAAAATTAGGGTTTAATCCCTTTCAAAAAGAATTAATTTTTCTTTTCCTTATTTTTAGGTTTAAGTTAAATATTCTTTTATACAAAAACAAGACATAAAAAAAATCTTTTCTTTACATACATATTGCATTATATATTAAATATTTGTATTATAGTTATTTAATTTGCGCATATTTGATTTGGTTGTAATAATATATTTAGCTTTTATATTTGTGCAAATCCCCATTCAAACTTGTATTCCCCCCTCCCGTAAAATTGTTGTAATAGCTTAGTATATTTACATTACGCAATTTATCGCTTTATATACCATGATTAGTAATTAGGGTTTGCATGACAAGAACAAAACAAAGCAAAATAGAAAACCCTAAAAACAAGACAAAATCAAAAGCATGAAAATGGTACACTTTGCACACAAGCACCCTTAGGGTTTCTCCCACTTGGTTGCCTAAAATAAAATGGCCATTTTACGCATGCGAAGTATCTTGGCAAAACAAAACAAATATAAGATCATAGTCCCTCGATAATGCTATTCCAAAGTTGCCTAAACAAAATGATATTGGTCCCTCAAAATGCTAAGATACTTGGCAACATTGATATCATGGTTATACGATGACCCACGCCCGTCCCGTTTACATCCAAAGATAGGGTTGCTTACCAAATCAATGGTAAGTCAACAATATCAAAGGAATAGAAAATACATAGGAAAGACATTTGAGTAGGTAGATAGCTTCTAGTTACTTGCTCCATTTCAAATAAAATCCTTGCTATTTTCAAAACAAACACACACACTTTTCAAAAACATCTTACAAACATTGAAAACATTTCCAAAAGACAAACATCTTTGTATACATTCTTACGAACAAGAATCATTACAAAGATTGCCTAAATAAATGGCCTCTTTTACAAAATACTTTCAAAAACAACATCAAACACCATTTCAAACAAACCAAAGCAAGTGATCTAAGCAAGTAACTAAGAGCCCATGGAAAACCATGGATGAAAAGGGTGTTAGCACCTTCCCTTTTCACAATCTACCCCCCGAACTCAAGAAATAGTCTCAAAGGTCTTTCCTGTGCTTTTTCTACTTTCCTTTTTGGATAAAAGAAAAGCCGGTGGCGACTCTTGCTAACCGCGACATTTGCGACAAAACGCAAAACCTCAAGTCAGTTCTCCCACCGCATCACACAGAGGTACATAATACTTAGCCTTTTTGCGATGTTAATTGTTGGAAGATTTGGGGATTTGAGGTTTGAATTTAGGGTTAGGGTTTGCTAGATCATTGTAAGGGATACTTGGTTTTTCTTTGGGGTCGCGCCGCCATGCATTTAGACGGGCTAGGGTTTTGGTTAGATGTAAAAGAGAGAAGAAGAATAGTGAAGTAAAAGAGAGAACGAGACTGAGAAGAGAGAGGGTTAAAAACAAAGAATAATGTTTTATTTTTTTGTTAAATGAAAATTTAATATGTCTTTTAATCACATGCATGATGTCTCACTATATTACGGTGAACCCTTAACCCTCACCGCATGATCTTAATGAAACGTCCAAAAAATGCATGCCTATGACAACTACCACGCACCTACCCGCACACTGACCAACATATCCTTCCCCCCAAGCATTCTAGGCCAATCCCAACGCTAACGTCACCCCATATTTTTTCATTTTTGTTGTTTTGTTTAAAACTGACACCCCCAGCTTATTGGGCCTAGTCCAAAATCTGGACTAGGGCCATTTTACTTTACACACCCCCTTGCTTTACTGGTTAATACAAAAACGCACCCCTTGGCCTTTTGGGCCTGAATTCAATATCTGAATTCACGTTCTTTCTATTAGAACCCCCCATTATTACTAGCCTAGTATATTTCGCACCCCCTGCGTTTTTTCAAATATTTTATTTATTTTATTGTTTTTATGATTTTATATTTTATTTTTTATTTTTTCTATTATAATTATTATATATATTTAAATATATATTTAATATTATACTTATTATTAATAATATTTATTACATAAATTCTTATTTTCTAAATTCATTAAAATATTATTTTTATTTATTGCATTAAAGCTTATTTTTATTCATGCATTTAATTAGAACTATTTTTTTAAATAATTGATATATTAAAAAACATTCAACCAATTACAAACTCATTTTCAAAATCAAATTAGTTCAACAAACAAAACTTTCAAAAAGGATTGCGAATTGATTCAGATCGACCGTACGTTTAGTCTAACAATTTCCACTATTCACGACACCTAGACTAAACATGCGGAAAATACAAATATCTTTGTAATCCATAGAAAAACGCCAGCCAACAGCGAACTACGAATTGGTACTCTGATTTCTCATAAGAGGATACGTAGGCATATGATTGAAATCGTGGCGAGTTCCCCTATTAAAAATTAAAACCCTTCCTCCAAATTAAATTTGAAACCCCATTTCTTAAAATTATGCTTCTAAACCTAGTATCCTTGCAAACAAGATGGATAAGGGGTGCCTAATACCTTCCCCTCATCTAGAACCGAGTCCAAATCTAGAATCTCTGAACTTTAGGATTATTCCTTTATACTCTTTTCGTTTAGGATAAAAATTAAGGATGGCTACTCTGATTTAAAAACCAGTTGCAATGGTCTTTAATTCTCTCTTCCATCCTTTAATTATGAGCCTATAGAGAGCTTTAGAGCTCCTCTTTGCTCAACGTCAGAAGATCATTCGACTCTTCAATTGCCACTTCAATATTGTCAAATCTTGGTGTCAAAGAACACAAGATTTTCGACACAACATTTTGCTCCATAATGGTTTCTCCACAGGACTTAATTTGGTTTACCAACCACATAATTTTTATCATGTAATAGTTTATTGTCTAATTTTCCTCCATTTTAATCAACTCAAATTGATATATGTGAGTTTGTGAGTTTATAACCTAACCACCTTTTCCTTATCAACCCCTGCATAAGCCTTTTCCAAGATTTCCAAAGCTTGTTTTGATGAGTCTCAATCACCAACTTTATCAAAGTTGTCATCATATACACATTGATGGATAAAAAATAATGCCTTGTAATATTTCTTCTTTTCTTCCTTGTATGCAGCCTTCTGTGCATCCGCTGCACCTTTGACAAGAGGAATCACACCATTCTTGATAACTTCAAGAACATATTGGTAGTTGTAGCGGTAGAAATGTTGAGAATAATCCATTGGATTGACTTAACTCGCACAGATCAAATAAAAATTTCCACCGCATTTTATTGTTTCTAAAGGAAATGGGAAAAAAGCGAATAAACCCAAAAAGAGAGGGGAGAGAATCTAGGTACGGGGGTTGGTTATGCAAAGAGAAGGTATTAGCACCCTAAACATCTATGGTACTTCGCAAGAACCTCATCTGTGTATTTTGGCTATCAAAAGTGTATACAAAAAATAGGTGTTAGAGATAAGAAAAGAAGTATTTTTTTTTACAATTTTGCACCCGTCACGGTTGTGAACCTTTAGTGCCTATGTACCACCTTCTGTGCAATAGGGAATCAAGGTACTCGTAGTTCACCTCAAAAATTTTAAAACACAAGTGTGTTGGTTAATTTTAAGAGAAGAGATATCATTTTCATATATGAGTGGAAAACATACTTACTACCCACAATTATGAGAAAGAAGAATTTGAATCTTCTCAAATTGGAGGATATAACTTAGATTTTAAAATCAGCAAAGCCTCACTCAACACCCAAGTGGAAAATATTTTACTTCACTACATATCATAGAAGTATAGTAGCTCACATCACTACAAGAATCGACAAGAGTCTAATCTTTTGAGAAACATTTTTAAAGTAAAAAGCCCAAAGTGGCAAAATGGTTTGAATGAGGTTAATTGAATTTTAGTCTAGAGAAAGATGTCAAAGTATGATTAAATTGATTAATGTTTAATTAAGAAAATATTTTTGAAAATGCATGGATCTAAGTCCAAGTTTGTTATGAAAGTTGTTCAAGTTAGAAAAAACAAGAAAAATTTTGAAAAGGAGGGGGAAGATTTTTAAAATTAAAGAAGACATGAGGGGATGAAGGGACTATCCTAAAGCATAAAGTAAAAGTAAAGGAAAAGAATGATCTAACCAACAAGAAGATAACACTTTACATATGAAGTCAATGTAGATTTCCCATCCTTTGGATTAAAACTAAGCAAGCAAAAATACCAAACCTCTAAGAAATACCAAGCTTCATATGAATTAAGTCTTCACAAAAATTGGGCAGAGTAACGGCTGTATACAGAGGAATACTCAATCACAAACAAAGCATATAATCAGAATAAGATGCACACAAAGAAAATAAATCCAATGTATTAGGGTAAACGCCAAGAACTTCAGACAAAATAATAACAGAGCAACAAGGTCCTGAAGTATCAAGGCTTCTAACCCTAAGTCCGAGAGATCCACAATTCCACAATGCCAAGGGTAGTAACCAAGTAGTCCAAGTAACCTTAAAGTTTTTTATTGTTCAAGTTGATTATTAAGTGTCTTTAAAAGAAAATAATATCTCAAATGAGCAAAGATAAAATGACATAAAGATAAATGTTCAGATGAACAAAAGGAAAATGGCATGGAACGTAAATGCTAAAGTAAATGGTACATAAAAGTAAAGACATGAAATAAAAGGCATAAAGTAAAAGCATAAAGTAAAGTCACAATTGTTAGTAAATTAGAAGTTAGAGGTTAGTTGAATGACCATCTTGAAGCTTGCATTTGAAAACTCATTAGAAGATTGATAAAATCAAAGCTTCTCAACAACAAGTTTCATTTGCTTTTTGTCAAGTATATCATTTATTTCAAATGCTCAAAGCAACCATATATGATCAACGATGTTCAACTGATTCACTTAGACCAAATTTAAGGAAGTTCATTAGAGGATTCATAGAATCAAAGCCTCCTAAAATGAACTTCAAAGTTATTGGATCAAAGGTTTCAAATTAAACATACTTGGGCTTGCAAACATAGGTTTGGGCCATGAATGATCACTTTTTGAATCGAGACAAATTTAGCGCTATGTTAAGCAATCATAAGTGGACTTATGTAGAAGTCACACCTATTTTGAGGTCGGTAAATAGCAATCTATGTACCAATATATTAGAGAAATGATATGTAGATCATTCTCCAAAAATATGTAGCACAAGTAAAAATAAGAAAGAGATCAGACGAAGAGGGAGGGGGCATATATCAGATGAAACTAGGGTTTCAAATATCATCAACATCATTCATCCATTTTGGTGGATTTGGTTTTTCAACCTATATATCAACATCCAAGATCCAATGAGGTTGAGGAAGTGACAAAAAAACATTCAAGTGTCTCCAAATCAGGACCAATCAAAAAATAATAAAATATATTTAATATAAAACAAAATTTAAATGATTTAAAAAAAGAAATAATTGGTAAAATACACAACATGTATTAAAACACCAAATAAAAATTCAAAAAAAATATCAGAAGTCAAACATGAGTCAATAAATGTTGACAAAAAATTTCAGAATTTTTTAAAGTCAGAAACTATTTTTAAAATTTAAAGAAATAAGAAAAATAAACCAAAATTTGTGAAAAATATTAAAATCAAAAATAAAAATAAAACGGGGTCACCAATATTTGTCAAGAGGTCATTGGATCCTTCCATGTTTTTTTTCTTCAGAATTTAAAAATCAAGAAAAGTATTTTTAAATAATTAAAACTCAAATAAAGTCAGAAATCATAAAAAACATCAAATAACAAAAATAAAATAGTGAAAAAAATCAGAACCAGAAAGAGAAAACTCAAAAGTATTTTTGATAATTTTTTCACAATTTTAGAAGTTGAAACGATTTTTTAATGAATTTTTGAAGTTTAAAACAATTAAAACAAAAATAAAAAATAAAATAATAAACTAAAAAAATCTGGATTATTTGATCATTGTCAAACACGCTAGTAAGCAGATCTGAGGAACCTGGCACATTGTGCATGTTATGGACCTTATTGAAAAACACGCAGAATCAGTAAAAGACAAACCAATGAAATTAAAACAAATGTCACACAATCATTGGTTGAGGAACGACACATAGGTCGTCTTCAACCTCCAGGCCTCTGTGCGTTGGGTTTTTATGAGATCATTCAAACAAAATCATTTAGAGACCAAACAAGTATCATTGGATTCGTCTTTTCCAGACAATCCTAACCTCACTCTCGTGAAAAATTTCTTTAAACCATAGCTCAGTGGATTTGCAAAAACCAGAAGAAAAAGAATGAAAAGGGATTTGAAAATTCATGAGAAAAACTCACTTCCAGTTAAAAACCAACAATGCAATGAGTATTAGAGGGATGAGAGCTACATTGTAGTAACAAATTTGGAGAGAATTGATGGAGGAATCTACCTGTGGAAGCTCAACTTTAGAGCTCTGAAACTTGACTTGGATAGCACAATTTAGGACACCTCAAGGCTTGGTTCTTATTTTTTTAGCTTCAGTGAAGTTCAAAGATGAAGAATGAGCAAAGAAATTGGATTGAAAAATGCTTTAAAACCAAATTCGAAGTTACAGAATTGAGAGGTATGGAGGAAGTTAAACAAAGGTTTTTTGGATCTCTAAAGCTTGCAAAAATTAGTGGAATATGGCTTGTATTTATAGGATAAGTGAATGGAATCAAGAGGATGGGTGAATGATGCAATCTCAATCGAATTCATGCACACCGGTGTTCATGAGAAAAGTGTGAGCACATGTGCATCAATACTCATCCAAATGATGCGTTTTGATACTCTAAATTCTTAAGACATCTTTGCTTATCCTGTTTAAAATAAAATCACATGGTAATTTTGTGATTAGAAGCCACATTATGGAAATTGCAATCTGACTGCAAGTGATTTTTCAGTTTCAAAGCATCAACTTTGAATCCATGGTGCACACAACTCAGGAGGCTTTATCACATGATTCTTGAAGCATTTGAAAGATAAGGTTACAATATTTATAATGTGACAAGAAAGGAATCCTTTGGATGATTGAGATGGATGTTATGTCCTCTTGATATCGTGAAATGGTTCTGATCCATAAACATTTCTAAGTATGGGACCTCAAAATGACCTATAATGTTCTTCAAAATTACATGACCTTCCATTAAAAATTTAGTCTTGATATCTGAGGATGAGATGAAGTAGACATATTTAATTGAATTATGGAATTGATATCACTCAAAAATCATAAAAATTGAGAGATTATGGTCTTTAGAAGATGATGAACAAATTTGGGAAAATTCATAAAAGACCTATAATCTTTTCAATTATTCAACAACTTTCTAAGCATTTTCAAGTCTTGCACATTGAAACAAAGTTGTAATAAACATCCCAAAGATTATTGTGGAAAAATAATTGGATCAAGGAGATAAAAATTGACCAAGTTAAGATCATTTGAAGTCAAACCCTAAGGTTTAAAGGCTTTTCAAAGAGACTTGTAATCTTTCTCAACCGTTAGTGATCTTCCGTTCAAAATTTGTCTTAGATACCTAAAGAGAAATTGTTAAGGACTATTTAAAGAGAATCATGGCTTTGAAGTCAATCAAAAATCTCAAACAATGAGCAAGATATGGTCCTTGGAAGTCAAAAAACCCTAGCTAAGAGAGTGTCAAAAGGACTTGAAATCCCTTTCTACTTTTGATGATTTTTTTTGCACAATTAGATCTTGTCATGTGAAGAGATATTGTTGTAGATGATGATAATAATCCATAGAAAAAATAACCAACTCAAAATGTTGAAAATTGAGAGAGTTATGCACATGTGATCACTGAATCAAGCATTTTCTCAATTAGGTCAAACTTGTTGAATCAACCTTAAATATTTTGAACTTTCTTGGAAAAAGAAAGCATGATAAATTCCAATAGTCCTTGATATTATGTTGTCTTTAAGAACACTCAAAGATGGGGCTTAAGTCTCAATGAAACTTGTTGAAGAAGGAATGGAAATAAACACATGAACCTATGAATCTTCTTGATGAATTCCACCACCAACTTTGAGTAAAGATTGACCTAAATAAAGTGAGGGAGATCCTTGAACCATAAATCTTTGATATCATAGCATAACCTTGAAATTTAAGCTCTTTCAATCCATTGAAGAAACATTTGACTGAGGATCACCTCTCAAAACCCTAAGTTAGATGGTGAGGTGAATGCAATTGTGTTATCATCTACAATATGAACATTCAAAGAGACATATATACATATTTTGATGTTAGTCAAAGAAAACATGTACAAGATATACAATTTAAAGTGCTTGGTGATCCCTCAAGAGTAAACTTAAAGATATGATGAAATAGAAAGGGAGAACCAACTCTAATGTGTGATCTTGATGTATTGATAATATGAGATGATGAGGGATCTTAGGGGGAAAATTTGGGATATAACAGTAGTGAAACAACAAATTCATTTGCTTTCACCATTTGTAGTAGTTCTTTTATTCAAGGAGGGGGAGGGTTTGTATGGACTCTATCATTGGAGACGGTATTTATGTTGCACAAGAAATGTTTACGGATCAGAACCATGCTCTTGATGTCAAATGTTGGATATGCAATCACACGATTGGTGAACAATGGAGGATTTAGGGTATGTGGAAAAGAAGATAGTGAGGGAGAAAAGAGAAATAGAGAGAGAGAGAGAATTGAGGGTGACAATGAAAAACTTCATTAGCTAATGATGAGGATGCATATAAGGCATTTATACAAGTGTTACAAAATGATTGGGTCCTAAAACACATCAACAAAACACAAGAAAAAGCCAAAACTCGGGGCTGTAACCGGTTAACACAAACTGTTAATTAGTTACATCAGACAAAACATAAAAATACACAAATATTTGTAACCGGTTAACGTCTATGCGTAACCGGTTAATGCAACTCCAAAATTGCTTTTCCTTATCCAGAAGTTCTTTTCCACCAAACTACAACTGGTTACACCTCCGTGTTAACCAGTTACAACACTTGAATTACTATTTTTTATACAACAAAGTTGAACTTAGCATTCCTTATCTCTACCAAACTATCTTATCACTCTAGTTGACCATAGTGTTCAATAGAATCGGTAAAACTTTATTGGCTCAATTTGTTTATTATTAATTTTGTTACTATTTTCTTTTTTGATGACATGCTCTAATCATTTTTTCCCGATTTCTTCTTATGAGGTTTCTTATTTTTCATGGTTAGGAAATTGATTTTGTTTTTCATTATTAATGTAACTCATGTTTTCATATATATAGAGTATTCAAGTTGTGAGCATATATTGTTGTGTATTGGATTTTATTTGAATCTAAGACTTTTTATTCCTCTTATTTTTAACACAGTTGTCACGACTACTGAAATTATCTGATCACTTTACAACACTATAGTCACTCTAGTAAGTTTTTTTATTTTTTATTTACGGATTACTTTTTTGACTACTTTCTGAAATATTTGAAAATTTAGGGGACTGAAGATCATTTGTGGACTTTTAATGCAAGCAGAGTTTGTCTTCACTACCTTCATCATGATAGGCAAAGTTTCACTTCACTACCTTCATCACTATATGTGATGTGTGTATGATTCTGGTTTGTAATTGCATTTTCTCTCTTATGACATGCCTAACTTGTAAATTCAGTAACATCAGTTAGATTGTAACATGATATTTCTAACATTTAATGTTTTATACTATGATGCTTTTTTTTTGTGAAAACCTATATTATGTTATGTTTTATTTTTATTAATTTGATTTTACTCTAAGGTGGTTTTTCTTTCAATTTTTTTTATGAAAGAGAATCTTGCAGATAATTATGATATTGTGATTCAATTGAAATTTTATGCAGCAACCTCCGTGAATGAATGATATTATCGTAATCAAATTGGATGACCACATTTATTTTATTCAGTTTCTAGAAATAGCATTGGTAGTGGTTGAGGTAGAATAATGGCTTGCTATTGGAAGTGTTAGCCTTGTGTTGAAGTATGCCTTAAAACTTTAATTGATGAAGAGAAAGAAAACATGTTTCTAGATTGACAAAAATCAAAAAGTCGAAAAGTAATCTAGTTCGAGCTATGGGTATCAGGTTCGGTCGTTCTAGTTCATTGATCCATTCATTAATGTTAGAATATTTTATATTAATTTGAAGATCATATAAATTAATATAAAAAGTTATTATAAGATATTTATAATATTTTAAACTATAATATATATATATATATATATATATATATATATATATATATATATATATATATATATATATATATATATATATATATATATATATATATATATATATATATATATATATATATATATATATATATATATATATGTGTGTGTGTGTATGTATCTCTTCTATTATTATAGTGTGATAATCTTAAAGCTTACAACAACAAGAAAGAGCAAGGGTTTAAAGGTATAACATAAAGTTTTGGCTATTATCAAGGGAAAACTTAGAAAGACAAGGATTTTTGGAAACTTTGGAGTTATATAAGGGAATCGGGTACTGGGAAACACTTGTTTACACATTGGGTTTGAGTTATTCATATATTGATAGTTAAAGAGGTATAAAATAGGGTTGTTCTTAGGCTAATTCAGGGTTGTTTTTGGAAACCTGAAGGCGAATGCTATTTTCTTGTAACTCATCTATAATCTCTTGTAAAAACTTTCTGATTGTAGTGAATTAGAGAGTTGCTCTCTCTTCCATAGTAGATTGTTTGATCGAACTGGGTAAACAAATCTTCATCTTTTTCTCTCCTTATTCTGTTATACTATCTGTGTACGAATTATTATTGTTGTAGACCATTTATTGTGGTTGCTAATATTATTTTCCTCAAAAATTGATATTGAATTTTATCGTAATTCACAACAAGATTCACAATAAGTGGTGCAGCCAACATGGAGCAAAGAGGTATTGTTTACACAAGAAAAACATAAGAAAGGGGCTTTGAATTGGGTTTTTCAAAAATTAAAACTATAAAACATGTTGGTTATCCTGGTTCGCTTTGAACTTAAAGCTACTCCAGTTCACCTGTCAAGGTGATTTCGCCTCTCTCAGTCGAGGTCTTAATCCACTAATCAAAGATGATTACACAAATTACTAAGACAATTGTCAACGTCTTCTTGAGATCTAACCACAACTTGGTTTCTCAAAGAAATACAGTTTTAAGCAAATATACAATGTGTTTACAAATTCTACTAATAAGCTATATCACAAATGTGATGTTTACACAAGTTATAGTACTAAGAATAACTTTTATAAGAGATAAAAGATGTGAGAGATTTTGAGTGCTTTTGTTATGCATGAATGTATTGTATGATCCATCTTCATCGTCCCCTTTATATAAAAGAATTTTTAGATCTGTTGGAGACATAACAACTTATTTTTGGAAGGTTGATTATGTAAGGTGTTTAACATTCTTTCCAAAAATACAGATCTTGTTCCCAATAATAAAGTTCCAGCCGTTACTTTCTTGATTGATATTAATGTGATGTTGGATCAGAAGATCTTCATAGCTTTGAGTGCTTGGTCTCAGAACTTCAGTTAGCTGAATATGTTGAAACTTATTTGTTCTTCCAGATCTTTCTTATTAGAGTATAATAGACAGCTTGGTGCTTCAGAAGTTTGTCTTAGCATCAGAACTTATTTTGCTGGCGTGTTTGTTTTAGTTTCGCTTCTGAACTTCTTATAAACACATTCTCTTCAGAGCTTCACATATGATCATTCGCGTTATTATCTTCTTAGATATCATCAGAACTTATATGTGCATTTAATCAAACGACTAGAGAGCATAATTGTTCTTCACAATAATTATATATTTGTTATCATCAAAAATTATGACTATGTTATGATAATCTCCCCCTTTTTGATGATGACAAAACTTACATATTTTGATGAATAATTTTTTAATTTAATTGTAAAAGATATTATCAGAGTCTCCCATGATTTGAATATTCAGATACAATAGAAATAGTTTATGAATAAAAACTTCCCCAAAGATGTTTAATCGTCAGAATTTTGATCAGAGCATATGATGGAAGATCTGAGAATCCTATATTGAAGGCTGGTAATGCATACCACAGTTTATAGTGAAGACTATTCCTTTGATCTGAGTGTTGGATTATTCTTTCTGGATTAGAATTCCCTTAATATATTTGTTGGTTTCTTTTTGTTTATCCATCCTTTCCCTAACAACTTCATTCTTTTTCTTTAACTCATCCAGAGTTTTCAGCATGAGAGAAGTTGGTGCAGTTTCTTCAACAGTCACATTCACAGAAGATTTTTCAGCTGAGTTTTCTTTCTCTTGGTAAAATACCAGAGGTTGAGGTTCAGGAGATGGTTCTTGAACTTCTGGTTTCTATAGAGATTCTCGGGAGTGTCACTCAGTTATAGAAGAGGTTTCTTTTCCTAAAGTTTCAGAACTTGATCCTTGAAGACATTCAGCTGATCAGAGAAGTTATTTTGATCATACTCATAGTTGAGTTCCTTTAGCTTGATAGATTCAGATTGAAACCATTTTTTGAATTGGGTCTAGAGGGCGACAAAATAAGTTGGGTTGAAATTGTTGATGCAAACCTGCTTCAGAGTAGAGACACATTCCTGCATTTCTATTACAAAATCCAGCAACAATTTACCAACATCTGGCTTGGTTGCTTCTGGTTTGGGTTTTGGAATGGCTATTTCATGAGAGGAATTGATTAGGTTGTCAGGGCTTGCTAATCAACTGTAATTCACAGATGATCTTTTGATTGTTCTATGGGAGTGTGATGATATGGGGAGTTGTGAATGGAGAGAAGTGAGTTTGGTGCTGATGTATGTAGAGATGGAGTAACTGGGATGATATGGATGTTTTGTGATTGAGGGATGATGGTATTCTATGGTTCAATATTGTTGAGAGGATAAGTTATGCCTGGTATTTCTAGTGTTATTTCAGGAATTTATTGTTCATGGACAACATTTGGATTTCCTGATTGGGAAGCATCAATGAATGGATCATACTGATCAATATTAGAAAGAACCTGGGAAAGTTTTGGCTGAGTTTGAACAGTATAGGTAGAAGGTGAGTTAATCAGAGTTTGATTAGTGGTTGTTCTGGTGTTGGTTTCAAAAAATAAACTCGTCAAGGGTTTGTGGTGAGTGATGTTCAGAAGGGTTTTGAGATGAAGAGTTTTAGATGTTGATAAAAGTACTGATTCAACAACATAAATGAAAGAAGTACCCTGTTTCTTTGTAGCTTTGGGAGTCTTCTTAGAAGTTCCTTCACCAATAGCTTTCTTTTTCTTTGAATTTCTAATGAGTACATCTGGTGATTGAGGAATGTTCTGAATGTTAACATTAGGAACAATTCCATCTCTTTTGCAAGAATCCAGAATTCCTTAACCAGTTTAGGGAAAACTGGCCCAACCAACCTATCAGAGAAATTTTTCTATCCTTGTAATTCAACATTAAGAACAAGATCATGCCCATTTTATTGAAGACTCTTGAAATCTACCATAAGTTCACAGAGAACTTCAAGATTCTTGACCGGTGTGAGGAGGGTTCTCTGTGGTTCAGCATAACTTTCTTCGTTGAGAATGGAACTTGATTCAAGAATGGTGTTTGTGTGGATGAGATCTTGTGAGGAGTGTTGTTGAGAAGAGGAAGACATTGTTCACAAATTTTAGGGTTTTTAGGAGAGAAGAGAGAAAAAGTTGCATAGAAAAACAAGTTTGTGAGGGTTATGGTGAGAAGTGTTTGTGAGAAAAACATATAAATAGACAACACAAAAACATGAAATTAATTTTAATAAAAAATTAAACATAATGATTACACACATTAAATGATTTCTGACAAGGGAGATGCGTGAAGATATTTAAACAGTTACCGATGTGACTTGCGCCTCAATGCATCAACTCAAACGTTTTGGCCAACTAGAGTGTGTAAACATGTTCAAACTCAGAGAGTGACATTACATTTTGGGTTGATATGTGTTAATGTGGTGAACTGCTGATACTATCTTGAAATGAAACATTTTTATTGTTACGTTCAGATCTTCTAGATAGTTTCTAAGTCAATTTTCCTTCTCATTTATGAAGAATTATTGCTCAGATTGTTCAAAAAAGAAAATTATCAGAACATTTTGAAGGTTAAAAAATAAAAATTAAAGTCTTTTCATTTTGGACAGGATTCCATACTGAGATGTTTTAGAATGAAATTAAATCTATCTTCAGCAAGGGGTTTTGTAAAAATGTCAGGCCATTGATGGTCTGTATCTATAAATTTTAAGAAAAGAATCCCCTTCTGAGCATAGTCCCTAATGAAATGATGTTTGATTTCTATATGTTTAGCCATAAAATGTAAGATATGATTTTTATAAAGACAAATAATAGAGTTATTATCATAGAGGATAGAAATGTTACTCTCGTATATGTGATAATCTTCAAGTTGACTCTTCATCCATAGCATCTGAGCATTGCATCCATATGCGACTATGTATTCAACTTCAATAGTTGATAGTGCTATGGTGAATTTTATTTTGCAGGACCAAGATATCAAGTTGTCTCCTAGAAATTGGCAGCTTCTAGAAGTGCTTTTTCTTTCTACTCTATCTCCAGCAAAGTCAACATCACAATACCCTACTAATTTTTATTCCTTGGATTTTCTGTAACATAGACCAAGATTAGTAGTACCTTTCAGATACTTGAAAATCCGCTTAACTCCTGTTAAGTGAGATTATCTAGGATCTAATTAGAATCTAGCACATAAACAAACGCTATAGATAATATCATGTCTTGAAGCGGTTAAGTAAAGGAGAGAACCAATCATACATCTGTAGAGCTTCTGCTCTACTTTCTTACTTCCCTCTTCCTTTTCTAGAATGCATGTAGGATGCATTGGGGTTTTGGCTGGTTTACTTTTTGACATGTCAAATTTCTTCAGAAGTTCTTTGACATATTTACTTTGATGTATAAATGTTCCTTTTGGAGTTTGGTTGATTGAATTCCCAGAAAGAACTTGAGTTCTCCCATCAGACCCATTTCAAACTCTGTATGCATAGACTTAGAAAATTATTTTCCCAAGGAGGCTTTAATAGACTCAAATATAATATCATCTACGTAAATTTGACAAACCAGAATATCATTTTTAAAAGTTTTAAAGAATAAAGTTGTGTCAACTTTCCCTCGAGTTGAATCTTTTTCTAAGAGAAAGTTAATTAGTCTTTCATACCATGCTCTAGGATCTTATTTCAGACCATATAACAATTTCTTAAGTTTATAAACATATTCTGGATGTTTTGTATTTTCAAAACCAGGGAGTTGGCACACATAGACTTGTTCATCAATATAACCATTTAACATAGCACTTTTGACATCCATTTGATAAAGAGTGATGTCATTATTTACAACAAATGAAATTAAAAGTCTGATAGATTCTAACCTGGAAATTGGAGCAAAGGTTTCATTATAGTTTATCCCTTCTTGTTGACTATAACCTTGTGCAACCAGTCGTGCTTTGTTTCTGACAACTTCCCCTTGTTCATTTAGCTTGTTTCTTAAGACCCACTTAGTTCCAATGATATTGAATCCTTTTGGTTTCGGAACTAGATCCCATACATCTTTTAAGGTAAATTGATTAATTTCTTCCTGCATTATAAGAATCCAATCATTGTCTTGAAGTGCTTCATCTATGGTGGTTGATTCTATCAGAGATACCAATCCTAAGAGAGTCTCTTCAACTTATTTAAATATAGATCTTTTTCTGATTGGATCATTCTTCTTTCCCGGAATCAGATCTTCAGAGTGTGTTGATCTGCTTCTTGATTGTCTTTTCTAAATGGGTTCTTCAGATGTTTATGTAGCATTGGTGTTGATTGAACTTCCGTCTTTTTCTGCATTGGTCTTGGTTTCTGAGCTTTTGTCTTCAGAAGATCTGTCTTCAGTGCTTGTAATTTCAACTTCTATATCTGCAAAATTTTCAACTTGCTTTGACTTTTGAGAGCCAAGCTTATCATCAAATCTGATATTAATGGATTCTTCCACAATTCGTGTTTCTGTGTTATAAACTCTATAGCCTTTGAGCATTCAGAGTATCCTAACATGAAGCACTTTTATGCCTTAAAGTCAATTGTTCATATGTTCTTTTGTGTTCAAAATATAACAAGTACATCCAAAAAGATAGAAGTAATAAATGTTGGGCATTCTGTTCTTCCACAATTCATATGGACTCTTATCCATAATAGGTCTTATGGAGATTTTATTCTGAATGTAGCATGCTGTGTTAATTGCCTCTGCCCAGAAGTGTTTAGCAATGCTAGTCTCATTGATCATGGTTCTGGACATTTCTTGTAAAGTTCTATTCTTTCGCTCTACAACTCTATTTTGTTGGGGAGTTCTAAAACAATAGAACTCATGAGAAATTCCATTTTCATTGAAAAAATTTCAAAGCTTTTACTCTCAAATTCTCCACCATGATCACTTCTGACTTTTACAATTCTAAACTCTTTTTCATTCTGAACTTGGTTACAAAAGGTATAGAACATAAAGTGTGACTTGTCCTTGTGTCTTAAGAACTTTACCCGTCCATCTGCTATAGTCATATACGATCACTAATCCATATTTCTTGCCTCCTATAGAAGCAGTTTTCACTGGTCCAAACAGATTAATATGCAAAAGTTCTAATGGTCTAGAGGTAGAAACAACACTTTTAGATTTAAAAGAAGGTTTTGCAAACTTGCCTTTTTTACATGCTTCACACAGAGCATCTGAGATGAACTTCAGGTTTGGAAGTCCCCTGACTAGATTGATTTTGTTAATCTGAGATATTCTTCTCATACTAACATGCCCCAATCTTCTATGCCAGACCCATTGCTTATCGTTAACAGACATGAGGCATTTTACATTCTGATTTTTTAGTTTAGAAAATTTAATCTTATAAATGTTGTTCTTTCTCTTACCATTAAATATGATTGTTCCATCTTTCTGACTAATAACTTTGCAGGACTTTTGATTGAAGATTATATCATAACCGTTGTCACTTAATTGACTTATGGGAAATAAATTATGCATTAACCCATCTACTAAAAGAAAATTAGTTATAGAGGGAAGTGTACCATTACCAACAGTTCCAAAGCCAATGATTTTTCCTTTATGATTGCCTCCAAAACTTACATATCCTCCAGATTTAAGTTCCAGGCTTTGGAACATATTCTTTCTCCCCGTCATGTGTCGAGAGCATCTAGATCTCAGGTACCAACACTGGTGTTTCAATTTTGATGCTAAAGACATCTGCAACATAGATAATTTTGCCCTTAGGTACCCATATCTTTTTGGGTCCTTGTTGGTTAGAGTTTCCAAAATTCTGATTGAATTTTGGTTTATTATAAGAGTTCACATAATATGATTCACTAGTATATTTTATGTCATGTGTGTGTCCATACGTGAAATGTGAGTTTAGAGGCGTGTGTTTTATGACCATGTTATCAACTTGTTTTGGTTGATATGGTTCTTCCCCTTTGGGTTTAAAATATCCTATACCTTTTCTACCTTTCTGCTAACTCCATAGATCACTGAAGCCATCTTGATTCTATCTATATTTCTAGCTAGAAATTTTTGAAAGCTTTGATCATATTCTTTTATGATGTTATCATAACTAGTTGAAGCTTCTGAAACAGATTTTTTATGAGCTTTTTGTAATTCATTTTTAATGAAGGATTATTCATTTTTAAGTTAAGAATTGATTTCTTTTAGCTCAGAGTTTTATGTTTTTAGTTTCCTAGTTTCTTCAGTTTTAGATACTAGACCATGTTTTAGGTTCTTGTATTTGGTTTGAAGTTGTTGATATTTTTCAAGAGTTTCAGACAGACTATCTTCTAATTGAGATCTAGAGAGTTTTGAAAATACCTCTTCTAAGTCTGATTTAGATTCTGATGAATCTGTGTCATTTGATACTTTTGCCATTAATGCTATATTAGATTATTCATCTTCTGATTCAGATTCTGCTTCATCCCATGTTGCCATAAGACTTTTCTTCTTTTCTATGAAGAACTTATTTTTTGGCTTTTCTTTATGAATTTTGGGACAGTCACTTTTGTTGTGGCCTGGCTCTTTGCATTCGTAACAGACGATGTCTTTGTTGCTAGACTTTCTGTATCCAGAGGATGATCCAGTGATTACCTAATATTTTAGGGTTTCTGAATTTCCTTTGTCTGTGCTTCCATATTAATGGACTCTTCTAGAGAGAAAAGATAATTCATCTTCTTCTGATGAGGATCCACCAGAGCTTTCTTCCTCTGCCTGAAAAGCTTTAATTTCATATTTTTTATTAGATTTAAGGGCAAGAGACTTACCTTTCTTCTGGGGCTCATCTTCTTCTAGCTATATCTCGTGACTTCTCAGAGAGCTGATTAGTTCCTCCAGTGATATAGTGTTCAGATTTTTGGCTAACTTTAAGGCAGTGACCATAGGTCTCCACTTCTTGGGTAAGCTACTGACGATTTTCTTTACATGATCTGCTGTGGAGTACCCTTTGCAAGAACTTTCAATACAACAACCAAAATTTGAAACCTTGAGAACATTGTCTCAATAGTTTCATCTTCTTCCATTTTGAAGGCTTTATACTTCCGAATAAGTGCAAGAGCTTTGGTCTTTGACTTGTGTGTTGCCTTCATGCTTCATTTTTAGAGATTCAGACATGTTATGAGTCATACCTCTGTTAGTGATCTTCTCATACTCAGTATATGAGATGGAACTCAAAAGGATTGTTCTGGCTTTGTGATGATTTCTGAACTCTTTCTTTTGTTCATATGTCATCTTCTTTCTATCGATCTTCTGACCTTTTGCATCGACTAGATGAATGTAGCCATCAGTTACCATGTCCCAGAGATCAGCGTCATGAGCTAGAAAGAAACTCTCGATTATTTCTTTCCAGTAATAAAAGTTTTCTCCATCAAATATCAGAGGTTTGCCACTAATTCTTTCTTTCTCGTCATGGTTGTCATTTTTGTTGTTTTGAACTGGTTCCACCATAGTGTTTTTCTTGCTTAGGATCTTTTGCTGACATAGTTAAGTGTTAGCACCCAGAACCAGGATTTCTGATACCAATTGAAGAATAGAAAAACACAAGAAAGCTATAAAACACATTAGTTATCCTGGTTCGCTTTGAACATATTTGCATTTCATTTCCAGGGTGTTTCAGAGTAGACGCCTGTATCAAAAATGGCAAACAACTATGATGTTGTCAAGAGAGACACCAAAGACGTTTTCAGTTACAAGTTTGGTATTTCCAGTTGGCCTCATTTGAAAGAGTTAAGTAGGGCGATGGTTTATCCGAATTCACAAGCCTTTAGCAAATGGCACGACGATATTTTGCCCTTGTTGGATGTTCAGATGGAGGATAAAGCTCTTCACACTTTATTATAATTCTATGATTCGAAACTGCGATGTTTCACATTCCAGGATTATCAACTAGCACCGACTCTTGAGGAGTATTATTATATTTCGAGGATCAAAGTCACTGATCATATTCCCTTGTCCTATGTTCCAAATGAAATCAATTATGAATCCATCGCTAAGGCACTTTATTTGAGCCTGAGTGATGTGAAAGGCAATTGGAGGAAGATAGGTACAACCTATGGTCTCTATGAGTATTTTCTGATATGAAAAGCTATAGAAATGGAAACTAAGCATCACTGGGTTGAGTTCAATTCTCTTCTAGATGTTTTGATTTATGGTCTAGTTATTTTTCCTGATGTTGAGAAGTTGGTAGATTTGGAAGCTATTTGCATGTTCATGAATCCGAATCTGGTACCAACTATCCTGGCCAACACTTTGCTGTCCATTCCAGATATGGTAAGAAAGGAGTTGTGGCGTGCTTCCTGCCTTTGTTGTACAAATGGTTCATGTATCATCTTTCGACCAAAGGACCATTCGTGGATACTCAGAGCACTCGTACTTGGCCCACAAAGCTCATGGCTCTCACCTCTTTTGACATAACTTGATATATGTATCGAATTGATAGTACTACATTTATTACCAGTTGTGGAGGTTTCTCTAATGTCCCTCTCATGGGGACACATGGAGTAATTAACTATAACCCAGTTCTTACCCTACGCCAGCTAAGGTATGCTATGTGGGGTCTGTTAGCACATAGTTTAATTTTACAACCCTTGTAAGAGTTTTGATGATAACAAACGCAAAGAACAATTATGCTCCCTAAAATTGTATTTTGTTTTGCAGAGAAGTTCTGATGGAAGAAGATCAGAAGATGCGCTAAAATGTTTTTTTAACTCTGATTATAAACATCTCTTAGAGAAGTTCTAACGCTGCAAACAAGATTCTGTGTTTATGATCTACAAAGCTTTGGAAAGAAGCAACAAACACTTTCATCTTCTGAAGCAAGCATGTTCTGAAGCATTGCAAATCAATTATTTCCATTTCAAGAGTAACGGCTGGAAGGGAACAAGAATCTTTATTTTTGGAAAGCACCTTAATTATCATTGATCAACATTCCAAATGTTCCTACATGCTTCACCTATTTAAACAAAGTTTGGAGGATAAATTATTTACGATTTTCATATACACAGTAACGCTGCAATCGTCTATCTTCCTCAAACGTATAAAACTCAAATTATGTATAACATCCTTGTGATATTGTTTTATTAGAAAACATTCTTACACACTTTTATTCATACATTGTTTAGAGAAATTTCTTGAGAAAAATCGGGTTGTGGTTTATACTCAAGAAGACTTTGATGATTGTCATATTATATTTATAATCAAGATTGATTAGTGGATTAAGACCTCATTGAGAGAGGCGAAATCACCTTGGTCGGTGGACTGGAGTAGTTTGAGTTCAAATGAACCAGGATAACCAACGTGTTCTTTACTTTAAGTTTTAAAAATCCAAATTCAACCCCCCTTTCTTGTGTTTTTCCATTCTTCAATTGGTATCAGAGCGCCTGGTTCTGAGTTCAAGCACTTAACCGTGTCAGTAAAAGATCCAAGCTAAGAAAAACACTATGGTGGGGACAAGTCAGAACATCAGCAATGACTACCATGATGAGAAAGACAGAATCAACGGTAAACCTCCAATCTTTGATGGAGAGAACTTTGATTACTAGAAAGACAGAATCGAAAGTTTCTTTCTGGCTCATGACACTGATCTCTGGGATAAGGTGGTTAATGGGTACATACATCTTGTTGATGAAAACGGTCAGAAGATTGATAAAAAAGAATGTCATATCATCAAAAGTGAGACTTTAGAAATCATCACAAGGCCAAAACTATTCTCTTGAGTGACATCTCATACACAGAGTATGAGAAGATCACAAACAGAGAGTCACCAAAGCACATGTTTGATTCCTTGAGAATGATGCGCGAAGGCAATATGAAAGTAAAAGAAACAAAAGCCCTTGTGCTTATTCAGAAGTATGAAGCCTTCAAAATGGAAGAAGATGAAACCATTGAAATAATGTTCTCAAGATTTTAAATTCTGGTTGCTGGGCTAAAAGTTCTGAATAAAGGGTACTCAACTGCTGATCATGTAAAGAAGATCATCAGAAGTTTACCAAAGAAATGGATACCCATGGTAACTACTCTCAAACTGGAAAAAGATATGAACAAAATCTCTCTAGAAGAACTTGTCAGTTCTCTCAGAAGTCATGAGATAGAGTTAGGAGATGATCAGCCCCAGAAGCAAGGTAAGTCTTTAGCCCTTAATTCTAACAAAAAATATGAATATAAAGTTTTGCAGGCAATAGAAGAAAACTCTGGTAGATCCTCATCAGAGGAAGACGAACTGTCTCTTCTCTCTAGAAGAGTCAGTCAGCTGTGGAAGCACAGACAAAGGAAGTTCAGAAATTCCAGAAGAACATGGAATCAGTCTGAACCATCATCTGGATACAGAAAGTCTGAACCATCTTCTGGATACAAAAAGTCTTAATCATCTTCTGGATACAGAAAGTCAAGCAATAGAGACATTGTCTACTACGAGTGCAATGAAAAAGGGCACTACAAAAGTGACTGTCCAAAGCTTCAAAAGGAGAAACCTAAAAATAATTTCTTTAAGGAGAAGAAGAAAAGTCTCATGGAAACATGAGATGACTCATAATCTTCTGAAGTAGACACAAAATCAGAAGATGAAAGAGCCAACATTTCCTGTATGGCCAATGTATCAGAAGATACTGAATCATCTGGATCAGAATCAGACTCAGAGGCAGAAGAGGTATTTTCTAACTTTTCTAGATCACAATTAGAATAGATTCTGTAAAAAATTCTAGAAAGGTATCAGAAACTTAGAGTCATAAACAAGAACCTGAAAAAGGATATAGTTTCTGACTCTAAAGAAACTAAGAAATTGAGGTTGGAAAACTCTGAGCTGAAAGAAAAAATTTCAAAACTTGAAAATGAATTGCAAAATACTCAGAAGGAAACTATCTCAGAAGTTCCTAGTAACCCTGATAAGATCATAAAGGAATATGATCATAGCTTTCAGAAATTCCTCGCTAAAAACATAGATAGAAGCAAGATGGCTTCAATGATCTATGGAGTTAGGAGAAATGGCAGAAAAGCAATAGGATACAAAGGTAAAGTATCCCAACCTAAGAAAGTTAAGGATTTGGTTATTAAATGCACTCCTCTGAATTCTCACTTTACCTATGGGCACACACATAACTTAAAGTATACTAGCAATGCTTTTTCTGCTAAACCAAAATTCAAACGAATTTTGGTAACTCTAACAAACAAGGACCCAAAAAGATATGGGTATCTAAGGATAAAATTGTCGATGTTGCAGATATTGGTAACGGTAATCTTCCCTCTATAACTAATGTTCTGTTAGTATATGGATTAATGCATAAATTATTATCCATAAGTCAGTTAAGTGATAACGGTTATGATATAATCTTCAATCAAAAGTCTTGTAAAGCAGTTAGTCAGAAAGATGGATCCATCCTCTCTAATGGAAAGAGAAATAACAACATTTACAAAATAAAACTTTCTGAACTGAAAATTCAAAATGTTAAATCTATTATCTATTAACGACAAGCAATGGGTCTGGCGCAGAAGATTGAGGCATGTTAGTATGAGAAGAATATATCAGATTTAAAAACTCAATCTGGTCAGAGGACTTCCTAACCTGAAGTTCAGCTTAGATGCTCTGTGTGAAGCATGTCAAAAAGGAAAGTTTGCAAAACCCTCTTTTAAAGCAAAAAAAGTTGTTTCTACCTCTAGACCATTCGAACTTCTGCATATAGATCTATTTGGACCAGTGAAAACTGCATCAATTAGTGGCAAGAAGTATGGGTTAGTGATTGTAGATGACTATAGCAGATGGACATGGGTAAAGTTCTTAAGACACAAGGACGAGTCACACTCTGTGTTCTTTGCCTTCTGTAACCAAGTCCAAAACAAAAAAGATCTTAGAACTGTTAAAGTTAGAAGTGATCATGGTGGAGAATTTGAAAACAGAAAATTTAAACTATTTTTTAATGAGAATTACATCTCTCATGATTTCTCTTGTCCTAGAACTCCCCAACAAAACGGAGTTGTAGAACAAAAGAATAGAACTTTATAAGAAATGGCCAGAACCATGATCAACGAGACTAACAATGCTAAGAACTTCTGGGCAGAAGCAATTAACATAGCATGTTACATTCATAATAGAATTTCCATAAGACCTATTCTGGATAAGACTCCATATGAACTGTGGAATAACATAAAGCCCAACATCTCGTATTTCCATCCATTTGGATGTATTTGTTTTATTCTTAACACTAAAGAACATCTGAACAAGTTTGACTCTAAAGCACAAAAGTGTATTATGTTAAGATACTCTGAACGCTCAAGAGGCTACAGAGTATACAACACAGAAACATGGATTGTAGAAGAGTCAATTAGTGTTAGATTTGATGATAAGCTTGGCTCTCAAAATTCAAAGCAAGATAAATCTTTTGCAAAAATATAAGTCCAATTTATAGGTACTAAAAACATTGCATTAGAAGTTTATCACAAAGAATCACAGACAACACCAGAAGAAGATGTCACAAATATTACAACAACATCTGAAGAACCTCTCCAGAAAAGACAATCCAGAAGCAACTCAGCTCATCTAGAAGACAAAATTTTGGGAAGGAAAGAAGAACCAATCAGAACAAGATCCATATTCATAAACTCTGAAGAATCTCTCATAGGATTAGTGTCTCTGATTGATCCAACTTCCATTGATGAAGCTCTCCTGGACAATGATTGGATACTTACAATGCAGGAGGAATTAAACCAATTCACCAGAAACAATGTGTGGGATCTGGTTCCCAAACCAAAAGGGTTCAACATCTTTAGAACCAAATGGGTATTCAGAAACAAGCTGAACGAACAAGGAGAAGTCATCAGAAACAAAGCACGGCTGGTTGCACAAGGTTATAGTCAGCAATAGGGGATAGACTATACATAAACCTTTGCTCCAATCTTCAGGTTATAATCTATCAGAATTTTAATTTCTTTTTCTGTAAATAATGGCATCACTCTCTATCAGATGGATGTCAAAAGTGCATTCTTAAATGGATACATTAATGAATAAGTTTATGTGCAACATGTTGTACCCTAAATTTCGCCTCTAACTTTTTCAGTCGCACTTTCATATCATATTTTGTCATTTGGTCACAATAATTAATAAACAGCTTCATTCATCACATTTGCATCCTATCTTTAAGTTTACTTTTGTGTTGTTGACTAACTTCTAATCAAAATACAAAAAATATTTGTCTTTGTCTTTGCATATTTGTGTTTTGTAGGTACCGAGTCTAAGTATATGGCAAATAAGGTTTTTCGGTATTATTTCCCTAAAATCTCTATTTGCAAAGAAAAAGAATTAAAACTTTTCATTTTTTGTCACTGTACAATCGATTGCTCCTAAAGTGCAATCGATTGCACAAAGTGCATTTTGCGCAATTTTTGACAAAATACACTGTGCAAATTGATTTGCAATGTAGTGCAATCGATTGCGCAACATGAAAATTTGAAAAAATCAGCAATTTCTAGCTTGTCAAATTTTGGCTCCAATTTTCCTCTAATTTTTGAAAGAATTATCATTAATTCAAATTTTGGCTCCAAGAATCAATTACCAAATTACCACTAATCCCAAGCTTAAACTCTATAAATATAGCCCTTATTTCATTCAAATTTCAAGCTTTTGATAGCCAAAATCACTTTGCTAAAAAATCTCTCAATTCTCTCCATCTACCAAATTCACTCAAAGCTCCATTTTCAAGAAAAGTTAGTAAGCTTTGCATTGAAGCTTACTAATCTTTGAGCTAAACCTTCATCCAAACACTTTTTCTTCATCAATTCTCTACATCCAAGCTTGGTCAATTGATTCTTGTGGTCGAATTGAAGCAAATTCTTGAAGTTGTTTTGATAATTCTCTAGATATACCTTTGGTAAGTTGGATTTTTCATCTTTCACAATGTGATCTCTTGTTGATCTTTGGGTTGATTCATTGAGCATTGTTTTGTGATTCCATTGGTGCTATTTTCTCATAATTTGATGGAATTTCCATGCTCAATTGGATCCATGATCATAAGGTGTTTGATGGAAAGTTTGAACAAGGATTTGGCCTTTTAAGATGTTATTTTGTTGTCTGTAACAACGTGCAATCGATTGCACTAAGTGAATTTCACGCAGATTTTTGAAAAAACACTATGCAAATCGATTTACACAGTAGTGCAATCGATTTGCACAGAGACATAATGCATTTTTTGCCTTCTTTTGGGGCAGCTTTGATCCAAATGCTTTTTCTACTCACTCCTTTTGATTGTTGGTTTGGATTGCAATTTTAAATGTCCAATTTCTCTTTAAATTCAATGGACTTTGTGGTGTAGATGAAGTTGGATAAATGTTCATCAATTTAAATCTTCGCTTTTGGTTCTTTGGATTAATAATATGTTTAGTGCTTTAATCCATCTAGATGAATGATTGAATTTAAAGATGAAATAAATTTGAGGTAGTGATCCAAATTATATTATCATTCCCCTCCCTCTTCATCTTATCCCTTTCTTTTTTTTAAATGTGCTACATGTTAAGGGGTGATGATCTCTATATCATTTATCCAAACATGAAGTACATAAATTTCTATTGACCGGCCTCAAAATAGGTCCGACTTCTACATAAGTCCACTTAGGATTGCTTAGCATAACGCTAAATTTTGTCCCGATTCGAATAAATGATCATTCATGGCCCAAACCTATGTTTGCAAGCCCAAGTATGTTAATTTGATCTCTTTGATCCAATAACCTTGAGATTAATTGTGTGGAGGCTTTGGTTCTACTAATCCTCTAATGGATCTTCATCAATTTTGGTCAACGCGGATCACTTAAATATTGTTGATCATTAAATGTTGCTTTTTGAGGATTCCAAAACTGATGATATACTTGACAAAAAGAAAATGCAACTTGTTGTGTGGAGGCTTTGGTTCTACCAATCCTCTAAAGAGTTCCAAATGCAAGTTTCAACATGGTCATCAAACTAACCACTAATTTCTAACAATTGACTTTATTTTATGCTCTTTACTTTATGTACCATTTACATGAGCATTTACTTTTATGCTATTTTCATCTTTACTCACTTGAGCATTTACTTTTATGTCATTTTTATTTTGCTCACTTGAGCTTTTCATTTCCTTTTGAAGACACTTAATAATCAACATGAACTATAAAAAACATTAATGATACTTGGACTACTTGGTTACTATCCTTTGCATTATAGAGTATTAGACTTCTTGGACTTAGGATTAGTGACCTTGGCCTATGTTGGAGACCTTGTGACCTTAATTGATATTTTGTCTGGAGCTCTTGAGGTTTACCTCAAGACATTAGGTTTTTTGTTTGTTTGTTTGTTTTGTGTGCAGGTTATTGTGATTATATACTTTGTCTGTAATTTGGAATTCACCCGTATACAGCCGTTACTCTGCCCAATTTTTTTGAAGACTTAATACACTTGAAGTTTTGTCTTCTCAAGAGGTCTAGTATCTTTGCTTGCTTGGTTTCAATACAAAGAATGGGAATTCTATCTTGACCCATAATGTCAAGTATCAACTTCTTGTTGGTTAGACGGTTCTTGTAATGCTCTGATAATTTAATTAATTATTTAATTAAAATTATTAGTTGGAGTTGAGCAATATTGTGAATTATTATTAAGTTGCTCTGTGACATTATTTGATTAAATGGTGGTTTAATAATATTAAATATATTGGAGCATTATAAGATTAATTGTTGGGCTTATTTAAATGATGCCATCTAGTAAATATGGGAGTGTGGATATCGGTGCAATAAGAATTACTAGAATTACAAGGTTAAGTGGATATAAAAGGAATTAGGTTAATTGAGAAAAAAGTTAGAGAATAGATGGGAGAAACACATTTCCGTTTTTATTACAGCAGTTTCACTAAATCGGCAATCCTCAATTCGTTAACCGTTGGATCATGCTCAAATTTTGAAGGTAGGTTCGCAACACCTATATCTAACTTTTGACCGTTGGAATCTTCAAAATAAGGTTTGAGTTGGGAGATATCATCATCGCAGTGTAGCTGCATATTTGGGAAAATTTTCAGCTTTGATTTTGATCTAGAGAGAAAAAAATCTTAGAAGGTTTTGGTACAAGAGAAGTTGCAGAGAAGAGAAAAATAAGGGTTTTAAGGAGAAGAAGAGGGATACGTGGAAGTTACACCAAGCCTCCAAGAGGAGATTTAATCGTAGACCCTTAGAGTTACCTTCAATCCCAACCAGGTAAGGGTGGGGTTCAATCTCTATAACCGGGTATATGACAAACCGTATGTGGGGTTGGGTTGTATAAATTTGTGCCATGAATTATTGTCGATTCAGTTATATTGTGATTCTGTGAAGATTGTCAGTCCTGTAATTTTAGTTGTCAGTGAATGTTCATAATGTGTTGATAAAGTTGTTCTTCAATTTATTTAAACCGTATTTATGTTATGATGTTGTTATGGCTATTATTGAATTGTTGTCCTGAGATGAGGCTCGAAAGAAAATATAGGCGTGGTGGAAAGACTATGTCATATCTTATATTATTAATAAGTTAATATAATTAGTAAAATAATTTAGTATCAGATTGGATTAAAGAAGTTGCAGAAATAAATTGTAATGCTTTAGTCAAATGAATAGCAGGATGTATATGTAAGAGTAGCAGAAATAATAGTGTATGGACTAATTTAGTTGAGCATTGTTAGGAAGTATCGGTAGATGTAGAAATTGCAAATTATCATACAAATAGTATAACGGAGAATTTCAGTAACAGGAGGAATAAGTTGAAATTGGTTTTGGTTTATAACTAATATTTGTCACTGGCAGGAAGTTGTAGTAATAGAAGTTGTAGATAGCAAACAAGTTGTTTTGGCGGAGACCAATAATAGCAGTAAGCTAAATAACAAAGGTAGTGTAATTTAGTAGAATAAATTAATTAGTAGCAATATAAATAAATAGTAGTAATAATAGTATATAAAACAGTACCGATTATCCGAAATTGTAGATTTAAGCGGTAAAAGTAGTTAACCGGAATTAGTTGAAATTGTCGGAGTGAGTTGTATATACATATGGGTATTTTTAGTTGGTTTGTTTTGTTAGAATTATGTAGAATAAAGTTGATTTGCAGGTGAAGTCGAATTAAGTTGAATGGTTTCGGTTTATGGAATTGTGTTGTATACCTTGCTGAAAAATATGAAATTGCAGGTGATGATGAATTTGATTGAGTTATCTGTATTTATGGGCAATATTATATTGTAGGCCTATGGCCAATGTTGAGATGTTGTGTTGTGGTGATTGTCTCTGTGAATTCTTGTTGATAATGTGAAGTTGCAGAGATTTTAGATGATGATGAATTATCTCTATTTACTGGTAATAATGGTGATGTGGGCTTATGCCTTGCGATGAATGATGATTGTTGTTAGTATGTGATGGTGCATTCATTGAGTCACATACATTTTCATACTCTGTGATGGCCTGTATTGGTGGATTTTGTGAAGGCCTGTATTGGCAAATTGCAAAGAAGGCTTATGCCTTGTTGATGCATCTATTAATTGGCAATTTTTAAGTTGGAAGTTCTGCTCCGATGGTACCACATGCATGTGCATTGTGATTAAGTCGCATTTGTTGTTGCATCTTGAGTTGTGGTGAAGATAGATTAGTTGTTACTTTATGTTGTTGACTTGTTGTGACAAGTATTATCTAAAAACTGTGAATTTAGTAGTTATATCATGTTGATGTTTTATTGTGATTAAAGTTGTTTGTAATTTGTGAAGTGGTGATTTTATATGATCTGATTTAATATATTATTTATCATATGACTAATTATATAGTTTGATATCTCACCCTTTCTGTTTGAATGTTGCCCTCTGTTGGTAACGTGCAGGTAATCAAGAAGGATAGTTATTACCTCGTTAGTTCAAGTCGGTGTTGTCGCTCTGATACGTAGCACTCGGGGGGATGGACGCTTGATGTTTAGTTGTTGATTATTATTTTAGTTGCTAAATTTTTAAGTTGATTACATGAAATAATTGTTATCTTGAGGTTGTTTTAATTGAATAAAAGATATTAAGTGAATTGAAGTTGAGTATGTATATTTCGTTGCTTATCAATAAAAAGTTGTTTGATTTTGAAGAATAAATCAGATTATTATCGGTTCATCCGAGTTAAGTGTTATGTATCTGTTTGTATGCGATTAAATGAAGATTGATTTTTTGTGGAAAATGTAGCATGCTATTTATGTTGAACTCTGATTTTTTTATTATTCGCTGGGTAGAAATGGGGTGTTACATTAGTGGTATCAGAGCAGGTCAGTCTGTTCGACCAAGTTGTCTAATGTTGTTTGTTCCTTAGTGTGCGACAAGTGTGTGAAACACTGTTGGTACTTGTTAGCCTTAATTGCAAGAAGTTGGTTGAAGATAAGTGGGGGAGAAGCTTTGCTTCTCGGATATGCAATTGAAAGGTGTTGGTTTGGTGTGTTGCTGGCGACAACAATGCAAGAATTGTTGGAGTCTTGTTGTTCCCGAATTTAAAGGTGACTTGGATTCAAGTTCTTGTTGTTAGTCAAGTTAGAGCGCCTTGAGAGAAATTGATCAGACATTGTTGGTGCTTACTTCTCGAAAAATGAAGAACGATGTAATATTTGTTGATTTACAAAGCAAGTGTAAGATGTCGATGTTTGAACAATGATGGAGTAATAAAGTTTCTGTAACTTTTGTGTTGGGATCACATAAGTGATTGTCGGAAGTAGTTGACGTTGATAAGTAGTTGTGAATCGCGAGTCTGAGTCGAAACTTGAAGAAGTGAGTAGCGTTGCGAAAAGAATTGTTGCCCTGGTGTTTTGGAACCTGAACTTTGGCGAAGGAATGCATCTCTCGAGTTATAAGAAGTTTGGTAACACGAGATATATTAAGATTTGTTTGGAATATATCTAAGGTGAAGACAAATGAGTTTCGGAGTGGAATTTCCATAAGCGAATAGCAGGAAATTGCAGAATTATTGTGGGACTTCGAAAATTCATAACTAGAGTTTCGGGCATCCGATTTGAGTTCCGTTTGAAGCGTTGAGAAGCTAACGAAATGAGCCTTATTTTAAAAATGTTTCCAGTAGATTTAATAGATTAATTTATCATGTGATGATATTGGAAGTAAGTGAAGTTTGTTGTTAAGCTTGTCTTTGGGACTAGACTTGTTCTTCAGTGTTGTACGGGACGTCAGCGTCCGAGTTGAGTGATTTAAAGGAGCAATTGGAAGATTCATTTAAAGTAATTTGTGAAATTAAAGGTATCATTTGGAAATATTTGGTGTTATTAATTAGAACGAAAGACGATAGTGCGAATTAAGTTGTCAGGATGTATGTTATAGTTTTGGGAGAAGAGTTCTCTTGAGTAATTTTATTTCCAAGTGAAAGTGTATGTAGATCCATTCAAGGTGGATTCAGTTCTAAGTTGGAGAATGATGAAGTCTGTTATAGAGGTTAGTAGCTTGTTAAGCTTAGATGATTACTATCGTAGTTGTTTGAGGTGTAGATATATATGAAATGTTGTTAAATAAGATGATAATGTTGAGAGTGTGATTGTAATGAGTTTGAGAGGTGGAGATACATGTATTTTTGATGTTGTGAAATTCGAAAAAGGATTAAGAGTTTAAGAATGTTGTTAGAATCCTTTATGTAGATAAAGACTCAGACTAGAGTGGAAGGATTTGTAATGTATTGATATGCCAACAGATCTCGAGTTAGAAAATGATTGATCGTTGTGGGGTGGTGGGTGAATGAGGATTAGACATGTTGTGTTTTAGAAAACATGAATACGAGTTTTAAGGAAACGCTATTATAGTTTGGTACGACAATTTATACTCCCTTATGATTTTCGAATACTAATTGACAAATTGAGGAACTGATCACCCTCAATCCATTGTTAATAGTAGACAAGATTATGTTGGATGTTATATATTTGTCTTGCTATCTTAATGGTGTGAAAAAGTATGGATTTTATATCGCGAGAATAATCGTACACCAATTTGTGTGAAATTAGTAAAGGAGTCGTTAAGTGAGATTTGAAACGTAATGAACAATTCGGAGTAGTGGGTTTGTATGCGAGCTAACGTCGCAAAGTGAAAGATTGAGAATATTAAGTGAACAATGATTTTATGACAGATGTTAAAGAAAGTTTGGGATTAGATTGAAACTTGTAAACCATATAATCTACGGAAAATTTAATGAGGACGATGACATAAGATGGATGATCAGAGTTGTGCAACTGAAGCATGATGTGGTGCAATTGCTATGCGTGTACGACTCGTTAGAAGTGAAGGATTAAAACATCAGAAGCCTATGGGAATGGTGTGTCTTAATTTACATGCTTGATTTGGTGGATGGTTGATATAGAGATGTTGTGCCAGGGCACTATGTTTGCTAGTAAATATTTGCGGATTTTATAAGAAGATTATTGTGGATTGTTTGTTGATGGTGAGCTATGGGTATGCTTGCTGAGTTATACAGTTAAGTTGATGTTGTAATTATTTTGTTATCATTATTGAGATGTTATTGTTGGTTACCGTAAGTGACAAATAATATCCTATAATATGACGAAGTTAATTTTGTTGACTATGTTGATGTCACTATAATGGTGAATAGAGTTGTTGATAGTTGACATACATATACGTATGAGAATAAAGTTGTATACGCGCTTTGGTGTTGGGAAAGTTTTTAAGAGGTGACGTGGTATATCCAAGTATAAGTGAGTTATGGTTGTTACATTTCTACTGTGGGAGTTGTTATGTCAGAGTGTTGCCGAAAAGGTTGGTAAGTTATTGACGGGTATGTCGTGAGGGTGTTGAGTGATTAGCATGCGTGTAGAAGATTTACATTATGATTTAGTTGTTACTATGTCAAAAAGTAGTGGCCGAAGTGTTGGTAAATGCGGAGTTTGAGGATTAGAGAGTTGGATATGAGGTTTGCCTTAAGGATGGAAGTATCGAGTAGATTTTTGAGGACGAAAATACCCTAAGTGAGGGAGAGTTGTAACGCTCCGATAATTTAATTAATTATTTAATTAAAATTATTAGTTGGAGTTGAGAAATGTTATGAATTATTATTAAGTTGCTCTGTGACATTATTTGATTAAATGGTGGTTTAATAATATTAAATATATTGGAGCATTATAAGATTAATTATTGGGCTTATTTAAGTGATGTCATCTAGTAAATATGGGAGTGTGGATATTGGTCCAATAAGAATTACTAGAATTACAAGGTTAAGTGGATATAAAAGGAATTAGGTTAATTGAGAAAAAAGTTAGAGAATAGATGGGAGAAACACATTCCCGTTTTTATTGCAGCAGTTTCACTAAATCGACAATCCTCGATTCGTTAACCGTTGGATCATGCTCAAATTTTGAGGGTAGGTTCACAAAAACTATATCTAACTTTTGACCGTTAGAATATTCAAAATAAGGTCTGAGTTGGGAGATATCATCATCTCACTGTAGCTGCATATTTGGGAAAATTTTCAGCTTTGATTCTGATCTAGAGAGAAAAAAATCTTGGAAGGTTTTGGTATAAGAGAAGTTGCATAAAAGAGAAAAATAACGGTTTTGAGGAGAAGAAGAGGGATACGTGGAAGTTACACCAAGTGGCCAAGAGGAGATTCAATCGGAGACCCTTAGAGTTACCTTCAATCTCAACCAGGTAAGGGTGGGGTTCAATCTTTATAACCGGGTATATGATAAACCGTATATGGGGTTGGGTTGTATAAATTTGTGCCATGAATTGTTTTCGATTCAGTTATATTGTGATTCTGTGAAGATTATCAGTCCTGCAATTTTAGTTGTCAGTGAATGTTCATAATGTGTTGATAAAGTTGTTCTGCAATTTATTTAAACCATATTTATGTTATGATGTTGTTATGGCTATTATTGAGTTGTTGTCTTGAGATGAGACTCGAAAGAACATATAGGCGTGGTGGAAAGACTATGTCATATCTTATATTATTAATAAGTTAATATAATTAGTAAAATAACTTAGTATCAGATTGGATTAAAGAAGTTACATGAATAAATTGTAATGCTTTAGTCAAATGAATAGCAGGATGTATATGTAAGAGTAGTAGAAATAATAGTGCATGGACTAATTTAGCTGAGCATTGTTCGGAAGTATAAGTAGATGTAGAAATTGTAAATTATCATACAAAAAGTATAACGGAGAATTTCAGTAACAGGAGGAATAAGTTGAAATTGGTTTTGGTTTATAACTAATATTTGTCACTGGTAGGAAGTTGTAGTAATAGAAGTTGTAGATAGCAAACAAGTAGTTTTGGCGGAGACCAATAATAGAAGTAAGCTAAATAACAAAGGTAGTGTAATTTAGTAGAATAAATTGATTAGTAGCTTTATAAATAAATAGTAGTAATAATAGTATATAAAACAGTACCGATTATCCGAAATTGTAGATTTAGGCGGTAAAAGTAGTTAACCGGAATTAGTTGAAATTGTCGGAGTGAGTTGTATATACATATGGGTATTTATGGTTGGTTTGTTTTGTTAGAATTATGTAGAATAAAGTTGATTTGCAGGTGAAGTCGAATTAAGTTGAATAGTTTCGATTTATGGAATTGTGTTGTTTACCTTGCTGAAAAATATGAAATTGCAGGTGATGATTAATTTGGTTGAGTTGGCTCTATTTATGGGCAATATTATGTTGTAGGCCTATGGCCAATGTTGAGATATTGTGTTGTTGTGATTGTCTCTGTGAATTCTTGTTGATAATGTGAAGTTGCAGAGATTTTGGATGATGATGAATTACCTTTATTTACTGGTAATAATGGTGATGTGGGCTTATGCCTTACGATGAATGATGATTGTTGTTAGTATGCGATGGTGCATTCATTGAGTCACATACATTTGCATACTCTGTGGTGGCCTGTATTGGCGGATTTTGTGAAGGCCTGTATTGGCAAACTGCGGAGAAGGCTTATGCCTTGTTGATGCATCTATTAATTGGCAATTTTTATGTTGAGAGTTCTGCTCCGATGGCACCACATGCATGTGCATTGTGATTGAGTCGCATTTGTTGTTGCATCTTGAGTTGTGGTGAAGATAGATTCATTGTTACTTTATGTTGTTGGCTTGTTGTGACAAGTATTATCTAAAAGCTGTGTATTTAGTAGTTATGTCACGTTGATGTTTTATTGTGATTAAAGTTGTTTGTAAGTTGTGAAGTGGTGATTTTATATGATCTGATTTAATATATTATTTATCATATGACTAATTATATAGTTTGATATCTCACCCCTTCTATTTGAATGTTTCCCTCTGTTGGTAACATGCAGGTAATCAAGAAGGATAGTTATTACCTCGTTAGTTCGAGTCGGTGTTGTCGCTCTGATACGTAGCACTCGGGGGGATGGACGCTTGATGTTTAGTTGTTGATTATTATTTCAGTTGCTAAATTTTTAAGTTGGTTACATGAAATAATTGTTGTCTTGAAGTTGTTTTAGTTGAATAAAAGATGTTAAGTGAATTGAAGTTGAGTATGTATATTTTGTTTCTTATCAATAAAAAGTTTGATTTTGAAGAATAAATCAGATTATTATCGGTTCATCAGAGTTAAGTGTTATGTATCTATTTGTATGCGATTAAATGAAGATTGATTTTTAGTGGAAAATGTAGCATCCTATTTATGTTGAACTCTGATTTTCTTATTATTCGCCAGGTAGAAATGGGGTGTTACAGTTCTCTTCCTTAGATTTTACCTTGTGCTTTAGGATAATCCCTTCATCTCCTTCTATCTTCTTTAATTTCAAAAACTTCTCATCTTTTTTTGAAAACTCTTCTTGTTTATAAAATTGAACCGCTTTCATAATAAACCTCGGATTTTTCGAGTGCCTTTTCTTTTAAACTTCTTTTCTTTAAACAAACTTCAACTCACTTAATCATACTTCGACATTTTCCGAAATTAACAAAAACACTTCAAGTCATTCAAACCTTTTTGTGCGCTCGAGCACCTTTACCCTTCAAAACTTTTTTCAAGATGAGATATGATTCATTGATAGTCGAGTAACATTATCCTATTCCTATGGTTATAAAGGTGTCGACTTTTCCAATTGAATACCAGAGGCGTTCTCAAACCCTCACTCTTGCTGACGCATGGTCCATCTTTCTCACACCTTGTAGGCGTTAGTCGAGATTTCTATCCTAACAATGACGACTTGTCTCCTTGTTTAAAATCAACCAACAGACAAGTATTTTCTATTCGAACTACGATGCTCTGACTTTTCCATTACACAAGGGAGTACATAGGCACTAAGTCTTACGACCCAAGGCGAGCAACAAAAATAATAATAAAAAATTTTCATTTTCTTTTGTTTGCAAATAAACATTCATTCTTTTCCTTTAGCAAGTAAACCTTTACATAACACTCCTTTTAAAAGAAACCAAACAAAGTGGATCCTACGGAGTACTGTAGATTCTTAGGGTGCTAACACCTTCTCTTTGCATAACCGACCCCCGTACCTCGATCTCTGATCTTTTTGGGTTTTGTTCGCTTTTTTCCCATTTCCCTTTGGAAAAAATAAAGTGCGGTGGCGACTTCATTATGTTGAGATAAGTTAATTAATGGCTTAAATCTAAAATCTTTACCGCTACATTTCTATTTCATATCATCATTGTCGTAATTGAATTCATCTCTTTTCTATGATTTTGCGCGTGCGACAGAAAGTGGCGACTTTGCCGGGGACAGATTGACCTATTGTTGGTTCATCCCTAAGTGGGTCAATCCTAGATTTGTTTGTTTATTTTCTATGAGTGTTTATATTTTTTTTACTTGCTTCTTATTACTTCCCATTATGCTATATATAAGTTTGTTTGGATTTTCCTGGTTTTCAAGGGCTTGGTGATTTCTTATAAGTCTTCTACCCGGACTTTGGGCAAACATAAGATAGGACGGGTGGTATAGTCATGTTAACTTTGAGGGAGTAATCCCAAAAAAGGAGACATGAGATCCCCTACTCAGTGGAGGCCCCTTTGACTGTAGTGTCGTTTACCGAGTAATCGGGAAGACATACTACTTTTGACCTGGGAGCCTGCTGAAGCTGAGGACCGTAGATTACCTAACCCATTTTGGCCTTTTAGGTGTACTTCTGAAACTATGACGGAGTAATCCGGAAATAGTTATCATGCGATACTACGCTCGGACGAGTTTTTCCTGAGAATATTGATAATTATCGAGTTAATCAGGACGTTGGTGATATCCGAAGGAAGGATGTAGACTTTGGGAACCTCCTTAGAACCTTGTTCGGCAGGTGATAACCGTTAGTCCATACCTTATGGGTTATACCTTTGACTGCAGGCTCGTGACTCTGAAACATGTGATCATGTTACTGTGCAGTGCATTGCATAACATTGCATATCATTCACATCCTCTGCATCATTCTGCATACATCCAGGTTGTTCAGGATCTTATTCCCAGTTTCTTCTTTCTTCCAGTTAGTCGTCTATCGTCAAGCTGATTCCTCAACACAACTACGGGACTAGAGCTGCTGTCAGATTGAGAATGGAAAACCAAGAACAACACAACATGGAAGTCAGAATGGAAATCGATGAGTTGAAGTCAGGCATGGCCAAACTTATTGAGATGATTCAAGTCCTGATTTCCAGAGGAGAGCCACTTCAAAGGACTTTGATATCTGAAATCCCAACTACTGCTGTTGACACTCAACCTATCCAGCATAAATCTACTACATGGCTAGAGTTTGGGTTACCTCAAAACTACTCTCTGCCTATTGCAATTACTTCAATGGTTGGCCAGTCTTCCCGACCAGTCTTTCAGTCTCCAGTTTTCACTAAACCTCAGCCAATCGTTCATACTGCTTCTCGTCAGCCTGCTACATAAGATGCTTTTGGGAACCCTCTCTTTGAGTACCATGCTGCCAGTCCTTAAAGTATGAGTCAGAGAGACTTTGGTGAGTTTGAAGAGTTCAAAGAACAATATCAGACTTTAGAGAAGAGACTACGAGCTATGGAAGGTAATGATGTCTTTGGTATTGCTATTAAAAACATGTGCCTAGTTTCTGATCTGGTTATGCTTGCAAAGTTCAAGACTCTCGATTTTGAGAAATACCTGGGGGCACACTTGTCCAAGAAGTCATTTGGTGATGTACTTTCGAAAGATGTCTACTTACACCAAGAATGAAAAGCTGCATATCCATTGTTTCCAAGATAGTCTGAGTGGAGCTTCATTGAAATGGTATATGGGACTTGAGAAAGGTCGTATCCAATGCTTCCAAGATCTTGTTGATGCTTTCATAAAGCAATACAAATACAACCTTGACATGACACCTGATCGTCGCCAACTGCAAAATATTTCTCAGAATGAGAAAGAATCTTTCAAGGAGTATGCTCAACGATGGCGAGAATTGGCATCTCAAGTTGAACCACCTCTGGCAGAGAAAGAGCTAACTAGTTTGTTCAGGGATACTTTTTCACCTTTCTTTTGGGAGAAGATGATTGGTAGTGTTTCCTCCAACTTCACAGACCTAATGACTATTGGCCAAAGATTAGAAGAAGGAACCAAGAATGGTAAAGTGTCTAAAGCTGCTGAATCTTCTAATGGTGCAAAGAAATACTTTGGGAACTTTCAGAAGAAGAAAGAGGTAGAAGCCAATGTTGTCTCGACTGAGAGAAGAGGACCTCGCCGTAGGCCTAAATACACTGATCAACCACAAGTAACGGCTGTTACTCCTGCGGTTAATGCTCGACCAGTTTAGGTTCCTCAACAATAGAATATTGCACAAAATCAAAATCGGAATAGGGATCAATTTGATCCCATCCCTATGACGTACACTAAATTGTATTCTACGTTGGTGCAGAAGGGCTTGATTATGATTAGGCCTCTGATTCCTCGAAATCCTTCTCCAGCCGAGTTCAGATCTGACCTTCATTGTGAATTTCATCAGGGAGCTGCCGGTCATGATTTAGAGAGCTGCTATGCATTGAAAAACAGAGTGCAAGAGTTGATAAAAGCAAATATTCTCACTTTCAAAGAGGCAAGTCCTAGTGTTATCAACAATCCTTTGCCAAAACAAAGTGGCTGAAGACTAAGTCGGGATACCCTCGAGTAACTTCCTAAAGCCAGTGTTTCAGACATGACAACTCATCCTTGTTACTGATTAGTCACTAGGCCATCTTTCTTTATGTTTGAATTTTCCCTTGTTTATGTTAAAATTGTTGCTTTCAAATACTGTTTATACTTTCATGTTAATTCTAATGAAATGAGCGTTGCAATGTATTAATTCAAATCATTTTCATTTACTTCTTTCAAATATATTTCTCTTGTTTACTCCCTTTATCAAGCTTTTGTTTATGCAAAGATTTGAGGGAGGATGATGAAAACTAAATACTCATATTTGTTGCTGGTATGATTTCGAATAAAACTTTGTTGAGGATGCACAAACATTGTTTTAACTCCCAAATACCAGAGCAATAAGGAAGTTAATCCCTTGTTCACCCTTTTGAGCCTAGAAGTTGGAGTTTCTTTCTATACGAAAAAACTCGCAATCTTAACCCGGGGATGGGTAGTTCTCAGTTAATTTGGATGTGCATTCAATTACAAGAGAAATCATGCAAGACACCTTTCAATAAAGGTCGCGATCAAGCTTTCCTTCGTACACAACAAGAAGGGTTGAAGATGCTCTAAACAAAAAATGAAAAAGATGGTTCCTCGTGATCATTGAGCAAGGCAATCATTAGCTTTCCAAAAAGAAAAATGAAATGAAAAGAAAAATCAAAATAAAAATCCCGCTAAGTCAAAACCTCTGAAGGAGACTTAGGCAAAAAACTGGGGCTTCCCGCTGACTGTAATTCCAAATGAAACAATTCATGCAAAAACTGGGGCATCCTACTGAATGTAATCTCAAATGAAACAGTTCAGGCAAAAGTTGGGAATAATAAATTCAATCATAAGAGGTCTTCAAATCCTCAAAATTCTCCACCAGAGTTGACAAAAGTCCTCAAAACAACAAAATGATGTAAGAACAAGTGACTATCATTCTCAATTAGCTTCTGAGCCATCGTCATTATTACCATCAGTGCAATTCCAAAGTCTCTTGGAACCTGAATGCATAGTCTGAATTAACTGAACGTAGGACTGAAGAACATCGCGAAGATTGGGTTGGGTACAAATAAACTTTGAGCCTTTATCCTTTATTTCTTAAACCGTGAACCAGACCACTTTACAACCCTTAAAAGACCTAATTTGAAGCCAGGTTTGTTTTGAAAGCATACTACAACAAGGTTGCGTAAACTGACTCCTATGATATTTTGCGAATCATTTGTTTTGGTTTCATACCTTTTTTATCACTTGAAAAGTATAAACCACTGTGTTTTAACCAGTGATGCATTTTCTATACACCAATAACATCATTTCAAAAATGATTTTGGATTCAAAACTTTTGCATGAACTTTGCATTAAAATTACCATGTTTGATTAAATAATTTTGCTTGCAAACAAGCTTTCCTCGTCAAGGAATTTCAAACAGCTGAGAAACTTGGTCAGTGACCCTATCAGGGGAAAGTATCTTCCAAATCCATTTTCGAATCAGTTCAAGATTTATTGCTCAGTGCGAGTTTTCTCAGAATTGGTTAGCCAGAAGATCATTTTCAAGACTCATACAGAGGCATTCCTTTCTAAACATTCATTTCAAGAAATGAAGCCATGATAAGTTTATTTCCAAGAATTATCTCAAGAACCTAAGTCATGATCAATTTATCTCCAAAAATCATTTCAGAGCTGAAGCCGTGATTAGCTCATTTCCAACAACTTTCAACTGAAGACATGATCAATTTATCTTCAACAGTCAGCTAATATGGGACAAATCTCCAAGCAGCTCCCCATGTCCTTCCTCAAAAGATCATCAGTTTAATACAGCTTACAAGTGTGACAAATTTGGGTTCAAGACTTTTTTCTTCCCAAGCAATTTGGCAGAGTTCTCCATGTTGAGGAATCAAACTTCCAATCTTACCTCCACAAAAGAGTCAAACTCCATTGTCATAAACATCGACATTATATGCATAGATTATTCACATATCATGTATACCAAAATTCATACATAATGTGTAACAAGAGTGTTTCATCCTCATTTGCATTTCCCGAGGTCTTATTGCAGTTGACACGTCACCTTGAGATCAAAGTCCAACTTACTTGGCACCTACCAAAGCTGATGTTAGTTCAGCTATCTTTCTTTCCATCCAATGCTAATCTTGGATATGTTGTCTCTCTTTTTCCGTCCAAAGCTAATATTGGATGTTGTTACCTTTTGTTGTCATCCAAATCCAGTATTAGATGTTGTTCCCTTTTCTTCCATCCGAAGCCAATATTTGATGCTACCATCTTTTCTTTCATCCAAAGCCAATATTAGATGTTGCTATCTTTTTTTGCCGTCCAAAGCCAATATTGGATGCCACCATCTTTTCTTTTATTCAAATCCAATATTGAATGTCAGGATCTTTTGTTTCTATCCAAAGCCAATATTGGATGTCATGATCTTTTGTTTCCATCCAAAGCCAGTATTAGATGTTGTTATCTTTGTTGTCTTTCAAAGCCAGTATTGGACGCCATGATTTTTCTCCCTTCATTCAAAGCCAGTATTGAATGTCAAGATCTATTTTTCCATCCAAAGCCAGTATTGGATGTTGTTACCTTTTCTACCGTCCAAATCCAGTATTGGACGCCTTGTTTTTTTCTCACCCCATCCAAATCCAGTATTGGATGTTGTGATCTTTTCTCTCGTCTAAAGCCATTATTAGTCGTTGAGCTTTCCCTTCATCCAAAGCCAGTATTGGATGTTGTGACCTTTCTCTCGTCTAAATCCATTATTAGATGTTGAGCTTTCCCTTCATTTAAAGCCAATATTGGATGTTGTGATCTTTTCTCTTGTCTAAAGCCATTATTAAACGTTGAGTTTTCTATTCATCCAAAGCCAGTATTGGATGTTGTGATCTTTTCTCTCGTCTAAATCCATTATTAGACATTGCGTTTTTCCCCATCCAAAGCCAGTATTAGATGCCGTGTTTCTTTTCCGTCCAGCGTCTTTCCTGGACGACTCTGGTGTAGCTTCAGATTTGGTCTCATCCCACATCTAATGTTCTTCTAAATGTTTCTGATTGTATTTTCCAGAGAGTTGCTCGCCTCATTCAATGCCATTCTTGGATGTCGTTGCTTACCTTCTCAGATTTTACCCCTTTTTTACAAGTATTGCTGGTTATTCTTTGTCACCATGACAAATATCTAGAAATATCCTTTCGTTTTCCTAGCGTGCCTTTCCACGTCATTTCATCTGAACTACCATACGTTTCTAGTTTCGAGTCTTTCCATATTTCCAGAGAGTCTATCCCATATCATACATCATTCAAAAAAATAAATGTCAAAAAGAGTCCATGCATTCATTCATAACATATGTTATCATCTCATTGCATCAGGGACGAAATTCAGGTCTGTTTGTATTTAATTACTTTTCGCCTATCTGGAAAAAAGATAATTAAATAGGGGCAGCTATTGTACCCTAAATTTCGCCCCTAACTTTTTCAGTCTCACTTTCATATCATATTTTGTCATTGGGTCACAATCATTAATAAACAGTTTCATTCATCATATTTGCATCCTATCTTTAAGTTTGCTCTTGTGTTGTTGACTAACTTCTAATCAAAATACGAAAAATATTTATCTTTGTCTTTGCATATTTGTGTTTTGTAGGTACCGAGTTGAAGCATATGGCAAATAAGGTTTTCCGGTATTAGTTACCTAAAATCTCTATTTGCAAAGAAAAAGAATTTAAAATTTTCATTTTTTGTCACTGTACAATCGATTCCTCCTAAAATAAAATCGATTACACAATGTGAAAATTTGAAAAATCAGCAATTTCAAGCTTGTCAAATTTTGGCTCCAATTTTCCTCTAATTTTTGAAAGAATTATCATTAATTCAAATTTTGGCTCCAAGAATCAATTGCCAAATTACCACTAATCCCAAGCTTAAACTCTATAAATAGAGCCCTTATTTCATTCAAATTTCAAGCTTTTGATATCCAAAATCACTTTGCTAAAAAAATCTCTCAATTCTCTCCATCTATCAAATTCACTCAAAGCTCAATTTTCAAGAAAAGTTAGTAAGCTTTGCATTGAAGCTTACTAATCTTTGAGCTAAACCTTCATCCAAAAACTTTTTCTTAATCAATTCTCTACATCCAAGCTTGGTCAATTGATTCTTGTGGTTGAATTGAAGGAAATTCTTAAAGTTGTTATGATAATTCTCTAGATCTACCTTTGGTAAGTTGGATTTTTCATCTTTCACAATGTGATATCTTGTTGATCTTTGGGTTGATTCATTGAGCATTGTTTTGTGATTCCATTGGTGATATTTTCTCATAATTTGATGGAATTTGCGTTCTCAATTGGATCCATGATCATAAGGTGTTTGATGGAATGTTTGAACAAGGATTTGGCCTTTTAAAATGTTGTTTTGTTGTCTGTAACAGTGTGCAATCAATTGCTGTAACAGTGCAATCGATTGCACTAAGTGAATTTCGTGTAGATTTTTGAAAAAACACTATGCAAATCGATTTACATAGTAGTGCAATCGATTTGTACAGAGACATAATGCATTTGTTTGCCTTGTTTTGGGGCAGCTTTGATCCAAATGCTTTTTCTACTCACTCCTTTTGATTGTTGGTTTGGGTTGCAATTTTAAATGTCCAATTTCTCTTTAAATTCAATGGACTTTGTGGTGTATATGAAGTTAGATAAATGTTCATCAATTCAAATCTACCAAAGAGTGAATTATTTAATTCGCTTTTGGTGCTTTGGATTAATGATATGTTTAGTGCTTTAATCCATCTAGATGAGTGATTGAATTTAAAGATGAAAGAAATTTGATGTAGTGATCCAAATTAGCTTATCATTCCCCTCCCTCTTCATCTTATCCCTTTCTTTTTTTTAAAATGTGCTACATGTTAAGGGGTGATGATCTCTATATCATTTATCCAAACATGAAGTACATAAATTGCTATTGACCGGCCTCAAAATAGACACGACTTCTACATAAGTCCACTTACGATTGCTTAACATAGCGCTAAATTTTGTCCCGATTCGAATAAATGATCATTCGTGGCCCAAACCTATGTTTGCAAGCCCAATTATGTTAATTTGATCTCTTTGATCCAATAACCTTGAGACTCATTGTGTGGAGGCTTTAGTTCTACCAATCCTCTAATGGATCTTCATCAATTTTGGTCAACGCGGATCACTTAAACATCATTGATCATTAAATGTTACTTTTTGAGGATTCCAAAATGGATGATATACTTGACAAAAAGCAAATGCAACTTGTTGTGTGGAGGATTTGGTTCTGCCAATCCTCTAATGAGTTCCAAATGAAAGTTTCAAGATGGTCATCCAACTAACCACTAATTTCTAACAATTGACTTTATTTTATGCCTTTATTTTGTGCTCTTTACTTTATGTACAATTTACTTGAGCATTTACTTTTATGCTATTTTCATATTTGCTCACTTGAGCATTTACTTTTATGTCATTTTTATTTTGCTCACTTGAGCTTTTATTTTTCCTTTTGAAGACACTTAATAATCAACACGAATCATAAAAAGAATTAATGATACTTGGACTACTTGGTTACTATCCTTTGCATTATGGAGTATTAGACTTCTTGGACTTTGGATTAGAGACCTTGGCCTATGTTGGAGACCTTGTGACCTTAATTGATATTTTGTCTGGAGCTCTTGAGGTTTACCTCAAGACATTGGGTTTTTTGTTTGTTTTTTATGCAGGTTATTATGATTACATACTTTGTCTGTAATCTGAAATTCACCCGTATATAGCCGTTACTCTGCCAAAATTTTCCGAAGACTTAATACACTTGAAGTTTGGTCTTCTCAAGAGGTCTAGTATCTTTGCTTGCTTGGTTTTAATCCAAAGAATGGGAATTCTATCTTGACCCATAATATCAAGTATCGGCTTCTTGTTGGTTAGAAGGTTCTCTTCCTTAGCTTTTACCTTATGCTTTAGGATAGTCCCTTCATCTCCTCCTATATTCTTTAATTTTCAAAACCTTCTCATCTTTTTTTGAAAACTCTTCTTGTTTATAAACTTGAACCACTTTCATAATAAACCTCAGTTTTGTCGAGTGCCTTTTCTTTTAAACTTCTTTTCTTTAAACAAACTTTAATTCAGTTAATCATACTTAGACATCTTTCAAAATTAACAAAAACACTTCAACTCATTTAAACTATTTTGTGCGTTCGAGCACCTTTACCCTTCAAAATTTTTTTCAAGATGAAACATGATTCATTGATAGTCGAGTAACATTCTCCTACCCTTATGGTTATAAAGGTGTCGACTTTTCCACTTGAGTGCCAGATGCATTCTCAAACCCTCACTCTTGCTAACGCAGGATCCATATTTCTCACACCTTGTAGGCGTTAGTCGAGATTTCTCTCCTAACAATGATGACTTGTCTCCTTGTTTAAAATTAACAAACAGACAAGTCTTTTCTACCTGAACTACGGTGCTCTGACTTTCCCATTGCACGAGGGAGTACGTAGGCACCAAGTCTTACGACCTAAGGCGAGCAACAAAATTAATAAAAAAACATTTAATTATCTTTAGTTTTCAAATAAACATTCATTCTTTTCCTTTAGCAAGTAAACCTTTACATAACACTCCTTTTAAAAGAAACCAAACAAAGTGGATCCTACGGAGTACCGTAAATGCTTAGGGCGATCTTCCCTTTGCATAACCGACCCCCGTACCTCGATCTCTGATATTTTTGGGTTTTGTTCTCTTTTTTCCCATTTACCTTTTGAAAAAATAAAGTGCGGTGGCGACTTCATTGTGTTGAGATAAGTTAATTGAAGGCTTAAATCTCAAATCTTTACCGCTACATTTCTATTTCATATCATCACTTTCGCAATTGAGTTCATCTCTTTGCTCTGATTTTGCACGTGCGACATACCAACCTCTTGGTTTTGAAAATTCAAAACATCTAGAATATGTATTTAAACTAAAGAAATCACTATATGGTCTGAAACAAGCTCCCAGAGCTTGGTATGAAAGACTAAATAGCTTTCTGTTAGAAAAATGATTTTACCAGAGGGAAGGTGGACACAACTTTATTCTGTAAGCAATTTAAAAATGACATTCTAGTTTGTCAAATTTATGTAGATAATATTATTTTTGGATCTACAAAAGCCTCTCTGGGAAGAGAATTTGCTAAGTCTATGCAGGAAGAGTTTGAAATGAGCTTGATGGGAGATATTCCAACAAATATTCCTTCAACAAGTTTATTGAGGCCTTTGCTTGTCTGATTTCCCCAAAGTCAATGACTACTTCAATTTCATTTATTGTCGGCCCACCTGTGAGGGAAAGAATCATGTTTTCATGATGTCAAAACCTCTCCCACCCTTAATGACATGTTTGGCACATAAAAGATACTTGGGACAAAGAGTGAAATGCAAGCCTAGATGATAATAACCTTTTTGGAAAGATAAACAAAGACTGCATCGATGCAAAACTGGCTCTGGTCGACTCAAATATGTGTGTTTCTCCCTGGATGTGTTGCACTGCCCCTTTGGTCGACTCAACCTGTTTATCAAATAAAGTTAAAGTTTGCATCGACGTAACCCCCTGGTGTGGTCGACACATTCAATCTGTTTGGCTCATGTTTTTGACGTGGGTTGTGTTATGCCGACCCAAGACTCTGGTGCGGTCGACACATTCAATATTTTTGGCTCATCTCTTTGGCACGGGTTGTGTTGCACTGACCCAAAGCTCTAAAGCCGTCGACCGCTCACTTAACATTCTCAAAATTCTACTTGTCTTATTTTCTTTTCTTTCTCAGATATTATTGGTTTTTCAGTAACACATATAAATAGAGTTTAGATTTCTTTTGAGTAGGAAACAAGAACTAGTGAAAGATACACATAGTGCTCATCATCTTCATCCTCTCTTCTCAAAAATCAACATCTACACATAATCATGGTTGTTGATTCAAGAAAATTGTTGTGGTGATAACGTTTAAATCAAGGATTCAATTCAGATTTGGGTTGAGCAATTGTGGGTTGTTCTTGAATAAAATCATTTGGATTTTCTCCTCCAATATTCTTATTGGTGCGGGGTTTTTTGCACAATGAAGCTACCGACAGAAAACACAGAGCCGCCACTGAACTTTATTTATTCTGAAGGAAGGGGAAATATCGATAAAACCTCAAGGGAATGGATAAGATGGTCTTGCGACCAAGAGAAAGGGTAAGGGAGTCGGTTATGCGAGGGGAAGGTATTAGCACCACTCACATCCGTTGTACCCAACAGGATCCATTTTGTTCGTTTATCTTAAAGGGTGTATTTATCTACAACTATACTTGCTTAAGGGGAAAATGGATGTTTTTATTATTATTGCGTCCATGAGGGTTTCACGACCCTTTGCCTACGTATCTAATGAAGGAATCAGAACACTGTAGTTCCTCTAGAAAATGGTTTGTTTGTTTGTGTTTTTTAGTGGGTGACATTAACACACACATTCTAGTAATTGGCACGACCAGTATCGCGGTAGAACAGAGATAACACGTCCTTTGAGGGAATTTTGATTTGTTGAGTGTCTTGTGAGTTTTAAAAGAAATTCAAGTAGTGGTTAAGTGTTTTTGGATTTTTGATTTGTGAATGATAAGTTTTAATTACAAAAGAAAAAAGGTTAAGAGGGAGACTAAGAAACCTAATTGTTTATTATGTACAAGTGAGCCAAAAGTCTATCTTAACATAAAACGATCGAAACGGGATTTAATCGCCTCATGGAATTACCTAAGGGAAGATGGTATCAAAATTGAACAACAAAATCAAATAAGGAAAAATTAAGTTCTAGATATTTTTTATGGTTTTTATCAAGTTAAATAAATATTAAATTCAAAGGGAAATCAAAACCTAAATCTAAAATATTCTAATATTTTAATTATTTTGTGTAAAGAAAATGAAATTAAAAAGAACATTAAATTCTATTTATTTATTTAATGAAGAAATTAAAAAAAGCAAACATGAATAAAAGTTAGAAGCTAGAACAAAGATAATGAAAAGAGAAGGTAAAAAAAAGTCCATATGGGTATTGAACCCGAGAACATTGGCTTGCAACTCTAAGTCTTTACCACTACACCATGCTTCCTGATTCGTTATTATCACAGTTCGAAAATAATAAAAAGTAAAACAAAAGAATAAATTGGGCCCAGGAAAGTGGTACAGTAATTTGGTTCAGTCCACATCCAACAACTAATATTACTAAGTCCATTCTCAACTCAGATTTATTCCAAATTATTATTTGTTTTAACATATTATTAACTTAAAACTAAACAAATAATTAAAGTAACAACAGACAGGTAACTCATGTGTTTTGGAGATTTAGGGTTAATCTGAAACAAACTTGCTCCCTCTTCACTCTCATCCTCTCGCATTTTCCAACCTTCTTCTTTGTTCACCACAGCCAACACCAATCACCACCATCATCTTTGTTTCATCTGACCCTCATGTAGCCGTCTGTCTCTTCTCTCATCCATATTCTTCTCCTACCATTTCCAAACCTCAATGTCACTCTAACGCGACGATCTCATTTTTTGATCCTTCTTCTATGATTTTCTTCTTCTCTTTGTTATGGATTCCGTGATTTATTGTTGGGTTTTGTTTGAAAGAATCTCAAGCGCGGTGCATGTGATTGAAAATGTGATAAAGACGAAGATGTTACGAGAAAACCGCGAGCAACAACATCGATCGAAGAGGATAAAAGAATCTCTTGATGCAAATAAGATGAAGATAAGGTGATTGCAGAGCTTTTCTTGGTGATTCTTTTGGGATTTTTAAGAATGAAGATCGAAAGAGGTGAGTTTCTAATTTTTATTTTGTGAGAGGGGTTTTTTAGCAGAATGAAAACGAAAAATGTTTTCTCATCAGACTGTGTTAGTTTGTAACAGGTTTATGCAGGGGTAGTGAGATATTGAGTGAGGGTTGTATCAAAGTTATTGAGTAAGTGCATAGAGAAATTAATGAAGATTTGGATTAGAGTTGAGGGATAAAGGGGCGGAGGTTTGAGAAGGTTAGAGGTTTCAATTTAGGTATGAAATTTTCGTTTAGTTTTTTGAACAAGACTTTCTGGTTTTTTATGGTGTTTTTCTTGTCTTTGTATAACTCTATTTTTACAGCTTTAACAAACTTCTGTATTTCCACTATTCTATGACTTCCTCACAGATTCTCACTCTCTCGTATACCAAAGGTGATGGCCTAACACTCTCTCACAACCTTGGTTTAAGACTCAAATAGAAAATAAGTAAATTGACAACAACCATAGCAAAACCCCTAACCATGCATTTTGAGAATAAAGGACTTACTTGCTTGGAGCTAGTCCAAGGATTCGGCTGCCGATGATAATGTTAACAAGAAAAACCAGAGGTGCGCACTTTAGTTCCTTCTCCCCTTACTGAAATTCTGATTCTTGGCCATTTTGAATATGAACAAGGTTCTTCTTCTGTTGCAGGTTTATTGATTGCTTGCAGATCGATAGTGAAGTGTGTGCCGTTTTAGTTTGTGGAACGATGTGGTTATGGTAATGTCTACTAGTTCTTGGTGTAGTGGTAATGTTTGAAAAAATAAAAATAAAGTGATATGATTTTGGTGTAGAGGTTTTGGCTGATTTTTCTGCAGGTTTGATGTGTGTATTAGCTTTGGGAATTTTCTGTGTGTAGGCCTTGATCTTCTCCTTGGTTATCCCCCCTTTCAATGAAATAATGGCCTTTTTATAGTGAAATAGAGGTGGAAATTAGGGGGGAAATTAGTGAAATTTTGAACATATTTGGCAAGCTGACTTTGTGGCCTTTTTGAGTGCAAGTTTTCTGTCTTATTGATTTTGTACAATGTTTAGACTGTTTAGTGCAGGTGTGGCACAAATGAGGTGCAGGTTTTGGCATGTTCTGTTTGGTTTGAAGCAAATTTGGGCTGTTTTGCAGTAGCCTGGGGGCAGGCTTATGCACAGGGTGACATCTCTCTAACCCTAACTCTTTTCCTCTTTTATCTTTTCATGATGCAAACTATTTTGCCTTTTCGAAAATTCTGAAGGATTTGCATTTTAGGGAAAATGATGATGCATGTTTTTATGAGCTAGCTAGCTTGTGTTGTTTTGAATTGCTGGTGTGCTATTTTGACAGCCTGCTGCTAATCTTGCAGTTGCTCCTTGTTTTACTTATTGCTGTTTTTGTGATGCATTTATTTTGGTTTGTGCTGCTTGTATAGAAGCTTGTTGTTGATGCCTATTTTGTTGTTTGTGTTGCTTTGTTGCAGTCTACTGCCTATTGCTTTTGTGTTTGCTGGCCTACGGTTTTTGTAGCCAAGCTGATGCTGTCTTTTTCCCTGTTGTTTTGATTTTTTTGAGCTGCATTTGTTTGGCTTGTTGCTGCCTTTGTTTGGCTTATTGCTGCCTTACTGTTTGCTGTTGTTTAGGCTGTTGTTGTTGCGCTGGTTTTGGGAAGTTGGCTTCCTTGCTGGCCTGTTGCTGCCTTGGTGCTTTGCTGCATCTTATATTTTGCCTATGCTACCTTGTTTTTGTGATGCTGCATCCTGTTTTTGTACTTGACAGTTTTAACTTTGCTTTTGCAGTAGGAAAACATACTAATTTCTTTTTTCTTTTGTGAACCAAAAAGATCAAACTTTTTGTGATTTGCAAAAGTAGGAGATAGTCCATGATTAAAAACAAAACCTTTTAGTTCTAATTCCAAATGTAAATCCTAATGATGAGCTTTCTTGTTTAACAAATAATTCTTGCTTGAATTTTCACATGTTGATTGTTTGCTAATTTTTTATTTTCTTGTTTCATGAACACGAGGAGTGGATGGAAAGCAAGGTTAGTTTAAAAGACGGAGAGAAGACCATGGCTAGAAAGGAGTGGATGATTTTATTGAAGATGAAGCAAAGAAGACTTGAAGAAACAAACATTATTTCTTTGTAAACAAAACAATTGTAGTTCGTATTTCACACTGTAATCCCTTTTGTAAATTGTCCAAAAAAATGTAATTTGAATGATATTTCTTTAAATCATATGAATGATGAATTTGTTGTACAAAAATTAGACAACTCTTGAATCTTGTTTGAACTTTGAAATTCTTACTTGAATGATTTGAATGCACATCTTGCCTTTGTAACTTGATTTTCAAGAAACCACAAACAACTGTTGTAACTTGTATCCCAAGAACCTTACACCTTATCTTTCAATCCTCAATCTTCATATCACGCCTAAACCAAACTTGCAATCTCAACAAGAACTTTAGCTTTGATATCCAAACCACAAGTAACTTTTAACTTAAGCAACAAAAACACGCCTTTATCGTCATGAACCTTTCAACCTTATTTCTTACACCCGGATTCCATGTTCATCAATTTAGACTTCAAACTCCTGACTCAGTGACTTAGAAATCTTAAAAAGAAAACTTGCAGTGCGAGGAGATATTAGGCATGAAACCCCTAACCAAATGTACTTGACTTCGAGTTATCCTTGAGGACGGTGAAAGCAACAGTTCACAGAATCAGGGATCCAAAATCCTGGCATCTTGACCAACAAATAGGGAAATAAACCCTAATCCCAACTCTGGTGAATTCGATTGAGAAAGAATTCCATGATACCTCAAAATCCATCCCATGATCCACTAACCGAGAACCAGATGACTTTCCCTTTTACCTGATAAGAAAACTTCAAAACAAAATTAGACATAAAGAGTGCGCAACCCTAATACCTTAACCCAAGGCGCCTGATTCCATGAGATGCGAGACTTAATTTATGTTTAATTATTTTCTTTAAATAATAAAAAATAAATAAAAAAGAATTTAGACTATTTTTATTGATTAATTTCATTTTCTAAATAGATTTTTAGGTTATTTACTTTCTTAAATAAAAACAAATAAGCAAAAAGATTTTCTTACTAGGTTGTTAGACGTATTTTAAACTTCCGCGCGCATTACTTATTTTTGCAATTTCAATTCATTATTGTACATGTATACTGGATGTAATAGTTAATAGGATTTTATCCGCTTTATTTATTTTTCTTCCCCCAATTTTTGTACATTGTAAATCCCCTCCCCGAAGCCATGTAATAGTGTAGGTTAATACTTCCACACTTTATTTTCTGTACATATTAACTGTTAGTAACTAGGCATGTATGGCAAGACTGAAATTAAAATGCTAGAAAACCTAAATGCGCAAGATAAATACTTGAACAAAATCACTTTCACATACACCTCTAGGGTACCCCACTTCGGTTTCCTTCGGAAAACAGTCACAATTCTCGAAACAAGAGAAGTTTTAGTGACTATCCTCCAGTTTAAAGATCACTAGTCCCTCGATGACCCTCTCGATGTTGCCTCGGTTAAAAGTGATCTTAGAAATTTAGGGTGGTTACTAAAGCTTCTTGCCAAGTTGCCTTCGTGACTGTAACGTCCCTTCGAGTGTCCCTAATACATCCAACAATAGGGCTACCTACTCACTAATAGTAGGATAGCACCGTCTAAAGGATAGGAGGAACAAAACGACCTTTTTCGAGTATAAAAGTAGATATTTGTTAGAAGTTTGCTCAAAAAACATTTTGCACTTACACAAATACTACTTTTCAAAAGAAATTTTCAAAACATCTGCTTTGTTAACACTCTTGAGGAGTGATATAAGAGTTAAACGCAAAGCAAATATCCGCACTAAGGCATTTTCCAAACATTTTCAAAACACACAAAGCACGAAGGTATTTCAAAATGATCAAACCTCTACGAGCCCGTAGATAACTAAGGAGGGAAAGGGTGCTAACACCTTCCCTTTCCATAATCTACCCCCCTTACTCAGAAAATCTAGAAAAGGTCTTTTTCTGTTCTTTTCACCCTTTCCTTAATTTGGATAAAAGAAAATTCAGTGGCGACTCTTGCTTACCGCAACACTTGCGAATACAAAATGCAAAACCAGTATTAAACATTCGGTTCTACCACCATATCACAGAACTGGCGACTCTGCTGTGGATGTATGAAAAGTGGGGTTACCTTAGAGTTTAGTTCATTTTAAAATTGCTTTCATTGTGTGTTTTTATACTTTACTTTTGAGGGCTTGTTTGGGTTGTTATTATAGATCCTACACCCGGATCTAGGGCACCTTATTAGGTAAGTAGAAATAAATCATGGAAGTTGTACGGTGTAGACCGATATGGACAAAGTGATAGCTACGTTAGCGTGATACTTTGGTTTGTACTAATGTTCCTTGAGTCATTCAAGAATAACATTAGGCTTCCTTAGTGTCATTAAGCGCTAACTGACCTTTAGAACCTTTAATTGACTTATCCTAAGCCATTAGAAAGTAGTGAGATGGTCGACTTTGGTTCCGACTGAATATTGGTTGATACTCGATACTACACTCATTGAGACTAGACTTTTGGGATATTCTGGCTGCAATAATTTGGTGCTTGAGCTAGAACAATGCCTAAAGGAAAGGTCAATGATATGAGACTCCTTAGAACCCGATTACTATTAATAGGACTAGTTGAGCCAACCGAAACTTCAAGAGGGTACTTACATTTAAAACTCATGCAAGCCTTTAATCCTAAGGTCTCTGTGTGACTTGTTTGTGTTTGATATACTTGTGATTTCAAAGCATAATCATAAACATCATACCATAGGGTTTACTTAATTATTTCAAGGATCTAAATGATCTGTGATGAAAGTTATGATGAACCAGATGTCTAAAAAAGGGGAAATGGGATTTATTTTCCTCTAACCAAATGCCTTCAAAAGACCAGAACACGACAACTTGGGTCAGGGGCTATGACCCACTTGATATGGTGAGATTGACTCTCGTAGAAGGACTTTCAATGATGCCAAGTTCATCAATCAAGGTTGCAAAGTTCAACTTCTGACATTTTCGTGTTTACCCCGTGAGATCCTTGAAAACATTTGCATATCATACATGTCATTGCATAACAGGTACTCTAGCTACAAGCTTCTTATTCCTTCGTTGTTTATTTTAGAAAGAAGAAATGGCTCTTGAATAAATAATCAAAGACCTTCAAGCTCAAAACGATTAGTTCCAACAAATGTTCCTGGCTCTGACCCAGGGGCAAGAGGACCTGAAAGCTCTGATCGTCAAAGAGGAGACTAAGAAGGCAAAGAAACCGGTTCGTGTTTTGAGTGTGGGAAGAAGAAGACCAGTTAACCAAGCCCTAGATTTCACAACCCCATCAAATAGAGGGGATAATAAAGAGGAAGATGATGGGGAATCAGAGGAAGGAGACAACAATCCAGCGTCTGAAGAAGATGAACCTGACTATTCTGAGGAGCAATATCCTCCTGCTGACGATAAATACAAACGGATGGAGGATCGACTCAACACCGTGGAGATCCAAAGGGTGCCCGATCTAGATTTTGAAGAATTAGGTTTGGTTCTAGGGGTGGTTATCCCACCTAAGTTCAAGGTCCCTATATTTGCAAAATATGACGGTGTTTCCTGTCCCAAGCTTCACTTGAGGTCATATGTCAGAAAGATCCAGCCTCACACTGCTGACCGAAAACTATGGGTCCATTTCTTCCAAGAAAGTTTGGATGACACTCAACTGGATTAGTTCTATCAACTAGAAGGAACTGAAATCCATACCTGGAAAGACTTGGCTGCTGCTTTCTACAAGCAGTACCAATACAACGCTGACTTGACACCAACTCGAGTGCAACTGTAGAATATGTCCATAAGCTCAAGAGAAGGGTTAAAGGAATATGCGTAGAAGTGGAGGGATCTAGCTGGCAGGGTATAACCTCCTCCGAATGATAGGGAAATGGTAGACATGTTCATGGGCACTCTAACATGCCCGTTCTTTAATCTGCTGATTGGGAGTTCCTCATCCGGGTTCACAGAGATGGTTCTGACTGGAGAAAGGGTCGAAAGTGGTATTAAGAGTGGGAAGATCCTGATGGCTGCATCTTCTAATGCTGAGAAGAAGCGATTTGCTGGTAAGAGGGAAGCCAATGATGTGTATGGCCAAAAGGGTCGTAATAAGGCAGACTACCACCAATCTGTAGGGGCACTGCTGGTCTCTAATTTGGCACACGTGCAACAACCACAACAATAGGGAAATCAGCAAAGGCAAGACGAGCCTAAGAGACTGTTTACCAAGATCAACATGCCGCTGTCTCAAGCATTACAACATATGTTGAGGATGAATTTGATTATGTTGATAGGACCTCATCTAGACTCTAAGACTTCTTCTCCTAACTACAATCCTGATGCAAGGTGTACCTATCATTCTGGAAGTCCTAGGCATGATACTAACGATTGTTGGGCACTGAAATACAAGATTCAAAATATGATTGACGCCAAGGAGATTGAGTTCGACCCTCCTGAGACTCCCAACGTGATCACTTCTCCCATGCCAAATCATGGCCAGGATTGAGAGCATTTTTGTTCATTTGAATTCTCAAGTTATATTTTCTTTGTTTGTTCAAACAATTATTGTCATGTCAAACTTTGTTATTTCATTAATGCATTAAACATGTTTGTCTTGAATTAATTTGTTTTCATTATGCTTAAACTACTTTCTTACTTACTTTTTATGATATTCAACTCTTGATTAAAAGCTCTAAGCTTTTAGAGGGAGGATGACGAGAATGATACCATAATCTCTACAATATGCTTTTGAACAGACCCCACTGACGTTGTACAGGTGTTGTTTAAAATCCTAAACATTGGAGTTATAAGGAAGATAATCCCTAGTCAACCACTTTGAGCCTAAGAAGTAAGAGTTTTCTTTTCACACAAATTAAAACCCTTAATCGTAACCCGGGGCAGGGTAGTTTTCTCAGTTAATTCAGATGTGCATTCAATCACAAGCTTCCCCTTCATACACAAAAAATAGTGTAGAAGATGCTTTCCAAAAGATGGTGATGGTTCCACATAATCATTAAGAATAGGAAGTCATTATCTCTCAAAATAAAAGCCCTTTAAGTCAAAACCTATGAAGGAGACTTAAGAAAAAAACTGGGTCATCCCACTGGCTATAATCACAAATGAAACTATTCAGGAAAAATACAGGGATAGCAAAATAAAAAAGAAACAGGTCCTACAAATCCTCAACAAAAAGAAAAGGTCACAAAAATGACTGCCTTCTCAAACAAACGTTCAATTTCTGAACTATCACCTGAATATCGGGGCCAACATCCCAAAACTCAAATGGGATTCGAAATGCACAAGTCCTTCCATGACAGTTCTTAGAAAAGATACCTAGGAAATTCAAGACTATCAGAAACTTGATCAAACATCAGGTGCACCAAATTCATCCTAAAGCAGCCCCACACAGGATCCCACGTATGAAAGGGCACATGCAATCACATAAACATTTTCTGACATTTCTACAACACTTGTTGTCATAGACGGTGACAACTCTCCACATCCTATGAGCGCGGACATAGTCAGAAAATACTACGCATGAAAAATACCCGCTAGGTTGACAGGCCTAGGAAAAATTAAGGGCATCCCGACGAACCAAAAGAGTTCAGGCAAAAATTAGGGATATATACAAAAAAATTGTACACCCGACAAGTCAAAAACCTGAAAAGGCGGCTTGAGCAAAAAAGGGTATCCCGGTGGACTGAAAACCCAAAAGGGCAGTCCAGGAAAAAGTCTGAGATTAAAAAGGTACGACTATATCCCGTCATCTTGTTATTTGTTTATTAGTAGAAGACTTATCATCTTGATCAACATTTATAAAGCACCCCAGGAGTTGTGATGACACTCAAACCATCCACAAAGTCTCCGCAGGTACTTTCTCAAGTAGGTATAGAGGCAGGGCCATCTTACTAAAAAGTCGCCGCCATATCCTTAGCTTACAACCTAGTGATGTCAGGTGTTCTTGTATCCCCGACAAAACAGGAATTTCCAACTACTGCTTCGACGTCAGGTTTTCCCCAGTAAAGTCGTCAAACTTCTCAGGATTCCCCAATAGGATTTCACAAAATCTTCAGGCAGTGCACAGAGATTTCCTTCCCCAATAGAGTTTATTTTTCTAACAACAGAATATCATCTCCCAGCATTTCAATTTTAACAAAATCTGAAGACCTACATTCTTCATCGCCAGTTGCAATCAGGGATTTATTTTCCCTAATTCAACAGCCCTGTAATAGAACAACTGATACATTCATATATTGCATTCATACATCATTCTACAAACGTCGTAGCATCTGCAGTACAAATGCATACATCCCAATCTCATTTATTTTGAGAACACCATTTCACAATGCATTTCATACATCATGACATTGCATACAGCTAACACTTTACCTTTTCAGTAAAGATCAATCAACAAATATTTATCATCAACAATTTTCAACAGGTCCAAGATTAGCTCCTGAAACAAAACATAGTAATTATTTGTGCGACCAAATACAAATTTACACGGGCTCATCATGAAGCAATCTTACACGGGTTTCTTCTGACTTTCACATACAGCTTTATACGGCCTCTTCATGAAGCAATCTTACACGGGTTTCTTCTGACTTCCAAATACAGCTTTATACAGGCTCTTCATGAAATTTTTTTACACGGGTTCCTTCTCCCTCCTTCTGAAGTTTTACACGGACTCATCCTGAAGCAACCCTACCCAGGTTCCTTCTCACAATCTCCAGATGCAATTTTACACGGACTCATCCAGAGGCAACCCTACCCAGATTCCTTCTCTTGAATTTCCAGATGCAGTTTTACATGGACTCATCCTGAGGCAACCCTACCCAGGTTCCTTCTCTTGAATTTCCAGATGCAGTTTTACATGGACTCATCCTGAGGCAACCCTACCCAGGTTCATTCTCTTGAATTTCCAGATGCAGTTTTACACAGACTTATCCTGAAGCAGCCCTACCCAGGTTCCTTCTCACAATCTCCAAATGCAGTTTTACATGGACTCATCCTGAGGCAACCCTACCCAGGATCCTTCTCTTGAATTTCCTGATGCAGTTTTACACTGGCTCATCCTAATGCAACCCTACCCAGGTTCCTTCTCACAATTTTCAGATGCAGTTTTACACAGACTCATCCCGAGGCAACCCTACCCAGGTTCCTTCTAACAATTTCCAGATGCAGTTTTACCCGGACTCATCCCGAAGCTTCCCTACCCAGGCTCCCTCTCATATATCTCCTAAAACAGCTCTACCCAGGTTCCTTCTCATACACTTCTAGATGAAGTCTTACCCGGACTCATCCTGAAAAAACCCTAGACAGGTTTCTTCTGATACATTTCCAGATAGCAGTTAATTTCATTCTCCCTAGCAAATTACTACAAAGCCTGGATTTCAACCAGAAAACAACAAAATTTCATCTCTCTAATCTAGAGATAACCCCTCAGTAGAGCCATGGAAAAATGAAGTTCTTAGACTCTATTCTCCACAGAGTTTTCCTCAAATAGGAAAACAACAGAAATCAACATCCCCCGATGGACTCCTCCTCAGACATCAAGAAAAGGAATCCCTACAAAGAGACCTCTTATAAAGTCAACATCTACTCTAGATGGCATCTTTAAGCCCATCTCCGACGACTCTCCGTCATATTCTCTGATGGCGTCTTTAAGCCCATCTCCGACAACTTTCAATCATCTTCTCCAAATGGCATATATAAGCCCATTCTCGATGTTATCAACCATCAGTATCACTTCATGCGAGTGCAAATTTCTGGGCACTCTAGTGTTCAATCATCTTCCACCTTGAGATCATGAAAGGCAGACAAGTCAATCTAAACCCTCAGGTTTAAGAAGATTGAACAGGGGCAGCTGTTGTACCCCAAAATTTTCCCTCCCATTTTCACACAAGACATACTCCTAGAGGTCGTCAATTGCTCAAGGTTGACCAAGAATTGATCAGACAAAAAATTCTCCTCCTAAGCATTGGCCTTCCAACTAGGGTTTCATTTTTCACCAAGATGTGTGAGCTCCAAAGGTCTCAAATGTCTTCCATGGTCCTAATATGTCTTCAAGATTATCCATGACAAATTTCATACCTTGCACTACAAGTTTGCTCAATCAATTGCTCAAATGCTTGAAAATCAACTATACTAGGTCAAAAGTCAACTATGGTTTATATACAGTCAAACTTCAATATTTTTGGTTAACATCAACATTTTTAAGTGATATCCATCATTTGATAAAGGGTTGATCATGATCCCTCAATTAATGATCCTAATTCATCAAAAGTCAAGAATTGCTAATTAGGGTTTCTATAGGAAAAGTAAACCAAACTTTAACCAAGCATAACTTTCTCATACTTCATACATTTTTTCCCAAAAAAATATCATTTTGAAGAGAATCCAATTCCCTACAACTTCTATTCATCCCTCAAGTCCATGAAATGCACCATTTGAAAGATACAAGCTTATACATTACAAGCCATTTTCAGAAAGTCAACAAAAGGCACTTTTTATCAAGACCATTTACATCAAGATAAAATCCTCAAATGCAAAACTGATCAAAAGAGGGATTGAATTAGACATCTTGGGCTTTCCTAAAAGTTCTAGATCATCATCATGAGATAAAAAATTGAACAAGTTATGGATTTCCCAAGTTGGTAAAATTTGGGAATTTTCATGAATTATGCATTGAGCAAACTTGAAGTTTTAGGTCAATGGCTTAATTTCTTGGACTTCAAACATCTTCCTAAGCCTAGAGGACCTATAAATTTATTCTTGTCATTTCTTGCATTTTCTAACTTTTTTATTCATATTTATTTTAATTTATTTCAAATAAATATAATATAAAATATATAAAATAATTAGAAATGGGCTTTGAGCTTTGGGTTGATGTTTTGGACAGCCTAGGCCCATAAAATTTCGTGCAAGAAATGTCCACATTCATTCAAATTCAAAAAGGACAAGATTTCATGTCTTTGGAAAAGTTACAAAACAACATTCATGGCTTTAAAAACACATGTTTATGGTTGTTATTACCTTTGTTCTATTGTCTCCTCCCTCCTCTCTATATAAAGGATACATTAGCAAGCTTCAAGATATGATATACAACCTGGAAAAGCTCTACAAATTTTGCAAAAAATATCAAAATTGTAAAATTCGCATTTTAGGTTCAAGCCTTCCTCAGTCCAAAAAAAAGATCTAAATACATTCCTGGAGGCTCCCTAAAGCTTTTGCAATCATTACCAAGCCCTGAAAACATCACAAGACGCCTCAGTAAGCTCCATTTTTATATTTTCTAACTTGTTTCATGCAGATTTGATGCATACATGGCCAGAAGTGTACCAAACACCATCAGATCTAGCCTTTAAATCATAAGGGGTCTAGATCTAAAGGCTTCAATTTGAGATCCACCATGCGCCCTCAGGGCCTCATCTCACCTGATCCAGCGTGGCCTGGGCTTAACATTCACTTGGCCTAGCAAAATTCAATTTCAGCACCTCCCAATTTCTAATTATCCTGGCCCATTTCGCATTGTTTTTGTCACTTTGCTTTATATATTTTTTATTTTAATTTGTTTTCTTCATTTATTTAATTAGTATAATGTAATAATAAAATCATAAAAAATATATTTTTAGTTTTTTAATTAAATTAATTTTTTGAATTAATTAATAACTATTTTAACTATTTTTCTTTAATTAAAAATAAATTAGAACTTAGGACTTAATTTATGTTTAATTATTTTCTTTAAATAATAAAAAAACTAAAAAATAATTTAGACTATTTTTCTTGATTAATTTTATTTTCTAAATAGATTTTTAGGTTATTTACTTTCTTAAATCAAAAATATAAGCTAAAAGATTTTCTTACTAGGTTGTTAGACGTATTTTAAACTTCCGTGCGCATTATTTATTTTTGCAATTTCTATTCATTATTGTACTTGTATACTGGATGTAATAGTTAATAGGATTTTATCTGCTTTCTTTATTTTTCTTCCCCCAATTTTTGTACATTGTAAATCCCCTCCCTGAAGCCATGTAATAGTGTAGGTTAATACTTCCGCACTTTATTTTATGTACATATTAACTGTTAGTAACTAGGCATGTATGGCAAGACTGAAATTAAAACGCTAGAAAACCTTAACGCACAAGATAAATACTTGAACCAAATCACTTTCACATGTACACCTCTAGGGTACCCCACTTCAGTTGCCTTCGGAAAACAGTCACAATTCTCGAAACATGAGAAGTTTTAGTGACTATCTTCCAGTTTAAAGATCACTAGTCCCTCGATGACCCTCTCGATGTTGCCTCAGTTAAAAGTGATCTTAGAACTTTAGGGTGGTTACTAAAGCTTCTTGCCAAGTAGCCTTTGTCACTGTAAAGCCCTTCGAATGTCCCTAATACATCCAATGATAGGGCTACCTACTCACTAATAGTAGGATAGCACTGTCTAAAGGATAGGAGGAACATAACAAACCTTTTTCGAGTATAAAAGTAGATAGCTATTATAAGTTTGCTCAAAAAACATTTTGCACTTACATAAATACTACTTTCAAAAGCAATTTTCAAAACATCTGCTTTGTTAACACTCTTGAGGAGTGATACAAGAGTTAAGCGCAAAGCAAATCTCCGCACTAAGGCATTTTCCAAATATTTTCAAAACACACAAAGCACGAAGGTATTTCAAAATGAGCAAACCTCTAAGAGCCCGTAGATAACTACGGAGGGAAAGGGTTCTAACACCTTCCCTTTCCATAATCTACCCCCCTTACTCAGAAAATCTCGAAAAGGTCTTTTTCTGTTCTTTTCACCCTTTCCTTAATTTGGATAAAATAAAAGTCTGTGAAACCATTGCGTTTGATCACAAATGTTGCGGTTAGCAAGAGTCTCCACCGACTTTTATTTTATCTAAAAGGAAAGGTGAAAAATCACATGAAAGACCTCTGAGATTATTTCTTGAGTTTGGGGGGTAGATTATGAAAAGGGAAGGTATTAGCACCCTTTTCATCCATGGTTTTTCATGGGCTCTTAGTTACTTGCTAGATCACTTGCTTTTTGTTTGAAATTATGCTTTGTGTGTTTTTTGAAAGTATTTTGTAAAGAGGCCATTGTTTAGGCAATCTTTGTAATGATTCTCGTTCGTAAGAATGCATACAAAGATGTTAATCTTTTGAAAATGTTTTCAATGTTTGTAATATATTTGAAAGTGTGTGTGTTTGTTTTTGAAAATAGCAAGTAATTAGGAGCAATCTACCTACTCAAATGTCTTTCTTGTTCATTTTTCTTTTCCTTTGACATTGTTGTCTTACCATTGACTTGGTAAGCAACCCTATCTTTGGATGTTAACGTGACGGGCGTGGGTCATCGTATAACCATGATTTGCAATGTTGCAAGATATCTTAGCATTCTTTTTTAGGGATTAAGATCATTTGTAAGGCAACTTTAGATAGCGTCATCGAGGGACTATGATCTTGTATTTTTTTTTTCTAAGATACCTCACATGCGTAATATGGCCATTTTATAAGGCAACCAAGTGGATTTTACCCTAGGGGTGCTTGTGTGCAAGTGTGTTGTTTTCATGCTTGATTTTGTCTTTAATTAGGGTTTTCTACTTGATTGATTTTATTCTTTCCATACAAATCCTAATTACTAGCATGTTATGTAAAAGCGATAAATTGCGAAATTTAAAGTTACTACGCTATTACAACATTTGCGGGAGGGGGTTATACAATTTATGAATGGGGATTGCAATAATATAAACCTAATTAATCTATTACAACCAACTTGAATATGTACAAATAATTGAAGAAATATATAAAGTACAAATGCAAATTGAAAGAAATGATTTTTGTGTTTAGATTTTTTTATATAAAAGAGGTTTTAACTTAAACCTAATTAGAGAAAAAAATAATTAAATCAACATTAAATTAACTTAAATTGATTAAGAAACGAAATTAATTAGGAAAATATTTTTGAATAAAACCCTAATTCTATTTAGTTGATTAAAAGAAAATAATTTTAAAGAAAAAGTATTTTTTTTTTGTATTTTTGTCTTGAAAGTAATATATGGTGTTGTGAAATATTTTTGGTCTTTTTTATATTAAAAAAAATATTTAAATAAATAATATGCTAGTTTTTATTTTAATTTATAAGGTAATTGGTAAAGATAAATAAAAGTATAACGAATAAAAATGATTTTTTGTGTGGAAAAAATATTTAAATTATATCCAACATAAATCTATATTTTTTTTTTATATTTTTTATGATTTTTTGGTATTTTAGAAAATATATTTAAAAGAAAAAAAATGAAATAAATAAGTAAATCAAAATAAATGGGCCAGGGGGTGCCAAAAATAGGCAGGGAGGTGAGCTAGCAAAATAAAATAAAATAAACACTGTCAGGCCCAAAGGGCCCAGCGTCTGCAAAATAATGTTAGGGAAACAGAAAATATGAAAAATTCAAAAGGGGGGTTCACATTGGTTCGAACCCTCTCCCTTTAGGTAAGAAGTGATTTAGTACGCACGCGCTTGCCACTGGGGTGGCTGTACATCCGTTTACTTATGTCAAACCATAAATATATATTAGAAACTGCTTCCTGAAGGCAACTTCGTATTCAACCTTCCGCCTAGCCGGACCACCTGTATCTTCCGCATCACTCCACAAAAATGGAAAGTTCAAACATGAAAGTTGTGGTATTTCTTCCCACGAATCCAACCATATAATTTATGTAAGCTCAAAGTAAAAGATAAAAGCTAATTTTGCTGGCCCTAAATTGAAACCTAATTTTCTCAGAAATTTCAAATCCAAAATTCTATATACAGAGTCAATATAAATGGGAACTATGAACATGGTCAGCTTTAGAGCAAAGATATCTACATTTTGTCTTCACAAATCAAGATCAAATGATGCTTCTATGAAGAGATAGAAGTTTGAAAATTTACCTCTTGCAGCTGGAGTCGTGAATGGAGTTTGAGCAACTTTTGAGATGGCCTGAGGATCTGTTTAGCTTGCTTGGACCTCCTTGAGTGTATTCCAACTCCTACTTTGCCTTGAAAGTCCCTGGATCTCTCTACTTAAGTCAACCTGCAAGCTTGATATTTGAAAATGGTGGATAGTGATGGAGGAGTTACAGTCTTGAAACAGGGGCCTGGATTTCTTTGGTATGATGTATAGAAGGTGTTTGAATGATTAGTTTTCAAAACACACGAGTGGAAATGAAGATGATGAGTTTTGGTTCAAAACTGTGTATCAATGGTGTTCTTGAGCAGATTTATGGTTTTTCAGTGTTTGAGATAGTTTCAGGGCACTAGCATTCGTGTCTCATCTTGAAAATAGTGTATGTACTTATAGGAAATAGGTTTTGAGGCTTGAAACAACTCAGAAATTGAAATCACGTGTTATGGCTTGGTTACTTGTTTTTGAAGCAAAGTTGACAAACATGGTTTCAATGTGAAGTACAAGGGTTTCAGGTGGTTAGAAGGATGTAGATATGTTGCTTCTTTCTTTTAAATTCTTTTTAGTCAGAAGAAACAATTTATGGGCTCAAGGAGGGTTGACATTATGATTAAAGTCACTTTTCCAAAATGGAAGTGGTGACTTTCTTCCAAAAATGGAAATGCAACTTGGATAATGGCTCAAATGCTTGGATAATGGCTCTATCAGTTGTGTAAGCATTAAATTATGGAGTTATTAACAAGTTTGAATCCTTCAAAGCAAGATTTGTACAACATGCTTGAAGATTTGATCAAGTGTTCTTCACAAAATGGCTTGTAATCCAAGTGACAAAACACCAACTTCATCTCTTCGATTCTACCTACTCAAGAATGATCTCAAGGAGTTCTTGGATATTTTGGAAAGCTTGCAATGTGCTATACAATCCATATTTGAATTGATTTTGAATATTCCCCTTGTAACTATGTGAAAAATTTCCATGAAGTTAGGTAAAACATCTGCCTAACTAGGGCAAAATTTCACTAAGTCTCTTTTAGTTCATGAGCATGTATTCACAAAATTATAACTTGAGATCCAATAAATTTTAGGAGAAGTTGTGTGAATAAGAGTTTTATATTTCATGGAGATCTACAACTTTCATGTTGGAAGTTTCTCTTGAATCATCTTGCATCATGATGAAAAATTGGCTCAAAGTTATGAAAAAACATGAATTTTCAACACTTAGAAAAATTTCTAAGTTTAGAAATTTTGACTTTTCAAAATGAAATCTTGACTTTTTGATTTCTTGTTGAACAAGTTTCATATTTTGACATGTTTGATGAATTATGATCTTTGACACTTGAATTTGACTAAAAAGTTAAAGTTTGACTTTTCAGTATACAATTGACTTTTGATCTGTTGACTGCAAAATTCATCTTGAGGTAAAAATGATGAATTTGGACTCTTGAGGTAATTACTTAAACCAATTGACCATTTGCTAGGTCAAAAATCAGAAATTGCCCTTTCCCAGTCAAAACCCTAATTTTAACCATTTTGCCCTTTTGGAGATTTGATCAAATTTCTTGAGGAATTATGGTCCAAACTTTATCAAATGATAAATATGGGTCTAAAATGTTGATGTGGATAAAAAATTATGAAGTTTGATTGTAAATTGGCCATGGTTGACTTTTCCCCCAATACAATTGATTTTTAGGTCAACTGTTCAATTGACTGATCATAAGTGTGATCCAAGGCTTGAAAATTGACATGAGTGATCTTGGGGGTCCATAATGGTCCATGAAAGTCATATGAAGAATTGATAGTCCAAAAATCCTTGTCAAAACTCAAACCCTAATTTTGGTCATCAGTGCATAAGGAGGTGTCTTGAGCCTAAGGAGATCTTATGAGAAAATTCTTGATAAGTGAGAGGGAAAATTTTGGGGTACAACATCTGCCCCTGTTCGATCTTCTTAAACCTGAAGAGTTAGATTGGCGAGTTTTGCCATTCGTGACTCGAAGGTGGAAGATGATTGGACACTAGAGTGCCCAGAAATTTGCACTCGACGATGTGAAGGTTGAGGGAATGGGCTTAAAGATGCCATTCGGAGAGGTGGTAGAAAGTTGTAGAAGATGGGATTAAAGATGCCATCCAAAAGTGATTGTTGGTATTGAATTTTTAAGTTGAAAGAATGAGTATCAGAATGGCGTCCATGTCTGGAGCGTATATGTACTATATCTGAAAGTCGAATCTGGATGAGTATCAGAGTGGCATCTGTGTTTGGAGCGTATCTGTACTGTTTTTGAAAGTTGAGTCTGAATGAGTATCAAAATGGCATATGTGTCTGGAGCGTATCTGTACTGTATCTGGAAGAGGCTCTGAAATAGTATCAGAATGGAATCCGTGTCCAGAGCGTATTTGTACCGTATCTGAAAGTTGAATCTGAATGAGTATCAAAATGGCATCCGTGTTTGGAGTGTATCTGTACTGTATCTGAAAGTTGAATCTGAATGAGTATCAAAATAGCGTCCATGTCTGGAGCATATCTGAACTATATCTGAAAAATCTGAACATTGTTAATGGTAGCTGTTAATCTTATCCTAAAAAGGATAAAATGTTAGCTAAAATGCAAAGTCATGTTGTATGAAATGTATGATATGATGCATTCCTTTTCTCAATGTTTATGATATATGGATGCGATGGATGCGTATGTTAGCTAATTTTCTGTGCTGCTGTTGGATTGGGAAAATAAATTCCTGACTGCTGCTTAGGATATGTAAGTCTTCATGTCTTGAAGTCAAAGTGTTGATGAATTTCCTGTTTAGAGAAATAAACTCTGTTGTGAGGGGGATGCCATGTACTTCTTGAAATTTTTTTTGGGAAATCCTGAGAAATTAAACGATTTCTACTGGGGATTGATAATTGGAAGCTTTGTTCCGCTGGGGATTTAAACGACATACTGTGGGGAATTTCTTATGGAATATAACTTGGAGAGATTTCCTTATCCCTTAAAGCCAACAGTAATTGTCTTTTATTTTGTTTATTTGTAAACGGCGATTATGTTCAAATGCATATGCTCAACAATGAATCATTGGACGTTTTTATAAACAAAACACAAGAGTAAAGAAAAAACAAATAGTTTTGCACTGTCAAAGGAATATCTTTGTGTGATAAGGTGGCAAAATCGACTGTTTTTACTGGTTTTGCATTTTTCATTTTTTTGTTCGCAAAATGTCGCGGTAAGCAAGAGTCAGCACCGACTTTTATTTCATCCAATCATGGAAAAGGAAAAAGAATAGAAAAAACCTTTTTTCGAGATATTCTGAGTACGGGGGGTAGATTATAGAAAGGGAAGGTGTTAGCACCCTTTCCATCCATGGTTTTCCATGGGCTCTTAGGTACTTGCTCATTTTTCAAATTTCTTGTGTGTGTTTGTCTTGAAAATGTTTTACTTCGTGATAACCCTTGTATCAGTCCTCAAGGATGCGATGAAGTTTGTTTTGAAAATTTGTTTTGAAAGGTGTTTGTGTGAAAAGTTTTTATTGAGCAAGTACTTAAGATTGTACCTACTCGAAAAAAGATTGTTTGTTCTCGTTTACTTTAGACAACGCTATCCTACTATTAAGGAGTAGGTAGCACCGTCGTTGGAGTTGTAAGGGATGTTAGAAAGGTACAACTACAATCACTAAAGCGATAGTTAGAAAACTTTTGTAGTAACCCTAAAGTCTTAAGATCTTTCCAAGGCAACATTTCTGAGGAAACATTCGAACGAGACATTTTGATTTCTTAGACAGGAGGGCGACCACTAAAATCTCTTATGCTTAATGATTGTTTTACCGAAGGCAACCAAAGTGAGGTAAACCCTAGGAGTGAATATGTGCATATGAATTGTTTCAGTTATTTAATCTTTGCACATTAGGTGATCTACCGTTTTAATTTCAATATATCTTGCCATACAATCCTATTAGCATGCATCTAGACAGATAAATATTTGCAGGAATTAAAAATGCGAAAAATAAACCTAGCTATTACAAGGCATTGACAGTTACATAATTGTCTTGACGAGAAATAAAAGTGCGAAAGTTTAAAACCCTAATTAAAACTATTACAAACTCGAAACAGTTACAATAATAATAAATTAAAATGCGCGCGAAAAATTTAATGCGAGGAGAAAATGAAACCCCTAAAATCTAGTTGAAAGAAAAAATATTTTTGTACATTTTTTATTGGAGAAAACAATGAAATTACAATTTAAATAAAAACCTAATTTCTACTTGCTTTTTAATTATGAAAAAGTATTTAAGTTAACCTAATTAATCTAGTTAATTATTATAAATATTTTAATGAAAAAAAATGATTTTGGTGTATTTTTAAAGAAAATTAATTAAATTATATACAATTCAAATCCTAAGTCTAATTATTTTTAATTATAAAAAGAGGTTAAATTACCCTAAGTTAATTAAACTAAATTAGTTAAGAAATAAAATATTTTTTATTAAAAAAAGATTTTTGGAGTTTGTTGTGATTTTTTGATTAAAAAATGAAAATGATTTTTGGGTTAATTAATTAAAACAAATAAAAGAAATTAATTAAAGAAATTAATTAAAGAAATTAAAAAAAAGAAATATAAAGAAATGCAAACTGGGTCTGTATGCTAGCAAAAGGGGGGTGCCAATCTGAAAATTTCAAGCCCAAAAACACTCCAAGCCCAGTCAGCCTTTGATTCATTGCAGCATTGACTTGAGGGTGCATCATGGTCCCTCACTACTTGTGCGTTGGATATGGTACCATGCTGGATCCAGTGGCCGGATGATGTGGAGTATGGTGGGCGTTTAGGATGAAAATTCATTGAATATGTTGTAAGAAAATGAAATAAAGAGAATTGTTGGGATCTGGGATCAAACCCAGATCCTTATACTCCCCACTAACGCGCTTCACCATCTGAGCCATTTGACGTGTTTGTTAGTATAATAACAACAATTAATGTTATATAAAAAGTAAATGGATTAATGAATAAAAGAAAAAACGCGCGCCAGCTTTCAAATAGTCCAATCATGATTGGACACATTATCTTCTTCTTCCTCATCCGTCGTTTTAGACCCTTGCCTTTTACCTATGGACAAACTTCGAAGCCAAAGCCCTGTAACATTCAAAAATCCACAAAACGCAAGATAAATGAAATCTTACTATATAGATCAACTCGTTTTGATCTTGTGAACATCATGGTACCCTTCTTTTTTCCCAATTTAACCTGTAGAACAAACCCCTAAACTGCACACACAAACCCTAACAATGGCAAAGGCACATATAGGCTTCAAAAATGCAATTAAATTATTCAGTTAGCTTGCAAACATGATGAGGATCACAAATATATAACTTAAACATGCTAATGATGCAAGAAATACAGTAATCGATTTTGAAATAAAGGGCAAACCGTATGAATGCTAGGGGGAGATTCTGGGCGTGAGAATGCGTGCAACTGATCGTATTAGCTTCTGGGAAGGTCCAAGAAACGATTGGAAGCGTTGGAATGGCTTGAATTGATCTATGAGTTCAAAAACGATCCAACACTGTTTGTCACTTTTTTTGAATTTTGTTTGGTGTTTTCACGACTGCAAAAACTTTGTTTTTTGCTTTGTCCTTGTTCATTATATATCCCTCAATGAATTAGGGTTACAAAACATATTGGATCTTGAAGTTTTGATGGGATTTGATTTGATTCCTTAGCCATATGCAAACTTGCTATTTTGAGCCAAATCATCCCTTTCTTGTACCAATAATGCTTGATTAATTTTGGCCATGATAATTCAGCATATTTTGATTGCCAACCTGTCCAAAAACCAAATCAAATCATATATTTGCTATTATTCCTCAATTATTTAATTTAATTCAATTTTTAATTAATAAAAAATCAAAATAAATTGAAAAATGAAGAAAATAATGTGTGGGTGAATATTTGAGTCATGGACCACATTATAAGTGAGGTGCAAGCATAAAAAGTTAGGCCCATTTAGCAAAAAATGCATTTTTGAGCACATTTGACTTTTGGCAATTTTGCAAAAAAGGTCAACTTTGACAAGGCATATCTCCTCCAATTTTAACCCTAGAGAGGTGTCCTTGGACTTTTTATAAATCTTAGGATGTCCCCTAAGCAACCATTTTGGTCTCATCTCAATTGAGTCTTCCATGTTCATGTAAGAAGCTTTGACCCAAAAGGTGTTTTTGTTGACTTTTCAAAAGGACCCATAATGTAGAAATTCATATCTTTTTATGAGTGCATATCTTGAACTTGTGGGCTGAAGATATATTGTAGGGAATTGCATCATCTTAAAAATGAGCTTTGGATGGAAAAGTTATGATAAATCATGTGGAAGTTAAGCTTGGTCAAAGTTTGGTTGACTTTTACTAAGAAACCCTAATTTAGCAACTTTTGGGTTTTGATGAATTTCGAGCATTCCTTGAAGAATCATGATCAACCCTTGATAAAATGATGAAAGTAACTTCAAAATGTTAATGTTGACCAAATTTTTTGATGTTTGACTGTATGTGGGTCACAGTTGACTTTTGACCTAATGCAGTCGATTCTCAAGCATCTGAGCAGTTGACTGAGAAAACTTCTTGTGCAAGGCATGAAACTTGACATGTAGGGTCTTGAGGACATATTAAGACCATGGAGAGCATATGAGTCCTTTGTTGTTCACCCATCTTGATGAAAATGGAAACCCTAATTTGAGGTATACTTCCTTAGGAGAGAGTTTTTCTGGTCAACTCTTGGGCAAACTTGAGCAACTTGAGGATCTCTAGGAGTATGTATTGAGTAAAATGAGAGTGAAATTTTGGGGTACAACAACTGCCCCTGTTCAATCTTCTTAAACCCTAGGATGTAGGTTGGTTGTTATGCCTTTCGTGATCTGAAGGTAGAAGATGATTGAACACTAGAGTGCCCAAAAATTTGCACTCGCATGAAGTGGCACTTGATTTGTGACATAGGGAATGGGCTTACAGATGCCATTTGGAAGTTGCTAGAGAATTATCAAAGATGGGCTTAAAGATGCCATCCGAGATGTGGTAGAATACCGTTGGATATGGGCTTAAAGATGCCATCTAGAGGATGTTTATTTCCTGAGACATTTCTTCAATGGGAGTTCCTTTTACTGTCGTTGATGAGGAATCTACTGAGGAACGTTGGTATCTGTCTTGGGAGAAATAGAATTTTAGGAGCTTCAGTTGTCCGTTACTCTATTGGGGAAATAACTCCTGCTTCAGGAAGCGGAAGTGAACTGCATATCCGGTCGATGTACAGGCTATACCACGACTTACTGGGGAAGTGCGAAACCTATCATGTTTGATCAGGTCTCGGTCTTACAGTGTTGTAAATTGTTGTCTGGAGATAAGAGAGAAGGAACCTGGATAGTAAGGTTATGAGAAGGAACCTGGATAGTAGGGTTACTTCGATATGAAAGCCTGGATAGTAGGGCTTTGAGAAGGAACCTGGGTAGTAGGGTTACTTCGATATAAAAGCCTGGATAGTAGGGCCGTGAGAAGGAACCCGGGTAGTAGGGTTATTTTGATATGAAAGCCTGGATAGTAGAGCTGTGAGAAGGAACTTGGATAGTAGGGTTACTTCGATATGAAAGCCTGGATAATAGAGATGTGAGAAGGAACCTGGATAGTAGGGTTACTTCGATATGAAAGCCTGGATAATAGGGCTGTGAGAAGGAACCTAGATAGTAGGGTTACTTTGATATGAAAGCCTGGATAGTAGGGCTGTGAGAAGGAACATGGATAGTAGGGTTACTTCGATATGAAAGCCTGGATAGTAGGGCTGTGAGAAGGAACCTGGATAGTAGGGTTACTTCGATATGAAAGCTGGGATAGTAGTGCTATGAGAAGGAACCTGGATGGTAGGATTACTTCGATATGAAAGCCTGGATAGTAGGGTTGTGAGAAGGAACCTGGATAGTGGGGTTACTTCGATATGAAAGCCTAGATAGTAGGGTTGTAAGAAGGAACCTGGATAGTAGGGTTACTTTGATATGAAAGCCGGGATAGTAGGGCTGTGAGAAGGAACCTGGATAGTAGGGTTACTTCGATATGAAAGCCTGGATAGTAGGGTTGTGAGAAGGAACCTGGATAGTAGGGTTACTTCGATATGAAAGCCTGGATAGTAGGTCTGTGAGAAGGAACCTGGATAGTAGGGTTACTTCTATATGAAAGCCTGGATAGTACGGCTGTGAGAAGGAACCTGGATATAGGGTTACTTCGATATGAAAGCCTGGATAGTAGGGTTGTAAGAAGGAACCTGGATAGTAGGGTTACTCCCAAGTGGTAGTGTAGCTTAGTTGACCCGTTTGATTTCAGGAACTGAGTTTCCATTGGTCGGTTGTAGACGTGATCTGTATAACTGCTGAATTTGTTGAAGTTAATCCTCTTTTCCTAAAATGATATCAGGGTTAGTTATATGCGATGCATGAAATGCAGAGTGAGATGATGTTCTCAAAATAGATGAGATTATGCTGTATATGATATGCATGTGTATGTCATGATGTATGTTTATGAAATGCTATCCGGGCATGCTCGCGTCTGGGAAAATAAATCCCTGACGGTTGCTGGAGATTTGTAAATATTCTGTTGGGAAGAGATGCTGGAGAATAACTCTACGGGGACCAAACTTAGGGGGAAGAGATACTCTGTATGCAGTCCTGCTGATCTGGAGGAATAAACTCAACTGGGGATGAAATTTCATTGTTGGAGATGTTGAGCTCTGTTGGAGATTGAGCTTCTGTATTTGTAGAAATAAACTCCGCTTGGGGGATGAAATTTACTGACTCGCCCGCGATTATGAACCTCGGCTAGGGATAGTTATGTCCTGTTTTGGGGAAGCTGACATCAATTCCTTTGGATACTTTTACTCTGTGGGGGGAGTGTATGTTCCAATAATTATGTTCCCAAGCTGGCTCTATTCTGGTACCTGCTGGGCAGAGTAACTGTAGGGTTTGGCACTTCTTGTTTTTCCCTGTTTCTGGAAATACGAGTAATTGCCTTTTGTTTCTTATGTAAATATTTATGAGCAGCAATCATTTTCAAATGCATATATCAAAAATAAATCATTGGACGTTCTTGCAAAACAAAACAGAAAATAGAAAAAAACAGATTGAAGTTTTGTGAAAATGACTTGTATTGATTTTTTGAAGTTGGCCTGTAATAGGCGTTTTGTACAAAGAGGTTGGTGCTCTAGTAAGAGAACATCGCCGAAAGACAAATTATACAATTTCTGTAAAAGAAATAAAAATAGCTATGTGAAACAACCCCATTGGGTTCCAACTCTGCTATTGCCTTTATATCTTCAAGCGCCTCATCACTTTGCTACTTGGCCGAAGGTTGATCATATTAGTTGGCGCCGTCCGAGCTTGATAGTCGATACCGAAGTCTAGTCGCAAGATAATCCAATGAGACATAGTGATACGCATCAATCCCTAACTTTTTCCTGGACCTCCCTTTCGGGTTTTCAGTCAACCGGGATACCCTTTTTTGCCCAAGCCTCCCTTTCGGGTTTTCGATTTTCCAAGTGTACATATTTTTTTCATTTTCATCCCTTACTTTTTCCCGAACACTTTTGGTTCGCCGGGAAGCCCTTATTTTTTCCTAGGCCAGTCAACCTAGCGGGTCTTTTATTATGCATAGTATCTTTTCATTATGTCTGCATTGACATGGTGTGGAAGGTCGTCACCATCCATGGTTGTTAGAATCATAGCTCCTCCCAAGAAAATGTTCTTAACCACAAATGGTCCTTCGTACGTGGGGGTCCATTTTCCCCTGGGATCACCTTGCGGAAGTATGATGCATTTGATTACTAGATTCTCAACTTGATATTCTTGATGCCTGACTTTCTTGTTAAAAGCCTTGATCATTCGCTTTTGATACGTTTGACCATGGCAGATAGCAGTAAGTCTCTTTTCATCGATTAGATTTAGCTGATCAAGTCGGGTTTGGATCCAATCGTCTTCGTTCAAACACGCATCCTTCATAATCCTGAGAGAGGGTATCTGGACTTCTATGGGTAGGATTGCCTCCATGCCATATACTAGAGAGTAGGGTGTTTCCCCTGTCGATGTCCGTTCTGAGGTACGATACCCATGAAGAGAAAATGGTAACATCTCATGCCAGTCTTTATATGTCACCGTCATCTTCTATACAATCTTCTTGATGTTCTTGTTAGCTGCTTCAACAACGCCATTCATCTTTGGCCGGTAGGGAGAAGAGTTATGATCTTTTATCTTGAACTGTTTACAGAGCTCGGTGATTATTGTGTTGTTGAGATTCGTACCATTGTCAGTAATAATTTTCTCTAGCACACCGTATCGACATATTAGATAATGTCGGATAAACCACGCCATAACGTTCTTGGTTACTGTAGTGAAAAGGCTGCCTCAACCCACTTCGTGAAGTAATCAATGGCTACTAGGATAAAACGATGTCCATTGGAAGCGGTGGGCCCAATTTCTCCGATCATGTCAATGCCCCACATTGCAAAGGGCCACGAAGCTGTCAATACATTTAAGGGGACCAGAGGCACATGCACCTTATCAGCATAGATTTGGCAGTTATGACAAGTTCGAGAGTGCTGATAGAAGTCGGCTTACATGGTGGACCAATAATATCCTGCCCGTTGGATCTTTTTAGCCATGGTATATCCACTAGAATGGGTTCCAAAGGTGCCTTCATGTAGATCTGTAATGATCCTATCTGCTTCATTTTTTTCTACACACCGTAACAGTGTGGAGTCATGGTTGCGTTTATAGAGGATTCCATTACTGAGGAAGAACTTTGTAGCGAACCTTCTCAGAAACTTCTTATCATTCACAGATGCCCCTTCGGGATACTATTGAGCTTCGAGATACCTTTTGACTTTGTGAAACCAGGGCTTGTCTGCCACTTCTTCAGTATCGATCTCACAGCAGTGTGTTGGTTCATCCAACCTCTCAATGGTGATTTGGGGAGCTTCATTGTCCCACCTAACTTTGAACATGGAAGACATGGTAGCTAGCGCGTCCACCAACTGGTTCTCCTCTCGTGGGAAATGTTCGAAGGTTATCTCTTCAAAATGTGACAGCAGTGTCAGTACATACTCTTTGTACAGGATGAGATTCGGGTGCTTCGCATCCCACTCGCCTTTGATCTGACTTATCACCAGAGCGGAATCCCAGAATACACTTAAGAACTTAATCCTCAAGTCAATAGCAGCTCGAAGACCCATGATACATGCTTCATACTCCGCCATGTTGTTGGTACATTTGAAACATAATCGGGCGGTGAACAGAGTATGATAGCCCTCGGGAGATATGATTACAGCGCCAATGCTGTTACCCAGTGTGTTCGAGGCTCCATCAAAATACATAGACCATTGAGATCCCTCCTCGGGTCCTTCATCTGATCTAGGTTCTTCGTTGTCAGTCACCAACATGATATTCTCATCCGGGAACTCAAAGTTCATAGACTAGTAATTGTCCACGGCCTGATGAGCCAAATGATCAGCCAATACACTCCCCTTTATTGCTTTTTGGGTTGTATATTGTATGTCGTACTCAGTTAAGATCATTTTCCACTTTGCTATCCTTCCGGAGAGAGCGGGCTTCTCGAAAATATACTTGATCGGATCCATCTTTGATATCAACAAGGTAGTGTGAGTCAGCATATATTGTCTCAGTCGACGAGCAGCCCATGCCAAAGCGCAGCAAGTTTTCTCGAGCAATGAGTATCGTGTATCACAGTTGGTAAACTTTGCTAAGGTAATAAATTATGTTCTCTTTTCGACCAGACTCGTCATGCTTCCCCAACACACACCCCATTGAATTGTCTAGCACTGTCAAGTATAATATCAAAGGTCTTCCTTCAACTGGAGGCATCAAAATTGGTGGTTCTTGAAGGTATTCTTTGATTCTTTTGAAAGCGGTCTGGCATTCATCATTCCATTTTACTACTTGATCTTTCTTCAGAAGCTTGAAGATTGCCTCACAAGTAGCAGTCAGATGGGAAATGAACCGGGCGATGTAATTCAGACGTCCCAAGAAACCTCTAACTTCCTTCTCTGTACGGGGAGCTGGCATTTCTTGTATAGATTTTACCTTCATAGGGTCTACCTGAATACCCTTGTCACTAACAATGAAACCCAGAAGCTTACCAGACCTTTCTCCGAAGGTGCACTTGTTCGGATTCAACCTCAGCTTGTATGTCTTCAACCTGTCAAACAATTTCTGGAGATGATCAAGGTGCTCTTCCTCAGTCTGAGACCTGGCTATCATGTCATCAACATAGACTTCGATCTCGTGGTGAATCATATCATGGAACAAAGAGACCATGACGCGCTGATAAGTTGCCCCAACATTCTTCAACCTAAAAGGCATCACCTTGTAAAAGAAGGTGCCCCACTGCGTGACGAAGGTTGTCTTCTCCATGTCTTCAGGAGCCATCTTGATCTGGTTGTAGCCAGAGAAACCATCCATAAAGGAGAAAATTTTGTTTTGCGTGGTGTTGTCAACCAGAACATCAATGTGAAGAAGTGGGAAGTCATCCTTGGGGCTTTCCCTGTTCAGATCTCTGTAATCCACACACATCCGTACCTTACCGTCCTTTTTAGGCACCAGAACGACATTAGAAACCCACTATGGATAAGAAGTGACAACTAAGAATCCTTTGTCGAACTGTTTCATAACCTCTGCCTTGATCTTTTCTGACATTTCAGGGTGTATACAACGGACCTTCTGTTTATCTGGAGGACAATCTTCTTTAGTTGGCAGGAGGTGTAACACAATATCAGTGTCCAAACCAGGCATGTCTTCATAGGACCAGGCGAAGATTTCAACATAGTCGTGCAACATTTGTATCAACCTCTATTTGACGCTAAGCTCCAGATTTTCACCTATTTTAACCTCTTTTCTGTCTTCCTCAGTACCCAAATTCACTGTCTCAACCGGCTCTTCATGGGTCTGTATGGCCCTTTCTTCCTGTTGTAGTAGTCTATCAAGTTCTCCAGGCACCTCACAATCATCCTCACCTTCGTCCTCGGCTTGGTTGATCGTATTTTTGAAGTCATAACTGGCAATAGCATATCTGTTATCAATGGGATCCAGAGTGGATATGGATCTGCATTATGATACGTGAGTGTGTGTAAGAGAATAGCTGTTTTGATAAAGTTAAAAACAGAAAAGAAAAATAGAGCGCAAAATTTGTATGCAAGAAACGTCCAATGCTTTATTAATGATATATGAAATGACAAATAATAGCCCTCACAAGTAAAGCCAATGTGCCTCGGGCAAGGCACATGGCCGTAAAGTTTTAAATTGTTTATTACAAATCTCAAAACAAGTAATTCAATTACTGTGGAATAAAAGAAACAGGTATAAAGTCCCACGCCGTCCAGTTACTCGGCCCACCGTTGGTAGTTGGGTAGATCCAACTGTCGATGTCTGAGTCCTCCTCGTTGTCTTCAATGGCATTAACCCCACGCTTGCTAATGCGTAGGGGAGGTCCTCTAGCCCGAGCGGGTCGAACAACCCTTTGAGCCCTTGTAGTAAAGCCCAAGCCAAATTTGTCAGTTTTCTGAGTGAAATCAGGGAGCTGACCCCAATCCGTACACCCACCTTCTTCAACCACGACTCTGGCGTCCTTGAGAGAAGCCATCTTCAAAGGAGGTTTGTTAGTAATAGCTTCAGTCGATGCTAAGATCTTAGGGACCTCTTCGAAATTTTGACAAGGAGTTTCTATGAATTCCCCGTCCATCTCTATGTACCAGAAGGAATTGAGGTGACTCACCATATATTCTTCTTCACCCCGCACTGGATAATCTTTCCTTTCACCAGATACTTTAGCATTTGATGGAGTGTGGAAGTAACTGCCCCAGCCTCGTGGATCCAAGGGCGACCCAGCAAACAAGAATACGACGGCCTGGTATCCAACACATAAAAAGTGGACCCAAAAGTCTGAGAACCCACTTTGACAGGGATGTCCACCTCCCCGTGCACCATTATCTTCGATCCGTCAAAAGCCCTTACCACAATGTTACTAGGATTTAGAGTTAGACCCTCGCAATCCAACTGGTCCAACGCCTCCTTCGGCAGAACATTCAGTGAAGACCCAGTATCTACCAGCACATGAGCCATAGTGGTACCCCTGCATTCAATCGAGACATGCAGAGCATCATTATGCTTCCTTCCCTTTGGTGTCAAGTCTGCATCTGAAAAACCCAGCCCATTATCAGCAGTCAGGCTGGCCACACAATCTTTAAATTGATCAGCTGAAATCTCTTGCGGCACATGCGCAGTCTTGAGGAATGTAATCAAAGCCTTTGCATTGGCTTTGGAGCACAACAACAGGGATAACATGGATATTTTTGATGGGGTCTGCCCCAGCTGCTCGACCACATTGTAGTCGCTCTTCTTAATGATTTTTAGTATTTCCTCCATTTCTCGCTTAGAGGCTTCCATAACAATTTTCTCAGGAGCCTCCGTCCGGGCAGGCTCACCTATAATCTCCTTGCCGCGGGTATCAGACGATTCGCCAACAGGGGTAATAACCGGAGTAAGAACAAGAACAATAGTTGATGTACTAGCAGGAACAACAGATGGAATGATAATAGGTTTGTTGACAGTCTTAGGGGAAACCTCGGGAGAGAAGACCCTTCCACTTCGGGTAACTTTGTTGGTTCCGACAATGTTACCATTATCAGGATCAACATCTTCATCTTTCAAATCTTGTTTGATGCCATGATAGTACACATCGGCACCATAATTCCAGGGGACAGCTTTGTACGAGACATACGGGACAGGACCAGGAACAGTAATTATCAACGAAGCAATTCTTGGAGAAGATGTAATCCTAACAGGTCTTCTCGAGGAGACCTTGGAAGGATTGGCGGAAATGGAAATAAAGCCAATGTCTTTAGATGGAACAACGGGAACCAAAGTTTTCTCAAACAAAATTTATTTTCTATCTATCAGGCGTTGAACACCTAATTTCAGCAAACGGCAACCAGAAGGTAGAAATGAACACATGTGGCAACCTTCACCACAACCCGAAAATAAACCGGCCAACAGTGAATTCTTCTTGACAGTCATGAGAGGAGTAGAAACTTCATCAACAGAGGTAACAAACAAATCAGTATCAACAACATTAACTCCACGATCGTGTTTAGGCATGGGAGCAATTATGACGTTGGGCTTCTCCAGAGCATCAAAATCTATTTCCTTGGCTTCAATAAAGTCTTGTACTTTGTTCCTCAGAGCCCAACAGTCATTTGTATCGTGTCCAGGACTCTCAGAATGATAAGCACACCAGGCATTCAGATTATATCTTGGAGATGTGGTATTTGGATTCTTGGGAGCCTCTTTCAAGGTTGCCAAGTTGGATCTCAACATATGAGGTAGAACTTCAGCCAATGTCATGTTGATGCGGGTAAACTATCATTGTGGTCTTTCCACCCTTTGTTGATTGTTGCGTTGTGGAGAAACTGCAGGTCTAGGTATCATTACAGCACTTACTGTCTGACAATGTTCAGCCCTGTCTTGTCCCCTCGGGCTATAGATGGCACTGGTTTCATTTTTACTAGCAAATGGCTTCTTTAATGAACTTAAAGAGGCATCCTTTTGTATCTTGCCGCTCCGAATCCCAGCTTCTACTCTTTCTCCAGTTAGAATCAGCTCGGTGAAACCAGCTGACGAGCTGCCGATCAAATGATTGAAAAATGGACCAGATAGCGTCCCCAGAAACATATCAACCAACTCCCTATCAAACAACGGGGGGTTGGACTCTCCCAGCCAAGTCTCTCCATTTTGTGCATAGTCCTTAAAGCCTTCACTTGCACCCATGGACATACTCTGAAGTTGAGTACGAGTGGGAGCAAGGTCGGCATTATACTGATATTGCTTGTAGAAAGCAGCAACCAGATCTTCCATGTTTTGGACATTATCTCCCTCCAGCTGGTAGAACCATTCAAGCTGAGTCCCTGATAGACTATCTTGAAATAAATGAACCCACATATTTCTATCAGCAGTGTGGGGCTGGATCTTTCTGACATAAGAACGGAGATGGAGTTTTGGGTAGGACACCCCATCATACTTAGCAAAAACTGGAGCTTTGAACTTCTGCGGGATGACTACTCCCGACACCAATCCCAATTCTTCGAAATCCAATCCAGGTATCCTCTGGACTTCCATGGCACTCAGACAATCTTCCAACTGTTTATATCTATCCTCAGCAGGAGGATATTGCTCATCATTGTAATCGGTATCATTGTCAGAAACTGCAGGACTGGGGTCCTTCTCTTCTTCCTGATTCTCCCCTTCCTTAGATGAAGAGGTCAGATCGACTTGTCGTTTCAACCTCTCTCCAAACCTTCTGCCCGTATTCAGAATACCGGCAGCCTTCTTATTTTTCTTCTTTTCTTTCAGGATGATGGCTTTCAGATCTTCCTGCCCTTTTGCCAGGCTTATGAACATTTGTTGGAACTGGACATTCTGTGCCTGAAGGTCCTTGATGGTTTGCTCGGAAGACATTTCATGCTGAAATAAATAGCGAAGAAGATGAGAAACCTGTAATGGTACCTGTAATGATGTGTATGATAATGGGATGCGCATGCAATTATTTCAAAGACTTCGGGAAATTTAAATTTGCAAACCAAAATAAACAAAAACTTTATTAGCTGAATTTGATGTTCAAATGCCTTTTAGGTGTTACAAAATAAATCTAAAACTAGAAAAGAAATAAAAAATCCCATGGGTGCTTCCTCTTTGTGCCAAGATAGTCATTCAGTCCTTTTTCCTCATGGAGTTGTTTGTGAGCTCTATAACCTTCCTCTCCTGAGCATGGAATTAATCCCTGTAAGTATTCCGCTCCTTCATCAACTGAATCCAAGACCTTTGTAAATCTCTAAGATTCGTGGACATATAAGGATAGAGAATCGTGTAAGGAATACCTTCTTTAGTAGTGGGTTCCATAATCACTGGTAAAACAGCCACATAGGGCATCATAAGCTTCTGGGAACGAGCTCGTACCCATTGGAGGTAAGGTTCCATAAGAATGGAAGTTTTTGGCCCTAAAGCTTTGGTGCCAGACCTGTTTACCATGCCTCAAGCTCGTATGAACCTCCGGCAATACTCGTGAACATCATCCTCATAGTTGAATACAATGCCCTTGATAAGCAACTCATGGGGACCATCCCTTCGAGCGTAACCAAATTGTCGCAGAGCTAAACATGGATTGTAGGTTATACCCCCTATAATACCAAGTAATGGGACATTAGGGTACTCCCCGCAGCGGTCAATAATAACAGTGTTTTCCATAGCTCGAGAACACCAAAGAATATCCGTATGAGTGAGTGACATTATCTTTTGAGACCAACCCAAACCTTCTTCGTTCTTTATTACAGACTTAGGGAGGTGAGAAATAAACCACCTCGACAGCAATGGCATGCAGCACATAATAATCCCCCTTCTCTTCATGGTACGAGTATGGAGAGCGTGCAAAATATCTCCGAGCAATGTTGGCACGGGGTTGCGGGAGAGGAAGATCTTGATAGCACTCATATCTATTAATGAATCCAGATTAGGGAATAGGACTAACCCATAGATTAGAAGAGCCAAAACCTCCTCAAAAGCCTGAAAATCCATATCATCCCAAAACAGCTGGGCCTTGTCTATCAGAAACTTAGCTAGAAAACCCTTGACTCCCCTTCTTGTTTCCAAATTATATACCACGTCGGCCCGTTTCAGATGCAAAGATAAGGCAATAACTTCTGGCTTAGGAACTTCTTCTAGACATGTGAAGGTAAACTGTTCAAGAATGGGTATATCCAGCAGCTGAGAGAATTCTTCCAAGGTAGGTACCAACTGATAGTCTAGAAAGGTGAAGCAGTGGTGCTTGGGATCAAAGAACTAGAAGAGTACACTCATCATCTTTTCACCAAAGTTTGAAGTAACCAGGTTGAGAAGTCGACCATGTCTCTTAGTGAATGCAGAAGTTTTAGAAACCCTTGATGCTAGCTCTTTGAGTTGGGAAGGTATCTTCACAAAGCTGATTCAGATAGTGTTTCTATGAACGGAAGCCATGATCTGCAACACAGAACAAAGATAAATTCCTCTGGTCTTTGAAATGGTTAGTGCAATAAGAATGTATGCTATGTTATGTTGCATGATGTCATGAGAAACCACAGGTATAGCAAACACAGGTATAGCAAACACAGTCATATCACACCAAGTCCTTAGGTTTAAGGCTTGTATGAGGTCAAAGGTAATACCCTCTTGAAGTTTAGTTGGTTTCAAACCTGTCTTAAAAAGTAACCAGGTTCTAGAGGGTCTCAATATCACTGATCGTCCTTTATCAAGCATTGTCTCAGCTCAAGCAATCTTTTCTTGCAGCCGAAATATCCTAAAAGTCTGATCTCAATGAGTGTAGCATCGAGTATCAACCAATCCTCAGCTCTACACAGAGGTCGGCTATCTCACTACTTTCTAATGGCCAAGTTTTTTCAACTAAGGTTCTAAGGTCCGTTAGTGCTTCACGACACCATGCGGCGGCCCCATATTCTCCCCGTTTCCCCACGAAGGATACTGATACCAACCAAAGTGTCACACCAACATAGCCATCGCTTAAACCATATCGGTCTACGCCGTACAGTCACCATGATCTATTGTTGTTTACCTACTGAGTGCCCCCAGATCCGGGTGTAGGATCTATAGTAAACCCAAACAAACCCTTTAAAGTAAAGCAATCAAGACAATCAAGAGAAGTAATTTAATGACCTAGATCCTAAGGTATACCTCACTTATTTATTCCCCAGCAGAGTCTCCAATTTTGTGATACGGTGGCAGAACCAACTGTTTTTACTGGTTTTGAGTTTTGCGTTTTGCGTTTTTTTGTTCGCAAAATGTCGCGGTAAGCAAGAGTCGCCACCGACTTTTATTTCATCCAATCATGGAAAAGGAAAAAGAACAGAAAAAACCTTTTTTCGAGATATTCTGAGTACGGGGGGTAGATTATAGAAAGGGAAGGTGTTAGCACCCTTTACATCCATGGTTTTCCATGGGCTCTTAGGTACTTGCTCATTTTTCAAATTTCTTGTGTGTGTTTGTCTTGGAAATGTTTTACTTCGTGATAACCCTTGTATCAGTCCTCAAGGATGTGACAAATTTTGTTTTGAAAATTTGTTTTGAAAGGTGTTTGTGTGAAAAGTTTTTATTGAGCAAGTACTTAAGATTCTACCTACTCGAAAAGATATTGTTTGTTCTTGTTTCCTTTAGACAACGCTATCCTACTATTAAGGAGTAGGTAGCACTATCGTTGGAGTTGTAAGGGACGTTTGAAAGGGACAACTACAATCACTAAAGCAATAGTTAGAAAACTTTAGGAGTAACCCTAGAGTCTTAAGATCTTTCTGAGGCAACATTTCTGAGGCAACATTCGAACGGGACATTTTGATCTCTTAGACAGGAGGGCGACCACTAAAATCTCCTATGCTCAATGACTGTTTTACCGAAGGCAACCGAAGTAAGGTAAACCCTAGGAGTGAATATGTGCATATGAGTTATTTCAGTTATTTAATCTTTGCACATTAGGTGATCTACCGTTTTAATTTCAAGATATCTTGACATACAATCCTATTAGCATGCATCTAGACAGTTAAATATTTGCGGGAATTAAAAATGCGAAAACTAAACCTAGCTATTACAAGGCTTTGACAATTACATAATTGTCTTGACGGGAAATAAAAGTGCAAAAGTTTAAAATCCTAATTAAAACTATTACAAACTCGAAATAGTTTCAATAATAATAAATTAAAATGCGCGCGACAAATTAAATGCGAGGAGAAAATGAAAACCCTAAAATCTAGTTGAAAGAAAAAAGATTTTTGTACGTTTTTAATTGGAGAAAACAATGAAATTACAATTTAAATAAAACCCTAATTTCTACTTGCTTTTTAATTATGAAAAAGTATTTAAGTTAACCTAATTAATCTAGTTAATTATTATAAATATTTTAATGAAAAGAAAATGATTTTGGTGTATTTTTAAAGAAAATTAATTCAATTATATACAGTTCAAATCCTAAGTCTAATTATTTTTAATTATAAAAAGAGGTTAAATTACCCTAAGTTAATTAAACTAAATTAATTAAGAAATAAAATATTTTTTATTAAAAAAGATTTTTGTAGTTTGTTGTGATTTTTTGATTAGAAAATAAAAATGATTTTTGGTTTAATTAATTAAAACAAATAAAAGAAATTAATTAAAGAAATTAAAAAAAACAAATAGAAATAAATGCAAACTGAGCCTGTATGCTAGCAAAATGGGGGGTGCCAATCTGAAATTTTTAAGCCCAAAAACACTCCAAGACCAGTCAGCCTTTGATTCCTTGCAGCATTGACTTGAGGGTGCATCATGGTCCCTCACTACCTGTGCGTTGGATATGGTACCATGCTGGATCCAGTGGTCGGATGATGGTGGAGTATGGTGGGCGTTTAGGATGACAATGCATTGAATCTGTTGCAAGAAAATGAAATAAAGAGAATTGTTGGGACCTGGGATCGAACCCAGGTCCTTATACTCCCCACTAATGCGCTTCACCATCTGAGCCATGTGACTTGTTTGTTAGTATAATAACAACAAATAATGTTATATAAAAAGTAAGTGGATTTATGAATAAAACAAAAAATGCGCGCCAAATTTCAAATAGTCCAATGATAATTGGACACGTTATCTTCTTCTTCCTCATCCGTCATTTTAGACCCTTGCCTTTTACCTACGGACAAGCTTCGAAGCCATAGCCCTGTAACGTTCAAAAATCCACAAAACGCAAGATAAATGAAATCTAACTATATAGATCAACTCGTTTTGATCTTGTGAACATCATGGTACCCTTCTTTTTGCCCAATTTAACCTGTAGAACAAACCCCTAAACTGCACACACAAACCCTAACAATGGCAAAGGCACATATAGGCTTCAAAAATGCAATTAAATTATTCAGTTAGCTTGCAAACACGATGAGGATCACAAATATATAACTTAAACATGCTAATGATGCAAGAAATACAATAATCGATTTTGAAATAAAGGGCAAACCGTATGAATGCTAGGGGGAGATTCTGGGCGTGAGAATGCGTGCAACTGGTCGTATTAGCTTCAGGGGAGGTCCAAGAAACAAATGGAAGCATTGGAATGGCTTGAATTTATCTATGAGTTCAAAAACGATCCAGCACTTTTTGTTACTTTTTTTTAATTTTGTTTGGTGTTTTCACGACTGCAAAAACCTTGTTTTTTTGCTTTGTCCTTGTACATTATATATCCCTCAATGAATTAGGGTTGCAAAATAGATTGGATCTTGAAGTTTTGATGAGATTTGATTTGATTCTTTAGCCATATGCAAACTTGCTATTTTGAGCCAAATCATCCATTTCTTGTACCAATTATGCTTGATTCGTTTTGGCCTTGATAATTCAGCATATTTTGATTGCCAACCTGTCCAAAAACCAAATCAAATCATATCTTTGCTATTATTCCTCAATTATTTGATTTAATTCAATTTTTAATTAATAAAACTCAAAATAAATTGAAAAATGAAGAAAATAATGTGTGGGTGAATATTTGAGTCGTGGACCACATTATAAGTGAGGTGCGAGCATAAAAAGTTAGGCCCATTTAGCAAAAAAAAATGCATTTTTAAGCACGTTTGACTTTTGGCGATTTTGCAAAAAAGGTCAACTTTGACAAAGCATATCTCCTCCAATTTTAACCCTAGAGAGGTGTTCTTAGACTTTTTAGAAAGCTTAGGATGTCCCCTAAGCAACCCTTTTTGTCTCATCTCAATTGAGTCTTCCATGTTCATGTAAGAAGCTTTGACCCAAAAGGTGTTTTTGTTGACTTTTTAAAAGGACCCATAATGTAAAAATTCCTATCTTTTTATGAGTGCATATCTTGAACTTGTGGGATGAAGCTGAGTTGTAGGGAATTGCATCCTCTTCAAAATGAGATTTGGATGGAAAATTTCTGATAAGGCATGTGGAAGTTATGCTTGGTCAAAGTTTGGTTGACTTTTACCGAGAAACCCTAATTTAACAACTTTTGGGTTTTGATGAATTTAGAGCATTCCTTGAAGAATCATGATCAACCCTTGATCAAATGATGAAAGTAAATTCAAAATGTTAATGTTGACCAAATTTTTTGAAGTTTGACTATATGTGGGTCACAGTTGACTTTTGACCTAATGCAGTCGATTCTCAAGCATCTGAGCAGTTGACTGAGAAAACTTCTTGTGCAAGGCAAGAAACTTGACATGTGGGGTCTTAAGGACATATTAAGAACATGGAGAGCATATGAGGCCTTTGTGGTTAACCCATCTTGATGAAAATGGAAACCCTAATTTGAGGTATATTGCCTTAGGAGAGAGTTTGTCTGGTCAACTCTTGGGCAAACATGAGCAACTTGAGGATCTCTAGGAGTGTGTATTGAGTAAAATGAGAGGCAATATTTTGGGGTACAACACTTTGTATTGATATTGAGAAAGTATTTTTGTACAGTGAGACAAACATTCTAGTAGGAGAACACCGTCGTAAAAATGAAAATTTAAATACAAAGAAAAGATAGCTATGTGTATTTATCCCATGGGGTTCCCATTCTGCTATAACCTTTGTATCTCTGACCATTTTGTCTATTTATTGCCTTATCCGAAGCTGATTGAATTGATCAGAATCGCTGAGTTTGTCAATTGAAGCCAAAGGTTGTCCGCAAAGTGATCCAACGGGACATAGTCATACGCTTTAATTCCCTAACTTTTGCCTGGACCTCCCTTTCGGGTTTTCAGTCCATCGGGAAACCCTTTTTTGTCCAAGTATCCCTTTTGGGTTTTCAACTTGCCGGGTGTACAGATTTGTTTGTTTTATCCCTAATTTTTGCCCAAACCTTTTTGGTTCGCCGGGATGCCCTTGTTTTTCCTAGGCACGTCAACCTAGAGGGTCTCTTATGCGTAGTATCTTTTGACTATATCTGTGTTTGCAGGATGCGGCAGGTCGTCACCATCCATGATGGTTAAGATCGTTGCCCCACCAGAGAATATGTTTTTGATTACAAACGGTCCTTCATAGGTAGGAGTCCATTTGCCCCTAGGATCACCTTGTGGCAGTATGATGTGTTTGATCACTTGATACACTTGGCGTCTGACTTTCTTGTTGAAAGCCTTGATCATTCTTTTTTGATACATTTGACCATGGAAAACAACAGTAAGTCTCTTCTCATCAATCAAGTTCAGTTGATCAAGTCGAGTCTGGATCCAATCGTCTTCGTTCCACCCTGCATCATTTATAATCCTCAGAGATGGAATCTGGACCTCGATAGGCAAGACAACCTCCATGTCGTAAACCAGAGAATAGGGTGTTTCCCCAGTTGATGTGTGAGCTGTGGTATGATACCCGTGGAGAGCGAATGGTAACATCTCATGCCAGTCTTTGTATGTGACTGTCATTTTCTGTATGATCTTTTTAATGTTTTTATTTGCAGCTTCGACAACACCATTCATCTTTGGCCGGTAAGGGGAAGAATTGTGATGTTGGATCTTGAATTGATCGCACAAGGCGGTGATCATAATGTTGTTGAGATTTGTACCATTGTCAGCGATGATCCTTTCCGGGATACCATACTGGCAAATGAGATTTTGCTTGATGAAACGGGCAACAACATTCTTTGTAATGGAAGCGAATGAAGCTGCCTCCACCCACTTTGTAAAATAATCAATGGCCACTAAGATGAAGCAGTGTCCATTGGAGGCCATCGACTTGATTTCCCCAATCATATTAATTCTCCATGTAGCAAAGGGCCAGGGAGCCGTCAAGACATTCAGAGGAACCGGAGGTACGTGCACCTTGTCAGCATAAATCCGACACTTATGGCAGGTTCGAGAGTGTTGATAACAATCTACTTCCATGGTAGACCAGTAGTAGCCTGCCCGTAGGATTTTCTTTGCCATCGTATGCCCACTGGAGTGGGTGCCAAAAGTGCCTTCATGCAATTCAGCCATGATCCTTTTAGCTTCAACCTTATCTATGCACCGAAGTAACACAGAGTCATGATTGCGTTTATACAGGATGCTGTTACTAAGGAAGAACTTAGCAGAGAATCTTCTTAAGAACTTCTTATCATTGACTGAAGCTCCTTCTGGATATTCTTGAGCCTCGAGATACCTCTTGACTTCGTGAAACCAAGGATGGTCCACTACTTCTTCAGTATTAATCTCGTAACATTGTGTTGGTTCATCTATTCGCTCAATGGTGATCCAGGGAGCCTCGTTATCCCAAATAAGTTTAAAAATATATGACATTATGGCTAGTGCGTCTGCTAGCTGATTTTCTTCTCGCAGGAAATGTTCGAAGGTAATCTCCTCAAAATGTGGTAGCAATGTCAAAACATGTTCTTTATAAGGGACAAGGTTAGGGTGTTTTGTGTCCCATTCCCCTTTGATTTAACTGATGACCAAATCCGAATCTATGAATACATCCAAGGATTTGATCCCCAAGTCTATGGCATCTCCGAGACCAAGGATGCACGCTTCGTATTCCGCCATGTTGTTTGTACAATTGAAGCAGAGTCTTGAAGTAAAGGGAGTACAACACCCTTTCAGAGATATGAGTACAACACCGATACCATTGCCAAGTGCATTGGATGCTCCATCAAAGAACAGGGTCCATCGGGATCCTTGTTCGGGTTCATCATATGGACTGAATTCTTCACAGTTGTCTACCATCATGATGTCCTCATCTGGGAATTCGAACCTCATAGACTGGTAATCTTCCACAGCTTGGTGAGCAAGGTGATCAGCTAGTACACTACTCTTTATTGCTTTCTGGGTAGTATACTGTATGTCATATTCCGTCAGGATCATCTGCCATCTTGCTATTCTCCCAGAAAGAGCAGGCTTCTCAAAGATGTATTTTATCGAATCCATTTTAGATATCAACAAAGTATTATGGGTCAGCATATACTGTCTTAGCCGGTGAGCAACCCATGCCAGAGCGCAGCAAGTTTTCTCGAGCAGTGAATATCTTATTTCACAGTCGGTAAACTTTTTGCTCAGGTAATAAATAGCGTGCTCATTTCGGCCAGACTCATCATGCTGCCCCAATACACACCCCATTGAGTTTTCTAAAACAGTCAGTTACATGATCAATGGTCTTCCCTCGACTGGTGGCATCAACACAGGAGGCTCTTGTAAATATTCTTTGATTTTGTCAAAAGAAACTTGGCACTCGTCATTCCATTTGAGTACTTAATCTTTCTTCAACAATATGAAGATTGGTTCACAAGTAGCTGTCAGGTGAGAGATGAATCTGGCAATGTAGTTCAAACGCCCCAAGAATCCTCTGACTTCTTTCTCAGTACGAGGAGCATGCATCTCTTGTATTGCTTTAGCTTTGGCAGGATCGACCTCGATACCTTTGTTACCGACGACAAAGCCGATGAGTTTACCAGAACGTACCCCAAATGGGCATTTGTTTAGATTCAACCTCAGCTTGTACTTCTTAAGTCTCTCAAACAGTTTTTGTAAGTGATCAAGATGCTCTTCTTCTGTCTGAGATCTGGCTATCATGTCGTCTACGTAGACCTCTATTTTGTGATGTATCATGTCATGAAATAAAGCTACCATGGCACGTTAATAGGTTTCCCCAACATTTTTTAGTCCGAATGGCATCACCTTGTAGCAGAATGTGCCCCACTGTGTGACAAATGTTGTTTTCTCCATGTCCTCAGGCTCCATTTTGATTTGGTTGTAGCCTGAGAAACCGTCCATGAAGGAAAACACTTTGTGTTGTGTCATATTGTCAACTAGAATATCAATGTGGGGGAGTGGAAAATCATCCTTAGGGCTCGCCCTATTCAAATATTTGTAGTCCGCACATATTCGCACTTTGCCATCTTTTTTGGGTACGGGAACAATATTGGCAACCCATTGAGGATAAGAGGTGACAACCAAGAATCCAGCATTGAATTTCTTCATGACTTCTGCTTTAATCTTTTCTGACATATCAGGCTTCATGTGGCAAACCTTTTGCTTTACTGGCGGAAAATCTTCTCTTATAGGTAGACGATGTACCACAATGTCTGTATCAAGTCTCGACATGTCTTCATATGACCAGGAAAAGACTTCAACATAATCGTGTAACAACTGAATCAGACGTTCCTTGACACTAGGTTCCAGATTGGCACCCACCTTGACCTCTTTTTTGTCTTCTTCGGTACCCAGGTTGATTGTATCCACGGGTTCATCATGGGGTTGAATGGTTTTCTCTTCTTGTTGTAGTAGTCTGGCAAGTTCCCCTGGTACTTCACAATCTTCCTCACTTTCGTCTTCGGCTTGGTATATTAGATTCTCAGAGTCACAAAAGGCCATAGCAGTATCGTTACCCATGGGATCCCAAATGGATGTATACCTGCATTGTGAGTGTGGGTGTGTGTAAGGGTATATCTATCTTTGAAAGAAATAAAATGTAAAAGAAAAACAATGAGCACAAAAGTTTGTATGCGAAAACGTCCATGATTCATTGATGTCATATGAAAATGAGATAATAACCCTTACAAATGGACCATTGTGCCTCGGGTAAGACACAAGGTTTTAAGAATTGTTTTAATATTACATATCCAACAAAATGTAAAGACAAATTACAGTGGGATAAAAGTGATCGGAACAAAATCTCTAGCCTCCCAATTGCTGAGCCCTCCATTGACAGTTGGGAATATCCAGTCCTCCAAGTCGCAACTATCTTCACCATCTTCTACCGTGTTGACCTCACGGTTTCTGATCTTCAGGGGTGGTCCTCCGGCACGAGCGCGACATACATCCTTCTGAGCACTTGAAGTGAAACCTAGGCCAAACTTTTCAGACTTATATGGCATATCTGGAAGTTGTCCCCAGATAGTGCACCCTCCTTCTTCTACCACTACTTTGTCATCCTTCAGAGATGACATCCGGAGTGGAAGCCTCGTAATCTTGGGGACCTGAGACACATCCTTGGTCACTGCCACATCTTGGGGGACTTCTTCAAAATGTTGAAATGGAGTTTAAATAAATTCACCATCTAATTCCACATATCTGAAGGAATTGAGATGGCTAATCATGTATTCTTCCACTCCATGAACAGTGATAATCTTCCCTAGAATTGGATACTTTAGCATTTGGTGCAGCGTAGAAGTAACAATGCTAGCATCGTGGATCCATGGTCGGCCTAACAAGCAGGAGTATGAAGGGCGGATGTCCATCACATAAAAAGTTGAATTAAAAGTTTGTGTTCCAACTTTTATGGGAATGCCTATCTCCCCATGTACCATCCTTTTCGAGCCGTCAAAAGCCCATACTACTATGTTGCTTGGATTTAATGTCAACCCCTCACAGTCAAGCCTATCAAGAGCTTTTTTAGGAAATACGTTCAGAGATGAGCCAGTGTCCACTAAAACATGGGCCAAGGTTATGCCCCTACATTCAACTGAGACATGTAATGTCTTTCTTCCTCTCAGTGTTAAATCAACATCCGAAAAACCTAAACCATTATCCGCAGTTAGGCTGGCTACGCAGTCTTGAAACTGATCGGTAGATGTCTCTTGAGGTACATGGGAGGTTTTTAAGAACTTTACCAAGGCTTTTGCATGCGCCTCGGAACATAGTAGCAATTCTAGCATGGAAATTTTAGAGGGAGTTTTCCCCAGCTGTTCAACTACATCGTAGTCGCTTCTCTTTATAATTTTTAGGATTTCCTCCATTTCTTTCTTGGAGGTCTCAGGGATAGTCAATGACTGAGCCTTCATCCGTACAGGCTCAATCAGAATACTTTTTCCTCGAGTCTCGGTTATCTCAGTAGCAGGAGTGTCAGTAGGAATGATAACAGAGGTTGTAACAGCTTTGTCAGTTGGAGTATTGGTGGAGATGATTGTAGGATTGAGAGTAACCTTTGGAATAGAAACATGAATGATTACGGGTCCAGAAACGACCTTTGGGGGAGCAATTTCTAGAGAGAAGATTCTACCACTTCGGCTAATCTTACTAGTTCCTGTAATATTACTGACGTCGGAATCCACTTTCTCATAATTTGAACTTTGGCGGCTGGCCAGTCCTGCTTGATACCATGGTAGTAGACATCCCCTCCATAATTCCATGGTACGGTTTTGTCTGACGCATATGGGACTGGTCCAAGCATTGTGATTATTAAAGGAGTTTCTTTTGGAACTGATGTAATTCTAACGGGTCTTTTGGTGGAGACCCTGGAAGAATTGGCGGAAATGGTAATGATAGAAACATCTTCAGAAGGAATAGGTGGAACAGAAGTCTTTTCAAACAAAATTTCTTTGTTACCTATTAGGCACTGAACGCCTATTTTTAACAAAGGACAGCTGGTTGGTGAGGACAAACAGAGATGGCAAACTTCATTACATCCCGGGAACACACCGGAATTCAACAAGTTCATTTTAACAGTCAGAAGTGGGGTCATAAGTTCATCAACTGAAGTAATGAACATTCCTTCTTCAATGGAATTGGTGTTATGGCCATGTCTGGGCATAGGGGCAGAAATGACATTTGTCCTTTCAGGCGCATTGAACTCAATTTCTTTTGCTTCAATGAGGTCTTGTGTTTTGTTCTTTAGAGCCCAACAGTTATTAGTATCGTGACCAGGACTTTTAGAGTGATATACGTAACAGGCATTGGGATGATAGTGCGAAGATGTTGTGTTGGGGTTTTTCGGAGCTTCTTTAAAGGTCACCAAATTGGATCTTAGTAGATGCGGTAATACTTGAGATGGGGTCATGTTAATTCTAGTGAACTACCTGACTGGCCTTTCCATCCTCAGTTGATTGTTTCTTTGCTGATCAGGCGCAGGTTTAGGAATTATAACATCCCCCACCATTGGACGACGCTCAGTCCTATCTTGATTTCTTTGCGGATATACATCAACTACCTCTTTCTTTCGGATGAAAGGTTTCCTTACAGCTGTAGAAGAAGATGTATCTTTATGAATCTTTCCACTCTTTATACCGGCTTCTACTCTTTCTCTGGTCAATATTAGTTCAGTAAAGCATGTAGATGAACTTCCAATAAATGATTGAAAAAGTGACCAGAAAAGGTGCCCAAGAACATGCATACCAATTCCCTCTCAGATAGAGGGGGTTGAACTCTTCCAGCCAAGTCTCTCCATTTTTGTGCATAGTCTTTGAAACCTTCATTGGAAACCATGGCCTTACTCTGAAGTTGAGTACGGATAGGCGCAAGATCAGCATTGTATTGATATTTCTTGTAGAAAGCTGCAACAAGATCTTCCCAATTGTGAACGTTGGTTTTTTCTAGTTGATAAAACCAGTCAAGTTGAGTTCCAGACAGACTGTCTTGGAAGAAGTGCACCCATAAGTCTTTATCAGCGGTATGGGGTTGGATTTTCCTCACATATGACCGGAGATGCATTTTAGGGCATGAAACTCCGTCATATTTGGCGAACACATGTGCTTTGAATTTCGGAGGAATCACAATCCCCAACACCAAACCCAATTCCTCAAAGTCCAAGCCAGGCACTTTTTGGATTTCCATCGCACTCAAATGCTCTTCGAGATGTCTATACTTGTCATCAGCTGGAGGGTATTGTTCTTCAGAGTAGTCTTCTTCTTCCTCTTCCTCTTCTGATTCTGACAGGATAACTGTTTCCTTTCCTTTCCCCTCTTTATTGTCTCTTTCACCGGATGTCGTTGCAAAGTTTAAGGTCCTTCTTGTCTACTCATGAAATCTTCTTCCCATGTTCAGGACTTTGTTTACCTTCTTTGTCTTCTTGTTCCTCTCTTCAGCCAGCAAAGTCTTCGACTCTTCTTGTCCCTTGGCTAGGGTCAAGAGCAACTGTTGAAACTGTTTATTTTGAGCTTGGAGATCCTTCACTGTTTGCTCAAGATCCATATTACTGAAATAAGCAATAGAGAGATGAGGAGACTTGTTGTAAAAGACCTGTTTATGTTATGATGAATGGTATATGCATATGTAATGATTTCAAGGATTTCAAAGATTCAAATTTGTTTTAGAAAAAAGGAAACACACATTGTATTAATAGATTAAAGCTTGAGTACATTAATGCCTTTTTGGGCAAAATAATACAAAAACTCTAAGATAAAAAGGTAGTACGCATCCTCTTTGGTGCAATGTAGGCATTTAGAGTCTGCTCCTCATGAAGTAGCCTAGTGAGTTCCAAAACCTTCTTCTCGCTTGCAGAGAATTGGGCTTCGAAAGTATCTCGCTCTCCCTTGAGTTGTATCCAATCTCTTTGTAGGTCTTCAAGAGAGGTAGGCATGTCAGGATGTAGGATAGTGTATGGAACATCTCCATCCATGATAGGCTCAATGATTACCGGGAGAATGGAGGGGTAAGGCATCATAAGACTCTGAGCACGAGTTCGTACCCATTTGAGGTAAGGCTCAAGAGGGATGGAATTCTTGGGCCCCAATGTCTTTCTATCCACCTTGTTCAACATCCTCCAAGCTCGGATAAATCTCTGTCGAAGACCTTGATCGTTGTTTTCGTTGTCAAATACCAAACCTTGAATCAGCATCTCGTGCGGGCCACCCCTTCGGGCATAACCAAACTGTCTTAAGGCTAAGCATGGGTTGTAGGTGATACCTCCCCTAATTCCAAGTAAAAGGACATTAGGGAATTCTCCACAACGGTCGACAATGATAACATTCTCTTTGGATCAGGAGCACCAATGAATGTCTGAATGTTTGAGCGTCATCAACCTTTGTGACCACCTTGAACCATGCTCATTCTTTAATACAAATTGGGGAAGATGAGAAATAAACCATCTTGCCAAGAGAGGAGTGCAACACATAAGGACACTTCTTTTCCTCATTGTGCGAGTGTGAAAAGAGTGTAGGATATCTCCTAGCAATGTAGGCACCGGGTTAAGGGATATGAAGATTTTGACGGCGTTGACATCTATGAGTTGTTCAGAATTTGGGAACAAAACCATCCCATAGATGAGGAGAGCCACAATTTCCTCAAAGGCTTGCAAGTCCAAGGAATTCCAACAGCTTTGGGCTTTCTCGATCAAGAACTTTGCTAGGAACCCTTTGACACCACTCCTCGTTTCCCAATGAGTTGTGACATCAGATGAGTGCAAGTGTAGAGCTTGAGCAATCTCTTCTGGCTTTGGGTCTCTTTCCGTACCGTTGAAAGGTAGTTGATTGAGAATGGGAATCCTCAAGAGTTGGGAGAATTCCTCCAAAGTAGGCACAAGTTGATAGTCGGGAAATGTGAAGCAATGGTGTAAAGGATCAAAGAACTGAAAAAGCACTTTCATCATATCCTCATCTGTGTTGAAGGTGACCAAATTGAGTAGGCGACCATCTCTCTCGGTGAATGGAGAGTTTTCAAGAATCCTTGAAGCTAGCTCCTTATGTTGTAGAGGGATCCTTACAAGGTTGACTTAAATAGTTTTCCTGCGAAGTGAATCCATATCCTACAAAACAAGAACAAAGATGAATCCCAAAATCCTTGAAATGGTTAGTGGATGTATATGATGTTCATGATGTTATGTACAAATATGCATATACAAACAAAACAAACAAATCCTTAGTTTTAGGCTTGCATGGGGTTTTATAGGTAAGTACCCTCTTGAAGTTTAGTTGGCTCAAACCTGTCCTAGTAATAGTAACCAGGTTCTAAGGAGCTCAATATCACTGGATTGTTTCCTTTGTCATTGTTTCAGCTCAAGCCTCTTTAATGGCGACCTAAATATCCCAAGAAACCAACCATCAATGAATGTAGTATCGAGTATCTACCAACTTCGGACTGCACCAAAGTCGGTCACCTCACTACATCCTAAAGGGCAAGTTGGTCAAGTAAAGGTTCTAGAAGTTCATTAGTGCTTTATGACATCACTCAGCGGCCCCGTATTCTCTTTGATTAACTCAAAGGCTACCGGTACCCACAAATATGCCGCACTAACATAGATATTGCTTAGACCATGTCGGTATACCCCGTACAGTTTCCATAATGTATTGCTACTTACCTATATTGTATCCCAAATCCAGGTAGAGGATTCAAACCCAAATAAAGAACCATAATGTAAAGAATATAAGTCAAACAATGAAGGAAATTAAATGTGATCTAGCCCTAAGGTAACCCCACTTTTGAATTGTCCCCAGCAGAGTCGCCAGTTCTGTGATACGGTGGGAGAACTGACTTGAGGGTTTTGCGTTTAATCACAAATGTTACGGTTAGCAAGAGTCGCCACCGACTTTTCTTTTATCCAAAGGGAAAGGTGAAAAAGCACAGGAAAGACCTCTGAGATTATTTCTTGAGTTCGGGGGGTAGATTATGAAAAGGGAAGGTATTAGCACCCTTTTCATCCATGGTTTTCCATGGACTCTTAGTTACTTGCTAGATCACTTGCTTTTTGTTTGAAATTATGCTTTGTGTTTTTTTAAAGTATTTTGTAAAGAGGCCATTGTTTAGGCAATCTTTGTAATGATTCTCGTTCGTATGAATGTATACAAAGATGTTAATCTTTTGAAAATGTTTTCAATGTTTGTAAGATGTTTGAAAGTGTGTGTGTTTGTTTTTGAAAATAGCAAGGATGTTTGTTTTGAAATGGAGCAAGTAATTAGGAGCAATCTACCTACTCAAATGTCTTTCTTGTTCATTTTTCTTTTCCTTTGACATTGTTGTCTTACCATTGACTTGGTAAGCAACCCTATCTTTGGATGTTAACGGGACGGGCGTGGGTCATTGTATAACCATGATTAGCAATGTGGAAAGGTATCTTAGCATTCTTTTTTAGGGACTAAGATCATTTGTAAGGCAACTTTAGATAGCGTCATCGAGGGACTATGATCTTGTATTTATTTGTTTTTGCTAAGATACCTCACATGCGTAATATGGCCATTTTGTAAGGCAACCAAGTGGATTTTACCCTAGGGGTGCTTGTGTGCAAGTGTGTGTTTTCATGCTTGATTTTGTCTTGAATTAGGGTTTTCTACTTGATTGATTTTATTCTTTCCATACAAAACCTAATTACTAGCATGTTATGTAAAAGCGATAAATTGAGAAATTTAAAGTTACTACGCTATTACAACATTTATGGGAGGGGGGTTGTTGTACCCCAAAATTTTCCCTCTCATTTATCAAGACTTTTCTCACAAAACCTCTTGGACTCAAGACAAGATTAGGGTTTGGTCAGCTCAAGACATCTCATCTTGCATTGATACCCCAAAATTAGGGTTTGAGTTTTCATAGGTATTTTTGGATCATCAGTGATTCATGTGACTTCCATACATCTTTTTGGACCCCTAAGATTGTTCATGTTAAGTTTTAAGCCTTGAACCACATTTTTGATCAGTCAATTGGACACTTGACCTAAAAATCAGCTGTATTGGGAAAAAAGTCAACCATGGCCAATTTACAGTCAAACTCCATAATTTTTGATCCACATCAACATTTTTAGACTTATATGTACCACTTTATCAAGTTTGGATCACAACTCCTCAAGAAATTTGATCAAATTATCAAAAGGGCAAAATGGTCAAAATTAAGGTTTTGACTAAGAAAGGGAAATTTCTGATTTTTAACCTAGTCAATGACCAATTTAGTTCAAATATGATTTAAAGGGTTCAATGGAATCATCTTGACGTAATTACATGGTTCAAAAGATCTCAAGTTCATTGGATTGATAGATGAATTTTACAGTCAACTGATCAAAAGTCAACTGTGCACTGAAAAGTCAAACTTTGACTTTTTGGTCAAAATCAAGTGTCAAGGGTCATAATCCATCAAGATATGTCAAAATATGAAACTTGTTCACCAAGAAATCCAAAATTGAAAATTAGGGTTTTAATTTGAAAAATTTCATAACTTAGAATTTTTCTAAGTATAAAATTTTTCTTATTTTTTCCCAACTTTTCACCACTTTTTCACCATGATGCATTTTGATTCAAAGAAAACTTCCAATATGAAAGTTGTATTCCTCCATGAAATATACAACTTTGCTTCACAAACTTTTCCCAAAAGATGCTTGGATCTCAAGTTATGAATTTGTGAATATAGGTCCATGAACTTCTTAACTTAGTGAAATTTTGCCCTAATTTAGGCAGGTTTTGGACCCAACTTCATGGACATTTTTCACCTAGTTCCAAGAGGTATCTCAGATTGAGTTTCAAAGATGGATTATATAGCACATTGCAAGCTTTCCAAAATGTCCAAGTACTCTCCAAGATCATTTTTGAGTAGGGAGAATCGAAGAAGGGAAGTTGGCATTTTCTCACTTTTGTTCAAGCCATTTTCACATAGCATCAAGTTGCAAATCACATATATGCTGGTTGTATCTTGCTTTATAGGTCCTAATCTTGCTATAAACTCCATAATTAAATGAAAACTCAGAAGCTAAAGTCTTTATTTTTGCTTTTGAAGCTTTACACAAGATGCATTTCCATTTTGGGTAAAAAGTTCACAATGCCATTTTCATAAAGAGGAGCTTTTGCAACTTTGTCAATCTTGAGCATTGAACATGTCCCTTTGGTGCAAGCAAACTCTACAGCTTTCAGGCAATGTGTACCAACTCATTTCAACCCTCAAGCAAGCCAGGACAAGCATGTAGCATTGGTCTTGTCACTTTACTTCAAATGCAAGAAAAGTTGCAAAAAGGTCCAAAGCTTGTACAGCTAGGAAGGGCTGACTTTGTATCATTTCTATACAAATATACAAACTTGTTACAAGGCATAACACGCTTGGATTGAACCTAAAACACTCTAAAACTCAAAAACACCAAAATTTTGCCCTAACAAAGAGTTTTCTGCAAAAGCACAGCCAACTCTCATTTGGCTCGTGCGTTTTGTGTTTAAACACTTCAAGCATCTCACACACATCATACCAAAGTAATCCAAGCCATCACCCTGGTTCTGTAACCCCTGTTTCAGCATCCACCATTTTCACTTTGGAAGCTTGCAGTTGGACTTGGTCAGAGAGTTTCAGCCATCCTCAGAGCAAGCTAAGCGTTGGAATAGGTTCAGGGAAGTTCAAGGAAGCTTAAACAATCACCAGGCCTCCATTAAAGTCCCTACATTGTCCTACAAAATCCAGCTGAAGGAGGTAATTTCTTAAACTCTATCTCTCTGAATAGGCAACTTCAAGCCACGATTTGTCAATAAAAATGTAGCCCTTATCATGATAAAGCTGTACATATCATTACTTTTCATTTATATTACTTGTGGTAAGAGAATTTGAAGATTGAAAATGCTGAAAACGTTAGGTCACGAATTAGGGATTCAAAAATTCTCTTTGATCTTTAAGAGTTAGGTTACATAATTTATATTGTTGGAATCGTGAGCTCAAATGCCACATGTTTCATGTTATGAGTTTTTGTTTTTGTGCAAGCATAAGAGAGATACAGTTTGAACCGGAAACGCGCGCAAGGAAGACTGGCCAGAGGACAGGGATGAAGTTCTGGGCTTTTGGGCACCTTGGGCCATTTTTTTGCTAATCACACCTCCCTGACTTGTTATTTGCACCCCCTGGCTGAACGTTTTATATTTTTTACATTTTCTTCATATTTTTATATTTAATACTTTCATTTATTTTTCTTAATGATAAAAAATACCAAAAAATGATATTATTATTTTCACACTTTTTTTTTATTATTTTCTCACATGAAAAATATTTTATTTTGATAAATAGAGTTTATTTTCTTAAATAACTTATAAATATATTTAAAAATACTTATATTTTTATTATACATTTTTTATATTCATAAATGGGTATTCTTTACACATACTTAATTTTTAATATTTACATATAATATTATTTATTATTTTCTTATACAGAAAATGTACAAAATAATAACATAAAGCATTATTTTCTTTTAATTTGAAAACTATGGTTTACCCCTTTCAAAAATAATTAATTTATTTCCTCCTTATAATTTAGGTTTAAATTAAATATTTTTCATACAAAAGTAAACAAGACATAAAAACATTTCTTTTGACATGAACATTGCATTGCATTTTAAATATTTGTCTTATATTTATTTAAATTCGCGCATATTCGATTTGGTTGTAATAATATAATTTAGCTTTATATTAGTGCAAGTCCCCATTCAAACTTGTATTCCCCCTCCCATAAAAATTGTTGTAATAGCTTAGTTTATTTTATGCAATTTATCGCTTTTATACCATGATTAGTAAATTAGGGTTTGCATGACAAGAACAAAAACAAAGCAAAATAGAAAACCCTAAATGCAAGACAAAAGCATGAAAATGACACACTTTGCACACAAGCACCCTTAGGGTTTCTCCCACTTGGTTGCCTAAAATAAAATAGCCATGTTACGCACGCGAAGTATCTTGGCAAAACAAAACAAATATAAGATCATAGTCTCTCGATGACGCTATTCAAAGGTTGCCTAAAACAAAATGATCTTGGTCCCTCAAAAAATGCTAAGATACTTGGCAACATTGCTATCATGGTCATACGATGACCCACGCACGTCCCGTTTACATCCAAAGATAGGGTTGCTTACTAAATCAATGGTAAGTAAACAATGTCAAAGGAATAAAAATGCACAAGAAAGACATTTGAGTAGGTAGATAACTTCTAAGTTACTTGCTCCATTTCAAAACAATCCTTGTTATTTTCAAAAATAAACACACACACATTTCAAAACATCTTACAAAACATTTAAAACATTTTCAAAAGACAAACATCTTTGTATACATTCTTACGAATGAGAATCATTACAATGATTGCCTAAACAATGGCCTCTTTTACAAAATACTTTCAAAACCACACCAAACACCATTTCAAATAAAACAAAGCAAGTGATCTAAACAAGTAACTAAGAGCCCATAGAAAACCATGGATGAAAAGGGTGCTAGCACCTTCCCTTTTCATAATCTACCCCCCGAACTCAAGAAAACATCTCAAAGGTCTTTCCTGTGCTTTTCTACCTTTCCTTTTAGATAAAAGAAAAGTCGGTGGCGACTCTTGCTAACCGGACATTTGCGATAAAACGCAAAACCTCAAGTCAGTTCTCCCACCGCATCACAGGGGTATACAATTTATGAATGGGGATTGCAATAATATAAACCTAATTAATCTATTACAACCAAATTTAATATATACAAATAATTGAAGAAATATATAAAGTACAAATGCAAATTGAAAGAAATGATTTTTGTGTTTGGATTTTTTTATATGAAAGAGGTTTTAACTTAAACCTAATTAGAGAAAAAAAATAATTAAATCAACATTAAATTAACTTAAATTGATTAAGAAAAGAAATTAATTAAGAAAATATTTTTGAATAAAACCCTAATTCTATTTAGTTGATTAAAAGAAAATAAGTTTAAAGAAAAAGTATTTTTTTGTATTTTTGTCTTGAAAGTAATATATGGTGTTGTGAAATATTTTTGGTCTTTTTTATATTAAAACAAATATATTTAAATAAATAATATACTATTTTTAATTTTAATTTATAAGGTAATTAGTAAAGATAAATAAAAGTATAATGAATAAAAATTATTTTTTTTGTGTTGAAAAAATATTTAAAATTATATCCAACATAAATCTATATTTTTTTATATTTTTTTTAATAATTTTTTGGTATTTTAGAAAATATATTTAAAAGAAAAAAATGAAATAAATAAGTAAATAAAAATAAATGGGCCAGGGGGTGCCAAAAGTAGGCAGGGAGGTGAGCTAGCAAAATAAAATTAAAAAAAACACTGCCAGGCCCAAAGGGCCCAGCGCCTGCAAAAAAATGTTAGGGAAACAGAAAATATGAAAAATGCAAAAGGGGGGGTTCAAATTGGTTCGAACCCTCGCCCTTTAGGTAAGAAATGACTTAGTACGTGCGTGCTTGCCACTAGGGTGGTTGTACATCCGTTTACTTATGTCAAACCATAAATATATATTAGAAACTGCTTCCTGAAGGCAACTTCGTCTTCAACCTCGCGCCTAGTCGGACCACCTGTATCTTCCTCAAATCTCCACAAAAATGGAAAGTTCAAACATGAAAGTTGCGGTGTTTCTTCCCACGAATCAAACCATATAATTTATGTAAGCTAAAAGTCAAAGATAAAAGCTAATTTTGCTGGCCCTAAATTAAAACCTAATTTTCTCAGAAATTTTAAATCCAAAATTCTCTATACACAGTCAATATAAATGGGAACTATGAACATGGTCAGCTTTAGAGCAAAGATATCTACATTTTTTCTTCACAAATCAGGATCAAATGATGCTTGTATGAAGAGATAGAAGTTTGAAAATTTACCTTTTGCAGCTGGAGTCGTGAATGGAGTTTGAGCAACTTTTGAGATGGCCTGAGGATCTGTTTAGATTGCCTGGACCTTCTTGAGTATATTCCAACTCCTACTTTGCCTTGAAAGTCCCTGAATCTCTCTACTCAAGTCAACCTGCAAGCTTGATATTTGAAAATGGTGGATAGTGATGGAGGAGTTACAGTCTTGAAACAGGGGCCTGGATTGCTTTGGTATGATGTATAGAAGGTGTTTGACTGATTAGTTTTCAAAGTGCACAAGTGGAAATGAAGATGATGAGTTTTGGTTCAAAACTGTGTATCAATGGTGTTCTTGAGTAGATTTATGGTTTTTGAGTGTTTGAGATAGTTTTAGGGAACTAGAATTCGTGTCTCATCTTGAAAATAGTGTATGTACTTATAGACAAGAGGTTTTGAGGCTTGAAACAACTCATAAATTGAAATCACATGTTATGGCTTGGTTACTTGTTTTTGAAGCAAAATTGACAAACATGGCTTCAATGTGAAGTACAAGGGTTTGCAGGGTGGTTAGAAGGTTGTAGATATGTTTCTTCTTGCTTTTAAATTCTTTTTAGTCATAAGCAACAATGTATGGAAGTGGTGACTTTCTTCCAAAAATGGAAATGCAACTTGGATAATGGCTCAAATGCTTGGACAATGGCTCTATCAGTTATGTAATAATTAAATTATGGAGTGATTAGCAAGTTTGAAGCCTTCAAAGCAATATTTGTACAGCATGCTTGGAGATTAGATCAAGTGTTCTTCACAAAATGACTTGTAATCCAAGTGATAAAACGCCAACTCCATCTCTTCGATTCTTCGTACTCAAGAATGATCTTACGGAGTTATTAGAAATTTTGTAAAGCTTGAAATGTGCTTTAAAACCCATTTTTGAATTTATTTTGAATATTACCCTTGGAACTATGTGAAAAATTGCCATGAAGTTATGAAAAATTATAACTTGAGATCCAAGCAATTTTAGGAGAGGTTGTGTGAATAAAAGTTGTATATTTCATGGAGATTTACAACTTTCATGTTTTAAGTTTCTCATGAATCATCTTGCATTATGATGAAAAATTGGCTCAAAGTTATGAAAAAACATGAATTTTCAGCACTTAGAAAAATTTCTAAGTTTAGAAATTTTGACTTTTCAAAATGAAATCTTGAATTTTTGATTTCTTGTTGAAAAAGTTTCATATTTTGACATGTTTTGATGGATTATGATCTTTGGCACTTGAATTTTACTAAAAAGTCAAAGTTTGACTTTTCAGTATACAGTTGACTTTTGATCAGTTGAGTGCAAAATTCATTTGTCAATCCAACGGACTTGTAATGTTTTAAATCATGTCATTAGGTAAAAATGATTCAATTAGACTCTTGAGGTCATGCCTTAAACCAATTGACCATTTTCTAGGTCAAAAATCAGAAATTGCCCTTTCCCAGTCAAAATCCTAATTTTGACCATTTTGCCCTTTTGTAGATTTGATCAAATTTATTGAGGAATTATGGTCCAAACTTTATCAAATGATACATATGGGTCTAAAATGTTTATGTGGATAAAAAATTATGAATTTTGATTGTAAATTGGCCATGGTTGACTTTTTCCCCTATACAGCTAATTTTTAGGTCAACTGTTCAATTGACTAATCAAAAGTGTGATCCAAGACTTTAAACTTGACATGAGTAATCTTGGGGTTCCATAATGGTCCATGAAAGTCATATAAAGCATTGATAGTCCAAAAATCCTTGTGATAAATCAAACCCTAATTTTGGCCATCAGTGCATAAGGAGGTGTCTTGAGCTGATCAAACCCTAGTGCAATCTTGAGCCTAAGGAGATCTTATGAGAAAATTCTTGATAAGTGAGAGGGAAAATTTTGGGGTACAAAAATATGATAAAGATATTTTCTCATATAATCAATCGCTTACAACTCTTGGTCATGTTACTCCCAATGATGTTGCTACTAACAAAATTTTAAGATGTCTTAATAGGGAATGGCAGCCTAAAGTTACAACAATCAAGGAAGCAAAAATTTAGTTACACTCGACATAACAATATTGCTTGGGAAGCTTCAAGATCATGAGAAAGAGCTCATAAATCTCAATAAGCATGAGAAAAAGGAAAAGAAGGAAAAACCAAAAGACACAGAAAAGAAGTTTATTGCATTAAATGCTTCAAGATCAAAGTCCTCCACCAATAACTCTTGTGTGAGTGATTCTAGTGATGATGATGAAAGCTCAAGTGAAGAAATGGGGTTGTTTGTGATAAAATATCATAGATATCTCCGAAAGAATGAAGTCCAACACTCAGACAAAAATATCATCAATTATAGAAGCCAATCAAAACCTTCAAGACAAGATGAAGGTAAGAAATCTAAATCAAGAGGATCATGTTTCAACTGCGGAAAACCCGGCCACTACAAACCAGATTTCCAATTGCTCATGAAAGACAAAGGAAAAGACAAATTCCAAAAGAGACCGAACAAATCTAGAAGAGCATACATTGCTTTTGATAGTGATAGTGAAGCCTCAAGAAAAAGTGACTCTCGTGACGAAGAAGAAACAGTCAACCTTTACCTCATGGCTCATCAAAAGCAGAAAAGCAATGTAAGTCACTATAAATATACTCATATTGATAAAAATGTGTCACATAGAATTACAAAGAGCTTTTGATACTCTACAAAATGAGGCTAAGGAAGCTTTTAAACGATTAACCTCAAATAAGAAAAAACTTCCATACCTTGAGCATAAAGTGTCCAAATCCCAAAAGGAATTGGAAGCTCTCAAGGAATCCATGGTAGAGAAAATTAAAACTAATAGCAAAGATGATAAGTTTTCTTGGCATGATTGGGATGGATGTGAAACTTTTTATATTTGGCAAAGAGAGGTAAAAAATATTAAAGCTAAACTTGACAAGGCTTTACAACCCAAAATTACTTTTAGCATTGATAGATCAAATTTCAGAAGTAGTATGATAAATCCATATAAAAAATACACTTATGAAATAAGAGATCCTCCAAGCAAAAGTAAATCACCCAAAACTCTAACTTGTTTATATTGTTGCAAAAGGGGGCACACCATTGGCAAATGTTGATTTAGGAGGTTTTTGATTCCTCAAGGCATTTTCAAATGGTTTCCAAAATACAACTCAAGTATCACTCACACACAAGGACCCAATAAAAATTGGGTACCTATTTCCCTTGTTTAAATTTGTAGGTGGAATGTCTTGAGACTACGGAGAAAAGATGGTTTCTCGATAGTGGGTGCTCAAGACATATGACGGGCGACATCTTCCTATTTTTTGACTTTGTGGAGAAAAAGAAAGGATTTGTCACCTATGGAGACATCAACAAGGGATCTATACTCGGTAAAGGTAGTTTAGGTAATCCCTCTTCTACTACTATCTCAGATGTCCTATTAGTTGATGGTCTTAAGCACAATCTTATTAGCATTAGTCAATCATGCGACAAAGGATACAATGTATCATTTTCAAAAGATTGTTTCATAATTGAACATAATGATAAGAAAGATGATGTGTTCAAATGATTGAGGGTAAACAATGTATACATGCTTGACTTGAATAATGTGTCCCTAATCGGAGCTAAATGTCTAGTCACCTTAAATGAGGATTCATGGTTGTGGCATAGACGTCTAGCTCACTTGAATTTTGATTTGTTAAATAAAGTTGTCTCAAAAGATTTAGTAGTCGGTTTACCAAAACTAAAATGTTCCAAGGATCACTTATGTGATGCTTGCCAAATGGGGAAGCAAACTAGAATCTCGTTTAAATATAAAAACATTGCTTCAACAACGAGACCTCTTGAACTTCTCCATATGAACCTTTTTGGACCATCTAGAATTAAAAGTCTAGGTGGTAACTACTATGGATTCGTTATTGTAGATGACTACTCAAGAATTTGTTGGACAATTTATTAGCTAATAAAAGTAACACCTTCCCGGCATTTGGAATTTTTTCCAAGTTTTCTCAAAACAAATTGAACATTAGCATAGTTACTATTTGAAGCAATCATGCTGGTGAATTTGAGAATGATCTCTTTGATAAATTTTGTGAAAAATACGGCATTGATCATAATTTTTCCGCCCCATGTACTCCTCAAAAAAATGGAGTGGTGGAACGTAAAAACCGTGTTTTAGAAGAACTCGGAAGAACTATGATCAATGAACACCGTCTTCCAAAATACTTTTGGGCTGATGCCATTAACACGGCATGTTATGTGTTGAATAGGGTTCTAATACGTCCTATTCTAAAAAAAACTCACTATGAACTTTTGAAAGGAATAAAACCAAATATTTCTCATCTTCGGATGTAAATGCTTTGTGTTAAATAATGGTAAAGAAAATTTAGGTAAATTTGATTCAAAAGCTGATGAAGGTATCTTTCTCAGATACTCTCAATCAAGTAAAGCCTATAGAGTATTTAATAAAAGATTACATATAGTTGAAGAGTCTATGCATATTTCCTTTGATGAATCTGATCCGAAATTAGTCAGAAAGGGTAGTGTTAATGATGGTCCAGGTGTATCTCGGAAAGCATAACTACAAGATCCCAAAGAAAATTACTCGAAATCTACCAAAATTGAAGAAGAGTTGGATCAAGTATCCGAAGAAAGAGGGGAAGATTATCCAAGCAACAAAAATGATCTTCCTGTGGAATAGAAAACCTCTAAGGATCATCCATTGACAAAATCATAGGAGATATATCAAAGGGAGTCCCACTCGCTCTAAGTTAAGTAACTCCTATTATCATTTTTCTTTCGTCTCTCAAATTGAACCCAAAACATATAAAGATGCCTTACTCGATGAACATCGGTTTTTATCCATGCAAGAAGAACTACATCAGTTAAAAAGAAATGAGGTTTCAGACCTTGTCCCTCCCTCCGCGAGATCATCGAGTTATTGGAACTAAATGGGTTTTTTAGGAACAAACAAGACAAAAATAGAATTATAACTCGCAACATTATATTAAAGCAGTAAATTGCAGAAATTAAAATCCTAAGCTATTACAACACTTTAGGGGATGGGGGATACAAGTGTACAAATGGGGGTGAAAAGCAATAAAAGTCCTAATTATTACAACCATATTGGAATAGCAATGAAAGAAAATGTATAAAAAAATATAAAGATAAAAAATAGCGCAAAAGAGAGAAAGAACAAGTCTTTCGATTCCTGCAGCATGGTCGAAGCATGTGTCCTTCGATTCACACATACCCCTTTTGTTTTATTTCGTTTAGACCTGAAAGTCAATGTGTTTGAAGTATGCACCCTTCAATTCACACACCCCTTTTGCTTTCTTTCATTTTTGGACTGTGAAGTAGTGTGTATCAAAGTCTGCATCCTTTGATTCACACAACCTCTTTTCCATTCGCTTGGGACTGTGAAACAGTATGGTTCGAAGCCATGCTAATATTGTTTTATGGTCTGTACAGGTTAGTTCTTCACATGTATTTGGACGAGAAAGAAAACAAACAAAAGGGTAGAAACGAAAACAAACAAAAAGTTGTCAACGATGCTTTAAACGAAAAGGTTTAAAGTCAGGAAGACTTACCTTGAATTTGGAGTTGGTGTTTTGAACTTTGAGTTAATGACCTAGATATTCTTGAATTCGAAAGAAAAGAACAGGGATATTGTGTTTCTTTGGTTCTGGATTCGAAAGCAAAGAAAAGAAGAGTTGTGTTTCTTTGGTTCTGGATTCGAAAGAAAAGAAACAAGTGTTGTGTTTCTTTGGTTTTGGATTCGAAAGAACATAAACAAAGGTGTGGGTTTTTTGGTTCTGGGTTTGAGAATGTGTTAAGTGTTCTCTCCTTTTTCTTGCCTTGCCAACAAATCTCTCTCCAGCCACTCTAAAGCCACTTCTATATGTGTTGTGAAATATCTTATTTAAAGAAGAGTTTGGCTAAGATTTGGGGGGGGGGGGGGGACAAATGAAATTTGAACAGATTGGGTATGCTGTTTTCATAGCTTTTTGAGGTGCAGCTCTTGTACGCCAATTTGGTGCAAATTAGGAGCAGCATAGAAGGACTGCTTTGCAGCTGTTTTGGAGTGTTATGGCAGCTTAGTCCAGGACGGTTTCATAGCAGTGCATCAGACTTGGGCTTGGCAGCATATAGGACTTCGTTCAGCAGCCTTCGACCAGACTCATCAAAAGACAAAACACCAATTGTATGTTCTTCAAATGGACCCTATGTATGTCCTTCGAATGGTCCAAATGTTGTTAGAACATAATTTGGTTTTACATCCCTGTAAGAGTTTTGATGATAACAACCACATGATATATATATATATATATATATATATATATATATATATATATATATTATATATATATATAATATATATATATATATATATATATATATATATATATATATATATATATATATATATAATATTATATATATATATTTATATATATTATATATATATATATATATATATATATATATATATATATAATATATATATATATATATATATATATATATATATTATATATATATTATATATATATATATATATATATATATATATATATATATATATATATATATATATATATATATATATATATATTTATATATATAACAAATGTGCTCACTAATAAAAATATATTTATATGCAGGAAGTTCTGATGTGAAAAAGATGTTTTGATGTAAGAAGCATAGACGATTTTCCAGAACATCACTAGAAGTTCTGATTATGCAAGCATAGAAGATGAGAGTACTATGATAGAATTAGACGCATCCTTCTTAGAAGCAAGTCTGTGTGACACGCTTATATGAAGAAGTTCTGTTACAACTTCTGAATACACAAACACTATGAAACATGATCTCTGATACTCTTATTTGTAAAGTTATGATACACGTAGTAAGGGACTCTCAACGGTAACATTCATCCTCTGATGTGAGAAGTTCTGAAGCATTACAATTTATCAATGCAATATCAAAAGTAACGGCTACAAACAGACAAGGATCTCATGGTTTGGAAAGTTCATTGATTCGTGTTATGAACATTCAAATAGCATCTTCTTTATGTCACTGTTTCATGGCCTATATAAAGAAGACAAAAAGAAGAATTCAATTGACAAACTGCTGCACACGTAAAAGAAAAGCATATTTACCCAGTTCTACCTAGCAATCTTAAGTTGTGTAATACATCACAATTGTGATATTGTTTTATTCAGAAAATATATTTGTACACACTCAACTATATTATTTTGTAATTCCATGAGAAAACCAGGTTGTGGTTTTAGACTCAAGAAGACTTTGGCAGTTGTCAAAGTAGATTTGTAATCAAGACTGATTAGTGGATTAAGACCACGTTGGAGAGAGGCGAAATCACCTTGACGGGTAGACTGGAGTAGTTTGAGTTCAAACGAAGGATAAAAATCATTGTGTTATTGAATTTTAAGATCCCAATTCAACACCCCCTTCTTGTGTTTTTCCCTTCTTCAATTGGTATCAGATCACCTGGATCTGGGTGCAAACACTTAACCGTGTCAGAAAAAGATCCATGGAGGAAAAACACTATGGTGGGACCAAGTTAGAACATAACCAAGTATTTTCAAGATGAGAAAGACATAATCAGAAGTTTCTTCCTAGCGTGTGATGCTGACCTTTGGGATATGGTAACAAATGAGTACATACATCCTGTTGATGAAAATGATCAGAAGATTGACAAAAAAACAATGACAGATCATCAAAAGAGGGACTTAAGAAATCATCACAAGGCCAAAACTATTCTCTTGAGTGCCATCTCATACTCAGAGTATGAGAAGATCACAAACAGAGAGACAACAAAGCACATGTTTGATTCCTTGATAATGACGCATGAAGGCAACAAGCAAATCAAAGAAACCAAAGCCCTTGGGCTCATTCAGAAATATGAAGCCTTCAAAATGGAAGAAGATGAAACCATTGAAACAATGTTCTCAAGATTTCAAATTCTGGTGGTTGGGCTAAAAGTTCTGGACAAAGGGTACTCAACTGCTGATCATGTAAAGAAGATCATCAGAAGTTTACCAAGGAAATGGAGACCCATGGTCACTGCTCTCAAACTAGCAAAAGATCTGAGCAAAATCTCTCTATAAGAACTTGTTAGCTCTCTCAAAAGTCATGAGATAGAGTTAGAAGATGATGAGCCCCAAAATCAAGGTAAGTCTCTCGCTCTGAAATCTAATAAATATAAAACGAAATTTTTGCAGGAAAAAGAAGAAGCAGAAAACTCTGGTGAATCCTCGTCACAAGATGACAAATTGTTCCTTCTATCTAGAAGAATCAATCAACTGTGGAAGCACAGGAAGGGGAAATCCATAAACTCCAGAAGAACATGAAATGACTCTGAACAATCTCCTGGATATAGAAAATCCAGTAACAGAAACATTACATGCTATGAATTTAATGAACAAGGTCACTACAAAAGCAACTGTCTAAATCTTCAAATAGAGAAACCTAAAAAGAAGCCCTCTAAGGAAAAGAAGAAAAGTCCTATGGCAACATGGGATGACTCTGAATCTTCTGAAGATGGAACAAAATCAGAAAATGAACCAGCCAATATAGCTCAAACGGACAACTTATCAGATGTCTCAGAATCCTCAGAATCAGAATAAGAATCAGAATTATACTCAGAGCCAGAAGAGGTATTTTCTAACTTTTCTAGATCTCAATTAGAAGAGAGTCTGTCAGAAATTCTAGAAAGATATCAGAAACTTCGAGTCATAAACTAGAACCTGAAAAAGGATATAGTTTCTGACTCTGAAGAAACTAAGACTCTGAGATTGGAAAAATCTGAGTTGAAATTTTTTTCTTCAAAACTTGAAAATGAATTATAAAATACTCAAAAGGAAACCATCTCAGAAGTTCCAAGTAACCCTGATAAGATCATAAAGTAATATGATCATAGCTTTCAGAAATTCTTCACTAAAAACATAGATAGAAGCAAGACGGTTTCAATGATCTATGGAGTTAGCAGAAATGGAAGAAAAGGTATAGGATACAAAGGTAAAGTATCCCAACCTAAGAAATTTAAGGATTTGGTTATTAAACACACTCCTCTTTATTCTCACTTCACTTCTGGACAAACACATGATATAAATTATTCTAGTAAGGCGCTTTATGCTAAACCAAAATTCAAACAAAATTTTAGAAACTCTAATAATCATGGAACCAAAAAGATATGGGTACCAAAGAATAAAATCATCTATGTTGAAGATATTCTAAACAGCAAGGTTGAAACACCAGTCCTAACACCTAGATTTTGGATGCTCTCTACACATGGATGGAAGAAAGTGTATGTTCCAAAGCATGGAATTTAAAGGATTCGGAGGTTTCAAAGCAATCAGAAACAAAAGGTTATTGGCTCTGGAACTATTGGGAACGGTAATAAGAATACCACATCAGAAGATCTCTAAAGAATATCAGTTGAATCTATAAGAGGATGTCACACCTTCTTAAGCAACTTCCTACTTTTTGATTATTGATAAAAAGGGGGAGAATAAAAGATATTTTGACTCCTATCAGAAGTTGACTCCTTTCAGAAGATCTTCAGGGAAGTTTTTTATTTTCTCGTTATCTGAGTATTCTACTCAGGTTTTTTTTAATTCTTTGTTCTTTATATTCCATCAAAATATACAAGTTTTTGTCATCATCAAAAAGGGGGATATTGTTAGAACATAATTTGGTTCTACATCCCTGTAAGAGTTTTGATGATAACAAACACATGATATATATATATATATATATATATATATATATATATATATATATATATATATATATATATAAATAAAAAATATGCTCGCTAATAAAAATATATTTATATGAAAGAAGTTCTGATGTGAAAAAAATGTTCTGATGTAAGAAGCATAGACGATCTGCCAAAACATCACTAGAAGTTCTGATTATGCAAGCATAGAAGATGAGAGTACTATGATAGAATCAGACGCATCCTTCTTAGAAGCAAGTCTGTGTGACACGCTTATATGGAGAAGTTCTGTTACAACTTCTGAATGCACCAGCGCTATGAAACATGATCTTTGATACTCTGATTTGTAAAGTTATGATACAAGCAGTAAGGGACTCTCAACGGTAACATTCATCCTATGATGTGAAAAGTTCTGAAGTTTTACAATTTATCAATGCTATATCAAAAGTAATAGCTACAAACAAACAAGGATCTCCTGGTTTGGAAAGTTCATTGATTCGTGTTATGAACATTCCAAAAGAATCTTCTTTATGTCACTGTTGCATGACCTATATAAAGAAGACAAAAAGAAGAATTCAGTTGACGAACTACTGCACACGTAAAATAAAAGCATATTTACCAAGTTCTACCTAGAAATCTTAAGTTGTTTAATACATCACGGTTGTGATATTGTTTTATTCATAAAACATATTTGTACACACTCAATTATATTATTTTGTAATTCCTTGAGAAAATCGGGTTGTGGTTTTAGACTCAAGAAGACTTTGGCAGTTGTCAAAGTAGATTTGTAATCAATATTGATTAGTGGATTAAAACCTCGTTGGAGAGAGGAAAAATCACATTTACGGGTGGACTGGAGTAGTTTGAGTTTAAACGAACCAGGACAAAAACCATCATGTTCTTTCCATTAAGTTTTAAGATCCCAATTCAACCCCGCTTCTTGTGTTTTTCCCTTCTTCAAATGCATGTTCTTCAAATGGACCATATTGTATGTCCTTCAAATGAACCATATTGTAGGTTCTTCAAATCCACCAAATTCATGTTCTTCGAATAGGCCACCAAATATGTGTTCTTCGAATCCACCAAATTCATGTTATTCGAATGGACCTTTTGTATGTTCTTCGAATCCACCAATTGTGTTTCATAGTGTAGAAACTATGTGTGTTGAAGGGTTTAAAGGTGGAACCGAAGTAAGCATGAAGGAAGCCAAAGTCCTGTGTATGCTAGCATGAGGGAAGCCCCTGCCTTGTGGATTAAAGCAAGTATGAAAGAATCCATTTCTTAGTGGATCAAAGCAAGCATGAAGGAAGCCACTGCTTTGTGAAATCGAAATAAGCATGGAGAAAGCATGAAGGAAGCCATTTCCTTGTGGATGCTAGCATGAGGGATGAAGAAGTGAAAAACACAAGAAGGGGGGGTTGAATTGTAAAACTGAAAATCAATGCAATGAACAAGATATTTTTATCCTGGTTCGTTTGATCTCAAACTACTCCAGTCCACCCGTCAAGGTGATTTCGCCTCTCTCCAACGAGGTCTTAATCCACTATATTCAACTGAATATTACAAACTGCTTTAACAACTGCTAAAGCCTTCTTGATGCAAACCACAACCCGGTTTGTCAAGGAAACATTTTCTTACAAAGAAGATAAATCTAGGTGTGAATGTTTTCTACAAAACTGTATCACAACTGTGATGTATACACAACTTAAGCTTATAAAACTGGATTGCTAAACAATGATTGAATAAGGAGATATGTAGTGTTTAGCAAACTGAGAGAAGGAAGATTATGATTAGCTTTTAGGCGTGTAAAATGTTGGAGAGCATTAGCCAATTCAATCTTCATAGTCTTGTTTATATAGCACTGAGATGTTGAACGTTGGAGCAATATTCTTGATTCAATGCTAATAACAAACTTTCCTTATCAAGAAGATCTTGTCTGGAATGAGGCCGTTGGTAATAATTTGCTTTCAATGCACAGTACCGTTGCTTACTAAATGCATGTTTTGGCTTGGCTCATTCTGACTCTGCTTAACTGCTGATGAACTGTTGTTTTATTTATTATCAGAGTGTTGAGCGCAGTTCTGTTCATCAAGCTTCAGCATACACATGAGTTGATCTTCTGATTCTGGTATTCTGATATAGCAACTTCTGATGCTGATGTCAAGAACCAAATTTCTGATGCTGATTAGGTGTGATCTTGCTTATACCTATCAGAGTTTCTGCAAATCAGAACGTAATAATTTAGGTAGCAAATAGTTCATACATGAATCATATAAATAATATATCTTTTCATTTTGTTATCATCAAAACTTAAACATAGGGTAGTAGATTCAAACTTTGTTCTAACAATCTCCCCCTTTTTGATGATGACAAAAACTGGATATTTTTAATTGAAAATAACGTGAAAAGGTATCAGAGAGATGTATCAGAGTAAGAGGTTATCAAAGATAAGGGATAAGAGTTGAGAGATACTCCCCCTGAGTTTATTGCTTCCCTTTTTGATTCCAAGAGTTCTTCAGGATCAGATCTTTTTTCCTTTCTTTGAACATCAGAGTATCAGAGTCTTTGACTATCAGAAGCTTTAGATCAACATATCAGAGCAGAGCTTCAGATCAGCGTATCAGAGCTTTTCTTGTCAGAGCTTTGCTTTGGGTCAGAGTATCAGAGCGGGTCAGAGTATCAGAGCTTTAGTCTTCAGAGTATCATAGAGCTTTCTTGTACCTGTAGACTTAAGCAAAACAGAAAACATATTCAAGTATATCAGAGTTAGAATGTTCTAGAATTTCTGTCTTAGTAATCTGTTATTATTTAAAATATCATTCTTGTTCTCCCCATTTTTGTCAACAATCAAAAAGTGTAAGTGATGTGCTAAAACAGTTAAGGCAGAAAAACTTGTCATATTAAAAGGTTCAGAATCAAACAAAACATATTAAAACAGTACAACAGATAATCAAAGAAAACATGAAAAAGACATGAATGAAAAACTAAGGTTGGGGAGGAAAGCGTGTGAACAGGTTCTCCAGCATGGCTTTGATCTGATCAACAGTCTCATTCTGCTTGTGTACCATGCTGACAACTGTGTCTATCTTGCTATCCTGCACATCCATCCTTTCTTTCATCTTCTGGTTGTTTTCATCCATCCTTTGTTGTAGACGCATGTCATTCAGCTTCAGCTCTTCCAGAGTCTGCCTGTCCAAGGCAGCTTGAGAAACATCAGAAGCAGGGAGCTTCTGAGAGCTTTCTGCAACATCTTCTGCTTGATTTGCTTCAGCTTGAATGGTCTTGTCTTCTTCTGGTTGCACCTTTGAAGCTAGCTGTTTCTCAGACCATGGCTCACTGTCCAGAGGGAGCACGTCTTCCTGTGGCAGCTAACTTTCAACTTCCTTCAGCAGCTTGCTGAAGTTCTGTTGTGCCTGCTCATAGTTGATATCCTGCAACTTGAGGGCTTCAGCACGTACCCAAATTCTGAATTGTGACCAGAGCTGGTCAGAGGCAGCTGGGTCAATCATACCAGGACAGACTTGCTTCAGAGAAGCAATCCACTGCTGCAAACCTGTTTCAAAATTCATAATACCAGAGCCAACATCTGGTTGTTTTGGTTTTGGGATGGCTATTTTATGTTTCAGATCAGCAAGACGGTCAAGGATTGTTAAGTCTATGAAGGTCTTGCTGGGGTTTTCGGTGGTTTGCTTGGGAGCTGTTTGTTTTGGAGATGGAGTGGGAGAATCAGAGATAATGATTGGACTGTTTGGTGTTTTGGGAGTATTTGGTGGTGTAGATTCTGATGAGGATGGCAGCTGGGCCATTGTGACTGTTGTTCCACATGGCAGCTGGATTGCCAGAGGTGATGGTTGAGGTGAATGAGGTTCAGAAGGTGGAGGAGTTGGAGTTTCAGAGTGATGAAACTCAGGTTGAGGTGATGGTGGATGAATTTCTGGTTGAGGAGAGGGAGAAGGAATTGCTGGTTGTGGAGAAGTTGTTGGAATTTCTGGTTGTTCAGGGATAAGAGGTTCTTCTGGAATGGATGAGAGAGGTTGTTGTTGTTCTGGTTCTTCAGCAGATTGCTGTTGTTCTGGTTGTGGAGAAGGGACAATTTGTAGTTCAGAGTTTGGATTGGAGGAGTGATCAGAAGTGTGTTGATCAATGTCAGACAGCACTTTGTCAATTGCTGATGTTGTTGAGATTGTTGGTTTGGGATGTTTGGTTCTGGGTCTTCTGAGTTGTAATGCCTCAGAAGGGTCATCTTCTGGTTTAGTTTCATCTATTGTTGGGATGGGGATTGAGATTCTATGAGAGGTTGGAGGTGGAATTGATGCTGGAATAGTAGAAGAATTTAAAACAGAAGCAGCAGATAAATTACCTCTTTTCTTGGGTGTCTGCTGGGATGATCCTTCTGAAGGTGCCTTCCTTTTCTTCGTCTTCTTCAGAGTCACTTCTGGTTGAGGTTGGTGCAGATCTTTGATCTTCAGATTGGGATATGTACCATCAACTTTGCAGCGTCCATATATCTGAGAACTACTACTGGCTTGGATTCTATCTCAGAGAATAAAGGAAAGTCACTCAGTGGGACTCTTCTGCTGGTGATATCAGCAATAGGAGTAGCGCTGGGTTCCTTTTTGATATTCTCTATCAACTTCATTTTCTTCAAGTTCTTCGCGTTCAGAGGCTTCCCAACCGTTGGTTCAATGGTGCTTAACTCTTGAGCTTCTATCAGATGCTCTATCAGCCTATTCTCAGTCAGAATATCTGATATAAACCTTCCAAAGGGTATCCAATCCCTCTTTGTTCTTTCTTCTTCCCTGGTTTCCTTCACGCTTGTTCTGGGGTGATTGAACAGAAGATGAGCCAAGTTGATTTTTACCTTCTGATTGATAAAGTAGATCAGAAACTGCTGATCCACATTTATGTAATCAGGGGAACTAGTTGGCTTCCTATGGTTAAAACACCCCAGAATTATCTTCGCCCAAACTCTGTGATGATCCTTCAGATCTTTGATCTTGCTGCTGGGCACCCCATGGGTGAAAATCCTTTCTGCTATAACGCCCACGTCAGCACATCTCTCAGCCATATCAATACAGCGGACGCCACCGCCACTGTAACCGATTAACCTTGCTATGTGATCCTCAGTGATCACAATCTTCTTCCCTATAATGTAGGAGGTGACTTGATGCGTTGAAGACGTCGCATGAATCCAGAACTCCTTGACTAACATAGGGAATGTTGGTCCAACCAACCTGTCAAAATACCTTTCCCATTTCTGTGCCCTAACTTCTTCTGTTAAATCAAAACCGTTTTCCTTCAGGCTTCCAAAATCAATGATCAATTCAGATAACACTTCAAGATTCTTCACAGGAGTGAGGAGTGTTCTGAATGGCACTTGATACTGTTCAGATGATGCTTTCTTCTGAGAACCTGCAGAAGCACTGCTGGAGGTTGCCATGTTCACACTTAGGGATTTTTTGAGAGAAACTGAGAAAAAGAGTTTGAGAGAGATGAACACAGAAAAATGCAGAGAATGGTTGAGAAATAGTGAGAAACTGTAAAAGATTAAAATGAGAGGTTAACGTGTTTAAATAGGGTTCAGAATATTTTGAAAGAGTAAACGTTTTTAAGAGAGAGAAATAAAATCATGATTACGTTTTAAAAACATGATTACTTTCATTTAATGCTTGCTGATTTTGGGGGATTTGAGAAAGATACTTAAAAACGGTTACCAGACATGTGTCTCAATGCACCCAATCAGTGTTTTGCCTTCTCAGAAGCGTGCACGCGTTTTGCTTCAGAGAATTGCTGATGATTGGATGACACTTGTTTGATGTAGTGATCAGCACGTCTGTCTTTGGGATTAGACTCTCAGATCTTTAGACTTGCATCTGATACAATCTGCATGTTCTATCTTTCTAAAAAGAGATTGATCAGAAGTTCACAGTAAAACAAATACATTCTGAAGATAAATATATGGAATTAAGACATTTTCACTCTGGGCAGATTTTCATGCTGAGATGTTTTAGAATGAAATTAAACCTATCTTCAGAAAGGGGTTTAGTGAAGATATCAGCCTATTGATGGTCTGTATCTATAAATTTTAAATTCAAAATTCCTTTCTGAATATAGTCCCTAATGAAATGATGTTTTATTTATATATGCTTAGCTCTAGAATGTAAAATGGGATTCTTACTTAAGCAAATAGCAGAAGTATTATCACAGAGTATAGGAATGTTACTCTCAAAAATCTGGAAGTCTTCAAGCTGACTTTTCATCCAGAGCATTTGTGTGCTACATCCTGCTGCTGCTATGTACTCAGCTTCTGCTGTTGATAGCGCAATTGTTGATTGCCTTTTGCTGGACCAAGAGATCAGATTTTCTCCCAGAAACTGGCAGCTTCCAGAAGTACTTTTACACTCCACTCTGTCTCCAGCAAAGTCAGCATCGCAGTAGCCTACTAAACTGTAATCACTAGATTTTCTATAAAACAAACCCAGATTAGTAGTACCTTTCAGATACTTTAAAATTCGCTTAACAGTTGTTAAGTGAGATTCTCTAGGATCTGATTGGAATCTAGCACAAATACAAACGCTGAATAATATATCAGGTCTTGAAGCAGTCAGATAAAGGAGAGAACCAATCATACCTCTGTAGACTTTCTGTTCTACATTTTTGCTTACCTCTTCTCTTTCCAGAATGCACGTGGGATGCATTGGAATCTTTGATGGCTTACATTCTGAGAGGTCAAATTTCTTCATAAGATCTCTGATGTATTTGCTCTGATGAATGTAAGTTCCCTCTGGAGTTTGATTGATCTGAATTCCTAGAAAGAATTTCAGTTCCCCCATGAGGCTCATCTCAAATTCTGCCTGCATACACTTAGCAAATTTTCTTCCAAGAGAAGGATTAGTAGAACCAAAAATAATATCATCAACGTAAATTTGACAGACTAAGATGTCATTCTTAACTGATTTACAGAATAAGGTAGTGTCCACCTTCCCTCTGGTGAATTCATTTTCTAACAGAAAGTTACTTAGCCTTTCATACCAAGCTCTGGGAGCTTGTTTCAGACCATATAGTGACTTCTTTAGTTTGAAAACATGTTCTGGATGTTTTGTATTTTCAAACCCAGGGGGTTGGTGCACATGAACTTCTTCTTCTATATAACCGTTTAAGAATGCACTCTTGACATCCATCTGATACAGAGTGATGCCTCTATTAACAGCAAATGAAATTAAAAGTCTGATAGATTCTAACCTGGCGATTGGAGCAAAGGTTTCTGTATAGTCTATCCCCTCTTGCTGACTATAACCTTGTGCAACCAGTCGTGCCTTGTTTCTGATGACTTCACCTTGTTCATTTAGCTTGTTTCTGAACACCCATCTTGTTCCAATGACGTTGAATCCTTTTGGTCTGGGAACAAGATCCCATACGTCATTTCTGGTGAATTGATTCAGCTCTTCTTGCATTGCCAGAATCCAGTCATTATCCAGAAGTGCTTCATCAATAGAAGAAGGTTCAATCAGAGACACAAGTCCCATGAGGGTTTCTTCAGAGTTTCTGAAGCTTGCTCTTGTTCTGATTGGATCTTCCTTTCTTCCTAAGATAGTATCTTCTGGGTGATCCAAGCTGCTTCTGGGTAATCTCTTCTGAGGTTGATCAGCAGCTGTTGTAGGATTGCTAGCAGTGCTCCTTTCAGACGTTGAAGGAGTGTCTGTGTTGAGAGCTTCTGATGACTTGTCTTCAGAACCTGTAAATTCAATTTCCATACCTGCAAAAACTTCATTCTGCTTTGACTTTTCAGAGTCAAGCTTATCATCAAAACGAACACTGATTGATTCTTCCACAATCTGTGTTTCTGTATTGTATACTCTGTACCCTCTTGAGCGTTCAGAGTATCCTAACATAATACACTTCTGTGCTTTAGAGTCAAACTTGTTCAAATAATTCTTTGTATTTAACATAAAACAGGTACATCCAAATGGATGAAAATATGAAATGTTGGGCTTTCTGTTCTTCCACAATTCATATGGAGTCTTTTCCAGAATAGGTCTTATTGAGATTCTATTCTGAATGTAGCACGCTGTGTTTATTGCCTCTGCCCAGAAGATCTTAGCAACGTTTGTCTCATTGATCATGGTTCTGGCCATTTCTTGCAATGTTCTGTTCTTTCGTTCTACAACTCCATTTTGTTGGGGAGTTCTAGGACAAGAGAAATCATGCAGAATGCCTCTGTCATTAAAGAATGACTCAAAATCTTTGTTTTCAAATTCTCCACCATGATCACTTCTGACTTTAATGATTCTAAGATCCTTTTCATTCTGAACTTGGTTACAGAAGGTAACAAACACAGAGTGTGACTCGTCCTTGTGTCTTAAGAACTTTACCCATGTCCATCTTCTATAGTCATCTACGATTACTAACCCATACTTCTTGCCACTGACTGAAGTAGTTTTAACTGGTCCAAATAAGTCAATGTGCAGAAGTTCTAATGGCTTAGAGGTAGAAACAACATTTTTAGATTTAAAAGAAGGTTTTGAAAACTTGCCTTTCTGACATGCTTCACACAGAGCATCTGAATTGAACTTCAAATTAGGAAGTCCTCTGACCAGATTGAGTTTGTTAATCTGAGATATTCTTCTCATACTAACATGCCCCAATCTTCTGTGCCAGATCCACTGCTCGTTGTTAACAGACAGAAGGCACTTTACATTCTGACTTTTTAGTTCAGAAAGTTTGATTTTGTAAATGTTGTTTTTCCTCTTACCATTAAACAGGATAGTCCCATCTTTCTGACTAACAGCTTTACATGATTTTTGATTAAAGATTATATCATAACCGTTATCACTTAATTGACTTATGGATAACAGATTATGCATTAATCCATCTACTAGCAGAACATTATTAATAGAGGGAAGATTTCCATTACCTACAGTTCCAGAGCCAATTATCTTTCCCCTCTGATTGCCTCCAAAGCCAACGTGGCCTCCAGGCTTAAGTTCCAGGCTTTGGAACATATGCCTTCTTCCCGTCATGTGTCGTGAGCAGCCAGAGTCCAGGTACCATGACTGGTGTTTCTGACTTGCTGCTAAAGATATCTGCAACATGTATTATTTTATCCTTAGGTACCCAGATTTTCTTGGGTCCTGATTTGTTAGTTTTACCAAAACTCTGGTTGAATTTTGGTTTCACAGAGTACTTACTGCTAGTGTATTTAATATCATGTGTGTGACCATACACAAAATGTGAATTTAGAGGAGTGTGTTTAATGGTTAAGTCTATGACATTCTTTGGTGTAGGAACCTTACCTTGGTATCCTATTCCTTTCCTGCCGTTTCTGCTAACTCCATAGATCATTGAAGCCATTTTGCTTCTATCTATGCTTTTAGCAAGGAACTTCTGGAAACTATGATCATACTCCTTGATGATCTCATCAGCGTTGCTGGGAGTTTCAGAAATTGGTTCCTTCTGAGAGTTTTGTAAAGTGTTTTCTAATTTTGAAATCTTATTTCTCAGCTCAGAATTCTCCAATTTGAGACTCTCAGTCTTATTAGAGTCAGATTCAAGATTCCTTTTCAGGTCTCTGAATTTAACTCTAATTTGCTGATACCTTTCCAGAATTTCATTAAGGCTTTCAGCAAGTTCAGCCTTGGTAAAATTAACAGCAAAGTTAGGAAATACCTCTTCAGTGTCTGATTCAGAGTCTGATTCAGAAGCTTCACTGTCTTCTGAAATATTAGCCATGAGAGCTATGTTGGCTCTCTCATCATCTGATTCTGAGTCAGCTTCAGACGAGTCAGAGTCATCCCATGTAGCCATGAGACTTTTCTTCTTCTCTCTTCCAAACTTCTTTTTGGGCTTTTCCCTCTGAAGCTTTGGGCAGTCACTCTTGTAGTGTCCTTGCTCATTGCACTCATAGCAGATGATGTCCTTGGTGTTTGGCTTTTTGCTACTTGAGGAGCCTTCAGATCTTCTGTATCCAGAGGAAGAATCTATCCTTCTGTATCTGGAAGAGGACTCGTTCTGATCAGATCTTCTGGGATTCCTGAACTTCCTTTGTCTTTGTTTCCACAGTTGATTTACTCTTCTGGAGAGGAGGGAGAGTTCGTCTTCTTCTGATGAGGATCCATAAGATGTTTCTTCAACTGCCTGCAAAACTTTAGACTAAGATTTTTTGTTAGATTTTAATGCTAAAGGCTTACCTTGCTTCTGAGGCTCGTCAGCTTCTAGCTCTATCTCATGACTTCTGAGGGAGCTGATAAGTTCCTCCATAGTGATTTTGTTGAGATCTTTTGCTAGCTTCAGAGTTGTAACCATTGGTCTCCACTGCTTGGGTAAACTTCTGATGATTTTCTTGACATGGTCAGCAGTAGAGTATCCTTTGTCCAGAACCTTGAGACCAGCTACCAGAATCTGGAATCTTGAGAACATTGTTTCAATGGATTCAGATTCTTCCATTTTGAACGCCTCATACTTCTGAATGAGCTCCAGAGCTTTAGTTTCTTTGACCTGAACGTTGCCCTCATGCGTCATTCTGAGTGAGTCAAAAATGTTCTTTGATGTGTCTCTATTGGAGATCTTTTCATATTCAGTATAGGAGATGGCGCTGAGAAGGATGGTTCTGGCCTTGTGGTGATTCTTGAAGTCACGCTTTTGTTGGTCAGACATTGTTTTTCTATCAATCTTCTGACCGCTTGCATTCACAGGGTGCGTGTATCCATCTGTCACCATATCCCACAGATCAGCATCATGTGCCAGAAAGAAGCTTTCAATTCTGTCTTTCCAGTAATCAAAGTTTTCTCCATCAAAGACTGGAGGTTTGCCGCTGAATCTGTCTCTGTCCTCATGGTTGTCATTGCTGGTGTGAGAATAGTTTCCTGCCATTGTATTTTTCTGACGCTGGATCTTGTACTGACATGGTTAAGTGTTTTAGCTCAGAACCAGGCGCTCTGATGCCAATTGAAGAAGTGAAAAACACAAGAAGGGGGGGTTGAATTGTAAAACTGAAAAACAATGCAATGAACAAGATATTTTTATCCTGGTTCGTTTGATCTCAAACTACTCCAGTCCACCCGTCAAGGTGATTTCGCCTCTCTCCAACGAGGTCTTAATCCACTATATTCAACTGAATATTACAAACTGCTTTAACAACTGCTAAAGCCTTCTTGATGCAAACCACAACCCGGTTTGTCAAGGAAACACTTTCTTACAAAGAAGATAAATCTAGGTGTGAATGTTTTCTACAAAACTGTATCACAACTGTGATGTATACACAACTTCAGCTTATAAAACTGGATTGCTAAACAATGATTGAATAAGGAGATATGTAGTGTTTAGCAAATTGAGAGAAGGAAGATTATGATTAGCTTTTAGGCATGTAAAATGTTGGAGAGCATTAGCCAATTCAATCTTCATAGTCTTGTTTATATATCACTGAGATGTTGAATGTTGGAGCAATATTCTTGATTCAATGCTAATAACAAACTTTCCTTATCAAGCAGATCTTGTCTGGAATGAGGCTGTTGGTAATAATTTGCTTTCAATGCACATTACCGTTGCTTACTTAATGCATGTTCTGGCTTGGCTCATTCTGACTCTGCTTAACTGCTGATGAACTGTTGTTTTATTTATTATCAGAGTGTTGAGCGCAGTTCTGTTCATCAAGCTTCAGCATACACGTGAGTTGATCTTCTGATTCTGGTATTCTGATATAGCAACTTCTGATGCTGATGTCAAGAACCAAATTTCTGATGCTGATTAGGTGTGATCTTGCTTATACCTATCAGAGTTTCTGCAAATCAGAACGTAATAATTTAGGTAGCAAATAGTTCATACATGAATCATATAAATAATATATCTTTTCATTTTGTTATCATCAAAACTTAAACATAGGGTAGTAGATTCAAACTTTGTTCTAACAAGGGAAACCCTTGCCTTTTGGATGCTAGCATGAGGCAAACCCTTGCCTTATGGATGCTAGCATGAGGGAAACCCTTGCCTTGTGAATCGAAGCAAGCATGACGATAACCAATTCCCAGTCGAAGTTTTGTGAAATCGAAGCAAGCTTGAAGATAGGAAATTCCCAGTCGAAGCTTTGTGAAATCGAAGCAAGCTTGAAGGAAGCCAAAATCCAGTCGAAGCTTGGGAAATCGAAGCAAGCTTGAAGGAAGCCAAAGTCTAGTCGAAGCTTGGGAAATCGAAGCAAGCTTGAAGGAAGCCAAAGTCTAGTCAAAGCTTGGGAAATCGAAGCAAGCTTGAAGGAGGCCAAAGTCCAGTCGAAGCTTGGGAAATTGAAGCAAGCTTGAAGGAGGCCAAAGTCCAGTCGAAGCTTGGGAAATCAAAGCAAGCTTAAAGGAGGCCAAAGTCCAGCCGAAGCTTGGGAAATCAAAACAAGTTTTCTCTTCTTCGATTTGATGCTTGAAAGCCCAATGTGATCCATGGGAACTATATGGGGCATTTAAAAGTCCAACTGTACTTGTGCAAACTTGAGTTTTGAAAATCTTTATTAGAAAAGTCTTGAAAAGAGAGAGGGCAAATTTTGGGGTACAACAGCTGCCCCTGTTCAATATTCTTAAACCTGAAAAGCGAGGATGGCACGTCGTTGTTGGTAGCTTGAAGGTAGAAGATGATTGAACACTAGAGTGCCCAGAAATTTGCACTCGACCCTGTGTTAGTTGATTGTGTGGGGAATAGGCTTAAAGATACCATTTGGAGAGATGATGGAGAGTTGTCGGAGATGGACTTATAAATGCCATCCAGAGTGACTGTTGGTAGAAATTGGAAGAATTATCATAATAAATATTTGTTCGATTTATAATGAAACATTTGATGTCTTGAAGGAAGTGTTTCTCATGTAGATATTTGCCCTGTCTTGTTTCGGGAATTGATCTACAATCAATTTGTTCACAGATAGTTGTCCTGTCTTGTTTCAGGTATTAATCTGGAACTTGTTTTTTGTTGGTTGTAGAGATGGTTGCCCTGGCTTGTTTCAGGAATTAATCTCTGGCCTTTTGAGAAATTATTGTGGTATTTGCCAAAAGAGGATTTTGTTGATTGCCTTTTCCTGCAAGGAAGAGGGTTAGTTGCATGCAGATGTATGCATTGCTTGATGATATTCTCAAAATAAATGAGATTATGCATTTATCATGTATGTAATATGATGTATGAATGTGAAAAATTTGTTGAAATGTATCTTTGCTTAGGAAAATAAATCCTTGACAAGTGCTGGGGAGATTTGGAAAGTTAAATCCCGGAATGCTGTTTGGGATGAAGAGTATGCACATCTTTAAAGCTTATTTAGAATGTTTCCACTGGGGATTCCCGTTTTGTTATTTGAGGAGAAATCCACTGAGGAAGATTGGCTTTGGCTTGAGAAATCTTTGTGGAGAGTGTTGATTTCTGCTTGGGGAAAAGAGTTTAGAAGTTTTAGTTGTCCATTGCTCTACTGGGGAGTTATCTCTTGATTGGAGAGAATGGAAGTTAACAACTTGTTGGGGATAAAGAAGTTAACTATTATCTGATCAGCTTTCAGGCTTTGCAGCAGCTCACTGGGGATAGTGGTAAACTCTACTGGGGAAGAGGAGCTTTTGAACTGTTATCTGGTCGGGTCCAGGTTTCAGCAATTCGAACTGTTAACTAGTCGGGTCCAGGTTTCAGAAACTCAAACTATTATCTGGTCGGGTCTAGGTTTCAGCAATTGAAGAAGTTAAATTATCATCTGGTCGGGTCCAGGCTTTAGTAACTTAAAATTGAGATTAACTGTTATCCGGTTGGGTCCAGGTTTTAGAAACTCAAACTGTTATCTAGTCGAGTCCAGGTTTTAGAAATTAAAGAAGTTAAACTATTATCTGGTCGGGTCCAGGCTTTAGTAACTTAAAATTGAGATTAATTGTTATCTGGTCGGGTCCAGGTTTCAGAAACTCAAACTGTTATCTGGCCAGGTCTAGGTTTCAACAATTGAAGAAGTTAAACTATTATCTGGTTAGGTCCAAGCTTTAGTAACTTAAAACTGAGATTAACTGTTATCCGGTCGGGTCCAGGTTTCAAAAACTCAAACTGTTATCTGGTCGGGTCCAGGTTTCAGAAACTCAAACTGTTATTTGGTCGGGTCCAGGTTTCAGCAATTGAAGAAGTTAAAATATTATCTGGTCGGGTCCAGACTTTAGTAACTTTAAATGGAGATTAACTATTATTCGGTCGGATCCAGGTTTCAGAAACTCAAATTGTTATCTGGTCGGGTCCATGTTTCAATAACTTAAAAATTGAGATTAATTGTTATTCGGTCGGGTCCAGGTTTCAGAAACTCAAACTTTTATCTGGTCGGATCCAGGTTTCCGCAATTGAAGAAGTTAAATTATTATATGGTCGGGTCCAGGTTTCAGCAATTGAAGAAGTTAAACTATTATCTGGTCGGGTCCAAGCTTTAGTAACTGAAAATTGAGATTAACTATTATCCAGTCGGGTCTAGGTTTCAGAAACTCAAACTGTTATCTGGTCGGGTCCAATTTCAGTAATTGAAGAAGTTAAACTATTATCTGATAGGATCTAGGCTTTAATAACTTAAAATTGAGATTAATTGTTATTCGGTCGGGTCCAGGTTTTAGAAACTCAAATTGTTATCTGGTCGGGTCCAGGTTTCAGCAATTGAAGAAGTTAAACTATTATATGGTCGGGTCCAGGCTTTAGTAACTTAAAATTGAGATTAACTGTTATCCGGTCGGGTCCATGTTTCATAAACTCAAATTGTTATCTGGTCGGGTCCAGGTTTCAGCAATTGAAGAAGTTAAACAATTATTTGGTTGGGTCCAGGCTTTAGTAACTTAAAATTGAGATTAAATGTTATCCGGTCGGGTCCAGGGCAGCAAATTTCTGAGAGAATGAAGTTAAGTGTTATCTAGTCGGGTCCAGGCTTCACGATAACTAATGAAATATATGAGGTCAATTTCTATTTTCTCGGATTCCAAGCTTCACAACCACTTGCGGAAGTTGACTGTTATCTGGTCGGATTCCAGACTTCACAGTATCCTACCGGGAAGGATGAAGTTGAACTTTTATCTGGTCAGGTCCAAGCTTCGCAGTAACTTGCTTTGGAGGAATGGAGTCAACTATTACCTGGTCAGGTTCTAGGCTTCACAGTCACTTTCGGGGATAGTAACGACTTCGTTGAGGATATCAATGACTATTCCGGGTATTAAAGGGTTTTGTCTGTTGATTTGTATTATTCTGGGGGATTCGTAGTTTTTTGGGGAGATGAACCCTGTTGAAGAAGGTATTTGACAAACTGCTGAGGAGGTGACTTATTTAGGTAGAATTGTGTAAGGATTTTCTTTTAAGACCAACTCACCTGGGGAGAGAGTTTTTGAGAGATTGGAACTCTGGCTGGAGGGTTGCATGAATCCAAATCTGTAGGGATAATTCTGTGGGGATATCCATGAACTTGGCCTTATGGGGTTTGTACCCTTATCCGTGAAGATTATTCTGCGGGGATAACCTTATAGAGGTGGCTCTGGAGACTTCAACGGGGATCACCTTATCAAAGATACTTTATGGGGATTTGTCATTGTCCATAGTAGTAAGTGTTGTAACGCTGCCAGACAATGTATGCTTGGGCGTATGTGACCCTTTGTTAGAATTCATGTTTAATGCCCTAAGTGATTCAGATGCAGACCTGCCCCTGGTTATTCAACACTTCTTGAGAGATTTCTTAGAATTTTGACTTGACTGCCATGCCATGCCCCCCTTGATTATGGAAGATTTGTCAATGGAAGTACTTTTCCATTTAAAGTGATTTTGTTTCTTGAGATAATTTTCGTTCATTGGATATTCGTCGTGGGAATTTCTCTGTTGTCAAACAATTAGCTATATGCAAACAACATTATTCAAGCAATGCAAAGTTTATGTTTGTCTTGAAGTTTTGAAAATGCATTTTTAGCAGATAAAAGAGTTTTGTAAGAATATGAATTGAACTCAAGATTTACAGTGAGCCTTACAGGAGTTAGGATACCTTTTGTAACAGTATTCTTTTGAACCAACCCATGCTTCAATTAGGACTTTTAAAGGGTTGTAATGTGGCCTGGTTCACGGTTTAAGAAACAAAGGATAAGGCTCAAAGTGTGTTTGTACCCACTTGTTCTTCATGATGTTCTCGAGTCCTAAACTCAGTTAATTGTGCGTTTGAACTCCTATTGAATCTGGAATGATATTTTGCTGATGGTTCGGATATTTGGAAGTTTGTTTGAGAAGGCAGTCATTTTTGCAACATTTTTCATGTTTGTCGAGGATTTGTAGCGACATCCTTTTGATTTATTGTCCCTATTTTTTAGAAGACTATTTTTTTTCTTGTTTTTGAGACTACAATCAGCGGGATGCCTCAGTTTTTCTTAAGTCTCCTTCATAGGTTTTGACTCAGTGGGCTTTTTTGTTTGAGGAATAATGGCTGCTTATTTTACAGGGAACCACCACTGTCTTTTAATTCAGAAGGATGTATGTGTATGAAGTGACAGCTTGTGACTGAACACGTATTTGAATTTACTGAGAAACTAACCCTGCCCCAGGTTTTGATTAATGGTTTCAATTTGTGTGAAAAAGAAAACTCCTACTTCTTAGGCTCAAAGGGGTTGACTAGGGATTATCTTCCCTATAACTCCAGTGTTTAGGAATTGAAAGAACGCTTGTACATTGTCAGCAAGTTCTGTCCAAAAGCATATTGTATGAGATTATGGCATTGTTTTCGTCATCCTCCCTCTAAAGGCTTGCAACTTTTAACGAGAATTGAATATCACGAAAAACAGGGAATACAAACACAGTTTAAATATAGTGAAGACGAATGGATTAATTCAAGACAAACATATGCAATGCATTAGTGAAAGTAACCAAAGTCTGACATAAAGATAAGTGTTTGAACAAACAAAAGAAATTATAATTCAAAATTCAAAATGAACTGGACGCTCTCAATGATTTGGCATGGGAGCAGTGATCACGTTGGGAGTAACAAGTGGATCAAATTCAATTTTTTTATTATCTATCAGGTCTTAAATCCTATTCTTCATAGCCCAACACTGATCAGTTTCATGCCCAGGACTGTTGGAGTGATACGCGCACTTGGCATTCAGATTGGACTTAGGTGATGAAATGTCTGGATTAGATGGTGGATTATACAATGTCACTAAGTTGGCCTTCAACAGATGTTATAAGGCTTGGGATAGCGACATGCTTATTCTCGTGAGCTGTCTTCGAGGAACTTCGAATTGTTGATTGTTATATGATTATCTTTGAGAAGGTGGAGGGTTGGAGATTAACACAACATTAACAGAGGACCGGGGATCCTTCTTGGTACGGGCCCTTGCCCCATACACAACATGTGTTTCCTTATTTCCAATGAAAGGCTTCTTTACAGCGTTGGACGTAGAAGCAGATGTCATGGGAATTTTTCCGCTCTTAATGCCACTTTCGACTCTTTCACCAGTCAGGATCAACTCGGTGAAACCAGACGAAGAACTGCCAATCAAAAGGTTGAAAAATGGGCTAGTTAATGTACCCATGAACATGTCAACTAGTTCTCTGTCAGACAGAGGAGGCTGGACACTTCCTGTAAGATCTCTCCATTTATGGGCATAATCTTTGAAGCTCTCACAAGAACCCATAGACATGCTTTGGAGTTGTGTACGGGTTGGAGTGAGGTCAATATTGTATTGGTACTGCCTGTAGAAAGCAGCAGCCAGATCCTCCCAGTTGCCGATGTTGGTTCCTTCCAGCTGATAGAACCATTCCGATTGAGTCCCCAATAAACTTTCCTAGAAGAAGTGTACCTACAAATTCCTATCAACGGTGTGAGGTTGGATCTTCCTGACATAAGACCTCAAATGCAGCTTAGGACATGAAACCCCGTCATATTTAGCAAATGCGAAAACCTTGAACTTCGATGGAATGACCACTCTAGGAACCAACCCTAATTCTTCGAAATCCAGACCAGTTACTCTTTGAATTTCCATGGCGTTGAGACGATCCTCTAGTTGTTTATACTTGTCGTTAGCAGGAAGATACTGTTCTTCAGCGTAGTCAGCCTCTTCTTCGTTAGACCCCAGACTGTGGTCCCTTTATTTTGTCTGATTGTCCCCCTCATTTGACGGAGTTGCAAATTCTAGAGCTTGATTTGCTGGTCCTCTGAACCTCCTTCCCAAATTCAGGACACCCATTGGTTTCTTTGTCTTTTTCTTCTTGTCTTTGATCATGAGAGTCTTCAGTTCCTCTTGTCCTTTAGCCAAAGCCAGGAATATCTGTTGTAATTGAGCATTCTTTGCTTGAAGACCCTTCATTGTTTGTTCCATATCCATCTTACTGAAATAAACAGTAGAAAGATAAGGAAAATTATTGTGGAAAACCTGTTTATGTTATGATGTATGAACATGCGTATGCAAATGATTTCAAGGAATTTAGAGGATTTAACTTTGTTTAGACAAAAAGAACAAACATCAGTTGCATTAATAAGTTCAAAATGATTACAGACATGCCTCTTGGGCTTATAATGGAGGAAATAAACACAAAATAAACTCCTAAGACAAAAAGGTCGAACGCATCCTCTTTAGCGCAATGTAGGTGTTCAAACTTCGCTCTTCATGAAGTTATCTTGTAAACTCCAAAACCTTCTTTTCACTTATGTAGAACTGAGTTTCAAAGGTGTCTCACTCTTCCTTTAGCTGAATCCAATCTCTTTGAAAATCTTCAAGAGAACCAGGCATGTTAGGATAAAGGACAGTATACAGAACATCTCCTTCGGCAACAGGCTCCATGATGATAGGTAAAATGGCGGGGTATGGCATAGTGAGACTTTGAGCACGAGTTCGGACCCACTTAAGATAAGGCTCCAAAGGAATGGAGTTCTTATGCGCCAATTTCTTGCTATCCACCTTGCTTACCATTCTCTAAGCTCGTATGAACCTATGACGATAGCCTTGGTCGTCGCCCTCATAGTCGAATACCAAACCTTGGATGAGTGCATCATGGGGACCATCTCTACGTGCATAACCAAACTGCCTTAATGCAAGAGAAGGCTTATAGATGATACCTCCCCTAATGCCTAAGAGTGGGACATTAGGGAATTCCCCACAACGGTCAATGATGGTAATGTCCTCCAGGGATCGAGTACACCAATAAATGTCAGAGTGTATGAGTGACATCAACCTTTGAGACCATGTCAAGCCTTGCTCATTCTTCAACGTTGATCGTGGTAGGTGCAAAATAAACCACCTAGAGAGTAAGGGAATGCAACACAAAAGAGTACCTCTTTTCTTCATGGTGCAAGTGTGGAAACAATGTAGAATGTCTCCAAGTAAAGTATGTATATGATTATGAGAGAGGAAAACCTTGATGGCAGTCACATCTATGAGTTGGTCCGGATTGGGAAATAGAACCAAACCATAGATTAGAAGGGCCAAGACATCTTCAAAATCTTGAAAATCCATATCCTCCCATAATGAACGAGCCTTCTCCAACAGAAACTTGGCTAAGAAACCCTTAACTCCACTTCTTGTCTCCCAATTTGTCACAATGTCAGATCTCTTCAAATGCAAGGCTTTGGCAATAACTTCATGCTTTGGAGTCTCCTCTAAACCGGTGATTGGTATTTGATCAAGCACAGACACTCCTAACAGTTTAGAGAATTCTTCTAATGTAGGCACCAACTGGTAGTCAGGAAAGGTGAAGCAATGATGCATGGGATCAAAGAATTGGAAAAGCACGCACATCATTTCTTCTTGGAAGTTTGAGGTAGCCAAGTTGAGAATTCGACCATATTTCTTGGTGAAGGAAGAATCTCCAGGCACCCTTGTTTCTAACTCTTGAAGTTGAGGATGAACATTTATGAAGTTGACTTGGATGGTATTCCTACGAACGAGAATCATGGCCTACAAAAAAGAAAAAAGATGAATCCCTAAGTCCTTGAAATGGTTAGTGAGAATGCTTATGATGTCATGTACAAGTGAACAAAGCAAACAAGTCTTTATATACAAATAATCATATACACACAAAGCAGACAAGTCCATAGGTTTAGGCTTGCACGGGGTCATAGGTAAGTACCCTCTTGAAATTTAGTTGGCTAAACCTGTCCTAGAAAGTAACCGGGTTCTAGGGAATCTCAATATCACTGATCTTTCTTCATTGGGCATTGTTGTACCCCAAAATTTTCCCTCCCATATTCCTCAAGATTTGTCAAGAATAATCTTCAAATTACTCAAGATTGCTCAAGAGATTGCACAGTCAAGCTACCTCCTAAGCCAACTGAAATTAGGGTTTTGGTTCTTTCAAAGAATTGGAGGTTTTCAATGGTTCAATCAAGTCTCATAGGCCTATATACATACCAAGTTTCAAGACTCACAGTACGAATTTGCACAGTCAAAAGCCTCATTTGATCCACAGTCAACTGTAGGGGCAAAATGGTCATTTTGCAGTCAAAAGTCAGAATTTTTTGCCAACATCTTATTTTGAGTCCACAATCATCATTTGATCAAGTCTTGATCATGATTCCACAAGAATGGCTCAAAAATCATCAAGATGCAAAAGTTACTATTTTTGGACAGTAGAAAAGTCAACTGTATCTTGACCAGGACATAACTTTTTCATGGTTCATCAGAAAAATTCCATCCAATTCTCATTTTGAAGGGGATGCAATTTCCTACAACCCATCTTCACACTCCAAGTCCTAGAAATGCTCTCATAAAAGTTATCAATTTATACATTATAGGTCAAATTCAAAAGTCAACAAAAATGCACTTTGAGTCAAAGACCATAACTTGATATTGGTAAATCCAAATGACATGGGAAAAAAGGCATTGGTTAGAGGACTTCAAGATCTTTCTAAAATGTCCAAGAACATGGTCATATGATCGAAATTGAGCAAGATATGCATTGGAGAAGTTGGGAAATTTTTAGGAATTTGCAAAAGTCAACTTTGCTCAAAACACTTTATTTTTGCTAATGGACCTCAAATCTCTTCTAGAAACTTCATCCATGGCCTATGCACGACCCATCAAGCTTAATTGAATTTATTTTCTTATTTTTTATTAATTAATTGGATTTTTAATCAATATTAATTCATTTAATTAATTTAAATTGTAGGAAAATACAAGATTTGGTTTTTCAATCTTTTTGTGAAGCAAATATGGTCAAGATATGCTGGCATTTTCGTGTACAAATCAAATATGCAAAAATCTCCAAATTTGGCAACCTTTTCCAATCATGAAAATGCAAAAAGATTTGATTTTCAATCAAATATCCAATCATCAATTCCATGGATTTTAGTTCAAGATTGTGACCTAATTTCATTCCTCTATATATATTCAAGTAAACCCTGATGCAAGACACGTGAGAAAGCTGCAGACAAAGCCATAGCCATATTGAAAAATTCCAAGAAAATTGCAAAACTGATTTCTATATTCCAGGGCGATTCAAAGTTATTTATTGATTCTAACACATTGCAGGAGGTCCCGGGGATAATTTGCAATTGAATTCACACGCTAAAGCTCAAAGAATCATCCCTTACAGAACCACGATTTGAAGCTTTTTTTCCAGAATCGTATTGTCTATTTCATGCGCATTTAACATGATTTCTTGTTTGTTTTTCATTGCTTGAATCCATATGAAGCTAATGGCATAAGTTAATTGAGTTATAACGCACAAAATCCAAAGATGCCATGAACAAGTTTTAGGGTTCATAAGCTTTGAAATTGGGGATTCCTAAGCCAGGAAAAATTGAGACCACTAAGACCCATGACTGGATTCGTAAGAACCAGACGAACACGATGGAACCCTCGCGAAATATTTATAGCTCTAATCGCTATTTTTCCTCGTATTATATTGTGGGGGTTAAAAACCCCCGCTATCTGATTTGTTTTTACAGGTACAAAGGAAGAAGATGAAGACGTGTTAGCATTTGGTTGGGCCATTTGAAAAGAAGCGCGCGTTTTTATAATCCCAGCCTATTGACTTGTTTTACATATATAATAATTGTTTGTTATTCTAATAATAACTAAAGCGTGATGGTGGAGTGGTTAGCATGCTGGCTTGGAATCATTGGGACCTGGGTTCGAATCCCAGGTCCCCCAAAATAATTATTTGTTCTTTTTCTTAACATGTTCTTGTGCAGCTCTCCAAAAGGGTACCCACCATGCATCTCAAACATCCATGCGCCATGTGGCTTCAGGCATCAATCCAATGGCCCAGATGGAAGGATCATCATACTCCCAGTCAACACGCCCCATGGTTGATCAGGAAAGTCAAATGAGGCTGGAAACAATTGGGCCCCAGAATTCCCAAACTTACCTCCTAAATGGGCCAACACCCCCTGGGTTCTTTTTTTTTCTCTTTATATTTTCTATTTATTTATTTAACTATTTTTATTATTAATTATTATTATTATTATTTAATTAACTCAATTAACTTTTTCATAATAAAATTCAGAAAACTAAAAAATGTAATATTTTTATTATTATTATTATTTATTAATTTCACCTTTAACTTATTATTTTTGTAAATAAATATAATTAACTAACTTAGTCTTAATTAGGTCAAATTTGATATTTTTGCAATAAATAAAATCAACATAGAATTAGGGTTTTTACTAACTTGTGACTTTTTTTATTTATTTCCTTGAGACATTAAAAAACTCAAAAATATTTCTTTTTTACTAATTAATTAGTTTTAGGCCTAATTTAATTAAATGCAAAAAGGACAAAAAACTTCTTTCTTTCTTAAAAAAGGGTCAAAACCCTAAGGACTTCTCCGATTCAATTTTCTCTCGCGCGCATGTTCATTCTTGATTAATTTTTTATCCGTATTTATGTATTTGCTCCGAGGATGTAATAGCTTTAATTAGGACTTTTTATCGCTTTCTTTAATTTCCCGCAATTTACTTTTCAAGGGTTATGTTTTTGGCGATGTAAATACCCGACGCCTTGTAATAGCTTAGTTTACTTTCCCGCAAATTATTAATTGTTAGATGTATGTTAATTAGGCTATGCATGACAAGACTTATCTCTGAAATTAAAATCAACCCGTAGCTCACCATAACATGTACAAAGATAACATAGCTGAAAATTGACACATTTGCACATGCCACTCCTAGGGTACGCCTCACTTGGTTGCCTCGACGTGGTCAATGAGTATAGGGTGTTTTAGAGGTCGCCCTCTTGTCTAAAGATCCAAGTTGCCTCGAAATGGTTGCCTCAGATAAAAAACGATCTAAGACATTAGGGTTACCGCTAAGGCGTCCTACTATTGCTTTGGTGACCACATGCCCCTATAATCGAATTGACTCGAATAACTCTAATGACGGTGCTACCTACTTCTCAATAGTGGGATAGTACTGTCTAAAGGACATTTACACAGCTTAATTTCTTTTGAGTAGGTAGATTTCTCCTAGGTACTTGCTCTTTCAAAACAAAAAATACTTTTTGCACCTACACTTTTCTGACAAAATTTTTCAAACAAACACTTCATACACTCTTGAGGACTGATACAAGAGTTGAAACGAAGTTTTCAAACAAAACTTTTCAAAACCCACAAACACAAGAAAAGCAAAACATTTTTGAAAACATAGTGAGCAAGTACCTAAGAGCCCGTGGATAACCACAGATAGAAAGGGTGCTAACACCTTCCCTTTCTATAATCTACCTCCCGAACCCGAGAAACATCTCGAAAAGGAATTTTGTTGTGCTTTTGTCCTTTCCATGTTGGAGAAAATAAAAGACGGTGGCGACTCTTGCTTACCGTGACATTTCGCAAACCAGCATTAAAAAACAGTCAGTTCTATTTCCCTCGATCACAGGAATTGTCTCAGCATAATCAATATTTTCTTGTGGACGAGATATCCCAAAATTCCGATCTCAATGAGTGTAGTATCGAGTATCAACCAATCTTCAGCTTTACACCAAAGTCGGCTATCTCACTACTTCCTAATGGCCAAGTTGTTCAATTAAGGTTCTAAGGTCAGTTAGAGCTTCATGACACCGCTTAGCGGCCCCATATTCTCCTCGATTCAACACAAGGAATATCGGTACAAACAAATGCGTCACACTAACGTAGCCATTGCTTCAACCATATCGGTCTACGCTGTACAGTTTCCACAATCTATTGCTACTTACCTAAAAGGTTCCCCAGATCTGGGTATAGGATCAATACAAACCCAAACAAGGACCCATAAGTGTAAAGCAATCAAATCAAACAAAGAAAGCAAATAAATGTGATCTAGCTTTTAGGTAACCCCACTTTTAAGTTTTACTCTCCAGCAGAGTCGCCAGTTCTGTGATACGGTGGGAGAACTGACTTGGGTGTTTTGCGTTTGATCGCAATTGTTGCGGATAACAAGAGTTGCCACTGACTTTTCTTTTATCCAATAAAGGAAAGGGTGAAAAGAACAGGAAATACCTTTAGATATTTTTTCTTGAGTTCGGGGGGTAGGTTATGAAAAGGGAAGGTATTAGCACCCTTTTCATCTGTAGTTATCTATGAGCTCTTAGTTGCTTGCTAGATCACTTAAAAATGCTTTGTTTGAAATTTGTTTTGTGGTGTAAGTTTGAGAATATTTTGCAAAATGCCTTTGTGGCGCCTAACTTTATAATGATTCTCGTCTCTATAAGAATGCATACAAAGTGTTGGTTTTTAAAATAGTTCAAAGATATGTTTGTTTTTTGAAAGTGTAAGTGTTGAAAATGATTTCCGTTTGTGAGCAAGCAACTACGAGCGTCCTACCTACTCAAAAGGTCTATGTTATTTTCCTCCTCCTTTAGATGTTTCTACCTTACCATTGATTGTTAAGAAGCCCCATCGTTGGATATGAAGGGACGAGCGTGGGTCATTGTATAATCACAGAAGGCAACTTATGTGACGTTTCAACAATTTTCGTAAGGGACTAGATCGTTTACCAGAGGCAACATCGAGGGACATTGAGGTACTACGATCTTTTTATCGAGGGTCTTTGCTAAAACATCCATATTTGATGGACATGACTATTTTCCGAGGCAACAAGCGAGATTACCCAAGAGGTGCACGTGTGTGAATAATGTGTTTGATTGCATACATTTTTGTCTTTAATTAGGGTTGTCTACTTGTTGATTTTAACTCTTGCCATACACACCCTAATTACTAGCATATTATATTAAAGCGGTAAATTGCGGAAATTAAAATCCTAAGCTATTACATCACTTTAGGGGATGGGGGATACAAGTGTACAAATGGGGTTGAAAAGCAATAAAAGTCCTAATTATTACAACCATATTGAATAGCAATGAAAGAAAATGTATAAAAAATATAAAGACAAAAAATAGCACAAAAGAGAGAAAGAACAAGTCTTTTGATTCCTGTAGCATGGTCGAAGCATGTGTCCTTCGATTTACACACACCCCTTTGTTTTCTTTCGTTTAGGCCTGCAAGTCAGTGTGTTTGAAGTATGCACCCTTAGATTCATACACCCCTTTTTCTTTCTTTCGTTTAGGAATGTGAATCAGTGTGTATCGAGGCCTGCATCCTTCGATTTACACAACTTCTTTTCCTTTCGCTTGGGACTGTGAAACAGTATGGGTCGAAGTTATGCTAATATTGTTTTATGGTTTATATAGGTTAGTTCTTAACATGTATTTGGACAATAAAATAAAACAAATGAAAGGGTAGAAACGAAAACAAACAAAAAGTTGTCAATGATGCTTGAAACGAAAAGGTTTAAAGTCAGGAAGACTTACCTTGAATTTGGAGTTGGTGTTTTGAACTTTGAGTTAATGCCCTGGATATTCTTGAATTCAAAAGAAAAGAACAGGGGTATTGTGTTTCTTTGATTTTGGATTCGAAAGCAAAGAAAAGAAGAGTTGTGTTTCTTTGGTTCAAGATTCGAAAGAAAAGAAACAAGTGTCGTGTTTCTTTGGTTCTGGATTCAAAAGAACAGAAACAAAGGTGTGGGTTTTTTGGTTCTGGGTTTGAGAATGTGTTAAGTGTTCTCTCCTTTTTTTTGCCTTGCCAACAAATCTCTCTCCAGCCACTCAAAATCCACCTCTAGATGTATTGTGAAACATCTTATTTATAGAAGAGTTTGGCTGAGATTTGGGGTGGGAAAACAAATTAAATTTGAACAGATTGGGTATGTTGTTTTCATAGCTTTTGAGGTGCAGCTCTTGTATGCCAATTTGGTGAAAATTAGGAGTAGCATAGCAGGACTACTTTGCAGTAATTTTGGAGTGTTGTGGTAGCTTGGTGCAGAACTGTTTCATAGTAGTACAACAAACTTAGGCTTGGCAGCATATAGGACTTTGTTCAGCAGCCTTCAACCAGACTCATCAAAAGACAAAACACCAATTGTGTGTTCTTCGAATGGACCCACTGTATATCCTTCGAATGATCCAAATGAATGATTTTACAATGGACCATATTGTATGTCCTTAGAATGAACCATATTGTAGGTTCTTCGAGTCCACCAAATTCATGTTCTTTGAATAGGCCACCAAATACGTGTTCTTCGAATCCACCAAATTCATATTCTTCGAATAGGCCACCAAATGTGTTCTTCGAATCCACCAAATTCATGTTCTTCAAATGGAACTTTTATATGTTCTTCAAATCCACCAATTGTGTGTGTTGTACCCCAAATTTTTTTCTCTCATTTATCAAGAAATCTCTCACAAGATCTCCATTGAATCAAGACTGCACAAGGTTTGATTGATAGTTGAATTTTAGTCAACTGATAAAAAGTCAACTGTACATTGAAAAGTCAAACTTTGACTTTTTGATCAAAATCAAGTTTCAAAGATTACAATTCATCAAGATATGTCAAAATATGAAACTTTTTCATCAAGAAATCGAAAAGTCAAATTTCATTTTGAAAAGTCAAAATTTCTAAAACTTAGAATTTTTTCTAAGTGTTGGAAAAGTTCACTTTTTTTATAACTTTGAGCCAAATTTCCACCATGATGCAAGGTGATTCAAGAGAAACTTCCATCATGAAAGTTATAAATATCAATGAGATCTAAAACATTGTAGGGCATAACTTTTTCTATAAATGATTATATTTCAAGTTAAGATTTTGTGAAGACATGTTCATGAAACTTAAAAGACTTACTGAAATTTTGCCCTAGTTAGGAAGGATTTTGACCTAACTTCATAGCAATTTTTCACCTAGTTCCAAATTGAATTTTCAAAAATGTCCAACATGAAGGTTGTAGAAGATATGACAAGATTTCCAAAATGTCCAAGAACTCATTGAGATCATACTTGAGCTAAGAGAATTGAAGGCAAGAAGTTAGGATTTCAAACATGAATTACAAGTCAATTTTGTGATAAACACTTGATCCATTCTTCAAGCATGTTGTACAAATCTCACATTGAAGGCTTCTAACTTGCCTTTTACTCCATAATTAAATTCTTTTACAACTGTTAGAGCTTTAATCCAAGCATTCAATGCATTGTCCAAGCTTAATACCATTTATGGAAGAAAGGCAACATTGCCATTTTGGAAAAGTGGCTTTAATCACAAAGTCCACTCTTCTTGAGCCTCTAAGTTGTTGTTCTGAACACACACAACATGTATTCTTAGAAGAAACATGTTTAAAGCTTCTAAGCCACCCAATAAACCAGGTACTTGTGCATTAGAACCACATTTTTCAAGCTTTCTTCAAAAACAAGCAAAAATCCACAAACATGTGAATTTGAATTATGATCAACTACAAGTATCAAAACCATTTTCTTATAAGTAGAGATACTATTTGCAAGCTAATACACGAGCTCAAGCACCTTGAAACTCTCTCAAACAGTTACAAGCCAGAAATTTCCCAAAAACACCATTGATGCCCAGTTTCTGACTTTGAACTTGTAACTCACATTTCCCTCGTGCGTTTTAATTCATAATCAATCACAAAGCTTCTATACATCAAATATAGCCCATCTCCATCCCAGTTTCACAACTGTAACTCCATCTCCATCATCTTCCAAACTCAAAAACAAGGCTCTGCAACTGGACTTCTCCAGCACGATTCAGCCATCCTCATTCTAAACTAATCATTGTATTAACCTCCTGGAGGTTCACTGAAGCTAACCTGATCACCATAACTCCTTGAAAGCAGATCATTTGCAAAACACGAATTCCATTTTTAAGGTAAGTTTTCTGACTTTTGAAATCTTCATATAGGCATTGTTAGCTTTCCATTTTCAAAGACAAAATGTAGATATCATAGCCCTGAAGATGACCATGTCCTTAAAATTCATTTATATTGCTTGAGTAGTGAGAATTTTAAGTCTGAACTTTCTGAAAAAGTTAGGTCAGAATTTGGTACCATTAGAAATTCTCATTCATCTTTGATTTATAGCTTATGATATTTATATGGTTGGATTCGTATGGAAAAATGGAGCAACTTTCATGTTTACATTTTTCATTTTGGATGAGAAATGAGCAAGTTACAGGAACCATGGCTGGAGGTTGAAGATGAAGTCATTTTCAGGACTTGATTTATGTTATGTATTTATTATTTCATTTAAGTTAATGAATGTACAACCACCCCAGTGGCAAAGGAAGCGCACATTTATCTCAAGGTCATAGTTTCAAGTCCCAGCGTTGCCTTTTTTATTTAATTTTTAATATTTTTCTTCTTTTTTGCCAGCAACCATGCGCGCTTGGGCCTTAAGTCAGTGGGCCTTACCTTTTTGCCTTACAAAAAATTGTCATGTTACGCATGTAGGATATCTTAGCAAAAAAAAAATCAAAAAATACAAGATGGAATAGTCCCTCGATGACGCTATAAATGTTGCCTTTCAAAATGATCTTAGCGCCTCAAAGAGAAAAGCTAAGATATCTTATAACATTGCTATCACGACTATATGATGACCCACGTTCGTGCCTTTACATCTAAAGATAAGGCTTCTTACCAAATCAATGGTAAGATAGCAATATCAAAGGAAGGAAGAAATGAAAAAAGACTTTTGAGTAGGTAGATTATTCCAAGTTGCTTGCTCACTTTCAAAACAAAACATCCTTGCTCATTTTCAAAACAAACACCAAACACTTTCAAAAACAAACTTTCAAAACATAAAATATTTTCAAAAGTCCAACACTTTGTATACGTTCTTACGAACGAGAACCATTACAAAGTTTGCCTAAACGAAGGCGCCTTTTTAAAATACTTTAAAAACCACCAAAAAAACACACTTTCAAACAAAAGCAAGTGATCTAGCAAGCAACTAAGAGCCCATAGATAACTATGGATGAAAAGGGTGCTAATACCTTCCCTTTTCATAATCTACCCCCCTAACTCAAGAAATAATCTCGAAAGGTATTTCCTATTCTGTTCAACCTTTCCTTTATTGGATAAAAGAAAAGCCGATGGCGACTTTTGCTATCCGCAACAATTGCGATCAAACGCAAAACATCCCAAGTCAGTTCTCCCACTGTATTCCAGAACTAGCGACTCTGTTGGGGAAAAACTTAAAAGTGGGGTTACCTTAGGGCTAGATCACCTTTATTTTTCTTTCATTGTTTGACTTCCTTTCTTTACATCTTGGTTCCTTGTTTGGGCTTGTTTTAAATCCACTACCCGGATTTGGGATACCTTATAGGTAAGTAGTAATATATTATGGAAACCGTGCAGGGTATACTGACATGGTCCAAGCAATAACTATTTTAGCGTGACACATTTGTGGGTACCAGTAGCCTTTGAGTAGTATAGGAGAATACGGGGCCGATGTGTGGTGTCATGAAGCACTAACTAACTTTAAAACCTTTACTTGACCAACTTGGCCATTAGGAAGTAGTGAGATAGCCGGCTTTGGTACAGTCCAAAGTTGGTTGATACTCGATACTACGATCATTGAGATCATACTTATCGGGATATTTCGGTCGCCATGAAAGAGGCTTACGCTGAAACAATGCCCGATAATGAAGATCAGTGATATTGAGATCCCTTAGAACCCGGTTACTATTTCTAGGACAAGTTTGAGCCAACTAAACTTCAAGAGGATACTTACCTATAAGACTCCATGCAAGCCTAAACCTAAGGACTTGTTTGCCTTGTTTGTATATAATTATTTGTACATAACATCATAATTATTCTCACTAACCATTTCAAGGATTATTGGGATTTATCTTTATTCTGTTTTATAGGACACGACTTCTATCCGCAGGAATACTATCCAAGTCAATCTCGTAAGAATTCCTTCTCAACTCAAAGATTTAGCATCAAGGGTCCCTGAGAATTCTTCATTCACCGAAAGACATGGTCGCCTCCTAAACTTGGTTACCTTTAGCACTGATGAAGACATGATGAAAGTGCTTTTCCAGTTCTTTGATCCTCTACATCATTACTTCACTTTTCCTGATTATCAGCTTGTGCCTACTCTAGAAGAATTATCTCAACTCTTGAGGATTCCCATTCTCAATCAACTACCCTTCAACGATACGGAAAGAGATCCAAAACCTGAAGAGATTGCCCGAGCACTACACTTGCAACAATCTGATGTTACGACTAATTGGGAAACAAGGAGTGGTGTCAAAGGCTTCTTAGCCAAGTTCTTGTTTGAGAAAGCTAAATATTGTTGGAACTCTTTAGACTTACAAGCTTTTGAAGAAATCTTGGCCTTCTTATCTATGGGATGGTTTTGTTTCTAAACCCTGACCAACTTATAGATGTAAATGCTGTCAAAGTCTTCATGTCTCGTAATCCAGTGCCTACTTTGTTGGGAGATATCCTACATTCTCTCCACTCTCCCACTATGAGGAAGAGAGGGATCCTCATGTGTTGCACTCCTCTCTTGGATAGATGGTTTATTTTGCATCTTCCCCAGTTTGTGTTGAAGAACGAGCAAGGTTTGAGGTGGTCCCATAGGTTGATGATGCTCAGGTATTCAGATATTCATTGGTGTTCTCGATCCTTGGAGAACGTTATTATCATCGACCGTTATGGGGAATTCCCTAATGTCCCTTTTCTTAGCATTAGGAGAGGTATCACTTACAACCCTTGCTTAGCTTTACGACAGTTTGGTTATGCCCGAAGGGATGGTCCTCATGAGATAATCATCCAAGGAGTGGTATTCGACTACGAGCACGACGATCAAGGCTACCGTCAGAGGTTTATACGTACTTGGAGGATGGTAAGCAAAATGGATAGTAAGACAATGGGACACAAGAATTCCATTCCCATTGAGCCTTACCTTAGGTGGGTACGAGCTCGTTCTCAAAAACTTGTGATGCCTTATCCCTCCATCTTACCAGTTATCTGGAACCTGTGGTTGAAGGAGATGTCCCGTACACTGTCCTCCATCCCGACATGCCTACTTCTCTTGAAGACTTGCAAAAAGGTTAGATTCATCTAAAGGATGAATGAGATACCTTAGAAGCTCAATCCTATGCTAGTGAGAAAAGGGTCTTGGAGCTTACAAAGCAGCTACTTGAAGAGCAAAGCTTGAACGCCTACATTGTGCCGAAGAGGATGCGTTCGACCTTTTTATCCTAGAGATTTATGTTGTAAGCCCAAGAGGCATGATGTAATCATTTTGAACTAATTAATGAAATTTTACGTTTGTTCATTCTTTGTCTATACAAATTTAAATTTCAAAAATCCTTGAAATCATTTGCATACACATCCTCCATACATCATAACATAATAGGTTTTCCATAACAGGTTTCCTTATCTTTCTGCTGTTTATTTCAGCAAGATGGATCTCGAGAAAACAATGAAGGACTTACAAGCACAAAACTCCCAGTTTCAAGAGACTCTGCTAACCCTATCCAAGGGGCAAGAAGACTTGATGACGTTTCTAGCAGCTAAAAAGAAACCAAAGAGGAAAGCCCTAGTCAACATGGGAAGAAGATTCAAAGAGTCAGTCCGTCAGATCCCGGTAGTGGAAGACTCATATGAGGAAGATGAGAATCAGATTGGAGAAGCTAGGAGTACACAGGCTGGGTGTATCAATGATCAAGTGTATGATGGTGATGATTATTTTGACGAGCAGTATCCTCCTGCCGATGTAAAGTACAAGCAGCTAGAAGACAGATCGAAGGCCGTTGAGATTCAAGCCATCCCCGGTTTGGATTTTGATGATTTGGGTTTAATCTCGGGGGTTGTTATTCCCCACAAATTCAAGATACTAGTCTTTGCAAAATACAATGGGGTTTCCTGCCCAAAACTTCACCTGAAATATTATGTGCGCAAAATTCAACCGCACGCCACTGATAAGAAACTCTGGGTTCACTTTTTTCAAGAAAGCTTGGCTTGGACGCAACTAGAGTGGTTTTACCAATTGGATGGATCCCATATCCATACATGGGAAGACTTAGCCACCGCTTTCTACCACCAATACCAGTATAATGCCAACTTGGCGCCAACAAGAGTTCAGTTGCAAGACATGACAATGGGGAAGAATGAAGGGTTTAAAGAGTACACCCAAAAGTTGAGAGACCTTGCTAGTAAGGTTCAACCACCTTTGACTGATAGGGAGAACATTTATATGTTTATGGGCACTTTATCTGGTCCATTCTTAAACTTATTGGTTGCCTGCTCTTCATCCGGTTTCACCGAGTTAATCTTAACCGGTGAAAGGGTTGAAAGAGGCAACAAAAGCGGGAATATTCCCATGGCATTTGCCTCCACTTCCAATTCTGTAAAGAAACCTTTTGTCGGGAATAAAGAAGAAAATGTTGTGTATGGGGAAAGGGCCCGTACCAAGAAGGATGACCACCAGTCCATTAATTCCGTTCGAATTTCCAATCCAACTCCTGCTCAATGACCATCTGCCAATGATCAACGGTTTGAGAATCCGAGAAGAAAATTCACGAGGATAGGCATGTCACTATCCTAAGCCTTAAAACACTTGTTAAAGGCTAATTTGGTGACACTGCATGATCCTCCGGCTAATCCAGATACCTCTTCACCAAAGTACAATCTGAACGCCAAATGTGCATATCACTCAAGTAGTCGCGGGCATGAGACTTACCAATGCTGGACACTGAAGAATAAAATTTAAGACTTGACAGACAATAAGACCATTGAACTTAATCCTCCTCCAACTCCGAATATAATTACCGCGCCTATGTCAAATCACGGCAAGGGTGTCAATGATGTTGAAGATACACTTTTTGTTTCCTTCGTCGAAGACTTGACTACTCCGTTGAACATCATTAAAAAGAATCTGTTGAAAGCTGGGATTTTCCCTGGCTGTGTGAAGGAATGTGTTTGTTGTGCCAAACAACTCAATAGATGCATAGGGCTGAAGGAAGGCATTCAACGCCTAATGAATATCCATGAGATCCTATTCTAGAAGACTCTGTCCGCCAAAATTTTGACCAATAAGTGTGAAGATCTCTCCATCATAACCATCTCAAATAAGCCTCTTGAGATCTCCTCCAAGAGTCCTATTAGGATTTCAAATGAACCAGTTATTGCTCCTCTGATAATTACCGCTCCCAGACCAATCCCGTACTCTTCCAACAAAGCCGTGCCATAGAACTATGGTGCTGAGGTGTTTTACCATGGGATAAAGCAAGACGATTAGATTGAAGAAAACAAAGATGGTGACATTGGTGACATCACTGGCTCAAGTAAGGTAACCAAAACTGGGAGATTCTTTTCACCCAACATCTCACCACCATTTTTTTCAAAGGCACCTGTCTGCATCACTGCTGCTAAGCCAAGTACTGATACAAGGGGAAAGGAGAAAGTGGCTGAGCCTGCTGAGATGGAAATACCCGCAAAGGACATTGCTGACGGAGAACCTTCTGCTCGTGAAATGGATGAGATCTTAAAAATTATTAAAATGAGCGATTTCAAGATTGTGGAGCAGTTGGGGAAAACCCCTTCCAAGATTTCCATGTTATCTTTGCTACTTTGTTCCAATGCTCATGCTCGAGCATTAATCAAGTTATTGAAGAAGGCTCATGTCCCTCATGAGACCATGACTGACCAGTTTGAAAATTGTGTGGCAAGCTTGACTATCGATAATGGTTTGGGGTTCTCGGATGCTGATCTGACACCACTTGAGAAGAACCATAATAAAGATCTGCACGTTTCTGTTGAATGCAAAGGGACTACCTTAGCGCACGTTCTGGTTGACATTGGTTCTTCCTTAAACGTGCTACCCAAGGGGGCGTTGGACCGTTTAGACTGTGAAGGATTAGTTTTGAAACCAAGTGATATTATTGTGAAGGCTTTTGATGGGTCCAAAAGGACAGTTCATGGAGAGGTGGATCTTCCAATCAAGGTGGGCTCACATATTTTCAACTCTACTTTCTACATTATGGATATTTGTCATGCCTACTCCAGTTTATTAGGTCGCCCTTGGACCATGGAGTTGGTGCAGTAATGTCTACTCTTCATCAAAAGCTCAAGTACCTGGTTAAAGGAAGGATTGTCATTGTCTGTGGTGAGGAGGAGTTCATGGTAAGCCACCTCAACTCTTTCAAATACGTGGAGATGGATGGAGAATTTATAGAGACCTCGTGTCAAGCTTTTGAAGTTATGCCACTAATGATTTCTACTGCCAAATGTTCCTCTGATGCGTCCAAAGCTGTTAAGGTTGTACCAAAGATGGTTTCATTCAAAGATGCTCGTGCTGCAGTCGAAGAAGGAAGCTGTGATACTTGGGGACAACTCCTCGAGATCCCATTAAAAGTAGACAAATGTGGTTTGGGTTTCACCGCCAAGGCTCAAAAGGAAGTGAGGCGCGCTCGCGCAGGGAAGCCCCCTCCCTGTATTGGAAGCCACGAAGTTAATGTTGTAGGTGATTCTGATGATGAGTGTGCATTTGAAGATTAGGTGTATCCTACTACAATGAAACTCAACAATTGGCACGCAAATGACTTCATCCCCATCTCCTTCATTGAGGAGTAATCACTTATTTATTGCTTTTTATTAATTCAAGAACATTTTGTCTATAATATTAAACAATGACTTTTAAGCCATGTGCCTGGCCCGGGGCACTTTGGTCCATTTTTCAAGGGTTTTATTTATGTTCGTCTTATCATATGATCATTCAATACAAACTATTGGACTCTTTTGCATTCAAATCTTTGTGCTCATTATCTTTCTTTTTCTTCAAATACATTTCTCAAAATAGCCATGTATCTTACATGCACACACGCACACACTCTTGCAGGTCCTCATCCACTCTGGATCTTATTGCCAATGACTCTACTATTGCTAACTATGACTTCGAATGTCCAATTAACCAAGCCTAAGACGAAGGCGAGGAAGATTGTGAAATACCGGGAGAACTAGCCAGACTTCTACCTCATATTGATGTCTTGCTCGATAACACTGCTCGACATAAAGTCTTCTCTTTCATAGATGGTTTCTCCGGCTATAATCAAATTAGGATGGCTCCCGAAGACATGGAGAAGACCACTTTCGTTACGCAATGGGGCACCTTTTTCTAAAATGTCATTCCGTCCGGGTTGAAGAATGCAGGGACAACATATCAAAGGGCTATGGTAGCTTTGTTTCATGATATGATTCATCATGAAATAGAGGTATATGTGGATGATATGATTGCAAGATCAAAAACTAAGGAGGAACATCTTGATCACCTGTACAAGCTATTCGAGAGGCTGAAAAAGTACAAGATGAGGTTAAACCATAACAAGTGCATATTTGGAGTACGATCTGGAAACCTTCTAGGTTTTGTTGTCAGTGGTAAAGGCATCGAAGTCGATCCTGCCAAGGTAAAGGCCATCTAAGAAATGCCAGTCCCCCACTCTGAAAAGGAAGTTAGAGGATTCTTGGATCTTCTTAACTACATCGCTCGCTTCATATCTCACTTGACTATTACTTGTGAGCCAATCTTCAAACTCTTGAAGAAAGATCAAGTAGTCAGATGGAATGATGAATGCCAAGTTGCCTTCGACAAATTCAAAGAATATCTGCAAGAACCTCCTATTCTCATGCCTCCAGTTGAAGGAAGACCCTGGATCATGTACTTGACAGTGCTAGACAACTCTATGGGGTGTGTTTTCGGCCAACATGATGAGTCTGGCCGAAAAGAGCATGCTATTTACTACCTGAGCAAAAAGTTTACCGACTATGAAACCAGATATTCACTACTCGAGAAAACTTGCTGCACTCTGGAATGGGCTGCGCGCCGGCTAAGAAAATATATGTTGCCTCATACCACTCTATTGATTTCTAAGATGGACCCAATCAAGTACATCTTCGAGAAACCTTCTCTTTCCAGACGGATAGATAGGTGGCAGATAATCTTATCTGAGTACGACATTAAATACACAACACAAAAGGCCATCAAAGGAAGGGCACTAGTAGATCATTTGGACCATTAAGCTATTGATGATTATCAGTCTATGAACTTTGACTTCCCGGATGAGAACATCATGCTAGTAACCGACTGCACGAAACCTGGACCGTATGACGGACCTGAACAAAGATCCCAATGGACTATGGTCTTCGATGGGGCTTCCAATGCCTTGGTAACAGAATTGGTGCTATAATCATCTCTCCTGAAGGTTACCACACTCCTTTCACTTCCAGATTATGCTTCGATTGTACGAACAATATGGCTGAGTACGAAGCATGCATTTTAGGTCTGAAGGTTGCTATTGATTTGAGGATCAAGCATTTGAATGTGTTTGGGGATTCCTCTCTAGTGATTATCCAAGTAAAAAGAGATTGGGACACTAAGCACCCTAATCTCATCCCTTACAAGGAGCTTGTTCTATCTCTGATTCCTTACTTTGAAGAGATCACCTTTGAACACTTCCCTAGGGAAGAAAATCAGTTAGTCGATGCTTTGGCCACCATGTCTTCGATGTTCAAGGTCAGATGGGACAAAAAAGCTCCTATGATTACAATTAAGAGATTTGACGAACCTGTGCACTGCTTTGAGCTTGACACTGATACAGAAAAGTCATGATACCATGAGGTGAAGAGATACCTTGAAGCACAAGAGTATCCCGAAGGAGCATCCATAAATAACAGAAAGTTCTTACGAATATTTTCATCCAAATTCTTCCTAAGTAACAGAATATTGTACAAGCGCACCCATGAATCTACTCTACTCTAATGCATGGACAAGAAGGAGGCAGAGGAAATTATGGAAGACATGCACGATGGTCTCTTTGGCACTCACTCTAGCGGACATACTATGACAAAGAAGATCCTGAGAGCGGGCTATTATTGGTCGACGATGGAGACTGATTGCCATCAAAACTCAAGGACTTGCCACAAATGCCAAATCTATGCTGACAAGGTCCATGTGCCTCCTATCCCTCTGAACATCATGACCGCTCCGTGGCCATTTGCAATGTGGGGCATTGACATGATTGGAGAGATCAAGTCCACCGCTTCCAATGGATATCTCTTCATTCTAGTCGCTATTGATTATTTCACCAAATGGGTCGAAGTCGCCTCATTTGCCTCATTCACCAAGAATATGGTAGCCAGATTCATCAAACACATCCTCATCTGCCGATATGGTATCCCCGAAAGGATCATCACTGACAATGGGACTAACCTCAACAATGCTATGATTACCGAAATTCGCACTCATTTCAAAATCAAGCATCACAGTTCTTCTCCTTATAGACCAAAAATGAATGGCGCAGTGGAAGCGGCCAACAAAAACATTAAGAAGATTATGCAGAAGATGGTAGTGACCTACAAGGACTGGCATGAGATGTTACCATTTTCTCTTCATGGATACCGTACTTCAGCTAGGACATCAAGTGGGGAAACTCCATTTTCTTTAGTCTATGGCATGGAAGTTGTTTTGCTAGTAGAAGTTCAGATTCCCTCACTAAGGATTATGAATGAAGCAGGCCTAGCCGAAGACGAATGGATTCAGACAAGATTGGATCAGTTGCACTTGATCAATGAAAAGTGATTGGCTACTGTTTGTCACGGTCAGATGTACTAAAGACGTATGATCAAGGCCTTCGATAAAAAGATCAAGCCTCTAGTATATCAAGCTGGTGACTTGGTGATAAAACATATCATTCTTTCGCAAAGCGACCCCAGAGGAAAATGGACTCCCACCTACAAAGGGCCATTTGTTGTCAAGAGAGTTTTCTCTGGTGGTGCCATGATGCTGACTACCATGGATGGTGAAGACTTCCCACATCCTGTGAACGCGGGCATAGTTAAAAAATACTACGCATAAGAGACTCGCTAGGTTGACACACCTAGGCAAAATAAGGGCATCCCGACAAACCAAAAGGTTTGAGCAAAAATTAGGGATATATGCAAAATATTTTACACCTGGCAAGTTGAAAACCCGAAAGGGTGACTTGGGCAAAAATGGGTATCCTGGTGGGCTGAAAACCCGAAAGGGCGGTCCAGGAAAAAGTTAAGGATTGAAAGCGTATGACTATGTCCCGTGGAATCACCACAGTCGACTTTATTACCAAGGTCCGAGTTCAAGCAGTCCAAGATCAATCCAATCAACTCCTGTCAACGACAAGGGGAATTTTAAGACATTGGGGTAATAGTAGAGTTAGAATGCAATGAGATCATATCCACATGGCTATTTGTTTTTGTTTTAAATTTTTGTTTTCCTTTCGACGATTTCCTCTTACTAGGATCTCCGTCTCTTTGTACAAAAACGACTATTTACGGGAAAAATATCAATACAAATATACTTTGAAGTGCAAACTTTCTGTTTTTGTTTTGAATGCAAAATGTCCAATGACTAAAATTGAACGAACATATGCATGTGAACATAATTAAAACTATTTGGCACATGTGTCCTACTAAGCAGTACCAAGCATATCTTTAATGTATATGGAATATCCTCATAGAGTTGTTTCATTAACATTATCCCCACAAGGCCAGCTACGATAAAACTTTCCCCAGAGTTACCCACAAAATCTCTTTGCATAGGTTGATCCCCAACCAGAGTCTCAATCTCTTGATAACTCTCTCACCAGCTAGGTTGATCCTACAAGAAAAAGCCTTGTGGATCTCTTTCTAAAAAAGAACTTACCTCATCAGCAGTTCATAAATAGGGTTTATTTCCCCAACAAGGTTTATTTCCTCAACAAACAACAAATAACAAAGTTCCCCGGCATAGTCTATCCTCTCCAGCTTGAGTTTGTTGTTCAGACTATTACAAATTAGAGGTCCATAACCCCTAATCCCGAGTAAAGTCGTCAATAAAACCTTTACTATATCTAAAAGATACTATGAAGCCTGGACCTGACCAAATGATAGTACAATTTTCAAGCTACTATGAAGCCTGGACCCGACCAGATAATAGTACAACTTTCAAATACTATGAAACATGGACCCGAGAAGATAATAGTTTAACTCTTCAAGATATATAAGAATCTGGACTCAACCAGACTAGGGTTTAACTTCTTTTCCCCAGTAGAGTTTGCCTCAAACCCAGTAAGTTATTGTGAAGCCTGGATCTGACCAGATAGCAATTCCCCTTAGAAGTTTGTTATGAAACCTGGAATCTGACCAGATAAAAACTAAGTTCCAATCAAGTTACAGCAAAGCATAGACCCGACCAGATATCAGTTCAACTCTATCCCTTAAGACAAGTTTATTGTGAAGCCTGGACCCGACCAGATAGCAATTAACTTCATCCCACCTCAAAATCTGTGAAGTCTGGATCCGACCAGATATCAGTTCAACTTCATCTATTCAAGCCAGTTATTGTGAAGCCTAGAGCCCGACCAGATAACAACTAGCTAAAATCCCCAGCAAGACATTATGAAACCTGGACCCGGCCAAATAATAGTATAACTTTTCAAAGAAGAAACTATGAAACCTGGACCCGACCAGATAGTAGTTACCACTTCAAGTTACTGTGAAGCCTAGATCCGACCAGATAATAGTTCAATTTCAAGAAATCTTCTATGAAGCTTGGAATTCGACCAGATAACAGTTAATTTATTCTACCCCAGTAAGTTACCGTGAATGCTGGAACCCGACCAGATAGCAGTTGACTTCCTCATCCTCAACAAGTTGTGAAGCCTGGACCCGACCATATAACATCTAACATTCAAGAGATACCCCCGACGGAAGCATCCTTTCAACAAAATTTAAAGATATGTATATTCTTCATCCCCAACAGCAATCCGGGATTCAGCTTCCCAGAACTCCTCAGCAATAGTCATGGATTTATTTTCCCGGACAAATGTGCATCCCACATTCATACATCATAGCATATACATACAAAATGAATTTAGCACAATCCCATTCATCTTGTGAACATCATGCAGACATCTGCATTTTACTAACCCTTTTTCCCACAGGTCAAACATCAACTTTTAGTATAAATCGACCAAAGATTTATGTTGATACTTCTTCCAATGTTTACCGTCATTCCTCCAAATGGCACTTATAAGCCAATTCCCAATACATCTTTGAGTGCAAATTTCTAGGCACTCTAGTGTTCAATCATCTTCCACCTTCAAGTCACGAATGGAGGATCCGCCAATCTAACTCTTCAGGTTTAAGAAGATTGAACAGGGGAAGCTGTTGTACCCCAAAATTTTCCCTCTCATTTCTCAATAAATCTCTTACAAGATCTCCATTGATTCAAGACTGCACAATGTTTGATCAGCTCAAGAGACCTCCTTAAGCACTGATGACTCAAATTAGGGTTTGAGTTTGCACCAGGACAAATGGAATTTTAATGCCCCATATGACTTTCATGGATCATTTTGAACCCTTAAGATTGCTCATGTCAAGTTTCAAGTCTTGGATCACATTTTTGCTCAATCAATTGATCAGTTGACCTAAAATCAACTATATTGGGGAAAAAGTCAAATGTGGTCAATTTACAGTAAAACTTCATAGTTTATGGTCCATATCAACATTATGAACTCATATATGTCAATTGATCAATTTTGGATCACAATTCCTCAAGAAACTTGATTAGATCATCAAAAGGGCAAAATAGTCAAAATTAGGGTTTTTGACTAAGAAGGTGCAATTTTGATTTTTGACCTAACAAATGACTTATTGGTTCAAGACATGATCTCAAGGATTCAAATACTTCATTTTTACCTAATGTCATGGCTCAAAACATTTCTCAAGATCAATTGATTGATGGTTGAATTTCATTCAACCGATGAAAAGTCAATTGTACACTGAAAAGTCAAACTTTGACTTTTCAATCAAAATCAAGTTTCAAAGATTATAATTCATCAAAATATATAAAAATATGAAACTTGTTCATCAAGAAATCAAAAATTCAAAAAAGTCAAAATTTCTAAAACCTAGAATTTTTTCTAAGTGTTGGACCAAATTTCCACCATGATGCAAAGTGATTCAAGAGAAACTTCCAACATGAAAGTTGTAGATCTAAATGATATCTAAAACATTGTATGTCATAACTTTTATATAAATTCATAGATTTCAATTTATGATTTTGTGAAGACATGTTCATGAAACTTAAAAGACTCAGTGAAATTTTGCCCTAGTTAGGCAGGATTTTGACCTAACTTCATGGAAATTTTTCACCTAGTTCCAAATTGAATTTTCAAAAATGTCCAACATGAAGGTTGTAGAGGATGTGACAAGATTTCCAAAATGTCCAAGAACTCATTGAGACCATACTTGAGCTAAGAGAATCAAAGGTAAGAAGTTAGGGTTTCAAACTTGAATTACAAGTCAATTTTGGGATGAACACTTGATCCAATCTTCAAGCATGTTGTACAAATCAAACTTTGCAGGCTTATAACGTGCCTTTTACTCCATAATTAAATGCTTGTACAACTGTTAGAGATTTAATCCAAGCATTCAATGCATATTTCATGCTTAATACCATTTTAGGAAGAAAGGCAACATTGCCATTTTGGAAAAGTGGCTTTAATCATAAAGTCCACTCTTCTTGAGCCTCTAACTTGTTGTACTGAACACACACAACATGTATGCTCAGAAGCAACATGTTTAAAGCTTATAAGCCACCCTATAAACAGGTACTTGTGCATTGGAACCACATTTTTCAAGATTTCTTCAAAAACAAGCAAAAATCCACAAACATGTGAATTTCAATTATGATCAACTACAAGTCTCAAAAACCCACTTTTAGAATTTTCCCCAGCAGATTCGCCAGGTTTGTGATACGGTGGGAGAACTGGCTTAAGGGTTTTGCATTTGATTGCAAATGTTGCGGATAGCAAGAGTAACCACCGACTTTTCTTTTATCCAAAAGGAAAGGTGAGAAAGCACAGGAAAGACCTTCGAGATTATTTCTTGAGTTCGGGGGGGTAGATTATGAAAAGGGAAGGTATTAGCACCCTTTTCATCCATGTTTTTCCATGGGCTCTTAGTTACTTGCTAGATCACTTGCTTTTGTTTGAAATTGTGCTTGGCGTAGTTTTTTGAAAGTATTTTGTAAAGAGGCCATTGTTTAGGCAATCTTTGTAATGATTCTCGTTTGTAAGAATGTATACAAATGTGTTTGATCTTTTGAAAATATTTTCAAGTTTGTAAAATGTTTGAAAGTGTAGGTGTTTGTTTTTGAAAATAGCAAGGATGTTTGTTTGAAATTGAGCAAGTAATTAGTAGCATTCTACCTACTCAAAAAGTCTTTCATGTTCATTTCCTTTTCCTTTGATATTGTTATCTTACCAAGTAACCCTATCTTTGGATGTAAACGGGACGGGCGTGGGTCATCGTATGACCATGATTAGCAATGTTTCAAGGTATCTTAGCATTCTCTTTTAGGGACTTAAGATCATTTGAAAGGAAACTTAGATAGCGTCATCGAGGGACTATGATCTTGTATTTTCTTGTTTTTGATAAGATATCTCACATGCGTAATATGGCCATTTTGTATAAGGCAACCAAGTGGAATAACCCTAGGGGTTCTTGTGTGCAAATGTATTGTTTTCATGTTTGATTTTGTCTTGAATTAGGGTTTTCTAAGTATTGGTTTTAGTATTTCCATACAAACCCTAATTACTAGCATGTTATATACAAAGCAATAAATTACGGAATTTAAAGTTACTATGCTATTACAACATTTGTGGGAGGGGGTATACAAATTCATGAATGTGGATTTCAAGAATTTAAACCTAATTAGTCTATTACAACCATATTGAATTGGTATAAATGTACAAGGAATTAAATGAATATAATGTACAAAAATGAATAAATGTTCAAAAATGTGAAATGTGAAATAAATGGATATTTGTTTGATTTTTTTGGGAAAAGGTATTTTGTCTTAATATAATTAATTAAAGAAAATAATTAATTAAACTTAAATTTATTAAGAAAAGATTTTCAAACAAAACCCTAAATCTATTAATTAAAAATTTAAGAAATTAAGTTTTTTAAGAAAAGTATTTTTGGTATTTTTGTCTCGAAAATAAATTATGGTGTTATAAAATATTTTTGGCCTTTTTTACCTTAAAATAAATATATTTTAATTGGTGTAAAAGAAAATAAATAATAACCTAGTGTGATACGGTGGGAGAACTGACTTGGGTTTTGCGTTTGTGTTTGCAAATGTTGCGGTTAGCAAGAGTTGCCACCGACTTTTTATTTTATCCTAAGGAAAGGTCAAAAAGCACAGGAAAGACCTTTGAGATGTTTTCTTGGGTTCGGGGGGTAGATTATAGAAAGGGAAGGTATTAGCACCCTTTCTATCCATGGTTATCCATGGGCTCTTAGTTACTTGCTTAGATCACTTTCTTTGATTTTCAATTGTTTCAAATGGTGCTTTTCAAATGTTTGAAATAGTGCTTTGTGTGTGATTTTTGAAGATGTTTTGAAAAGAGGCCATCGTTGTGGCAACCTTTGTAATGATTCTTGTTTGAATGTATACAAAGGTGTTTTTGTTTTTGAAAGATTTTCAATGTTTGAAAGTAGAGTTTTGAAATTGTGTTGTGGAGTGTGATTTTGAAAATAACAAGGATGTTTTTGCAAGATTTTTGATCAAGTAACTAAGAGTTGTCTACCCTATTTTACTCAAAGATTTTTCTTATGTTTTTAACCCTTTTAACATTGTTATTTCACCATTGTATTTGGTGAACAACCTTGTGTTAGGATGTCAAACGGGACAGGCGCGGGTCATCGTATAGACCATGATAGCAATAGTGTCAAGTATCTTTGGCAATTTTCTTGAGGGACTTGATCATTTTGTTTAGGCAACTCAGATAGCGTCATCGAGGGACTATGATCTTTTTGTTTGTTTTTGTTTTGCCAAAGTACTCAATATGCAACCATGGCCCATTTTGGAAGGCAACAAGTGGATGATACCCTAGGGGTGTGAGTGTGTATTGTGTTTGTTTTTTCATGCATGTTTATCTTGGATTAGGTCAAGCTACTTGTTGATTTTATTTGCATACAAACCCTAGGTCTAGGCATGGCATAATTGAAAGCTTTTAAATGTGCGAGAATTTAAATGCTACACTATTACAACATGATATAGAGAGGGGGATACAAATTTGAATTAGGTATATTTGACAAGGAAATAAATTCTAAGTTATTACAACCATATCGAATGTACAAGTCAATATTTAACATTTAAATAAACACAATCAAATAAATATCAAATAAAAATGTATTATGCAAAAAGATTTTTTATGTATGTGAAAAAGATATTTTTTAATGTGAAATATAAACAAATAAAAAAAGTCAAATTTTAATTATTTTGGTTATTTTTAGGGCAAAACCCTAATTTTCAAATAAATGGCAATATTCATTAATTATATACAATATATATATTAATTTATACAAAAATAAAAGTATATTGTAAAAAGGTATTTTTTTAGTGTCAAATATTAATAAAAATAAAGATGTATTATTTTTGTATTTTTTACCCTAATTATTTAACTAAATAAAGTATATAAGCATATCTATATATATTTATTAAACATGCTAAACACATAAAAATAAAATTAATTATTTACAAAAAGAGTGTATATTTAAGAAAATATTTTCAAATGTAAATAATAATAATAAATGAAAAAATAAGTATATTTTTTATATTATTTTTTAGAGTTTTAATAAAAAGAAACTAGACTATTTACATATATATGTTTAATAAAATGAAGTAAATATCAAATAAATATGAAAAATTATGGAAAATTATTTTTGGCATTTTTTATATTTGAACAAAAAAATATAAAGTCAGAATAAAAAATAAAATCATAAAAATGACAAATATTCAATCAAATGGGCCAGGGGGTGCAAACTGAACAAAGGGGTGCTAGAAGCAAGAATGACTCAGGCCCAGCCCAAGCCATCATCTTCAACCTCCAGCATTTGTCAAACGCGCGCGCTTCTTGGTTCAAATGCTATCTCCTGATTCTTTGATCTTTTGACAAAACTTAAAACATGAAACTTGTAGAGCATCAAATAATGAATTCAACCATATAAAAAACTTGGATTAACTCTCAAAGACCAGAGAGAATTTCTCCGGCCCTAAAACCTGACCTAACTTTTTTCACATGTTCATGGATGAAATTCTCTCAGCACGATTGATGTAAATGAAAACTAAGCATATGTATGGCTTCAAGGCTATGAGTACAACATATTTCATTCACAAACCTAAGCCTAACCATTCCTAAATAGAGAGATAGAAGTCCATGAAATACCTGTTTCAGTTTGAATCAAGTAGGGCAATGCAGCAACCTTCAATGGTGTTTGAGCTTCTGTTGAGCTTGCTTGAGGTCCAAGGAAGCTTCTCCAATGCTTGGCTTGCTTTGAAACAAACTGAATCGTGCTGTAGAACTCCACCTGTAAAGCTTTGAAATGAAAATGGAAAAGTGTGTTAGAGGTGTTACAGCTTGCAATGGAGGTCTGGGATAGTTCAGGTGGATCGAATGGAAGATGTTTGAACAAGTTTGGGCCAAAACGCACGAGCAAATTGTGTTGTGGAACTCAATCTACAGGGAGTGCCCTATTTTGCCAAATGAAGATGATTCTGAGTTATGGGAGGTTTCAGGACTCAAAGGCTCGTGTTTTAGGTTCAATGTAATGTGTAAAAGTTGTCTCAAGAGCTTGCACAAGTTAGTTTTGTCTGATGTTGTTGTTCTAGTGTCTTTTGCATATTTCTTGTATATGAAGCAAAGATGTGTAAGTCTATGTTCACAGGCCTGTACCAACCATCTTGTATGCTGCACAGAACCCTATAGGCCCCCTCTAATCCCTGGATTTGGTTTGCAGTCTCAGATCCTTGTTCAAGGCTCAATGCTTAGTTGTTTTGACATAAAGCAACTTTTGCAAAAATGGCAATATACCTTTTACTACTTAAGGCTTAAACTTGCATGTAATGTCCAAATGAATAAAACAATCCCTCAACTCAATGGTTATGCATTAAATTAAGGAGTGTAAACTGGTTTTGAGGCCTGAAAGCTAGCATCACACAAGCTGATTTGAAAATGCAAGTTGCTATGAACATGTATGGGTCATGAACAAAAGTGAGTTTTTGCTAACTTTGAGAATTCGATTCTCTCTAACCACAAGGGTGTTTGAGGAGTTCTTGGACAATTTGGAAAGCTTGGAACATGTACTACAATCCATATTTGTAATGCAACTTGAAACTCCAAGTGAAACTATGTGAAAAATTGCCAAGAAGATGGGTCAAAATCCTGCCTAGATTAGGGCAAATTTTCTCTAAGTTACAAGTTTTAGGTACCCTTGTTCCAAAAATCATAACTTGATATACAAGCTTCTTTTGAGAAAACTTTGTGAATAAAAGTTGTAGACTTTGTGGTGGACTACAATTTTCATGTTGCAAGTTTTGTTTGAATCCATTTGTATCTTGGTGAAAAAATGGGACAAAGTTAGGAAAAAATAAGAAAATTTCATAACTTAGAAAATTTCTAAGTTATGAAATTTTTCCATTTTAAACCCTAATTTTCATTTTTGGGTTTCTTGATGAACAAGTTTCATAATTTGACATGTTTTGATGAAAAATAACTCTTGGTACTTTATTTTGAGCAAAAAGTCAAAGTTTGACTTTTCAGTATACAGTCAAATTTTGATCAGTTGACTGAAAAATTCATCTGTCAATCCTATGCATTTGAGATATTTTGAACTTGTTGAATGGGTCAAGTCAATGTCATTGAGTCTTTGATTCCATATGTGAGCTTGATTTGCCATTGGTTAGGTCAAACAGTCAAAAATTGCCTTTGTGCAGTCAAAACCCTAAAAATGACCATTTTGCCCTTTTGGTGATCTGATCAAATTTCTTGTGGAATTGTGATCCAAACTTGATCAAATGGTTCATATGAGTTCATAATGTTGATGTGGGTCAAATTTCATGAGGTTTGACTGTCAATTGGCCACAGTTGACTTTTTCCCCAATACAGCTGATTTCTAGGTCAACTGTCCAATTGATTGGGCAAAGATTTGAATCAAGGCTTGAAACTTGGTATGGGCAAACTTGTGAACCCAACATGAAGTATGAAAGTCACTTTGGGCATTGTAGGTCAAAATATCCTTATGCAAACTCAAACCCTAATTTGGGTCAACAGTGCAAGGAGGTGTCTTGAGCAGAGCAAACCCTAGCTTGATCTTGAACTCCAAGAGTCTTGTGATGAGAAAATGTTGAAGAAATGAGAGGGCAAATTTTTGGGTACAACACCTAGTTTTAAATTAAATTTACAAGACTAGTTAGTAAAAATAAATAAAGTATAGTTAATAAAAATATTTTTTTTGTGAGAAAAATAAAATAAACTAAGTAAAAATATAAATCTATATTTTTTTTGTATTTTTTATGATTTTTTAGTATTAGGGAAAATATTTAAGAAAATAAATGAAATAAAAATAAGAAAATAAAATAAACTGGGCCAGGGGCACAAATATGAAACAGGGGGTTAGCTTGCAAAAACAAAATAAAGAGGCCCAAAGATGGAGCCCAGCGCCTACAAAAAAAAGTCAGAAAAAAGAAAATAATGTAAAAAACACAAAAGGGTACCACTGGGGCTCGAACCCAGGTCCCAAAGGTTACATGCGTGCGCTTCTACCACTGGGGTGGCTATACACCCGTTAACATAAGCAAATAAATAAATATATGATACAAAACGCGCCCTGACTACTTCATCTTCAACCTCCAGCCAGACCAACTGTAACTTGTTCATTTCTCATCAAAAATGAAAACTGTAAACATGAAACTTGTAGCAAATTTCCTCACGGTTTCAAAAATGTAAAGCATTAAAAATATAGATCAAAGATAAGCATGAATTTTATTGGCCCTAATCTGAACCCTAAAAATCTCAAAAACTTCAATCTTAAAATTCTCTATGCTAAAGCAAAATTAATGGAAATTATGGACATGGTTAGCTTTAGGGCAATGATATCTACATGTTTTATTCACAAATAAATCATTGATGATGCCTGCATGAGGAGTTCAAAGTTAAGAAAACTTACCTCAAAACTGGAAATCATGTTTTGAGTTTGAGTTTGTTTCAAGTGATGGTGATGATCAGGTTAGCTTCCTTGAGGTCCTAGGAAGCTAATGCAATGATTAGCTTGAGCAATGGATGGCTGAAATGGTCTGGAGAAGTCAATGTGAAGAGCTCTATTTTTGAAAATGGAGGATGGTGTTAATCGTGTTACAGTTCTGTAACAGGGTGTGGGATCAGTTCTATATGATGTTTAGAAGCTTTAGAAACCAAAAGGCCAAGAAACCCACGAGTAGATTATGAGTTTCAAGTTTTTGGTCAGTTTGTGTGAAAATGGAGGTATGGAATATGATTCTGAGTTCTAGATATTTTCATGGCAAGAGCATTCGTGTATTTGTGGCCAATAGTTTGTGTATGTATAAACAAAAGTGTTTGAGAGCTTTGGACAATCAGAAGTACAAGTTTTTAGCTTTTGGCTATGTTACTTGATTTTGAAGATAAGAGGGAAACAAGTTTCAAGAGGAGGTAAAAGCATGGGTTGGGTGATTGTAAGTTACTAAACCATTTCTTATGGGTTATGGGACTTGTGTGATCATAAGAGAACAAGTGCAAGGCTCAAGAACAAGTTTTGTACAAAAAGTCGCTTTATCAAAATGACAATGTAACCTTTCTTCCAAAAATAGATATAAAGCATGTCCATGCATTAAATGCTTGAAGTGATACCTCTAACAACTATGTAAACCATTAATTATGGAGTTCCTAATAATTTTGAGGTCTGCAAAGTAGAGTTTATGCAGCACAACTTTGAATTTGAATTTTGATCATCACTAAATGCCTTGTAAATCAAGTGATAAAACCCTAACTTCATCTCTTCGATTCTCCCTACTCAAGAATGATCTCAAGGGGTTCTTTGGCATTTTGGAAAGCTTGCAATGTGATTTACAACCCACCTTTGAATTTATTTTGAAGATTCCCATTGGAACTATATGAAAAAGTGCCATGAACTTGGGTCAAAATCCTGACCAAATTAGGGCAAAATTTCACTAAGTGTTTTGTTTCATGACCACGTGTTCATAAAATTATAACTTGAGATCCAAGCACTTTTGTAAGGAGTTTTATAAATAAAAGTTGTATATTTCATGGAGATCTACAACTTTCATGTTGGAAGTTTCTCTTGAATCATCTTGCATCATGGTGAAATTGTTTCTCAAAGTTATGAAAAAACATTAAATTTCTAACACTTAGAAAAATTTCTAAGTTTAGAAATTTTGACTTTCAAAATGAAATCTTGACTTTTTGATTTCTTGATGAATAAGTTTCATATTTTGACATTTTTTATGAATTGTGATCTTTGGCATTTGATTTTGACCAAAATGTTTTGACTTTTCAGTATACAGTTGACTTTTGATCAGTTGACTGAAAAATTCATCTATCAATCCAATGGACTTGCAATGTTTTGAACCATGTTATTAGGTCAAAATGATGCAATTGGACTCTTGAGATAATTCCTTAAACCAATTGATCATTTTCTAGGTCAAAAATCAGAAATTGCCCTTTCCCAGTCAAAACTTGATCAAATGATACATATGAGTCTAAAATGTTGATGTGGATAAAAAATTATGAAGTTTGACTGTAAATTGGCCATAGTTGACTTTTTCCCAAATACAGCTTATTTTTAGGTCAACTGCTCAATTAATTGAGCGAAAATGTGATCCAAGGCTTGAAACTTGACATGAGTAATCTTGGGGGTCCATAATGATCCATGAAAGTCATATGGGACATTGGAAGTTCAAAAATCCTTGTGCAAACTCAAACCCTAATTTTGGTCATCAGTGTTTAAGGAGGTGTCTTTGAGTTGATCAAACCCTAGTGCAGTCTTGAGCTAAGGAGATCTTGTGAGCAAATTCTTGATAAGTGAAAGGGCAAATTTTGAGGTACAACAGCTGCCCCTATTCTATCTTCTTTAGCCTGAAGAGTTAGATTGGCGAGTTTTGTCATTCGTGACTCGAAGGTGGAAGATGATTGGACACTAGAGTGCCCAGAAATTTGCACTTGGTGATGTGATGGTAGCGGGAATGGGCTTAAAGATGCCATTTGGAGAGATGGTAGAAAGTTTTTGGAGATGGTCTTGTATATGCCATCCAAAAATGATTGTTGAATTGTGTCTATAAGCTGAAACTGAATGAGTATTAGAATGGCGTCCGTATCTGAGGCGTATCTGAACTGTATCTGAGATTTGAATATGAATGAGTATTAGAATGGCATCCGTATATGGGGAGAATCTGAACTGTATATGAAAGTTGAATCTGAATGAGTATTAGAATGGTATCCGCGTCTGGAACGTATCTGAACTGTATCTGAAAGAGATTCTGAATGAGTATCAAAATGGCATCTGTGTCTGGAGCGTATATGAACTTTATCTGAAGGTTGAATGAGTTCAGGATGGCATCCGTGCCTGGAGCGTATCTGAACTGTATTTGAAAGAGATTCTGAATGAGATATCAGAATGGAATCCGTGTCTGGAGCGTGTCTGAACTGTATCTAGGAATGGAATTTGAATGAGTATCAGGATGGCATCCGTGTGTGGAGCGTATCTGAACTGTATCTGAGAAACCTTTGAACATTGTTAATGGTAGCTGTTAGCCTTATCCTAAAAAGGGTAAAATGTTAGCTAATATGCCATGTCATGTGGTATGAAATGCATTGTATAATGCATTCGTGTTATCAATGTTTATGATATATGGATGTGATGTATGCGTATGTGAGCTAGTCTACTGCACTGCTGTTGGATTGGGGAAAATAAATCCATGATTATTGTTGAGGATATGGAGTGTAAGTCTTCATGTTGTGAAGTTGAAGTGTTGATGAATTTGTGCTTAAAAATAAACTCTATTGTAAGGGAAATTCTGCGTACTGCTTGTAAAATCCTGTTGGGGATTCCGGAGAAATTGAATGACTTCTACTGGGGATTGATAACTGGAAGTTTTGTTCCGCTGGGGATAAAACTGCATACTGCGGGGGATTTATGGAAATATCTTAGAGAGATTTCCCTATCTCTTAAAGCCATCAGTGACTGTCTTTCTATTTTGTTTATTTGTAAACAAAAATTATGTTCAAATGCATATGTTCAAAAATGAATCATTGGACATTTTTGTAAACAAAACACAAGAGTAAAGAAAAACAAATAGTTTTGCACTTCCAAAGGAATATTTTTGTATTGACTTTGAGTAATTATTTTTTGTACAATGATACAAACATTCTAGTAAGAGAATGTCGTCGTAAAAAATGAAAATTTGATATAAAGAAAAGATAGCTATATGCAATAATCCCACGGGGTTCCCATTATGCTATAGCCTTCGTATCTCCGAGCATCTTAGCTATTTGTTGCCTCGTCCGAAGTTGATTGAATTGATCAGAACCTCTGAGTTCTCCAGTTGAAGCCAAAGGTTGCCCGTAAGGTGATCCAACAGGACATAGGCATACGCTTTAATTCCCTAACTTTTTCCTGGACCTCCCTTTCGGGTTTTCAGTCCACCGGGAAACCCTTTTTTGCCCAAGTCGCCCTTTCGGGTTTTCAACTTGCTGGGTGTACAAATTTTTTTTATCCTTAATTTTTGCCCGAATGTTTTTGGTTCGCCGGGATTCCCTTGTTTTGCCTAGCAGGTCTCTTATGCGTAGTATCTTTTGACTATTTCTGCATTCGCAGGGTGCGGCAGGTCGTCACCATCCATGGTGGTTAAGATCATTGCTCCACCAGAGAATATGTTTTTGATTACAAACGATCCTTCGTATGTAGGATTCCATTTGCCCCTGGGATCACCTTGCGGTAGTATGATGCGTTTGATCACCAGATCCCAAACTTGATATATTTGGCATCTGACCTTTTTGTTCAAAGCCTTGATCATCCGTTTATGATACATTTGACCATGGCAGACAGCAGTAAGCATTTTCTCATCAATCAAGTTTAGTTAATCAAGTCGAGTCTGGATCCAATCTTCTTCATTCAGCCCTGCATCCTTCATAATTCTTAGAGAGGGGATCTGGACCTCAATAGGCAAGACAACCTCCATGTCGTATACCAGAGAGTAGAGTGTTTCCCCGGTTGATGTGCGAGTTGTAGTACGATACCCGTGGAGAGCGAATGGTAGAATCTCATGCCAGTCTTTGTATGTGACTGTTATTTTTTGTATGATCTTTTTGATGTTCTTATTTGCGGCTTCGACAACACCATTCATCTTTGGTCGGTAAGGGGAAGAATTGTGATGATGGATCTTGAATTGCTCGCACAGGGCGGTGATCATAGTATTATTTTGATTCGTACCATTGTCTGTAATGATCCTCTCTGGGATACTGTAACGACAAATGAGATTCTGCTTGATGAACCGAGCGACAACATTCTTGGTAATGGAAGCGAAAGAAGCTGCCTCCACCCACTTTGTAAAATAGTCAATGGCCACTAAGATGAAGCGGTATCCATTGGAGGCTGTTGGCTGGATTTCCCCAATCATATCAATCCCCCACATAGTAAAGGGCCAAGGAGCCGTCAAGATATTCAGAGGAACCAGAGGTACGTGCATCTTGTCAGCATAAATCTAACATTTGTGGCAGGTTCGAGAGTGTTGATAGCAATCTGCTTCCATGGTAGACCAGTAATAGCCTGCCCGTAGGATTTTCTTTGCCATCATATGCCCACTGGAATTGGTGCCAAAAGTGCCTTCATGTAATTCAGCCATGATCCTTTCAGCTTCAACTTTGTCTATGCATCGGAGTAACACAGAGTCATGGTTGCGTTTGTAAAGAATGCCATTACTAAGGAAGAATTTAGCAGAGAATCTCCTTAAGAACTTCTTATCGTTTACTAAAGCTCCTTCTGGATATTCTTTGGTTTCGAGATACCTCTCGAATTTGTGAAACCAAGGCTAGTCCACTACTTCTTCAGTATTAATCTCGTGACAGTGTGCTGGTTCATCCATTCATTCAATGGTGATCTGGGGAGCCTCGTTATCCCATTTAAGTTTAAACATAGATGACATTGTGGCTAGTGTGTCTGCTAGTTGATTTTCTTCTCGCGGGAAATGCTCGAAGGTAATCTTCTCAAAGTGTGGGAGCAATGTCAACACATATTCTTTGTAGGGGATAAAGTTAGGGTGTTTAGTGTCTTATTCCCCTTTGATCTGGCTGATGACCAAAGCTGAATCCCCGAATACATTTAAAGATTTGATCCCCAAATCTATGGCAGCTTTGAGACCAAAGATACACGCTTCGTATTCTGCCATGTTGTTTGTACAATTGAAGCAAAGTCTTGTAGTAAAGGGAGTATGACACCCTTCAGGAGATATAGAGAAAACAACCTTTGTTACACAATGGGGTACCTTTTGTTACAAGGTGGTGCCGTTTGGACTGAAGAACGCAGGGGCAACTTATCAACGCGCCATGGTAGCTTTGTTTCATGATATGATACATCATGAGATTGAGGTTTACGTAGACGATATGATAGCTCGATCACAAACAGAGAAGGAACACCTTGAACATTTGCAAAAGCTGTTTGCCAGGTTGAAGGAATACAAACTCAGGCCGAATCCAAGTAAGTGCACTTTTGGAGTTAGGTCTGGTAAACTTCTGGGATTTATCGTCAGCAACAAAGGCATTGAGGTCGATCCAGCAAAAGTAAAGGCTATACAAGAAATGCCTGCCCCCCGTACTGAAAAGGAGGTTAGAGGATTCCTGGGACGCTTGAACTATATCGCCAGGTTCATCTCTCACCTGACGTCTACCTGTGAGCCAATTTTCAAACTATTAAAGAAAGATCAGGTAGTCGAATGGAATGATGATTGTCAAACTGCTTTTGATAAGATCAAGGAGTATTTGCTAGAACCTGCTATTCTGATGCCACCCATCGAAGGAAGGCCGCTGATCATGTATCTGACTGTTTTGGACAACTCAATGGGGTGTGTACTGGGCCAACATGACGAGTCTGGTCGAAAAGAGCATGCCATTTATTACCTTAGCAAAAAGTTTACCGAATGTGAGACTCGCTACTCACTGCTCCAAAAAACTTGTTGCGCTTTGGTATGGGCTGCTCGCCGACTAAGGCAGTATATGTTGACTCATACCACTTTGCTGATTTCCAAAATGGACCCGATCAAATATATCTTCGAGAAGCCTGCTTTATCTGGAAGAATCGCTAGATGGAAAATGATCCTGACTGAGTATGACATCCAGTATACTACCCAAAAAGCTATAAAAGGGAGTGTACTAGCTGACCATCTAGCCCATCAAGCTATCGAAGATTATCAATCTATGAGATTCGACTTCACGGACGAGGACATCATGACTTTGGACAACATTAAAGGTAACGGACCGTATGACGGACCTGAAAATGGATCCCAATGGACCCTGTACTTTGATGGTGCTTCAAATGCACTCGGAAACGGTATCGATGTGGTACTCATTTCCCCAGAAGGTTGCCATACACCTTTCACGGCCCGACTTTGTTTCAGCTGTACCAACAACATGGCTGAATATGAAGCTTGCATCTTTGGTCTCAAGGCTGCTATAGACTTGGGGATCAAATCTTTGATCGTATTTGGGGACTCGGCTTTGGTTATCAGTCAAATCAAAGGAGAGTGGGACACAAAACATCCTAATCTTATCCCATACAAAGAACATGTCCTAACATTGCTGCCTCATTTCGAGCAGATCACCTTCGAGCATTTCCCGCGAGAAGAGAATCAGCTAGCCGACGCTCTGGCTACAATGTCTTCCATGTTTAAGCTCAACTGGGATAATGAGGCTCCCCAAATCACCATCGAGCGAATGGATGAACCTGCGTATTATCATGAGATTAATACCGAAGAAGTAGTGGAACAACCCTGGTTCCATTAAATCAAAAGGTATCTCCAGACTAGAGAATACCCCGAAGGAGCTTCCGTCAATGACAAGAAATTCTTAAGGAGATTTGCTGCCAAGTTCTTCCTAAGCAAAGACATCCTTTATAAGCGCAGCCATGATTGTGTTTTACTCCAATGTGTGGACAAAGCTGAAGCAGAGTTAATCATGACTGAGATACACAGTGGCACGTTTGGCACCCACCTGAGCGGACGTATGATGGCTAAGAAGATTCTAAGGGCAGGCTACTACTGGTCTACCATGGAAGCTGATTGCCATCAACATTCCCGTACTTGCCACAAATGTCAAGTCTATGCCGATAAGGTTCATATTCCTCCTGTTCCTCTCAATATTATGACAGCTCCTTGGCCATTCGCAATGTGGGGCATTGACATGATTGGAGAGATCAAGCCCACGGAATCCAATGGACATCGCTTCATCCTAGTCGCTATTGACTATTTCACCAAGTGGGTTGAAGCAACTTCCTTTGCCTCTGTTACAAAAAATGTGGTTTCCCGCTTCATCAAGCAGAACCTCATATGCCGGTATGGTGTCCCCGACAGGATCATCACAGACAACGGTACTAATTTGAACAATACTATGATCACTGCCCTATGCGAACAGTTCAAGATTTATCATCACAATTCATCTCCCTATCGGTCGAAGATGAACAGTGTTGTTGAAGCTGCGAACAAAAACATCAAGAAGATCATTCAGAAAATGACAGTTACCTACAAGGACTGGCATGAGATGTTACCGTTTGCTCTGCATGGGTATCGTACCACGGCACGTACTTCAACAGGGGCAACCCCATTTTCTTTGGTATATGGCATGGAAGCTGTCCTACCCATGGAAGTTCAGATTCCTTCTTTAAGGATTATGAAGGACTCTGGTTTGAGTGAAGATGATTGGATTCAGACCCGACTTGACCAACTCAATTTGATCGATGAGAAGTAACTCACTGCTGTTTGCCATGGTCAGACGTACCAAAAACGGATGATCAAGGCTTTCAACAAGAAACTCAGACGTCAAGTATATCAAGTCGGAGGTCTTGTAATCAAGCGGATCATCTTGCCGCAAAGTGATCCCAGGGGAAAATGGACTCCTACTTACGAAGGAACGTTTGTGATCAAGAGCATCTTTTCTGGTGGTGCAATGATTCTGACCACCATGGACGGTGACGATTTGCCACACCCTGCGAACGCAGACATAGTCAAAAGATACTATGCATAAAATAACGCGACAAGTCGAAAACCCGAAAGGGCGACTTGGGCAAAAATGGGCATCCTGGTGAACCGAAAACCCGAAAGGGCGGTTCAGGCAAAAATTAGGGATAAAACAAAAAAATCTGTACACCCGACAAGTTGAAAACCCGAAAGGGCGGCTTGGGCAAAAAAGGGTTTCCCGGTGGATTGAAAACCTGAAAGGGCGATCCAGGAAAAAGTTAGGGAATTAAAGCGTATGACTATGTCTCGTCGGATCACTTTAAAGAACAATCTCTTCATCAACAAGCTCCGAGCTTCTGATCAATCCAATCATATGCGGGCAAAGCAATGAATGGACAAGATATTCAGAGTTGTGAAGGCTATAACAGAATGGAAGCCCATGGAATTGTTACACATAGTGTTGTACCCCAAAATTTGCCCTCGCATTTTACCACAAGAAATAACAACTTCAGGCTTTCCATGATCTTTCAAATTGGCTCAAGAATCGGACAAACGGACTTTTCTCGTCAGTCAAACAAAAATAAGGGTTTTACTGGTTTTCATGGCTCTAGAACAGTTCACACAGTTGGCTTAGGGTTTTGGTTGATTTTGACTCGATTGTGATCAGGCGAATATTCGTTGGCATTTAATCAGGAATTAAGGTTTTATGGGCATATTCTCAGAAAGATTAAAATTCCACAGCACTTTGCAAGTTATTCCGAAATTCGGGTTGAATTCGCATTGTTTTGATTTAATCAGTAAAAGAGGCAGTTGGTTTGAATTCATGTTAGTTTGTTTGAGCCAGTCAAAAGAAATACGCAGTTTGGATTTACAGTGTTTGTTGAAAATCAGTGAAGAGGGAATGCGCCTGTTTGGTTTGTTTCGGTTAACTGTTATTTTGCTTTGGATATTGGAAAGGCCAGGATTAACTGATCAATTACTAAGACATTGTTTTATTTAAATTATTTATTATTCTAAATTAAGTGACTGAAATTTATTTTTCAATTATTTTAATTCAAAGAGTTTTAAATAATAAATAAACAATAAAGAGAAAAACAGAATTAATCGGATAATGGAAACTTTTATTTATTCTTAAATTAACTGTACAATTATTGTTTATAATTTAATTACAAACAATGGTTTTACATCAATTTAAATTTAAATAAAAAAGGGAAAACTATCCTATTTCTTCTAATTTTTCAGTCTTCATTTAGTACCCCTCTCCATTCAATTATTCATCTGCAAAAAGAAAAGAAGAAAAGTCAGTGACTGATAAATAAATAAAGACATATAAAAAGAAATTCATCATTAAGGGCCACTGATTGGGATCAGTTAACCCTCTCTGCAAATCACGGGATTTCTCCCGGTTCACAAAGAGGGAAGAATTTTATGCAAAGTTGAGAAAAATGCAAAGTTGAGAAAAATGCATAAGTTCAAAATGTCAAACTGCATAGTTCAGAAGCAAGTTCAAACCAAACTGAAAATCCAAATTGTAACTTGCTGTCAAATACCAAAAGGTACAAATTACTGCACAAAGATATCAAAGAAGAAAAGAAGTACAACTTGCTGTCAAAAATACCAAAGAGTCTACTCAAAGCTGTCAAAGAAAAGATAAAGAATGCAGAGGAAATCTATTATGCAAGCAAGCTATTCACTTTTCATCATTTCCCAATGGCCACTTTCAGAACTAGGTACAGCAACAAACATATTTTAACATTTTCTTTTGTTGTACTGAGAGAGAATGGAGAGATAAAAGTAAGCAGGTTTTTAGGCTTTAGGCAGGCATAGATAAGAAACATATACAAAAAGAACAACACAGTTCAGGACAAGGGGGGAACACAAAGAAAAAGATACAAACTGATAAGCCTTCACCACCATAAAAAATCTGCTAAAGCAAAAACCTGCTGAAGCAAAAACCTGCTGAAGCAAAAACCTGCTGAAGCAAAACCTGTCCTGAACCAATATACAAACCAGCTAAAGAGTCAAAAACCAGTACCACCTGCACATGCCAAGCCTGCCTGAAGCAAGCCTGAAGCATCACCTGTCAAACACCTTAAACCAAAAGCCTGTACCATTCAGTTCAAGCCTCAGGCCATAAACCATAGCCCACTGCATCAAGCCATTAAAAAACCTGCAATGACCTAAAACCAAACATAACCTGGAAACCATTCAAGAACCATAAGATCCCTGTCAAAGAAAAGGGGCAAAAGAAGGGCCAAAAAACTGGATAACCTGTTAAGAAGCCTAACAAAGCCATACCAACATGAAGCCTGAAGCCTCAAAGCATACCTGCCTAAACCTGAAGCATAAAATATGCCAAAGACCTCAAACCTGCCTGAGAGCTGCCTAAGCAAAAAATATCAAGCCAAAATATCAAGCCAACCAACTCAGCATAGGCCAAAAACCTGTTTGAAACCCTCAAGGCCCTCAGAGCATCCATCATAGGGCGTTTTCTAAACACAAAGGCATATTCAACAGCATACCCAAGCATTCAAGGTATACAAGCCCTCAGAACTCTGAGTTCATCATAGGGCGACATAAGCAAGCATACGACAAACACTCAAGGCAACTGTAAGAGAAGGAGAAAGTCAAAGGCAACCCAGGCGTTCAACAAAGGCAACATAAAGCCCTCAGTAAGAAACATCATTGGGCAAGCTCAAGGAAAAACGTTCAAAGGTAGCTACTAAGCAGTTTCAAAGGCAACCAAAGCAATAAGCATACAGTAGCAAAGAAGAAGAAGAAAGAGGCAAAATTCAAAAATAAGGTTTTCAGTCAAGTCATCATCACGAAACCTTAAAGACGGTAACAAAATAAAGGGTACCAGTAAGCTAGCTTCACAATCGCGTCCCCCCACCGTCGAGCCCTCCAAAACACTTCCTAATCATCTCCTCCAACGAAGGTAATTCTTTCTTATTCCTTCTCTTCACACCTCGAACAAAAAGGACACGAATGGTCAGAATCATTAACGAGCTTAATCTTAATCGAAATCAAATTAAACATGCAAGACAAATTATTAAAAACCTAAAATATGTTGAAAAAAGATGTCACCTTACAGCCTCGTTGGACCAAAGAGGAGGAGGAGATGATGGTAGCGTGGTGGCTCAGGCAAGGAGGCGTCGTTCAGTAACCGGTGGCCTTGGGTTGAAGAACTCAGAAGCGAATGGAGAAAGATGCGAAGAAGAAGAGGACGAAACCTCCATGATCGCCGCTGTACACGAACCCTAAAGCTTTTCCCCCAAACGAAAACACAAGCGAAACCCTAAAATGTCTTGAGTCCAAACGTGGGTCTTGCCCGTTTCTGCATACCTAAAGCCCATTAAAATGCTTACCCCCTTTAGTTCATAAAAACAAGTTATTTTGATTAATTAGTTAGGCATAATCCCTTTTTATTAACAAGTTTTTTATTAATGAATCAACATTGACTTTTCATTCTTTTAACATCCTTAAACCATATATTTTTTCTAACTTAATACATTTTCACAATAATATTTTAATAATGAAAATACATTTTTTTTAAATATTGAAAATACTTTTCATTTAATTTGTATATAACAAATAAAAATACCCTTTTTCTAATATACATAATTTAATCCTTGATTTTTATTTATAAATACATCTTTATACATAATATGATCAAATTGAAAACATTTTCTTTTCACTTACTTTTTGTACATAATAAGTAAACATACATTTTTGCATAATTTAAATTAAAATATTTTTTGTACATAACAAATAAAAAAAATACTTTTTTGTATACATAATTAAAACTTATAAATATATTCTTTTCTTAAAACATCATTTTTATATTTAATTAGAACTTAAAACATTCAATTAAAACATTTTCTCTTGTACATATCAAAATACAAGATTACAAGACTAATTAATTAAATAGACATTTAATTTTTCTTTAAAACAATCCTTAATACACATTAATTTCACATTGTCGCACCTGTAAATAATCACATACGCATATACTTGTACACTTACACAATACATTGCTCCTATACACACTTGTTTATCTTATGCATTGATATACCTCATTTACATTTGATCGCAAATTCGATTTGGTTGTAACTTATTGGATACTATAAGTCTCATCCCCATTTGTGAATATTGTATCCCCACTCCCGGATACTTATTTTGTAATAGCGTAGATTTTACATTTTCGCAATTTACCGCTTTCAATTATACCATGGTTAGACCTAGGGTTTGCATGTATATAAAATCAAACGCTAGATAACCTAATACAAGACAAATACATGAAATCAATACACAATCACACTTGCACCCTCTAGGGTAATCCCACATGTTGCCTTCCAAAATGGGCCATGCTTGCACGTCGAGTATCTTTGGCAAAACAGAATCAAATGATCATAAGTCCCTCAAAGTGTTGCCTAAACGGAATGATCATAGTCCCTTCAAAGAAAAATTGCCAAAGACACTTGGCACCATTGCATTCATGGTCCATACGATGACCCGCGCCCGTCCCGAACAAACTTCCTAAACGCAAGATTGTCAACCAAATTCAATGGTGGAACAAAATTGTTAAAAGGGGTTAAAACATAACAAAAACCTTTGAGTATAATAGGGTAGACAAAACTCTTAGTTACTTGAGATCAACTTGCAAAAACACTTGCCTTCTTTTCAAAAACTACAATCCACAACACTTTCAAACAAACTCTCAAAAACACTTTGAAACATCTTTTCGAAAAGATACACGCCTTTGTAAAATATTCGAGTAAAGAATTGTTACAAGGTTAGCCTAAGACAAGGCATCTCTTCAAAAACATTTTCAAAAACACACACACACACACACACCATTTTCAAGCAATCGAAAATCAAGGCAAGTGATCTAAAAAACCAAGTAACTAAGAGCCCATGGATAACCATGGATGAAAAGGGTGCTAATACCTTCCCTTTTCATAATCTACCCCCCGGACCCACGAAATATCTCAAAAGGTTTTTGCTGTGCTTTTTTAACCTTTCCTTTAGGATAAAATAAAAAGTCGGTGGCGACTCTTGCTCAACCGCACAAGTGCGAATACGAACGCAAAACCACAGTCAGTTCTCCCACCGTATCACAGAACTGGCGACTCTGCTGGGGATAATGATTTTTGAAGTGGGGTTACCTTAGGGTTTATATCACCTTTACTTTCTTGCTTTGATTGACTTGATTGATTTATCTTTTGGGTCCTTGTTTGGGTTTGTTATAAATCCTCCACCCGGATTTGGGGCACCTTTTTAGGTAAATAGCAAAAAAACTGAGAGGGAACTGTGCGGGGTATACCGACATGGTTGAAGCAGTAAGCTATGTTAGTGTGACATATTTGTGAGTACCGGTAACCCTGGAGTAGTCAAGGAGAGTACGGGGCCGCTGTGTGATGTCATGAAGCACTAACGAACTCTTAGAACCTTAATTGACCATCTTAGCCTTTTTAGGGGTAGTGAGATGACCGACTTTGGTGCAGTCCGAAGTTGGTAGATCCTCGATACTACACTCTTTTGAGGATTGTTTTCTTGGAATATTTTGGTCGCCAGTAAGTGGCTAAACCGAAACAATGAACACATAAAACAATCCAATGATATTGAGCTCCTTAGAACCCGGTTTCTATTTTAGGACAGGATGAGCCAACTAAACTGAAAGAGGGTAGTACCTGAACCTCATGCAAGCCTAAACCTAAGGACTTGTTTGCTTTGTGTGAATATGTTTGCTTGTATATACACTCACTTGCTTTTTGCATACATGTACATAACATAATGACATCATACCATAGCATTTTCAATAACCACTTCAAGGATCTCGAGGGTTCTTTGGATACAGGGTACGTTGAACCAGACGTCTACCAAAGGGGCAAGGGGTTTCTCCTCTAAATAAAGCTCCCCAATCAAAGTTCAAGAACAACAACTTGAATCAGTGGCTATGACCCACTCGACATGGTGAGCTTGATTCTCGTGGAAAGACATCCACCGATACAAAGTTCTCCAGTCAAAGTTCAAGTACAACAACTTGAATCAGTGGCTATGACCCACTCGACATGGTGAGCTTGATTCTCATGGAAGGACGTCCACCGGTGCAGAGATCTCCAATCCAAGAGCAGGGTTCAACCTCTAACATTTTCTGGTGTTTACCCCAAGAGATCCTTGAAAGCATGCATCCATATATCATGCATTGCATTTTGACAGTCTTTCCTTTTTCAGGTTTCCTTACTCTCCTGCTGTTTATTTCAGCAAGAGATGGCTCTAGAAAGGTCTGTCAAAGACATCCAAGACCAGACTGCTCAGCTGCAGGAGATGTTCCTAAACTTGTCTCTGGGGCAAGAAGAGATGAAAGCTCTCCTCACAAAGGGCTGGGAGAATTCCACCAACGCCAGGAGTGATCAGCTTGCGGAGCTGCAGTTTGACCTGACAACCTTGAGGACCCAAATGATGGGACTGTTGGTGGGCCAGATGGCTCTCATCCAAGACCTATCCCAAAGACAAGAGGAACTCAGAGTTCTTGTCCGCCAACTGCTTCCAAACAACCAACTGGGGCAAATATCTGAGGTTGAAGAGCAAGTCACCGCTCAGCCTCCATCAACTCAAGAAGACAAGGGGAAAGCTCCTTTGCTCGCTTCAGGGTCACAAACCCATCAACAACCTCGCCAGCGTCAACGGGGTAATCGGCATAAGCAAGAAACGTCGGGAAGACAATTTACGGAGACTGAAATACCATCATTCTTCATACTGAAGTGCCTGATGGAGGTCAACTTGCTTACCTTAAAGGACCCTCCTCAGAAGCCCAATACCTCCTCTCCTCACTATCATCCCGACGCATTTTGTGTTTACCACTCCTACAGCCCGGGACACGACACCAACGACTATTGGGCCTTGAAGAACAAGATTCAAGATCTGATCGACATTGGGGTGCTGGAATTCATGCCAGACGGCGAGATGAAAATCTTCCGTTAAAGGGTTCTCCGCTTGAAGTGACGAAGCTCAAGCTGAAAGACTTTTGCTTCTTTTTGAATTTTCAAAGTTGTAATTTCTTTTGCTGTCAAACAATTATTTGTTGATGTTAAACGCTGTTTTCATTAATGCATTGCATATGTTTGTCTTGAATTCATCCATTCGTTTCACTACTCTTATGCTTTTCTTTATGATATTTGACTCTTGATAAAAAGCTGCAAGCCTTTAGAAGGAGGATGACGAAACAATATCATGATCTTATACAGTATGCTTTTGAACAGACCTTGCTGATGATGTACAGGCATTTCTTTCAATTCCCAAACACTGGAGTTATAAGGAAGTTAATCCCTAGTCAACCCCTTCGAGCCAAAGAAGTAGGAGTTTTCTGTTCTAAACAATCAAAACCTTTTATATAAACCTGGGGCAGGGTAGTCTCTCAGTTAATTCAAAAGAAAATGCGCATTGAAGTCGCAAACTCTCAATTCGTAACACAACGAACGACGTCGAAAAAAAAGCATTCCGTTGGAATCAAAAGACAAGGGTGGTTCCCTATCACATAGATAGTCAATCTCTCAAAAGAGAAAATCCCACCAAGCCAAAACCTATAAAGGAGGCTTAAGAAAGCTGGGGCATCCCGCTGACTGTAATCTCGAAAAACGGGAACAGTCAGGCAAAAGTTAGGGATAACAAATCAAAATCAAAATAGTGAGGTCGTTACAAAATCCTCAACAACATGAAAAATGTTGAAAAAGAAAAGAAGAGATGATGACTGTCTCCCCAAATTCAACTGGTGAACCATCTCCCAAAAGTCGTTCAAAACTCAAAACAGAGAGTGACGCACGATTAACTGAGCTTAGGTTGAAGAACATCACGAAGAGCGGGTGGGTACAAATATACTTTGAGCCCTTATCCTTTGTTTCTTAAACCGTGAACCAAGCCACGTTACAACCCTCCAAAAGTCCTAATTGAAGCATGGGTTAGTTCGAAAGCATACTGTTACAAAAGGTACCCTGACTCCTGTAAGGCTTTACTCTAAATCTTGTGTTGATTTGTCTTATAAAAAGTTTTCTGCTAAAAATGCATTTTTCAAAACTTCAAGACAAACATAAACCTTGCATTACCTGAATATCACTATCTGCACTTGGCCTTTTGTTTGACAGCGAAGAAATTCATACAACGAATGTTCGGAGGAACGAAAACTCTCTCAGTAAGTCAAAATCACTTCAAGAGGATAACACTTCCATCAAATCTCCTATCAACAAGGGGGATGGCATGTCACAATTCAATTAACCTGGGGCAGTCCAGTCAAGGTCCAACAGATCTTTCAAAGTTCAGTTAACCTGGGGCAGTCCAGTCAAGATTTCAAGAAATCTCTCAATATGCAGAGTAATCTGATTCAAGACTCCTTCTTCACCACTCGGGGCATTCGAATGTCAAAAGTGTTCAACAAATTAACTATTACATTTCCAGACCCGATTCCTGTATCTAGCCAGGGCACGTCTGAAGAGTTTGAAGATTCGATTCCTGTATCCAGCCAGGGCATATCTGTCAACTATCACCTTTCCAGATTCGATTCCTGTATCCAGCCAGGGCACGTCTAAAGAATTCCAGATCAACACCTGTAACAACCCAGGAAAACATCTGTGAACGACCGATTGTAGACCAACACCTGTAATAAGACAGGAAATTATCTACATCACCACTTGGGGCATTCGAATGTCAAAAGTGTTCAAAAACCGATGCAGTTTTACACAAACTCATCCTCAGGAAACCCCACACCGGTTCCTCTTCAAGACTTCTGAAAACAGTTTATGGATTCTTCCCAACAACGGATGTTAATCTATCAGCTTGTTCAGATGCAACCTTTGAAAACAGTTTACGGACGCTTCCCAACAACGGATGCGGCTCTATTGCTGATTCAACTTCAAGATTTTTGAAAATAGTTCACAGGTTCTCCAAGTAAACGGATGTTAACCTATCACTTGTTCAGATTCTTCTTCAAGACTTCTGAAAACAGTTTATGGATTCTTCCCAACAACGGATGTTAATCTATCAACTTGTTCAGATGCAACCTTTGAAATTAGTTTACGGACGCTTCCCAACAACGGATGCGGCTCTATTGCTGATTCAATCTCAAGATTTCTGAAAACAGTTCACAGGTTCTCCAAGTAAACAGATGTTAACCTATCACTTGTTCAGATTCTTCTTCAAGACTTCTGAAAACAGTTTATGGATTCTTCCCAACAACGGATGTTAATCTATCAACTTGTTCAGATGCAACCTTTGAAATTAGTTTACGGACGCTTCCCAACAACGGATGCGGCTCTATTGCTGATTCAATCTCAAGGTTTCTGAAAACAGTTCACGGGTTCTCCAAGTAACGGATGTCAACCTATCGCTCGTTCAGATTCTTCTCAAGCTAATTCCACTCAGAGTCAAGCTTCATTATCCCCAGCGAAGCTAAAACTTCAATTTATCAATCCCCAGCGGAGCCAGACCATTAAACCTTCTCCCCAGAGTTTTGGGAGGGCAAATCTTGAGTCCCCCAGTGAAGTAGCCAGAGTTACTTCCCACCGAGCTGAAGATTCTCAATCTTACCTCCCCAGCACGAGTCTGCTAGTTTGGTACTCCCCAATAGAGGTCATCAGGAATTCTCTTCCCCAACAACAGCCAAGGAATTATTTTCCCGGCAGCAGTCAAGATGCTTTTATCTTCGGCCATTTCAGATTCATTTATGCTCAGCAAGATAGCTCATCAGCTTGCATGCGCATTCATCACATTCATGTCATAAACATTGATGTCACATACATTGCATCATGCATCATGACATTGCATACAACTAACCCTTTACTTTTTCAGGTAAGATCAGTCGACAGACAAAGATTACCTCCCGAGATTCATCCAGAAATAGTTCAGATGTGACCCGGACACGGCGAAATTCTGATACTTATTCCAGATCCATTCAGACGCATTATCAGGAAACCCTACACCGGTTCCTCTTCAAGACTTCTGAAAACAGATTACGGATTCTTCCCAACAACGGATGTTAATCTACCAACTTGTTAAGATTCTTCTCAACTTTTGAAAATAGTTTACGGACGCTTCCCAACACCGGATGCTGCTCTATTTCTTATTCAATCTCAACTCCTGAAAATAGTTTATAGATTCTCCAGACATGGATGTCGATCTATTGCTCATTCGGACCCCCAATTCAGAGATGTTCCAAAACATGGATGCCTTTCTGACACTCGTCCACTCACCATTGACATACAGTTCAACATGTCCAGATGGCATCTATAAGCCCATCCTCCTACCAGCAGTCGCCAAATGGCATCTTTAAGCCCATTCTCAGATGGCATCTCTAAGCCCATCCCCCGACAAGATTCTATCGCACCAGATGGCATCTTTAAGCCCATCACCAAATGGCATCTTTAAGCCCATTCACCTCTACCATCACATCGCCGAGTGCAAATTTTCTGGGTACTTTAGTGTCCAATCTTCTTTTACCTTCAAGTCGCGAAAGGCAAACTTGCCAATCTAACTCTTCAGGTTCAAGAAGATTGAACAGGGGCAACTGTTGTACCCCAAAATTTGCCCTCGCATTTTACCACAAGAAATAACAACTTCAGGCTTTCCATGATCTTTCAAATTGGCTCAAGAATCGGACAAACAGACTTTTCTCGTCAGTTAAACAAAAATAAGGGTTTTACTGGTTTTCATGGCTCTAGAACAGTTCACACAGTTGGCTTAGGGTTTTGGTTGATTTTGACTCGATTGTGATCAGGCGAATATTCGTTGGCATTTAATCAGGAATTAAGGTTTTATGGGCATATTCTCAGAAAGATTAAAATTCCACAGCACTTTGCAAGTTATTCCGAAATTCGGGTTGAATTCGCATTGTTTTGATTTAATCAGTAAAAGAGGCAGTTGGTTTGAATTCATGTTAGTTTGTTTGAGCCAGTCAAAAGAAATACGCAGTTTGGATTTACAGTGTTTGTTGAAAATCAGTGAAGAGGGAATGCGCCTGTTTGGTTTGTTTCGGTTAACTGTTATTTTGCTTTGGATATTGGAAAGGCCAGGATTAACTGATCAATTACTAAGACATTGTTTTATTTAAATTATTTATTATTCTAAATTAAGTGACTGAAATTTATTTTTCAATTATTTTAATTCAAAGAGTTTTAAATAATAAATAAACAATAAAGAGAAAAACAGAATTAATCGGATAATGGAGACTTTTATTTATTCTTAAATTAACTGTACAATTATTGTTTATAATTTAATTACAAACAATGGTTTTACATCAATTTAAATTTAAATAAAAAAAGGGAAAACTATCCTATTTCTTCTAATTTTTCAGTCTTCATTTAGTACCCCTCTCCATTCAATTATTCATCTGCAAAAAGAAAAGAAGAAAAGTCAGTGACTGATAAATAAATAAAGACAGATAAAAATAAATTCATCATTAAGGGCCACTGATTGGGATCAGTTAACCCTCTCTGCAAATCACGGGATTTCTCCCGGTTCACAAAGAGGGAAGAATTTTATGCAAAGTTGAGAAAAATGCATAAGTTCGAAATGTCAAACTGCATAGTTCAGAAGCAAGTTCAAACCAAACTGAAAATCCAAATTGTAACTTGGTGTCAAATGCCAAAAGGTACAAATTACTGCACAAAGATATCAAAGAAGAAAAGAAGTACAACTTGCTGTCAAAAATACCAAAGAGTCTACTCAAAGCTGTCAAAGAAAAGATAAAGAATGCAGAGGAAATCTATTATGCAAGCAAGCTATTCACTTTTCATCATTTCCCAATGGCCACTTTCAGAACTAGGTACAGCAACAAACATATTTTAACATTTTCTTTTGCTGTACTGAGAGAGAATGGAGAGATAAAAGTAAGCAGGTTTTTAGGCTTTAGGCAGGCATAGATAAGAAACATATACAAAAAGAACAACACAGTTCAGGACAAGGGGGGAACACAAAGAAAAAGATACAAACTGATAAGCCTTCACCACCATAAAAATCTGCTAAAGCAAAAACCTGCTGAAGCAAAAACCTGCTGAAGCAAAACCTGTCCTGAACCAATATACAAACCAGCTAAAGAGTCAAAAACCAGTACCACCTGCACATGCCAAGCCTGCCTGAAGCAAGCCTGAAGCATCACCTGTCAAACACCTTAAACCAAAAGCCTATACCATTCAGTTCAAGCCTCAGGCCATAAACCATAGCCCACTGCATCAAGCCATTAAAAAACCTGCAATGACCTAAAACCAAACATAACCTGGAAACCATTCAAGAACCATAAGATCCCTGTCAAAGCAAAGGGGCAAAAGAAGGGCCAAAAAACCGGATAACCTGTTAAGAAGCCTAACAAAGCCATACCAACATGAAGCCTGAAGCCTCAAAGCATACCTGCCTAAACCTGAAGCATAAAATATGCCAAAGACCTCAAACCTGCCTGAGAGCTGCCTAAGCAAAAAATATCAAGCCAAAATATCAAGCCAACCAACTCAGCATAGGCCAAAAACCTGTTTGAAACCCTCAAGGCCCTCAGAGCATCCATCATAGGGCGTTTTCTAAACACAAAGGCATATTCAACAGCATACACAAGCATTCAAGGTATACAAGCCCTTAGAACTCTGAGTTCATCATAGGGCGACATAAGCAAGCATACGACAAACACTCAAGGCAACTGTAAGAGAAGGAGAAAGTCAAAGGCAACCCAGGCGTTCAACAAAGGCAACATAAAGCCCTCAGTAAGAAACATCATTGGGCAAGCTCAAGGCAAAACGTTCAAAGGTAGCTACTAAGCAGTTTCAAAGGCAACCAAAGCAATAAGCATACAGTAGCAAAGAAGAAGAAGAAAGAGGCAAAATTAAAAAATAAGGTTTTCAGTCAAGTCATCATCACGAAACCTTAAAGACGGTAACAAAATAAAGGGTACCAGTAAGCTAGCTTCACAATCGCGTCCCCCCACCGTTGAGCCCTCCAAAACACTTCCTAATCATCTCCTCCAACGAAGGTAATTCTTTCTTATTTCTTCTCTTCACACCTCGAACAAAAAGGACACGAATGGTCAGAATCATTAACGAGCTTAATCTTAATCGAAATCAAATTAAACATGCAAGACAAATTATTAAAAACCTAAAATATGTTGAAAAAAGATGTCACCTTACAGCCTCGTTGGACCAAAGAGGAGGAGGAGATGATGGTAGCGTGGTGGCTCAGGCAAGGAGGCGTCGTTCAGTAACCGGTGGCCTTGGGTTGAAGAACTCAGAAGCGAATGGAGAAAGATGCGAAGAAGAAGAGGACGAAACCTCCATGATCGCCGATGTACACGAACCCTAAAGCTTTTCCCCCAAACGAAAACACAAGCGAAACCCTAAAATGTCTTGAGTCCAAACGTGGGCCTTGCCCGTTTCTGCATACCTAAAGCCCATTAAAATGCTTACCCCCTTTAGTTCATAAAAACAAGTTATTTTGATTAATTAGTTAGGCATAATCCCTTTTTATTAACAAGTTTTTTATTAATGAATCAACATTGACTTTTCATTCTTTTAACATCCTTAAACCATATATTTTTTCTAACTTAATACATTTTCACAATAATATTTTAATAATGAAAATACATTTTTTTTAAACATTGAAAATACTTTTCATTTAATTTGTATATAACAAATAAAAATACCATTTTTCTAATATACATAATTTAATCCTTGATTTTTATTTATAAATACATCTTTATACATAATATGATCAAATTGAAAACATTTTCTTTTCACTTACTTTTTGTACATAATAAGTAAACATACATTTTTGCATAATTTAAATTAAAATATTTTTTGTACATAACAAATAAAAAAATACTTTTTTGTATACATAATTAAAACTTAGAAATATATTCTTTTCTTAAAACATCATTTTTATATTTAATTAGAACTTAAAACATTCAATTAAAACATTTTCTCTTGTACATATCAAAATACAAGATTACAAGACTAATTAATTAAATAGACATTTAATTTTTCTTTAAAACAATCCTTAATACACATTAATTTCACATTGTCGCACCTGTAAATAATCACATACGCATATACTTGTACACTTACACAATACATTGCTCCTATACACACTTGTTTATCTTATGCATTGATATACCTCATTTACATTTGATCGCAAATTCGATTTGGTTGTAACTTATTGGATACTATAAGTCTCATCCCCATTTGTGAATATTGTATCCCCACTCCCGGACACTTATTTTGTAATAGCGTAGATTTTACATTTTCGCAATTTACCGCTTTCAATTATACCATGGTTAGACCTAGGGTTTGCATGTATATAAAATCAAACGCTAGATAACCTAATACAAGACAAATACATGAAATCAATACACAATCACACTTGCACCCTCTAGGGTAATCCCACATGTTGCCTTCCAAAATGGGCCATGCTTGCACGTCGAGTATCTTTGGCAAAACAGAATCAAATGATCATAAGTCCCTCAAAGTGTTGCCTAAACGGAATGATCATAGTCCCTTCAAAGCAAAATTGCCAAAGACACTTGGCACCATTGCATTCATGGTCCATACGATGACCCGCGCCCGTCCCGAACAAACTTCCTAAACGCAAGATTGTCAACCAAATCCAATGGTGGAACAAAATTGTTAAAAGGGGTTAAAACATAACAAAAACCTTTGAGTACAATAGGGTAGACAAAACTCTTAGTTACTTGAGATCAACTTGCAAAAACACTTGCCTTCTTTTCAAAAACTACAATCCACAACACTTTCAAACAAACTCTCAAAAACACTTTGAAACATCTTTTCGAAAAGATACACGCCTTTGTAAAATATTCGAGTAAAGAATTGTTACAAGGTTAGCCTAAGACAAGGCATCTCTTCAAAAACATTTTCAAAAACACACACACACACACCATTTTCAAGCAATCGAAAATCAAGGCAAGTGATCTAAAAAACCAAGTAACTAAGAGCCCATGGATAACCATGGATGAAAAGGGTGCTAATACCTTCCCTTTTCATAATCTACCCCCCGGACCCACGAAATATCTCAAAAGGTTTTTGCTGTGCTTTTTTAACCTTTCCTTTAGGATAAAATAAAAAGTCGGTGGCGAATCTTGCTCAACCGCACAAGTGCGAATACGAACGCAAAACCACAGTCAGTTCTCCCACCGTATCACACATAGCCATCTTTCTTTTGTATAAAATTTTCAATTTTTTACGACAACATCCTCTTACTAGGATGTCTGTCTCCTTTGTACAAAGATACTCATAAAAAGTTAATACAAACACTTTTCCAAATACAGAAATTTGCTTTGTCTTCCTTTTGCTTTTTACACTTATGTTTTATTTGAGAAACGTCCAATGTTTTGTTAAATAGGCATGTGCATTTGAACATAATCATTTTCTTACAAATCAAGAGAGATGATTGCTGATAGTTTAAAGGTACAGATAGATATCTTGATGCCCTTTCAGAAGGAATCCCCAACGGAACTAAAAATTACTCAACAAAGTCAAAATCCATAACTTAATTCCCCAAACAGAGTTAAACTTCAGGATCCTCAGCAGAACAAAAGCTTTCTCAAAGTTAATTTCCCCAGCCAGAGATCCTTCCAGAACTTAATTCCCCTCAGAGTTAAGTTTCAGTATCCCCAATGGAGCCCTAAAAATCTGAAAATCCTATCCCCAGTGAAGTCAAAGCTGCTAATCCCCAACGGAGCTAAAACTACCAACTATCAATCCCCAGCAGAACCAGATTAGTGAACATTCTCCCCACAGAGATACTTCCCATCAGATTGAAGATTCTCAGTCTTACTTCTCCAGCATAAGTCTACCAGGTTCTGGACTCCCCAGTAGAGATCGTCAGAATTCTCATTCCCCACAAATCACCAAGGATTTTCAATCCCCAGCAGTGGTCCTAAGGTCCCTCAACAATTGAAGATCTTGTTCCCCAAGCAATCAGCAGTCAGCAAGGATTTCTCACCCTCAGTAATCAGAGGATTTTTCAAATCCCAGCTTCGGTTATGGGTTTATTTCCCCAACATTTGTCAAGGATTTATTCTCCAAAGCAAAAATACATTTCAATTTGATCGGTCGTTCAAAAGTTCCTTCATCACCTGTTGGAAGTTACGGTCGTCAAAGATCAAATTCTCATAAAATTCAAGTTATGAAGCCCGAATTTGAACGGATAGTATCTTGATCTCTACAGCATATTGTGAAGCCCAGATTACGACCGAATAACAGTATCAGACTATGGCGAAGCCTAGATTACGACCAGATAGTGGTATCTCCTAACAGCAAGCTATGAAACCCGGATTCGACCGGATAATAGTTTAATCCCCAACAAGTTTTTGTGAAGCCTGGATTACGACCAGATAACAGCAAAGAATACCATGAAGCCTGGAATCGACTAGATAGTGGTACATCTTAAATTCAAGCTATGAAGCCCAGATACGACTGGATAGTATATTGATTCCTCCAAAGAATACTACGAAGCCTGGAGTCGACCAGATAGTGGTATATCTTTAACACAAGCCGTGAAGCCCGGATTTGACCGGATAGCAGCTCAACAAGTTATTGTGAAGCCTGGATTACGACCAAATGGCAATACAATTTTCTGTGAAGCCTGGATTACGACCAGACAGCAGCCAAGAATACTACGAAGCCTGGAGTCGACCAGATAGTGGTATATCTTTAACACAAGCCGTGAAGCCCGGATTTAACCGGATAGCAGCTCAACAAGTTATTGTGAAGCCTGGATTACGACCAGATGGCAATACAAGTTTTTGTGAAGCCTGGATTACGACCAGACAGCAGCCAAGAATACTATGAAGCCTGGAGTCGACCAGATAGTGGTATATCTTTAACACAAGCCGTGAAGCCCGGATTTGACCGGATAGCAGCTCAACAAGTTATTGTGAAGCCTGGATTACGACCAGATGGGAATACAAGTTTCTGTGAAGCCTGGATTACGACCAGACATCAGCCAAGAATACTACGAAGCCTGGAGTCGACCAGATAGTGGTATATCTTTAACACAAGCCGTGAAGCCCGGATTTGACTGGATAGCAGCTCAACAAGTTATTGTGAAGCCTGGATTACGACCAGATGGCAATACAAGTTTCTATGAAAGCCTGAAGATCGACCAGATAACAGATAATCGTTAACAGAATGAAGATTCTCATCCTTGAAACCTCAGAAGATTGGTATACTCCCAGTTTCTGACCCTTAACAGAATGAAGACTCTCATCCTTAAAACCCTAAGAGATTGGCATAAACCCAATCTTATGACCCAAGACCTGAAGGAAGATTCTCATTTTGGCTTCCACGGTAGATTGGCATACAACCCAAGCTCCTGATTCCCCAACAGCGGTTCCAGGACTTCTCATTTCCAACAATCCCCTGCAACAGTCAAGGATTTACTTTCCCCGACAGCAGTCAAGAATCTATTATCTCCGGCTATCCAGGATTCATCTATCCTCAGCAAGACAGTTCATCAGCTTACATGCGCAATCATTACATTCATATCATAAACATTGATATAACATATATTGCATCATACATTTCATGCAACATAACTTTGTGTTTCAGCTAATATTTTACCCTTTTCAGGACAAGATTATTAAGCTTCAACTTCAATGACATACAGTTCAACATACATTCCATATGGCATCTTTAAGCCCATCCCCTGACAATATTCTGTCACATCTGCAGATGGCATCTTTAAGCCCATCTCCAAATGGCATCTTTAAGCCCACTCCCTCAACTACGTTTGGACGAGTGCAAATTTTTTGGGCACTCTAGTGTCCAATCTCCTTTTACCCTCGAGTCGCGAAAGGCAAATCTGCCAATCTAACTCTTCAGGTTCAAGAAGATTGAACAGGGGCAACTGTTGTACCCCAAAATTTTCCCTCTCATTTCATCAATATTTTCTCATCACAAGACTCTTGGAGCTCAAGACCAAGTTAGGGTTTGCTCTACTCAAGGCCCCTCCTTGCACTGTTGACCCAAATTAGGGTTTGAGTTTGCACAAGGATGTTTTGACCTAAAATGCCCAAAGTGACTTTCATGCTTCATGTTGGACTTACAAGTTTATCCATACCAAGTTTCAAGCCTTGATTCCAATCTTTGCCCAGTCAATTGGACAATTGACCTAGAAATCAACTGTATTGGGGAAAAAATCAACTGTGGCCAATTGACAGTCAAACTTCATGATTTTTAACCCACATCAACATATTGAGCTCATATGAATCATTTGATCAAGTTTGGATCACAACTCCACAAGAAATTTGATCAGATCACTAAAAGGGCAAAATGGTCATTTTTAGGGTTTTGACTGCACAAAGGCATTTTTTTTACTGTTTGACCTAACCAATGGAAAACCAAGCTCACATATGGACTCAAGGACTCAATGGCATTGTCTTGACCCATTCAACAAGTTCAAAGGATCTCAAATGCATAGGATTGACAGACAAATTTTGCAGTCAACTGATCAAAATTTGACTGTATACTGAAAAGTCAAACTTTGACTTTTTGGTCAAAATCAAGTGCCAAGATTCATTTTTCATCAAGACATGTCAAATTATGAAAATTGTTCATCAAGAAACCCAAAATTGCAAATTAGGGTTTAAAACGAGAAAATTTCATAACTTAGAATTTTTCTAAGTTATGAAATTTCCTTATTTTTTCCTAACTTTGTCCCATTTTTTCACCAAGATGAAATTGGATTCAAACAAAACTTGAAACATGAAAGTTGTAGTCCATTGCAAAATCTACAACTTTGATTCACAAAGTTTTCTCAAAAGAAGCTTGTAGCTCAAGTTATGATTTTTGGAACAAGGGTACAAAACATTTTTCACTTAGAGAAATTTTGCCCTATTCTAGGCAGGATTTTTGTCCAACTTCTTGGCCATTTTTCACATGGTTACCCTTATATTTTCAATTTGCATTATGAATATGGATTGTAGTACACATTCCAAGCTTTCCAAATTTTCCAAGAACTTCTCAAACACCCTTGTGGTTAGAGAGAATCGAATTTGCAAAGTTGGCCAAAACTCACTTTTGTTCATAAACAAATACATGTTCATACAAGTTTCATTTTCAAACCAGCATGCTTGGTACTTGCTTGCAGGCCTCTAAACCAAGTTTGAACTCCTTAATTTAATGCCTAACCATTGTGTTAAGACATTATTTCATTCATTTGGGCAATACATGCTAAATTAATCCTTAATTAGAAAAAGCAAACTTGCCATTTTGGAAAAGTGATGCTTTATGTCAAGTTCATGATCTTTGAAGTACAAGCCAGATCTTTGAGGCAAAGTTGGGTAGATAAATCCCACTGATCAAGATAAAATGCTGCAGCATGCTTGAGAGGCTTGGACAGGTCTATAACACTTACACACTTTCCTTGCTTCACATAGAAGAAACATTGCAAAACTAAACCAACTCTCACTTCCTGCAAACTAGAGCTTAAGCAAACTTTGTTCTCATATTCCATACATCAAAACTGACCTAAGGCATGACCCTTCCATCCCTCATACATTCCCATTCACCAAATCACAGTTTTGCTGCAAAACAGGGTACCTGCTGCAGATTGAGGTCCACAACTCAATCCACTCGTGCACTTTGGCTAAAAACCTTTCAAACACCTTCCATATGATCCACTAAGACTATCCCAAACCTTGAACTCAACCTGTAACACCCCTAACCACGTTTGCCATTTTTGCTTTCAAGCTGTGCAGGTGGACTTCCATAGCACGATACAGTTGGTTTCAAAGCAAGCTAGGCATTTAGGAAGCATCCTTGGACTTCAGGCAAGCTCAACCAAAGCTCAAACTCCATTGAAGGTTGCTACATTGCTCTGTTCAAGTCAAGCTGAAACAGGTAAAACCATGGACTTCTATCTCTTAATCTAGGAAGAGTTAGGCTTAGGTTTGTGAATGAAACATGCTCTACTCATAGCCCTGAAACCATACATATGATTACTTTTCATTTATATTAAGTATGCTGTGAGAATTTTAGCCATGAACATTGAAGAAAAATTAGGTCAGAAATTGGGGATGAAGAAATTCTCCCTGGTTTCTTAGAGTTAGGTCAAGTATTTTATATGTTTGAATTCGTCTCTTGATGCTTTACAATGTTTGTGTTATGAGTTTTTGCTAAAAGTCAAGGAATCAGGAGATGGTAGTTGTACAAGGAAACGCGCGTTTTTGATTCAAACAGAGCTAGAGGTTGAAGAAGGTTGGCTTGGGCTGGGCCTGAGTCTGTCTTGCTGTTCACACCCTTTTTTTCCATTTGCACCCCTTGGCCCATTGTGTGAAATACTTGTCATTTTTGCATTTTTCTTTTTGATTCTGACTTAATATTTTTTGCTCAAATATAAAAAACATCAAAAATATTTTTCCATACATTTTTTCATTTATTTGACATTTATTTGTTTTATTTAGCATATACATGTAAATAAATATATTTACTTTTATTCAAAACCCTAGAAAATAGTACAAAAATATTTATTTTTCAGTTATTATTTTTTTTATTTAGATTTTGAAAACATTTTCTAAAATATACATTTTTTGTAAATAATTAATATTTTATTTTTTGTACATATTTAGCATATTAAATATATATAAATATACATATACATATTTTATTAAATATTTAGGACAAAAATATGAAAATAATACATTTTTATTTTTATTAATATATGACATCAAAAATACTTTTTTTTAACCATATACTTTTTATTTTGTGCATAAATTAATTTATTTTGTACATAATCAATAAATAATAATATTTATTCAAAAACTAGGGTTTAACCCTAAAACAATAAAAATAACCAAAAATTGACTTTTTATATTTTGTTTATATTTCACATTAAAAAATACTTTTACATACATAAAAAATCCCTTTTTAGCATAATGCATTTTTATTTGATATTTATTTATTTGTACTTATTTAAATATTAGATATTTGTCTTGTATATTCAATATGGATGTAATAGCTTAGAATTTAATTTCTTGTCAAATATCCCCAAATTCAAACTTGTACCCCCATCCCCATAATCATTGTTGTAATAGCTTAGCATTTAAATTTCCGCATTTAAAAGCTTTCAATTATGCCATGATAGACTTAGGGTTTGTATGCAAAATCAATCAACAAATAGCTTGACCTAATTCAAGATAAACATGCATGAAAAACAATCACAATGCACACTTACACCCTTAGGGTTACTCCACTTGTTGCCTTCAAAAATGGGCCATGTTTGCATGTCAAGTACTTTGGCAAAACAAAACAAAACAAAACAAAACAAATCAAATGATCATAGTCCCTCGATGACGCTGTCAAGTTGCCTAAACAAAATGATCATAGTCCCTCAAGAAAAATTGCCAAGATACTTGACACTATTGCATTCATGGTCTAAACGATGACCCGCGTCCGTCCCGTTAACATCCTAACACAAGGTTGTTCACCAAATACAATGGTGAAACAACACTGTTAAAAGGGTTAAAACATGAGAAAGATCTTTGAGAAATTTAGGGTAGATAGCTCTTGGTTACTTGACCAAACTTGCAAAACAATCCTTGCCATTTTTCAAACACACGTCACAACACAACTTCAAAACAAACTTTCAAAAATATTGAAACATCTTTTCAAAAAGACAAACACCCTTGTAAAACATTCAAACAAGAATTGTTACAATGGTTGCCTAGACAAGACATCTTTTTCAAAACATTTTCAAAACCACACACAAAGCACCATTTCAAACAATTGAAAAGCAAAGGCAAGTGATATAAGCAAGTAACTAAGAGCCCATGGATAACCATGGATAGAAAGGATGCTAATACCTTCCCTTTCTATAATCTACTCCCCGAACCCAAGAAAACATCTCAAAGGTTTTTCCTGTGCTTTTAACCTTTCCTTAGGATAAAACAAAAAGTCGGTGGCGACTCTTGCTAAACCGAAACATTTGCGAACACAAATGCAAAACCTCAAGTCAGTTCTCCCACCGTATCATAGTGAGCAAGGTGATCAGCTAGTACACTGCCATTTATTTCTTTCTGGGTGGTATACTGTATGTCAGAGTCCGTCAGGATCATCTGCCATCTCGCTATTCTCCCAGAGAGGGCAGGTTTTTTGAAGATGTATTTTATTAGATCCATTTTAGATATCAACAAGGTAGTATGGGTCAACATATACTATCTTAGCCGGCGAGCAGCCCATGCCAGAGCGCAACAAGTTTTCTCGAGCAGTGAATATCTTGTTTCACATTCGGTAAACTTTTTGCTCAGGTAATAAATAGCATGCTCTTTTTGGCCAGACTCGTCATGCTGCCCCAACACACACCCCATTGAATTTTCTAAAACGGTTAGATACATGATCAATGGTCTTCCTTCGACTGGTGGCATCAACACATGAAGCTCTTGCAAGTACTCTTTGATCTTTTTGAAAGCAGTTTGGCACTCATCATTCCATTTGACTACTTGATCTTTCCTCAGTAACTTGAAGATTGGTTCACAAGTAGCTGTCAGGTGAGAAATGAATTTGGCAATGTAGTTCAAACGTCCCAAGAACCCTCTGACTTCCTTCTCAGTACGAGGAGCAGGAATCTCTTGTATCGCTTTCACCTTTGCGAGATCTACTTCAATACCTTTATTGTTGACGACAAAGCCTAGGAGTTTACTAGACCTCACCCCAAATGTGCACTTATTTGGGTTCAACCTCATCTTGTATTTCTTTAACCTCTCGAATAGTTTATGTAGATGATCAAGATGCTCCTCTTCTGTTTGAGATCTAGCTATAATGTTGTCCACATAGACCTCTATTTCATGATGTATCATGTCGAGAAATAAGGCTATCATGGCACGCTAATAGGTTTCCCCAGCATTCTTCAGTCCTAATGGCATAACCTTGTAGCAGAATATGCTCCACTGTGTGACAAAGGTTGTTTTCTCCATGTCTTCAGGCGCCATTTTGATTTGGTTGTAGCCTGAGAAACCGTCCATGAAGGAAAACACTTTGTGTTGTTCCGTATTGTCAACTAGAATATCAATGTGAGGAAGTGGGAAATCATCCTTAGGGCTTGTCCTATTCAAATCTCTATAGTCCACGCACATTCTTACTTTGCCGTCCTTTTTGGGTATGGGAACAACATTGGCAACCCATTGCGGATAAGAAGTGATGGCCAAGAATCCAGCATTGAATTGTTTCATGACTTCTGCTTTAATATTCTCCGACATATCTGGTCGCATACGACGGACCTTTTATTTTACTGGTGGACAATCCTCTTTTGTAGGTAGACGATGTACCACAATATCTGCATCAAGTCCTGGCATGTCTTCATACGATCAGGCAAAGATCTCAACATACTCGTGTAGCAATTGAATCAGACGCTCTTTGACACTGGGTTCCAGATTGGCACCCACCTTGACTTCCCTTTTGTCTTCTTCGGTACCTAGGTTGATTGTATCCACTGGTTCCTCGTGGGGCTGAATGGTCCTCTCTTCTTGTTGCAGTAACCTGGCGAGTTCCCCCGGTACTTCACAATCTTCCTCACCTTTGTCTTCGGCTTGGTAGATTATATTTTCAGAGTCACAAAAGGCCATAGCAGATCTGTTACCCATGGGATCCCGAATGGATGTAGACCTGCATTGTGAGTGTGAGTGTGTGTAAGGGTATAGCTATCTTTGAAAGAAATGAAAATGTAAAAAAGAAAAACAATGAGCACAAAGTTTGTATGCAAAAACGTCCATGATTCATTGATGTCATATGGGAATGAGATAATAACCCTTACAAATGGACCATTGTGCCTCGGGTAAGACACAAGGTTTTAAGAGTCTAAATTGTTTTAATATTAGAGATCCAACAAAATGTAAAGCCAAATTACAGTGGGATAAGTGTGATCGGGATAAAATCTCTAGCCTCCCAATTGTTGAGCCCTCCACTGACAGTTGAGAAAATCCAATCTTCCAGGTTGTAGCTGTCTTCATCATCCTCCACGAAACTGATTTGGTGGTTGCTGATCTTTAAGGGTGGTCCTCCGACACGAGCGTGGCGTACAACCTTCTAGGCACCTGAAGTGAAACCCATACCAAACTTGTCATATTTGTATGAGATATCTGGGAGTTGACCCCAAATAGTGCACCCACCTTCTTCTATCACTTCCTTGGTATCCTTTAGAGATGACATCTTGAGTGGAGGCCTTGTGATCTTGGGAACTTGAGACACAACCTTAGTTACTGCCACATCTTGCGGGACTTCTTCAAAGTGCTGGAATGGAGTTTCAATAAATTCACCATCTAATTCCACATATCTTAAGGAATTTAGATGGTTGTCCATATACTCTTCTTCTCCATGAACGATGATGATCTTCCCTTGGATGAGATATTTCAACATTTGGTGCAACGTAGAAGTAACAGCGCCAGCATTGTGAATCCACAATCGGCCTAGCAAGCAGGAATATGAAGGGCGAATATCCATTACATAAAAAGTCGAATCAAATGTTTTGGTTCCAACCTTTATGGGGATATCCACTTCCCCATGTACCATCCTTTTTGAGCAGCCAAAGGCTCTTACTACTACGTTGCTTAGCTTTAATGTTAATCCCTCACAGTCAAGCCTATCAAGAACCTTTTTAGGCAATACATTCAGAGACGAACTGGTGTCCACCAAAACATGAGCCAAGGTTTTGTCCCTGCATTCAACTGAGACATGCAATGCCTTATTATGCTTCCTCCCTCTTGGCGTTAAATCAGCATCTTAAAAACCTAAGCCATTATCTGCAGTCAAGCTGGCTACATAGTCTTGGAACTGATCAGTAGATGTTTCTTGGGGTACATGGGCAGTTTTCAGGAATTTTACCAAGGCCTTTGCATGCGCCTCGGAACATAGTAATAAAGCCAGCATGGAAATTTTAGATGGAGTTTTCCCCAATTTCTCGACTACATTGTAGTCGCTTCTTTTTATGATCTTTAGAATTTCCCTCATCTCTTTCTGGGAGGTCTCAGAGATAGTCAATGATTGTGCCTTCGTCCGGACAAGCTCAATCAGAATACCTTTACCTCGAGTCTCGGTTGACTCGGCACCAGGAATGTCAGTAGGGGTGATAGCAGGGATTGTAACAGCTTTGTCAGTTGGAGTACTAGCAGAGATGATTGTAGGACTGGGAACAACCTTTGGAGGAGCAACAACAACAAGAATGATTACGGGTCCATAAATAGCCATTGGAGGAGTAATTTTTGGAGAGAAAATCCTTATGCTCCGGGTTATCTTACTAGTCCTTGCGATATTACTAACATCAGATTCAACTTTCTCAAAACTTGAGTCTTCGGTAGCTGGCCAATCTTGCTTGATACTGTGGTAGTAGACATCCCCTCCATAATTCCATGGTACGGTTTTGTCTGACAAATACGGGATTGGTCCAGGAATGGTAATTATCAAAGGAGCTACTTTAGGAACTGATGTAATTCTAACAGGTCTTTTGGCGGAGACCCTAGAAGAATTTGCAAAAATGGTAACAATGGAAACATCATTGTAAGAAACAGGTGGAACAGAGGTCTTTTCGAACAAAATTTCCTTGTTGTCTATTAGGCACTGAATGCATGCTCTCAACAAAGGACAGTTGGTTGGTGAGGACAAATAGGAATAACAACTTTCATCACAGCCTGGGAATACACCGGCATTCAATAAGTTCTTTTTGATAGTCAAGAATGGGGTCATAAGTTCATCAACTGAAGTAACAAACATATCTTCCTCAATGGTGTTGGTATTATGGTCGTGTTTGGGCATAGGGGCAGAAATGACATTGGGCTTTTCTGGAGCATCGAATTTAATCTCTTTGGCTTCAAGAAGGTCTTATACTTTGATCTTCAGAGCCCAACAATTATTATTGTCATGGTCGGGACTCTCAGAATGGTATGCACAGTGGGCATTAGGATGATAGTGAGGAGAGGTTGTGTTAGGATTCTTTGGAGCTTCTTTCAAAGTCACTAGATTGGATCTTAACAAATGTGGCAATACTTGAGATAGGGTCATATTAATTCAGGTGAATTGTCTGACTGGTCTTTCCATTCTTGGCTGGTTGTTTCTTTGCTGATCAGGCGCATGTTTAGGAATCATAACAGCCCCACCATTGGACGACGTTCAACCCTATCTTGTTTTTTCTGAGGATATACAACAACCACTTCTTTCTTTCCGATGAATGGTTTCCTTACAGCAGCAGAGGATGCATCTTTTTGAATCTTTCCATTCTTTATCTCGGCTTCTACCCTTTCTCCGGTCAATATCAATTCAGTAAAACCTTCCGATGAACTCCCAATTAAGTGATTGAAGAAGGGACCAAACAAGGTGCCTAAAAACATGTCTACTAATTCTCTTTCAGATAGAGGAGGTTGGACTCTTCCTGCCAAGTCCCTCCATTTTTGCGCATAGTCCTTGAAGCCTTCACTTGAAGCCATGGCCATACTCTGGAGTTGAGTACGGGTAGGCGCAAGATCAGTGTTGTATTTATATTGTTTGTAAAACACAATGGCCATATCTTCCCAATTATGAACTTTGGCTCTTTCTAACTGATAAAACCAATCAAGTTGAGTTCCAGACAGACTGTCTTGGAAGAAGTGTACCCATAAATCCTTGTCAACGGTATGGGGCTGGATTTTCCTCACATAGGACCGGAGATGCATTTTAGGGCATGAGACTCCGTCATATTTGGCGAACACATGTGCTTTGAATTTTGGAGGAATGGCAATCCCTGATACTAATCCTAACTCCTCAAAGTCCAATCCATGCACTTTTTAGATTTTCATTGCACTTAACCATTCTTCTAGATGCTTATACTTGTCGTCGGCTGGCGAATATTGTTCTTCAGAATAATCTTCTTCTTCCTCTTCCTCTTCTGACTCTGATTGGACAACTGTTTCTTTTCTCTTCCCATCTTGATTGTCTTTCTCACCGGATGTCGTTGCAAAGTTTAAGGCCCTTCTTGTTTGCCCTTGGAATCTTCTTCCCATGTTTAGAACTCCAGTTATTTTCTTCGTCTTCTTCTTTTTCTATTCAACTAGCAAGGTATTCAACTCTTCTTGTCCTTTGGCTAGAGTTAAGAACAACTATTGAAACTGTGCATTATTAGCTTGGAGGTCCTTCACCACTTGCTCGAAATCCATCTTACTGAAATAAACAATAGAAAGATAAGGAGACTTATTGCAAGAAACCTGCTTATGTTATGATGAATGGTAAATACATATGCAATGATTCCAAGGATTTTAAAGATTCAAATTTGTTTTAGACAAAAAGGAAACACACGTTATATTAATAAATTAAAGCTCGAGTACATTAATGCCTCTTTGGGAAAAACAAATGCAAAAACTCTAAGATAAAAAGGTAGTACGCATCCTCTTTGGTGCGATGTAGGCATTCAGGTTCCTCTTCTCATGAAGTTTCTTAGTGAGTTCCAAAACCTTCTTCTCGCTTGCATAGAATTGGGCTTCAAAAGTATCTCTCTCCCCCTTAAGTTGTATCCAATCCCTTTGTAGGTCTTCAAGAGAGGTGGGCATGTCAGGATGTAGGATAGTATATGGAACATCTCCTTCCATAATAGGCTCAATGATTATCGGGAGAATGGAGGGATAAGGCATCATAAGACTTTGAGCACGAGTTCGTACCCATTTGAGGTAAGGCTCAAGAGGGATGTAATTATTATGCCCCAACATCTTGCTATCTACCTTGTTCAACATCCTCCAATTTCGGATAAATCTCCGGCGAAGACCTTGATCGTCATTTTCGTAGTCGAATACCAAACCTTGAATCAGCATCTCATGAGGGCCACCCTTTCGGGCGTAACCAAATTGTCTTAAGGCTAAGCAGGGGTTGCAGGTGATACCTCCCCTAATGCCTAGTAAAGGGACATTAGGAAATTTTCCACAACGGTCGACAATAGTAACATTCTCTATGGATCAGGAACACCAATGAATGTCTGAATGTTTGAGCATCATCAACCTTTGTGACCACCTTGAACCTTGCTCATTCTTTAATACATATTGGGGAAGATGAAAAGTAAACCATCTTTCCAAAAGAGGAGTGCAACACATAAGGACACCTCTTTTCTTCATAGTACGAGTGTGAAAAGAGTGTAGGATGTCTCCTAGCAAAGTAGGCACCGGGTTGCGGGATATGAAGATTTTGACGGTGTTCATGTCTATGAGTTGGTCAGGATTTGGAAACAAAACCATCCCATAGATGAGGAGACCCACAATTTGCTCAAAGGCTTGCAAGTCCAAAGAATTCCAACAGTTTTGGGCTTTCTCAAACAGGAACTTTGCTAGGAAACCCTTGACACCACTCCTTGTTTCCCAATTGGTTATGACATCAGATGATTGCAAGTGTAGAGCTTGAGAAATCTCTTCTGGCTTTGGGTCTCTTTCTTTACCGTTGAAAGGTAGTTGATTGAGAATGAGAATCCTCGAGAGTCAGGAGAATTCTTCCAAAGTAGGCACGAGTTGATAATCGAGAAATGTGAAGCAATCATGTAAAGGATCAAAGAACTGAAAGAGCACCTTCATCATGTCCTCGTCTGTGTAGGAGGTGACCAAGTTGAGTAGGAGACCATGTCTCTCGGTAAATGGAGAATTTTCAGGAATCCTTGAAGCTAGCTCCTTAAGTTGTGGAGGGATCCTTACAAGATTGACTTGGATAGTTTTCCTGCGAAGAGAATCCATATCCTACAAAACAAGAACAAAGATACATCCCAAGATCCTTGAAATGGTTAGTGAATGAGTAGATGTTATGACGTCTATGATGTTATGTACAAGTATGTATATACAAACAAAGAAAACAAATCCTTAGGTTTAGGCTTTCATGGAGTCTCATAGGTAAGTACCCTCTTGAAGGTTAATTGGCTCAACCTGTCCTAGCAATAGTAATCGGGTTCTAAGGAGCTCAATATCACTGGTTTGTTTCCTTGGTCATTGTTTCAGCACAAGCCTATTTAATGGCGACCGGAATATCCCAAGAAACCAAACCTCAATGAGTTTAGTATCGAGTATCTACCAACTTCAGACTACACCAAAGTCGGTCATCTCACTATGTCCTAAAGGCTAAGTTGGTCAAGTAAAGGTTCTAAAAGTTCATTAGTGCTTCATGACATTACTCAGCGGCCCCGTATTCTCCTTGATTAACTCAAGGGCTACCGGTACCCACAAATATGTCGCACTAACGTAGCTATTTCTTAGACCATGTCGGTATACCCCGCATAGTCTCCATAACTTATTGCTACTTACCTAAGGTAACCCCACTTTTAGAATTTTCCCCAGCAGAGTCGCCAGTTCTGTGATACGGTGGGAGAACTGACTTGAGGGTTTTGCATTTGATTGCAAATGTTGCGGATAGCAAGAGTCGCCACCTACTTTTCTTTTATACAAAAGGAAAGGTGAAAAAGCACAGGAAAGACCTTCGAGATTATTTCTTGAGTTCGGGGGGGTAGATTATGAAAAGGGAAGGTATTAGCACCCTTTTCATCCATGATTTTCCATGGGCTCTTAGTTACTTGCTAGATCACTTGCTTTTTTTTGAAATTGTGCTTGGCGTAGTTTTTTGAAAGTATTTTATTGTTTAGGCAATCTTTGTAATGATTCTTGTTCGTAAGAATGTATACAAAGGTGTTTGATCTTTTGAAAATGTTTTCAAGTTTGTAAGATGTTTGAAAGTGTAGGTGTTTGTTTTTGAAAATAGCAAGGATGTTTATTTGAAATTGAGCAAGTAATTAGGAGCATTCTACCTACTCAAAAAGTCTTTCAAGTTCATTTCCTTTTCCTTTGATATTGTTATCTTACCATTGATTTGGTAAGTAACCCTATCTTTGGATGTAAACGGGACGGGCGTCGGTCATCGTATGACCATGATTAGCAATGTTTCAAGGTATCTTAGCATTCTCTTTTAGGGACTTAAGATCATTTGAAAGGCAACTTAAATAGCGTCATCGAGGGACTATGATCTTGTATTTGCTTATTTTTTCTAAGATACCTCACATGCATAATATGTCCATTTTGTAAAGGCAACCAAGTGGAATAACCCTAGGGGTGCTTGTGTGCAAATGTATTGTTTTCATGTTTGATTTTGTCTTGAATTAGGGTTTTCTAAGTATTGGTTTTAGTCTTTCCATACAAACTCTAATTACTAGCATGTTATATATAAAGCAATGAATTGCAGAATTTAAAGTTACTTTGTTATTACAACATTTGTGGGATTGCAAGAATTCAAGAACGGGGATTGCAAAAATTTAAACTTAATTAGTCTATTACAACCATATTGAATTGGTATAAATGTACAAGGAATTAAATGAATATAATGTACAAAAATGAATAAATGTTCAAAAATGTGAAATGTGAAATAAATGGATATTTGTTTGATTTTTTTGGGAAAAGGGATTTTGTCTTAATATAATTAATTAAAGAAAATAATTAATTAAACTAAAATTTATTAAGAAAAGATTTTTAAACAAAACCCTAAATCTATTAATTAAAATTCTAAGAAATTAAGTTTTATAAGAAAAGTATTTTTGGTATTTTTGTCTTGAAAATAAATTATGGTGTTATAAAATATTTTTGGCCTTTTTTACCTTAAAATAAATATATTTTAATTGGTGTAAAAGAAAATAAATAATAACCTAGTTTTAAATTAAATTTACAAGACTAGTTAGTAAAAATAAATAAAGTATAGTTAATAAAAATATTTTTTTGTGAGAAAAATAAAATAAACTAAGTCAAAATATAAATCTATATTTTTTGTATTTTTTATGATTTTTTAGTATTAGGAAAAATATTTAAGAAAATAAATGAAATAAAAATAAGAAAATAAAATAAACTGGGCCAGGGACGCAAATATGAAACAGGGGGTTAGCTAGCAAAAACAAAAAAAAAAGGCCCAAAGATGGAGCCCAGGGCCTGCAAAAAAAAAGTCAGAAAAAAGCAAAAAAATGTAAAAAACACAAAAGGGTACCACTAGGGCTCGAACCCAGGTCCCAAATGTTACAGGCGCGCGCTTCTGCCACTGGGGTGGCTATACATCCGTTAACATAAGCAAACCAATAAATATATGATACAAAACGCGCCCTATTACTTCATCTTCAACCTTCAGCAAGACCAACTGTAACTTGTTCATTTCTCATCAAAAAGGAAATCTGTAAACATGAAACTTGTAGCAAATTTCCTCATGGTTTCAAAAATGTAAAGCATTAAAACTATATATCAAAGATAAGCATGAATTTTATTGGCCCTAATCTGAATCCTAAAAATCTCAGAAACTTCAATCTTGAAATTCTCTAAGCTTAAGCAAAATTAATGGAAATTATGGACATGGTTAGCTTTAGGGAAATGATATCTACATGTTTTATTCACAAATAAATCATTGATGATGCATGTATGAAGAGTTCAAAGTTAAGAAAACTTACCTCAAAACTGGAAATCGTGTTTTGATTTTGAGCTTGTTTCAAGTGATGGTGATGATCAGGTTAGCTTCCTTGAGGTCCCAGGAAGCTAATGCAATGATTAACTTGAGAAATGGATGGATGAAATGGTCTGGAGAAGTCAATGTGCAGAGCTATGTTTTTGAAAATGGAGGATGGTGTTAATGGTGTTACAGTTCTGTAACAGGGCGTGGGATCAGTTATATATGATGTTTAGAAGCTTTAGTAACCAAAAGGCCAAGAAACGCACGAGTAGATTATGAGTTTCAAGTTTTTGGTCAGTTTGTGTGAAAATGGAGGTATGGAATGTGATTCAGAGTTCTAGCTGTTTTCAGAGCATGAGCATTTGTGTATTTGTGGCCAATAGTTTGTGTATGTATAAACAAAAGTGTTTGAGAGCTTTGGACAATCAGAAGTAGAAGTTTTTAGCTTTTGGCTAGGTTACTTGATTTTGAAGAAAAGAGGGAAACAAGTTTCAAGAGGAGGTACAAGCATGAGCTGGGTGATTGTAAATGTCTAAACCATTTCTTATGGGTTATGGGACTTGTGTGATCAAAAGAGAACAAGTGCAAGGCTCAAGAAAAAGGTTTGTACAAAAAGTCACTTGATCAAAATGGCAATGTAACCGTTCTTCCAAAAATGGATATAAAGCATGTCCATGCATTGAATGCTTGAAGTGAGACATCTAACAGCTGTGTAAAACATTAATTATGGAGTGCCTAACAAGTTTGAGGCCGTCAAAGTAGAGTTTATGCAACACAAATTTGAATTTGAATTTTGTTCATAACTAAATGCCTTGTAAATCAAGTGATAAAACCCTAACTTCATCTCTTCGATTCTCCCTACTCAAGAATGATCTCAAGGTGTTCTTGGACATTTTAGAAAGCTTGCAATGTTCTATAAAACTCATATTTGAATTTCTTTTTAAGATTACCCTTGGAACTATATGAAAAAATGCCATGAAGTTGGGTCAAAATCCTGACCAAATTAAGGCAAAATTTCATTAAGTGTTTTGTTTCATGACCACATGTTCATAAAATTATAACTTGAGATCTAAGAAATTTTGGAAGGAGTTGTGTAAATCAAAGTTGTATATTTCATGAAGATCTACAACTTTCATGTTGGAATTTTCTCTTGAATCATCTTTCATCATGGTGAAAAGTTTGCTCAAAGTTATGAAAAAACATGAAATTTCCAACACTTAAAAAAATTTATGTTTAGAAATTTTGACTTTTCTAAATGAAATCTTGACTTTTTGATTTCTTGATGAATAAGTTTCATATTTTTACATGTTTTGATGAATTGTGATCTTTGGCATTTGATTTTGACCAAAAAGTCAAAGTTTGACTTTTCAGTATACAGTTGACTTTTGATCAATTGACTGAAAAATTCATTTGTCAATCCAATGGACTTGCAATGTTTTGAACCATGTTATTAGGTCAAAATGATTCAATTGGACTATTGATATCATGCCTTAAACCAATTGATCATTTTCTAGGTCAAAAATCAGAAATTGCCCTTTCCAAGTAAAAACCTTAATTTTGACCAATTTGTCCTTTTGGAGATTTGATCAAATTTCTTGAGGAATTATGGTCAAAACTTGATGAAATGATACATATGAGTCTAAAATGTTGATGTGAATAAAAAATTATGATGTTTGACTGTAAATTGGCCATAATTGACTTTTTCCTCAATACAGTTGATTTTTAGGTCAACTGCTCAATTGACTGAGCGGAAATATGATCCAAGGCTTGAAACTTGACATGAGTAATATTAGGGGTCCATATTGATCCATGAAAGTCATATGAGACATTGGAAGTTATAAAATCCTTGTGAAAACTCAAACCCTAATTTTGGTCATCAGTGTTTAAGGAGGTGTCTTTGAGCTGATCAAACCCTAGTGCAGTCTTGAGCTAAGGAGATCTTGTGAGAAAATTCTTAATAAGTGAGAGGGAAAATTTTGGGGTAAAACAATTGTATTAGCTTTCTGGAGGTTCACTGAAGCTAACCTGATCATCACAACTCCTTGAAAGCAGCTCATTTGCAAAACACGAATTCCATTTTTGAGGTAAGTTTTCTGACTTTTTAAATCTTCATATACACATTGTTAGCTTTCCATTTTCAAAGAAAAAATGTAGATATCATAGCCCTGAAGATGACCATGTCCTTAAAATTCATTTATATTGCTTGAGTAGTGAGAATTTTAAGTTTGAACTTTCTGAAAAAGTTAGGTCAGAATTTGGTACCATTAGAAATTCTCATTCATCGTTGATTTATAGCTTATGATATTTATATGGTTGGATTCGTATGGAAAATGGAGCAACTCATGTTTACATTTTTCATTTTGGATGAGAAATGAGCAAGTTACAGGAACCACGGCTGGAGGTTGAAGATGAATTCATTTTCAGGACTTGATTTATGTTATGTATTTATTGTTTCATTTAAGTTAACAAATGTACAGCCACCCCAGTGGCAAAGGCTGCACGCGTTTATCTCAAGGTCATGGGTTCAAGTTCCAACACTGCCTTTTGTTTTAATTTTCAACATTTTTCTTCTTTTTTTCCAACAACCATACGCGCTTGGACCTTAAGTCAGTGGGCCTTCCCTTTTTGCTTCTCCTGACCCCCTGCCTGCTCATCACACACAGGTCCAACCCCTTTTTTTTCTGATTACAAAAACAATATCGTTGGGCCAGGCCTTCCAAAACTGTTTTTTTCTAACAAACTCCTTTAACCATTTTCAAACCCCCCTGACTTTTATTTTTATATTTTATTTTATTTAATTTTTCTTTGTTATTTTTATTATTATTATTATTATTATTATTATTTTTATTAATAAAAAATACAAAAATATTTTTATTTATTATTTATATACTTATAGTTTATTTTCTTTATAAACTAAAAAAAAAAGACAAAAACATTTACTTGAACAAACTTAATTTCTTTTTCTTAATAATAATTAGATTTAGGTTTAATTATTTTCTGTTCTAATTAAAATCAATTTAGAATTTAAGTTTATTTTAATTAATTAATTTCCATGTTATTTTTGTTAAACTAAAAATCCTTTTCTAAAAACCCTAAAAAATGATTTCTAATTTAATTGTTTTTCTTAATTAGTTTAGATTTAATTTTCTTAATTTAATTAATAATTTTCTTTTAGATAATTAGGTCAAAACTAAACCCTTTCCTCAAAAACCAAACAAAATCATTTCATTTCCATTTATATCCTTGTACGTTATATTTTCAGTTTTGTACATTATTCAATATGGTTGTAATAGATAGTTAGGTTTAATTTATTGCAAATTCCCATTTGTAAATTTGTATACCCCATCCCCCTAATGATGTAATAGCGTAGTAATTTCACTTTCCGTAATTTATCGCTTTCAAATAAATGCAAGTAATTAGGACTTGTATGGAAAGATAAAATCAATAAGTAGATAACCCTAATCCAAGATGAATAATGCATGCAAATCAAACACACTATTTACACCCTTAGGTTAATTCCACTTGTTGCCTTACAAAAATGGTCATGTTACACATGTGGGATATCTTAGCAAAAACAATAAAAAAATACAAGATCATAGTCCCTTGATGATGCTAAAACTGTTGACTTTCAAAATGATCTTAGCCCCTCAAAGATAAATTCTAAGATATCTCACAATATTGCTATCATGATTATATGATGACCCACACCCGTCCCTTTACATCCAAAGATAAGGCTTCTTACCAAATAAATGGTAAGATAGAAATATCAAAGGAAGAAGAAATAAACAAAGACTTTTGAGTAGGTAGATTATTCCTATTTTCTTGCTCACTTTCAAAATAAACATCCTTGCTGTGATACGGTGGGAGAAGTGACTTGAGGTTTTGCGTTTGTGTTCGTAAATGTTGCGGTTTAGCAAGAGTCGCCACCGACTTTTATTTTATCCAAAAGGAAAGGTGAAAAAGCACAGGAAAGACCTTTAGATATGTTTTTGAGTTCGGGGGTAGATTATGAAAAGGGAAGGTATTATCACCCTTTTCATACATGGTTTTCCATGGGCTCTTAGTTACTTGCTTAGATCACTTGCTTTTGTTTGAATGTGTTCTTGTGGTGGTGATTTTTGAAAGTATTTTGAAAATGGAACTTCGTAACAGTTCTCGTTTCTATAAGAACGCCTACAAAGTGTTTGTTTTGAAAATAGTTCAAAGATGAGAGTGTGGGTGTATCAAAATGTTTTGTTGTGAGCAAGCGAGTAACGGAGAGAGAACCTACCTACTCAAAAGGTCTTAGATTTTATTTTCCTCCTCCTTTAGATGTTGCTATCTTACCATTGATTTGGTAAGAAGCTCCATCATTGGATGTGAAGGGACGGGCGTTGGGACGTTTGTATAGTCATAGAAGGCAACATATGGGACGTTTTAGCAATGTCGTTTTAGGGACTAGATCGTTTACCGAAGGCAACATCAAGGGTCATTGAGGGACTACGATCTTTTATCGAGGGTCTTTTGCTAAAACGCCCATGGTCGAGGGACATTACTATTTTCCGATAGGCAACAAGTGGAATTACCCTAAGGGTGTAAGTGTGCAAATGTGTTTTATTTACATGCATTTAGTATTTGATTAGGGTGGTCTATTTGTTGGTTTTATCTTACCATACACACTTATTTACTAGCAATATATGAAAAGCAAGTAAAAGGCGGAAAGTAAAATTTAAGCTATTACATCACTTTAGGGGGATGGGGATATAATTTAACAAATGGGGATGAAGTAGAAACTAAAATATTACAACCATATCGAATGATAACGAAAAGAATTTGAAAATAGTGTAGAATAAAGGAAAAATTTACTTTTGAACTGCTATGTGTCGACCCATGCTGCTATGAATCGACACGTATCTTCTCCTGCTCCTGTAAAACCAAATCAGTTCAGTATGGGTCGACACGTAATGGGATGTGCCGACTCATGCATCTTCTTGTATCGACACGAAACACGTATGTATCGACTCATAGGCTTTTCCATCTTCTATTAAGTGAAATCTGTTCAGTATGTGTCGACACATAATGGGATGTGTCTACTCATACACATTTTTGCATCAACGTGAAATGCGTATGTGTCGACTCATAGTCCTTTCCAGTTTCTGTTTTGTGACCTGAACTCAGTATGGGTCGATGCATGAGAGTCATGTGTCGACTCATACCCTGTATTTTCACTAAGATGGGTCGACACATGTGGATATGTATCGATACATCCTGCATTTTTCTGCCTTAAACACCATTCTTTGCATACATAAGTTAGTTTTTTAACATATGAATGAATAACATGAACAACAAATAAATGATTTACTTCAAAATAGTGATTGCTACATACTATAAACAGAAAAGTTAATGTTATGGAAAAGGCAAGGTAAAGATGACTTACCTTAAGACTGCACTTTAGGTTTTGAAACCAAATATCCTTCAAGATGCTGTGTGAACCTTAAGGAAGCTCCAACCAGCTACTAGACTTTCCTTTTTGTTGAAGGTTACTAAACAACCTCTGTATGGTATGAAATGTTTGGCTGGTTGGGCAGAACTTGCAAGGTATGAGAGGTTCAAAGGTTTGGACTTTAAAACCAAAGAGTGGAAGTTTAGTGGACTGTTATGGCTTTTGCAAATATGAGATTTTTGAGGGTTTACCAATATAACTTCTGGCTTTTCTCCTTGTTCTCTCTATCTCTCTATTTTTTCTAACCTTTCCAAAAAAAAACCTCTCTTGCAACTGGCCTCTCTATTTATAGAGAAGGTTTGAGACTTGAGAAACTCAGACTTTTTGAAAATCACATGTTATGCCTTTTTTTCAAATTCATAAAGACAAGCTACTTCATGATGAAAAAGGAGTGAATTAAGGAACTTTATCCATGTTTTGCAGGTCTTGTAGATTGCTTCTGCTGTTGAGAGATCTTTTTGTCCTCTTTGGAACAGATTTCAAGCTTTGAAAGAAGAGAGTGGTTGGAAAAGTGAAGCTTTATGCAAATGGAAATGTTGCTTTTTGCATTTCTAACCATAAATGGCATCAAGACATGACAAAACTTCAAATGTCTGTGTAATACACTTAGGGTTTGTGTAATTGCTTGATTATGCATAGATTTGGAGAGAACATAGTCTGAAAAGAGAGATCTTGTAGCTTTGGTTGGAATTTTAGTCAAGTGTCATCACAAATATGCCTTGTAAATCAAGAATGAATATCCAACTTCACATCCTTGTATCTCCTAGCTCAAATATGATAAATTCATGCTCTTGGATGTTTTGGAAAGCTTGAAACACACTCTATAACTTTCATATTGGCCATTTTGACAAAATCATCTTGGAACTATGTGAACAAAATGCCAAGAAGTTGGGATAAAATCCTGAACAAAATCTGTTGAAAATTTCTCTAAGTGTTAAATGAAAATGTCATGACTTCATGAACTTATAACTCAAAATCCAATCACTTCTAGGAGAAGTTATGTAAAGAAATGTTGTAGATATCATGGAGATATACAACTTTCATGTTGAAAGTTTCCCTTGAACTGTCTTGCATCTTGGTGAAAGAATGGCATCAAGTGATGGAATTATCATGTATAAAAAACACTTAGAAAATTTCTAAGTCTTGGAAATCTTGACTTTTCAGGTTGACTTTTGACTTTCTCAACCTTTTAATGATCAAGCTTGATATTCTTGAATGTCTTGGTGAAATTTAATCTTTGGGTTGTAATTGACCATTTTTCCCTTGTGCCAATTTCAAGCCTAAATTGATGTATCAATGCTGAAAACTTGACGTCATAAAAGATCTTGTGAGAAAATCCTTGAGAAATGAGAGGGAAAATTTTTGGGTACAACAGCTGCCCCAGTTCAATCTTCTTAAACCTGAAGAGTTAGATTGGCGAGTTCTGCCATTCGTGACTCGAAGGTGGAAGATGATTGGACACTAGAGTACCCAGAAATTTGCACTTGGCGATGCGATGATAGGAGGAATGTGCTTAAAGATGACATTTGGAGAGGTGATAGAATCTTGTTGGAGATGGGCTTAAAGATGCCATCCGAAGGTGATTGTATCCGGACTCGGCAGGATGATGAAGGAATCTTGGACGATTACTACCTCAGCAGGATGATGAAGGAATTTTGGATGACTACAACCTCAGCAGGATGATGAAGGAATCTTGGATGACTACAACCTCAGCAGGGTGATGAAGGAATCTTGGATGACTATAACCTCAGCAGGGTGATGAAGGAATCTTGGATGACTACAACCTCAGCAGGGTGATGAAGGAATCTTGGATGACTACAACCTCAGCAGGGCGATGAAGGAATCTTGGATGACTACAACCTCAGCAGGGTGATGAAGGAATATTGGATGACTATAACCTCAACAGGGCAATGAAGGAATCTTGGATGACTACAACCTCAGTAGCGCTATGAAGGAATCTTGTATGACTACAACCTCAGTAGGGTGATGAAGGAATCTTGGATGACTACAAACTCAGCAGGGCGATGAAGGAATCTTGGATGACTACAACCTCAGCAGGGTGATGAAGGAATCTTGGATGACTACAACCTCAGAAGGGCGATGAAGGAATCTTGGATGACTATAACCTCAGCAGGATGATGAAGGAATCTGGGATGACTACAACCTCAGCAGGGTGATGAAGGAATCTTGGATGACTACAACCTCAGTAGGGTGATGAAGGAATCTTGGATGACTACAACCTCAGCAGGGCGATGAAGGAAACTTGGATGACTACAACCTCAGCAGGGCGATGAAGGAATCTTGGATTACTACAACCTCAGCAGGGCGATGAAGGAATCTTGGATGACTACAACCTCAGCAGGGCGATGAAGGAATCTTGGATGACTACAACCTCAGCAGGGCGATGAAGGAATCTTGGATGACTACAACCTCAGCAGGGCGATGAAGGAATCTTTGAGGACTACAACCTCAGCAGGGCAATGAAGGAATCTTGGATGACTACAACCTCAGCAGGACGATGAAGGAATCTTGGATGACTAAAACCTCAGAAGGGCAATGAAGGAATCTTGGATGACTACAACCTCAGCAGGACGATGAAGGAATCTTGGATGACTACAACCTCAGCAGGACGATGAAGGAATCTTGGATGACTACAACCTCAGCAGGACGATGAAGGAATCTTGGATGACTACAACCTCAATAGGACGATGAAGGAATCTTGGATGACTACAACCTCAGCAGGGTGATGAAGGAATCTTGGATGACTACAACCTCAGCAGGGTGATGAAGGAATCCTAGATGACTACAACCTCATCAGAATGATGAAGGAATCTTGGATGACTACAACCTCAGCAGGACGATGAAGGAATCTTGGATGACTACAACCTCAACATGATGATGAAGGAATCTTGGATGACTACAACCTCAGCAGGATGATGAAGGAATCTTGGATGACTACAACCTCAGCAGGGTGATGAAGGAATCTTGGATGACTACAACCTCAGCAGGACGATGAAGCAATCTTGGATGACTACAACCTCAGTAGGATGATGAAGGAATCTTGGATGACTACAACCTCAGCAGGATGATGAAGGAATCTTGGATGATTACAACCTTAGAAGGATGATGTAGGAATCTTTGAGAACTGCTACTCCAAAAGGTAATGATAACCTTTACATGTTGATCGATCTTTCATGAAAAGGTAAAGAGTCAGTTATATGCAACGTCATGATGTATGCATTACGTAATGATGTTCTCAAAATAAATGAGATTTATGTTATATGTATTTTGTATGCCTATGTTATGAATGTTGTTGAAATGTAATTTTGTCTTGGAGAAAAAATCCTTGACAAGTGTTGGGGAGTTATTAAATCCCAGATTGCTGTTGAAGAGTAGGTATGTCTTCAAACTTTGTTTAGAATGTTTCCAATGAGGATCCCTGTTTTGTTGAGGAGAACTCCGCTGGGGAAAGCTGAAAACTCTGTGGAGAGTGTTGATTCCTTCTTGGGGAAAAGTTCAGGAGTCTTGGTTGTCCGTTGCTCTACTGGGGAGTCAAAGTTGAACTAATGTCTGGTTGGGTCCAGGCTTCACAGTAACTTGCTGGGGATTGTAGAGTAGTCTACTAGGGAAGAGGAGTTGTGGTCCTTTGATCTGTAGCAGTCAGAGAGGCAAACTCGAGCTGGAGAATCCTGCCGTTTGTTGGGGAAATAAACCATGTTGCTCAGTCTATTGGAGAGGTAGAGACTTTACTGGAGAAAAATTCTCGAGGACTCTTGAGTACGACTTAGCTGGGAAGAGGTTATCAGAGATTGAAACTATGGCCGGGAGTCATCCTATGAGAAGGATTTTGGGGAGATTTGCCACTGCCCCTAGCAGCAAGTGTTTGTGGCACTGCCAGGAAAGGTTTGATTGTACGTAACCCTTTGATGAGATTGGCGTTCAATGCCCCAAGTGACGGAGATGGAGACTTTTCCCTGGTTACTCTGCACTTCTTGAGAGATTTTCTTGTAATCTTGACTGGACTGCCCCAGGTGTGCTGGATAGTGACATGTCATGCCCCCTTGTTGATAGGAGATTCGTCAATGGAAGTGTCATCCCACTTGAATTGATTTTGTTCACTGAGAGAGCTTTCGTTCACTGGACATTCATTGTGTGAATTTATCCGCTGTCAAACAATTAGCCATATGCAAACAGTGATATTCAAGTAATGCAAAGTTTATGCTTGTCTTGAAGTTTTGAAAATGCGTTTTAGTGAGTAAAGAAATTTTGTAAGAAAAAATTCAAACTCAAGATTTAGAGTAAAGCCTAACAGGAGTCAGGATACCTTTTGTAACAGTATGCTTTCGAACTAACCCATGCTTCAATTAGGACTTTTGAAGGGTTATAACGTAGCTTGGTTCACGATTTAAGAAACAAAGGATAAAGGCTCAAAGTGTATTTGTACCCACCCGTTCTTCATGATGTTCTTCAATCCTAAGCTCTGTTAATTGTGCATTTGAACTCCAATTGAGTCTGGAATGAAGTTTTGGTGATGGTTCATACAAGTTAGGTTTGTCGGAAGGCAGTCATTTTTGCAACATTTGTTGTCGAGGATTTGTAGCGACCTCTTTCTTTTGATTTGTTATCCCTAATTTTTGCCCGACTGTTCTTGTTTTGAGATTACAGTCAGCGGGATGCCCTATTTTTTCTTTAATTCTCCTTTGTAGGTTTTGACTTAGCGGGCTTTTCTTTTTGAGAGATAATGACTGCCTATGTGATAGGGAACCATCATTGTCTTTTGATCCCAGAGGAATGTTTCTTGACGTCATTCGTTGTATTACGAGATGAGAGTTTGCAGCTTAATGCGCGTTTGAATTAACTGAGAGACTACCCTGCCCCAGGTTTTGATTAAAGGTTTCAATTTGTGTTAAAACAGAAAAATTCTACTTCTTTGGCTCGAAGGGGTTGACTAGGGATTATCTTCCTTATAACTCAAGTGTTTAGGATTTGACAGAAATGCCTATACATCGTCAGCAAGGTCTGTCCAAAAGCATACTGTATGAGATTATAGCATTGTTTTCGTCATCCTCCCTCTAAAGGCTTGTAAATTTTAGCAAGAGTTAAATGTCAAAAGAAGAATAAAAAGCATAGTTTAAATATGGTGAAAACGAAAGGATTAATTCAAGACAAACATATGCAATGCATTAATCAAATAGAGTTTGACATTAATAGATAGTTGTTTGAATAACAAAAGAAATTACAATTGAAAATTAAAATGAAACAAAAGCCTTCAATGATTTGACATAGGAGCGGTGATCACGTTTGGAGTCTCTGGAGGGTCAAACTGGATCTCCTTGGCATCAATCAAGTCTTGAATCTTGTTCTTCAAAGTCCAACAGCCGTCGGTGTCATGTCTGGGACTTTCAGAATGATAGGCACATCTTACGCTCGGATTGTACTTAGAAGAGGAGGTATCAGGATTTTGAGGAGGATCCTTTAGTGTGATTAGTTTCAACTTCAGCAATTGTTGTAATGCTTGAGACAAAGGCATGTTGATGTTAGTGTACTTCCTTTGTTGATATCTTACCATACGCCTATTACTCTGTCTTTGTTGAACATGTGTGAGATTAGAGATTAGGATTGCCCCGACGTGTTGGTCATGATGATTCTTTTGACCAGTCACTGCATTGGACTCTTTCTTCCTATTATAGGGCTTTTTTTTAGCATCAGAAGGTGTAGCTCCTTGGATCTTTCAACTTTTGATGCCAGCTTCGACCCTTTCGCCGGTCAGTATTAGCTCGGTGAACCCGGCTGAAGAGCTTCTGATCAAGTGTTTGAAGAAATGCCCTGTCAAAGTTTCCATGAAGATGTCAATCATCTCCCTGTCAGTTAAAGGGGGTTTCACCCTACCAGCCAGATCTCTCCATTTTTGGGCGTACCCTTTGAAGCTTTCGTTGGAACCCATGGTCATGTTCTGCAATTGCACACGAGTTGGTGCAAGATCAGCATTGTACTGATACTGCTTGTAGAAAGCAGCAGCTAAATCCTCCCAGGTGTGGATGCGAGAACTCTCCAATTGATAAAACCATTTGTGTTGAGTCCCTACTAGGCTTTCTTGGAAGAAATGGATCCAAAGCTTCGGATCAGTTGTGTATGGTTGAATCTTGCGGACATAAGACTTTAAGTGCATCTTAGGGCAAGAGACTCCATCGTACAGGGCAAAGGTAGGGACTTTGAACTTAGGTGGGATGACCACTCCAGAAACCAAACCCATGTCTCCTAAATCCAAGCCAGGTATCGGTTGAATCTCCATAGCACTGAGGCGATCCTCCAACTGTTTGTACTTGTCATCAGCGGGAGGATATTGTTCCTCGGAGTAGTCAGCTTCAACTTCATCAATCTCCAAATTATGGTCTTCTTCAAGACTATCCCCTATGTTGGATGGAGTTGAAAAATCTAGGGCTTTAGGTCTTTTTCTCAAGTTCAAGACGCCTACTGACCTCTTGGACTTTTTCTTCTTTTCTTTGAGAAGGAGAGCTTTCAGTTCCTCTTGCCCCTTAGCCATAGCCAGCAACATTTGTTGGAATTGATCATTTTGAGCTTGGAGATCCTTCACCGTTTGTTCCATATCCATCTTACTAAAATAAACAGTAGGAAGATAAGGAGACCTGTATGGGAGAAACCTGTCATGATATGATGCATGATATGTGGACGCATGTTTTCAAGGATCTCGCGGGGTAAACACAAGAAACAGTTAGAAGTTGAACTTTGATCAAAATCTTTGATTGGAGAACTTTATATCGGTGGATGTCCTTCCACGAGAATCAAGCTCACCATGTCAAGTGGTTCATAGCCCTTGACTCAAGTTGTTTGTACTTGATTTTTGACGACGTTTGTTTTAGAGGAAAATAAATCCTCTTTCCCTTTGGTAGACGTCTGGTTCAACGTGACCCTGCATCAAAGACCCTCGAGATCCTTGCAATGGTTATTGAAAATGCTATGGTGTGATGTTATGATGTTATGTACAAATATGCAAGGTAAGCAAGTGTATATTCAAATAATCATATTCACACAAAGCAGACAAGTCCTTAGATTTAGGCTTGGATGGAGTTTGTAGGTAAGTACCCTCTTGAAGTTTAGTTGGCTCAACCTGTCCTAGTAATAGTAACCGGGTTCTAAGGAGCTCAATATCACCGGATTGTTTCCTTGGTCATTGTTTCAGCTCATGCCTCTTTAATGGCGACCGAAATATCCCAAGAAACCAAACCTCAATGAGTGTAGTATCGAGTATCTACCAACTTCGGACTGCACCAAAGTCGGTCATCTCACTACATCCTAAAGGTCAAGTTGGTTAAGTAAAGGTTATAGAAGTTCATTAGTGCTTCATGACATCACTCAGCGGCCCCGTATTCTCTTTGATTGACTCAAAGGCTACTGGTACCCATAAATATGTCACACTAATATAGCTATTGCTTAGACCATGTCGGTATACCCTGCACAATTTCCACAACGTATTGCTATTTACCTATAATGTTTCCCAAATCCTGGTGGAGGATTCAAACCCAAACAAAGAACCAAAATGTAAAGCAAACAAGTCAAACAATATAAGCAAATAAAGATGACCTAAACCCTAAGGTAACCCCACTTTTAAAAAAATCCCCAGCAGAGTCGCCAGTTCTGTGATACGGTGGGAGAACTGACTTGAGGTTTTGTGTTTGCAAATGTTGCGGTTTAGCAAGAGTCGCCACTGACTTTTCTTTTATCCAAAAGGAAAGGTGAAAAAGCATAGGAAAGACCTTTAGAGATGTTTTTGAGTTCGGGGGGTAGATTATGAAAAGGGAAGGTATTAGCACCCTTTTCATCCATGGTTTTCCATGGGCTCTTATTTACTTGCTTAGATCACTTGCTTTTATTTGAATGTGTTCTTGTGGTGGTGATTTTTGAAAGTATTTTGAAAATGGAACTTCGTAACGGTTCTCGTTTCTATAAGAACGCCTACAAAGTGTTTGTTTCGAAAATAGTTCAAAGATGAGAGTGTGGGTGTATAAAATTTTTATTGTTGTGAGCAAGCGAGTAACTGAGAGCGAACCTACCTACTCAAAAGGTCTTAGATGTGATTTTCCTCCTCCTTTAGATGTTGTTATCTTACCATTGATTTGGTAAGAAGCTCCATCGTTGGATGTGAAGGGACGGGCGTTGGGACGTTTGTATAGTCATAGAAGGCAACATATGGGACGTTTTAGAAATGTCGTTTTAGGGACTAGATCGTTTACCAAAGGCAACATCAAGGGTCATCGAGGGACTACGATCTTTTATCGAGGGTCTTTTGCTAAAACGCCCATGGTCGAGGGACATTACTATTTTCCGATAAGCAACAAGTGGAATTACCCTAAGGGTGTAAGTGTGCAAATGTGTTTTATTTACATGCATTTAGTCTTTGATTAGGGTGGCCTATTTGTTGGTTTTATCTTACCATACACACTTATTTACTAGCAATATATGAAAAGAAAGTAAAAGGTGGAAAGTAAAATCTAAGCTATTACATCACTTTAGGGGGATGGGGATATAATTTAACAAATAGGGATGAAGTAGAAACTAAAATATTACAACCATATCGAATGATAATGAAAATAATGTTAAAATAGTGTAGAATAAAGGAAAAATGCACTTTTGAACTGCTATGTGTCGACCCATGCTGCTATGCATCGACACATAGCTTCTCCTGCTCCTGTAAAACCAAATCAGTTCAGTATGGGTCGACACGTAATGGGATGTGTCGACTCATGCATCTTCTTGTATCTATGTGAAACGCGTATGTATCGACTCATAGGCTTTTCCAGCTTCTGTTAAGTGAAATTTGTTCAGTATGTGTTGACACATAATGGTATGTGTCGACTCATACACCTTTTTGCATCGACGCGAAATGCGTATGTGTTGACTCATAGTCCTTTCCAGTTTCTGTTTTGTGACCTGAACTCAGTATGGGTCGATGCATGAGGGTCATGTGTCGACTCATACCCTGTATTTTCACTAAGATGGGTCGACACATGTGGATATGTATCGATACATCCTGCATTTTTCTGCCTTAAACACCATTCTTTGTATACATCAGTTAGTTTTTTAACATATGAATGAATAACATGAACAACAAATAAATGATTAACTTCAAAACAGTGATTGCTACATCCTATAAACAGAAAAGTTGATGTTATGGAAAAGGCAAGGTAAAGATGAATTACCTTAAGACTGCACTTTAGGTTTTGAAACCAAATATCCTTCAAGATGTTGTATGAACCTTAAGGAAGCTCCAACCAGCTGCTAGACTTTCCTTTTTGTTGAAGGTTACTAAACAACCTCTGTATGGTATGAAATGTTTGGATGGTTGGGCAAAACTTTCAAGGTATGAGAGGTTCAAAGGTTTGGACTTTAAAACCCAAGAGTGGAAGTTTTGTGGACTGTTATGGCTTTTGTGAATATGAGATTTTTGAGGGTTTACCAATATAACTTCTGGCTTTTCTCCTTGTTCTCTCTCTATATTTTTTCTAACCTTTTCAAAAAAAACCCTCTCTTGCAACTGGCCTCTCTATTTATAGAGAAGGTTTGAGACTTGAGAAACTCATACTTTTTGAAAATCACATGTTATGCCTTTTTTTTCAAATTCATAAAGACAAGCTGCTTCATGATGAAAAAATGAGTGAATTAAGGAACTTTAGCCATGCTTTGCAGGTCTTGTAGATTTCTTCTGCTGTTGAGAGATCTTTTTGTCCTCTTTGGAACAGATTTCAAGCTTTGAAAGAAGAGAGTGGTTGGAAAAGTGAAGCTTTATGCAAATGGAAATGTTGCTTTTTGCATTTCTAACCATAAATGGTATCAAGACTTGGACAAAACTTCAAATGCATGTGTAATACACTTAGGGTTTGTGTAATTGCTTGATTATGCATAGATTTGGAGAGAACATAGCCTGAAAAGAGAGATCTTGTAGCTTTGTGTTGTACCCCAAAATTTGCCCTCCCATTTCCTCAACATTTTCTCATCACAAGACCCTTGAAGATCAAGATCCACTTAGGGTTTCCTCTGCTCAAGACTTCTCCTTGCACTGTTGACCCAAATTAGGGTTTGTGGTTGCACAAAGATTTTGACCTAAAATGCCTAAGATGAATTTCATGCTTCATGTTGGACTCCCAAGTTTTTCCGTACCAAGTTTCAAGTCTTGATTCCAAATTTTGCCCAGTCAATTGGACAGTTGACCTAGAAATCAACTGTATTGGGGAAAAAGTCAACTGTGGCCAATTGACAGTCAAACCTCATGAAAATTGACCCACATCAACATTATGAACTCACATGGACCATTTGATCAAGTTTGGATCATAATTCCACAAGAAATTTGATCAAATCACCAAAAGGGCAAAATGGTCATTTTTAGGGTTTTGACTGCACAAAGGCAATTTTTGACTGTTTGACCTAGCCAATGGCAAACCAAGCTCACATATGGACTCAAGGACCCCATGGAATTATCTTGACATGCTCAACAAGGTCAAAAGATCCCAAGTACACAAGATTGACAGTTGAATTTCCCAGTCAATTGATCAATTTTGACTGTACACTGAAAAGTCAAACTTTGACTTTTTGGTCAAAATCAAGAGTCAAGATTCATTTTTCATCAAAACATGCCAAATCATGAAACTTGTTCACCAAGAAATCAAAAATTGCAAATTAGGGTTTGAAATGAGAATTTTTCATAACTTAGAATTTTTCTAAGTTATGAAAAACCCTAATTTTTTCTCAACTTTGCCCCACTTTCTCACCAAGATTCATTTGGATTCAAGAAAAAGTCAAAACATGAAAGTTGTAGCCTATTGCATAATCTACAACTTTGATTCACAAAGTTTTCCCAAAAGAAGCTTGTATCTCAAGTTACAATTTTTGGAACAAGGGTACCAAACCATTCTTAACTTAGTGAAAATTTGACCTTTTTAGGCAAGTTTTTTACCTAACTTCAAGACCATTTTTCATACACTTCCACTTGGAATTTCAATTTGAACTTCAAATATGGATTGTATTACACATTCCAAGCTTTCCAAAATGTCCAAGAACTCATCAAACAACCTCATAACTTGAGAGAATCGAATTTTGCAATATGGCAAAAACTCACTTTTGAATTGGCCAATTTCCATGTTCATAACTTATGCATTTTCAAGTCAGCTTGGTTTATGCTACATTACAGGCCCCTAAACCATCCAACACTCAATAATTTAATGCATACTCATTATGCCAAAGCCTTATTTTGTGTATCCAAGCATTGTATGCAAGATTAGGCCATAAATGGAAAAAGTGAAATAACCATTTTTGCAAAAGCAAGCTTTATGTCATAATGCAAATCCAAGAAGTACAGATCAAATCTAATTGGCACAAGTTTATGAGTTAATCACACTGATCAAGGAGAGGCTTTGCAGCATGTTTAGGGGTCCTCTACCTGTCTAGAATACAACTTGACCATTGCTTGCTTAAATAAAAAGAAAGATAGCATAACATGTACCAACTTTCATCTCAGCACAAGCAAGCCAAAACAAAGTTATCAAACATATCCTAAACATCAAACACATTCCAAACATTCATCCTAAGCTGAAGCACGACCCTAAGATCTCCAATACCTCCACAAACTCAAAATCACCATCAAACTGCCAAAACAGAGTAACCTCTGCAGATTGGGTTCCAACTCTCATCCCTTTCATGCTTTCTTGCTAAAAGCTCTTCACACACCTTCCCTACCATCAATGCAAGCTAACCAAAACCTAAGACACGACCTGTAACACTCCCAGGCCACTTCACCATTTTCATTTTTCTTGTTTTACAGTTGAAGTTCTCTAGCACGATTCAAGAAGTTTCAGGACAAAGTAGAACTTGGAATAGCATCCTCACACTTCAAGGAAGCTGTACAAATCATCATCTTGCTCTGAAAGCTCCTCCATTGCAAGGCACGATTCCAACTGAACAGGTATATTCATGAGGTTCTATCTCTCAGTATAGGCATTGTTAGCTTTAGGTTTGTGAAGGAAACATGTCACAATCATAGCCCTAAACATGCCCATATGATTAGATTTAATTTATATTATGTATGCTTAGAGAATTTTGAGTCTGAACATTGATGAAAAACTAGGTCAGGAATTGGGGGAGAAGAAATTCTCCCTCATCTTAGAGAGTTAAGTCAAGTTTTTTATATCCCTGGATTCGTCTTCTTATGCTCTACACTTTTCATGTTGAAAGTTTTGCTTAAAAGTCCAGGAATTGGGAGATAGGAAGCGCGCGTTTTCTTGAACAAAGTTTGTTCTGAGGTTGAAGATGACTGGTTCTGGGCTGGGCCTGGAATGTTTTTCTTATTTGCACCATACATTTGCTTCTGAACCCCCTAAGCCCATTTTGTTCATTATAATGATTTTTTGACTTTTTCTTTTTTGGTTTGACTTATTTATTTTTTCTTATGTTATTAAAAATATAAAAAATATTTTCTCACCATTTTCCTATTTATTAGGTATTTATTTGTTTAGATTAGTTTTTGAACATAAATAAATAAATAGATATAGTTTTGTTTAAAAAATGTTAAAATAATATAAACACCTTTTATTTTCATTTTTATTTTGTTTTATCTTCTGAAAATATTTTTATATAAAAAAAAATATATATAAATACTTTTTTTTATTAAATATTAAATATTATTAATTTGTATATATAATACATATTTGAAATAATACATATATAAATATATATTTATTAATATATTTAGGTTAAATTACAAAATATACACACTTTTATTTTTCTTATTAATATTTAATATAAAAATATCTTTTGACAAATATACTTCATTTTATTTTATTTTTGTATACAATAAATAAATACTTGTACATAATAAATAAATAATGCATTTTATTTAATAGAATTAGGGTTTAACCCTAAACATGAAAAACTCCCAAAAAAAAATAATACTTTTCTTTTTGTTTATTTTGATACATAAAAATACTTTTTTTCCATACATACAAAAACCATTTTTGCATCTTACATATTTATTCTTATTTCGTTTAATTTGTGCAAATAAATATCTTGTAAATAATTCAAATATTGATGTAATAGTTAGGTTTAAATTCTTTGTCAAAATCCCCATTTGAACATTTGTACCCCCCTTCCCATATATGGTGTTGTAATAGCTTAGTAAATTTATTTTTCGCACTTTATTGCTTTCTAATTATACCATATTAGAATTAGGGTTTTGTATGCGAAAAAAACAACAAAAATAGTTTGACCTAATTTCAAGATAAACAAGCATGAAAATGGACACACAAATCACACTTGCACCCCCTAGGGTATTCCACTTGTTGCCTTCAATAAATGGGCCATATTGCATGTTAGGTCTCTTTGGGCAAAACAAACACAAATCAAATGATCATAGTCCATCGATGACGCTTTCAAAAAAAGTTGCCTAAACAAATGATCAAGTCCCTTAAAGAAAATTGCCCAAAGATACTTGGCACCATTGCAATTATGGTCTAAACAATGACCCGCGCCCGTCCCTTTCACATCCTAACATGAGATTGTCCACCAAATACAATGGTGGAACAAACTTGTTAAAAGGGTTAAAACATAGCAATAAACTTTGAGAAATTTAGGAGTAGATAACCTCTTAGTTACTTGAATCAAACTTGCAAAAAAAACAAAACACTTGCCTATTTTCTAAAACCACATATCACAACACTTTCAAAACAACTTTCAAAAGCAAATGAAAACCTTTTTAAAGACATACACCTTTGTATACGTCCCAACATGGATCATTACAAAGGTTGCCACCACATTGGCTTCTTTTCAAAACAATTTTCAAACCCACACACACGAGCACCATTTCAAACAATTGAAAACAAAAGGCAAGTGATCTAAGCAAGTAACTAAGAGCCCATGGATAACCATGGATAGAAAGGGTGCTAATACCTTCCCTTTCTATAATCTACTCCCCGAACCCAAGAAAACATCTCAAAGGTTTTTGCTGTGCTTTTTAAACCTTTCCTTAGGATAAAATAAAAAGTCGGTGGCAACTCTTGCTCAACCGAAACATTTGCGAAAACAAACGCAAAACTCACAGTCAGTTCTCCCACCGTATCACAGAACTGGCGACTCTGCTGGGGATAATATTTAAAAGTGGAGTAACCTTAGGGCTTATATCACCTTTGTTTTCAATTGTTTGCCTTGTTTGCTTTTATATTTGTGGGTTTTGCATCGGAGTTTCATAGATCCTAACCCGGATCTGGGGAATACCCTTTTTAGGTAGCATAATCTGTGAGGGACCTGTCCGGCGTAGACCGACATGGGTGAAGCAGTGGCTACGTTGGTGTGGCACCTTGGTTTGTACCTATATCCCTTGTGTTGCAATGAGGAGAATATAGGTCTTCTAAGGAGTCATTAAACACCAACCGACCTTAGAACCTTAAATTGACCAAACTTGGCCATTAGGACAGTAGCAGTATGCTACACTCATTGAGGCTAAACTCTCGCGATGGTTCTGGCCGCAAGAAAAGATTGCGATGCTGGAGTTATGACCGATTGAGGGTAGTCAATGATTTGAGATCCTCTAGAACCCGGTTACTTTTGATAGGACAGGTTTTAACCAACGAAACCAAAAGAGGGTAATACCTAAACTTCATGTTGGCCTGAAACCTAAGGGTTGTCTTGTGTGACTTGTGTGCCTTATCATACTTGCCTGTGTGAATACTTGTGGTGTGCTTCCTCATAGCATCATGCCATCATACAATTGCATGCATCCTGTATAAAGAACTAACCCATTTCAAAGACAAAAAAAGTTTCATCTTTGCTCTGTTTTGTAGGACATCATGATGCCCGTGCGTAGGAATACTATCCGGCTCAACTTTGTTCAACCACCAACTTTGCTCAAGGATTTGGTTGGTAGGATTCCAAACACTTCTTCCTTCATCAACAGGCATGGTTCTCTCCTTGGCTTGATCACTACAAAATGGGACCAACAACTGATAAGTGTTCTGACCCAGTTTTATGACCCCCTGTATCATTGTTTCACCTTTCAAGACTTCCAGCTGGTTCCTACCCTGGAAGAATTCTCTTATTTGCTTGGGATCCCTGTCTTGGAGCAAACTCCATTCACTGGTTTGGAAAATACTCCTAGGCCTGAAGAGGTTGCTGCAGTTCTCCCATTGACCAAAGAAGAGGTATTGGCTAACTGGGAAACTAGAAGTGGAGTTAAGGGCTTTTTGGTCAAATTTCTGGTTGGTAAAGCTAATGATTTCTGGAATGACTTGGACTTCAAGGCGTACGAAGATATTCTGGCTCTTCTGATCTATGGTCTGGTATTGTTTCCCAATCCTGACACCTTTATCAGTATCCATGCCATAAAGATCTTCATGTCTCGGAATCCTGTACCCACTCTTTTGGGTGATATCTTGCAACAACTCTATGCTCGTACTGCTCGAAAACGGGGAACTCCGTGGTGTTGTGCTCCTTTGCTGGTGAGGTGGTTTATTTCGCACCTTCCTAAGTTCGTGCTGAAGAATGAAGAAGGAAAGGGTTGGGCTCGGAGGTTAATGTCTCTCACTGATAATGACATCACTTGGACTCTCAGAGGTTTGGATGAGGTAACTGTTATCGATCGTTGCGGAGAATACCCTAATGTCCCTTTGATTGGTATCCAAGAGGAATCTCTTATAATCCATGCTTAGCTCTCCGCCAGTTTGGAAGAGCCAGAAGAGTTGGGCCTCATGAAATGCTGGTTCCTCACTTCCATTTTGAGTTTCAGGCAGACAGTGACAAACTACGCCATGGATTCATTAGAGCTTGGGACAGAATTCACAAAGCTGACCCACATGAGTTGGGACCAAAGACTTCTCTACCAATGGAACCCTATTGCAGATGGGTTCGCATCCGTGCTCAGAAGTTAGGTATGCCGTATGAAGCTGTCAGACCTATCATTCTTGAATCTCCTGATGAAGATGGGGTTCCTCCAACTGTCCTCCCTCCTCAGATACCTACTGATTTTGACACAATGAAGAGATCTTGGGTGCAGATAAAGGAAGAACGGGATTTTTATCAGGAAAAGTTCAACGAACAGGAACGGAAGGTCCAGAGGCTGACTAAGCAATTGGAGGAAGAGCGGGTTCTGAATAACTACATCAACACTGAGAAAAGGAGGCCATGGGAGCACTGATGGGCTTTGGATATTTCCTTTTATAGCTTTTATTTCCTTTCCAGTATTTTTCATTCCTGTAATGCCTAAGGGCAAGTTGTTGAACAATTTGAAATTTGAATCTAATGAAGTGCGTTCCCTTTTGTCTACAAAGTTGAATCTTGTTTGTCTTTGAAAACATAAAACATACGCATCTCATTGCACCATATGCATAGCAGGTACCCTATTTCACAGGTTGCTTAATCTTCTTCGCTGTTTATTTGAACAGTCATCATGAATCCAGACTAATCCAGTGAGCAAGCAATCAAGGCCCTTCAGGCCCAAAGTGCCCATTTTCAAGAGATGGTCCTAAGCCTGGCCCAAGGTCAGCAAGAGTTGAAGACTCTACTCCTGAAGAAGAAGAAGAAAAAGAGGACTGCATTATTCAACACTGGATGCAGGTTTAGGAACACACTCCATAATGAAGCTGATCCAACTACTTCTTCTGCTGAAAAAAACAGTCCCCAAGGGGGAGGAGCTCCTAGTCCTGCAGTCTCTGACAACGAGACGGACTACAATGACGAACAATACCCACCTGCTACTGACAGATACAAGCAATTGGAGGACCGCTTGAGTGCCATGGAGATTCAGAATGTGTCGGGGCTGGATTTCGGAGATTTGGGGTTATCTTCTGGGGTAGTAATTCCACACAAGTTTAAGGCGCCTGCCTTTGCCAAATACGACGGGGCTTCCTGTCCAAAGCTGCATCTAAGGTCGTACGTAAGGAAGATCCAACCTTACACGGCAGATAAGAACCTTTGGATTCACTTCTTCCAAGATAGCCTTTCGGGGTCACAACTTGAGTGGTTCTACCAACTAGATGGAACTAGCATCCGACACTGGGAAGATTTGGCAACCGCATTCTACAGACAATATCAATACAATTATGATCTCGCTCCTACGCGTACCCAACTTCAGGGTATGTCTCTTGGAACGGGCGAAGGGTTCAAAGAATATGCACAAAAATGGAGGGATTTGGCTGGCAGGGTGCAGCCTCCATTAACTGATCGTGAGCTGGTTGATATGTTTTTAGGGACTTTGTCTGGTCCATTTTTCAATCATTTGGTTGGTAACTCCTCCACTGGGTTTACGGATTTGATTCTGACGGGTGAAAGAATAGAAGCTGGCATCAGGTCAGGAAAGATACAAAAAGCTGCCTCCACGAGTACTGAGAAGAGGCCTTTCAAGAAAGAAGCAAGTGCCGTCTATGGTCCTAGAAGACAAGTCAAGCCAGAAAGTCGCCAAGCCGTCAATGCTTTGGTCATTTCAAAACCTGTTGCTGCTCCTCAGCAGTACAATCAACAAAGAGGAGAAAGGCCCAAGAGGCAGTATACTAGGCTGAGTATGACCTTGTCACAAATTTTACCGCAACTGATATCAACCAACTTGGTGACCATCAAAGAAGCTCCTAAGGTCGTTAATACTGCATCTCCTAAGTATAACCCAAATGCCCGTTGTGCTTATCATTCCGATAGCCCCGGGCATACTACTGATGATTGTTGGGCCTTGAGAAATAAAGTGCAAGATCTTATCGACGCAAAGGAAATTCAGTTTGAAACGCCTGAGAGGCCAAATGTTGTAACTGCTCATATGCCCCAGCATAGAGTGAATGCCATTGAGGAGGATTCATATGCTGTTTCGGTGAATGATGTTGCTACCCCTCTTTTGACTGTTAAGAGGAACTTACTACTAGCCGGTTTATTTCCGGGTTGTAGTAAGGGTTGCCTCCTGTGTGCTGTTATCCCTACCGGTTGTCCGCTGCTGAAATCAGGCATCCAAAGCCTGATGGATAGCAAAGAAATTCTGTTCAAGAAAACTGCTGTTCCGTTTGTCTCCGTTGAAGAAATATCTGTTGTCACAATTTACAAGCCTACCAAAGCTCCCCCAAGGAAGCCAGTCCAAATTATGTCTGTTGCACCCATTACTATTACTGTTCCGGGGCCTCTCCCCTATGAGTCTGATAAAGCGGTCCCATGGCATTATGGGGCCGACGTGTATGTGCTTGGGGTGAAGCAGGAGTTCAACACCAATACCAGTATCAGTAACATCACTGGTCCCGCCAAGATTACCTGCAGTGGCAGGCTCTTCTCTCCTGACATTGCACCGTCAGTTATCTGAAAACCTCTCACCATCACACCCGCAAGTGTGCATGTTCCGAATCAAGTTCCTGTGTCTACTACTGCCGCCGAGTCCTCTGATACTCGGGGCAAAGAAGTTGCTACCGATTTGCCTGCCAGGACGGAGGCACCAAAAAAGACTGTTGTGGAAGCCTCCCAACAAGAAATGGAGGAAATTATTAAAATCATCAAAAAGAGTGACTTCAATGTTGTTGAACAGTTGGGGCATACCCCCTCCAAAATCTCTATGCTATCATTGCTGCTATGCTCAGAGGCCCATGCAAAAGCCCTGATTTCATTTCTGAAAACGGCCCATGTGCCGCAAGAGACCTCTGCAGATTAGTTCACTGACTGTGTGGCTAATTTGACAGCTGACAATGGCTTGGGGTTCTCGGATGTTGACCTTACCGCCAAAGGGAAAAATCACAATGACGCCCTGCATGTCTCCATAGAATGCAGGAGCACTACTCTCGCACACGTGTTGGTGGATACCGGTTCTTCCCTGAATGTTTTGCCCAAGAAGGCATTGGATCGCTTGGATTGTGAGGGGCTGGAGTTGAAACCTAGTAACATCATTGTTAGAGCCTTCGACGGTTCTAAGAGGATGGTGCACGGTGAAGTAGACATTCCTATTCGTGTGGGTTCCCAAGTCTTTGACTCAATGTTCTATGTAATGGATATTCATCCATCTTACTCCTGCTTGTTGGGTCGACCCTGGATTCACAAGGCTGGGGAAGTAACATCCACTCTACACCACAAGCTCAAATACCCTGTCAAAGGGAAGATTGTTACTGTGCAGGGTGAGGAGGAATACATGGTTAGTCACTTGAATTCATTCCGGTATATTGAGATGGACGGGGAGTTTATTGAAACCCCCTTTCAGCATTTTGAGGAGGTACCCCCAATGTTGGCATCATCTGAAACAGTGGTTGAAAAAGACTTTCCGTTGAAGATGGCATCCTTGAAGGATGCCCGGGCTGTGATCGAGAAAGGCAATTGTGCAAAATGGGGTCAGCTTCCTGACTTCACTCAAAAGAATGACAAGTTTGGGCTGGGCTTCACTGCAGAGGCTCAAAGGGCAGTGCGCAAGGACAAGATCAGAAAGGCTCCGGTGTTTATCTCCAACCCAAGGGTGAATGCTATCGAGGAGGACGTAGAGGAGGCAGCGTTTGACAGTTGGATCTATCCAACCACCAGCAACGGACCAAGCAACTGGACGGCAAAGGATTTTACACCTATCACATTTGTCACGCAGTAATTAATTCTTTTGATTTTCAATTTGTAACAAACAATATGTTAAAACTTTGTTGGCTCGGTGTCCTACCCGGGGCATCGTAGCTCCATTTGTGAGGGCTTTTTGTATGACATTTCCATATATCATCAATCAAAACATTGGACGTTTGTTGCATTTCAAATCTTGTGCTCTTTTTCTTTCTGTGTTATATATTGCAAAACAGCTATATTTACACACACTCACTTATACAAGTTTCAATCCACTCTGGATCTCACTGGTAACAGCTCTGCTAACACCAGTTATGACTTCGAGAATCCGATCAACTTGGCCAAAGACGAAGGTGAAGATGATTGCGAAGTACCTGGTGAACTCGCAAGACTGCTACTCCAAGAAGAGAGGGCTATTCAACCACATGAAGAGCCGGTGGAAACAGTGAACCTAGGTACTGAGACAGATAGGAAAGAGGTCAAGGTTGGGGCTAATCTAGAGCTCAGCGTGAAGCAACGATTGATCCAGATGCTGCATGATTACATGGAGCTATTTGATTGGTCCTACGAGGACATGCCTGGTTTGGATGCCGACATTGTAGTTCATCATCTGCCAACCAAGGAAGACTGCCCTCCGGTAAAGCAAAAGGTCCGCCGTATGCGCCCATAGATGTCCGAAAAGATCAAGGCTGAGGTTATGAAGCAATTCAATGCCGGGTTTCTAGCAGTAACTTCTTACCCTCAGTGGGTTGCCAATGTGGTGCCAGTTCCGAAGAAGGACGGAAAAGTCAGGATGTGTGTCGACTACAGGGATCTAAACAGGGCAAGCTCCAAGGATGACTTCCCCTTACCTCACATCGACGTTCTTGTTGACAATACTGCTCAACACAAAGTGTTCTCCTTCATGGATGGTTTTTCAGGGTATAATCAGATCAAGATGGCTCCGGAAGATATGGAGAAGACTACCTTTGTGACTCAGTGGGGCACCTTCTGCTACAAGGTCATGCCATTCGGGTTGAAAAATGCTGGGGCAACCTATCAACGTGCCATGTTTGCTTTATTTCATGATATGATCCATCATGAGATTGAGGTATATGTTGATGACATGATTGCGAGGTCCCAAACTGAGGAAGAACACCTTGATCATCTGAGGAAGTTTTTTGACCGACTAAAGTTATACAAGCTGAGGTTGAATCCCAACAAATGCACCTTTGGGGTGAGGTCTGGAAAATTGATAGGTTTCATTGTAAGTGATAAAGTTATTCAGGTGGACCCTGCCAAGGTAAAAGCCATACAAGAGATGCCAACTCCAAAGACAGAGAAAGAAGTCAGAGGCTTCCTGGGACGACTGAATTACATTGCCCGATTCATCTCACATCTAACTGCTACTTGTGAGCCAATCTTCAAATTACTGAAGAAAGATCAAGTAGTACGCTGGAATGATGAATGTCAGACTGCCTTTGAAAAGATAAAGGAATATCTCCAAGAGCCACCCATTCTTATGCCACCAGTGGAAGGGAGACCTCTGATACTATACTTGACTGTGCTTGACAATTCAATGGGGTGTGTGCTGGGACAGCATGACGAGTCTGGCCGAAAAGAGCACGCTATTTATTACTTGAGCAAAAAGTTTACCGACTGTGAGTCTCGTTACTCACTGCTCGAGAAAACTTGCTGCGCTCTGGTATGGGCTGCTCGCCGGCTGAGACAGTATATGCTGACTCACACCACTTTGTTGATTTCAAAGATGGATCCCATCAAGTACATATTCGAAAAGCCTGCTCTGTCTGGAAGAATAGCAAGATGGAAAATGATCTTAACAGAATATGATATCCAGTATACAACTCAGAAAGCAATTAAAGGAAGTGTACTGGCAGATCATTTGGCACACCAACCTGTGGACGATTACCAATCATTGAACTTTGAATTTCCGGACGAAGACATCATGGTGGTAACTGATTGTGAAGTTCCTGGACCGGATGAAGGACCTGAGGAAGGATCCCGATGGTCTATGCATTTTGACGGGGCCTCCAACGCTTTGGGTAACGGCGTCGGCGCTGTAATCATATCTCCCAAAGGAACTCATACTCCACTCATCGCCCGATTATGTTTCAACTGCACCAACAACATGGCAGAATATGAGGCATGTATCATGGGTCTACAAGCTGCAATCGACTTAAGGATCAAATTTCTGAGTGTCTTCAGAGATTCCGCTCTCGTGATCAATCAGATCAAAGGCGAGTGGGATACGAAACACCCAAATCTTATTCCTTACAAGGAGTATGTGTCGACCTTGCTTCCCCACTTTGAAGAGATAACTTTTGAGCACTTCCCAAGAGAGGAGAATCAGTTAGCGGACGCACTAGCTACAATGTCTTCAATGTTCAAAGTTAAATGGGACAATGAGGCTCCCCGGATCATTATCTGGAAGTTAGACGAACCGGCATACTGCTGCGATCTTGAGGCCAAAGAGGTGACTGAAAAACCCTGGTATCATGAGGTGAAGAGATACTTGGATGCTCAGGAATACCCTGAAGGTGCATCTGTCAATGACAAGAAGTTCATGAGGAGGTTTGCTGCAAAATTCTTCCTCAGCAATGGCATTCTCTACAAACGGAATCATGATTCAACTCTACTGCGCTGTGTGGATAAGGCTGAAGCAGAGAAGATCATGATAGAACTGCATGAAGGTACATTCGGAACACATTCCAGTGGACACACCATGGCAAAGAAAATCCTTCGGGCAGGATATTTTTGGTCCACAATGGAAGCCGATTGTTACCAACACTCTCGAACTTGTCACAAATGCCAGATCTATGCTGACAAGGTGCACATCCCTCCGGTTCCTCTGAACGTCCTGACGGCACCTTGGCCCTTTGCAATGTGGGGCATTGATATGATCGGGGAGATCCGACCAACGACATCCAATGGGCATCGCTTCATCTTGGTGGCGATCGATTACTTCACGAAGTGGGTTGAGGCAGCTTCCTACGCAACGGTAACCAAGAGCGTCGTGGCGCGTTTCATCTGGCATAACCTAATTTGTCGGTACGGCGTCCCAGAAAGGATCATTACGGACAATGGTATCAATCTCAATAATAAGATGATCACTGAACTCTGCGAACAATTCAAAATACAACACCATAACTCTTCTCCTTACCGGCCGAAGATGAATGGAGCTGTAGAAGCAGCTAATAAGAATATCAAGAAAATTGTGCAGAAGATGACAGTGACCTATAAAGATTGGCACGAGATGTTACCGTTTGCTCTTCATGGGTACCGTACCTCAGCAAGGACGTCAACCGGGGCAACTCCTTTCTCCTTGGTCTATGGCATGGAGGCAGTCTTGCCAATTGAAGTCCAGATACCCTCTCTCCGAATAATGAAGGATGCAGATCTGAGTGAAGATGACTGGATCCAGACTCGACTTGATCAATTAAACCTAATTGACGAAAAGAGGCTCACCGCTATCTGTCATGGTCAGACGTACCAAAAACGGATGATTAGGGCATTTAACAAGAGAGTCAGACCACAAGAGTATCAAGTTGGGGACCTGGTAATCAAACGTATCAGCCTTCCTTAAAGTGATCCCCGGGGCAAATGGAGCCCTACATACGAAGGGTCATTTGTGGTTAAACATGTGTTCTTAGGAGGAGCCATGATCCTAACCACCATGGATGGTGACGACCTTCCTCACCCCGCCAATGCAGACATAGTAAAAAGATACTACGCATGAATAAAGGACCCGCTAGGTTGACATACCTAGGCAAAAATAAGGGCTTCCCGGCGAACCAAAAGGGTTCGGGCAAAAATAAGGGATGAAATGAAAAAAATATGTACACCCAGCAAGTCGAAAACCTGAAAAGGCGGCTTGGGAAAAAATGGGTATCCCGGTGGACTGAAAACCCGAAAGGGAAGTCCAGGCAAAAGTTAGGGATAAAGCGTAACACTTTGTCTCATTGGATCACACGGCATCCAGAATTCAGCATCAACCATCTGGCTCAGATCTCGGCATCGATCAATCAGCTTCATCTTCAACTAAGCAGCAAAGTGATGAGACGCTGGAAGACATAAAGGCGATAGCAGAGTTGGAACCCAGTGGGAATATTGTGCACATAGCTGTTTTGTTTCCTTTTCAAAATTGTAAATTCTATGTTATTCTGCGGCATTCTCTTACTAGGATGTCAGCCTCTTGTACAAAAACGCCTATTCACAGGCAAAATTCAAAATCAATACAAATTCACTTTTTTATACGAATTGCCATTGTTTTTTCCTTTTTCTGTTTTTGTCTTGCGAAGAACGTCCAATGTTCATTTTTGATATATGCATTTGACATTGAATTGCTGATTCATAAATATTTGCATATGAAACAAAGGGTTAATTACATGTGACATCAGAAATAGGGGCAATGTGAAGTTGTCTGATACAGTCTGGTTGCTTTGTCTGCCAAGGTACCAAGGTAGATTCGACTGAAGAATGTGACCAAATCATCTCAACTCCCCACAGAATAAGACAAGATTCAGCAATACTTTCCCCAAGCAAAGTTGGTTCTCCGTCAATCCTAAAAAGGCACAACATTCCCCAGCGGAGTATGGGCATTCATCAGCAAGCGCCTCCGGCAGTCTTGATCTAAGATGGTTCCCCGGCAGAATATAAGTACCCCAGTGCAATTCCAAAAGTTTCCCCAGGAAAGTGGAATTCTTATCCCCAGCAGGTCTTAAAGCTTATCCCCAGTAGATTCTGGAAGCTTGTTCCCTGTAGAATACGGACGTCTCTCCCGAGCTTTATTCAAAGTTATTCCTCACAAGGGCTTATAACTGGGTTATCCTCAGCTAATTGCCACGGAAGATTTCCCTCGGCAAAGTTCTTTCAATCCCCAGCGGAGTTTATCTTTGGTATCCCCAGCGGAGTTTATCATCATTATCCCCAGCGGAATCCATCATTGAAGTCCTCAGCAGGCCTCTCATCAAAACTTCAGCAAAGTATCTCTTCCACAGAGCAATTCCCCGGCCGGTCGTCAAGGATTTATCTTCCTAAGACGAAAATACATTCATAAACATTTCACATTTTCATACATCTTGCTTACATACATGATAAAGTGCATACAACACTATCTCATGTTAAACATCATGACATCATGCATATCATACATCATGACATTGCATACAACTTATGTTTTTGCCTTTTCAGAAAAGAAAAAAAAGACAATCCCAAAGACAACTACCTTCAACTGACACAATTCCAGATTCGACTCCTGTATCCAGCCAGGGTATATCTGTTGATCACGTTTCCAGACTCGATTCCTGTATCTAGCCAGGGCACGTCTGAAGAGTTCGAAGATTCGATTCCTGTATCCAGCCAGGGCATATCTGTTGACGATCATTTCCAGATTCGATTCTTGTATCCAGCCAGGGCATATCTGTTGATCAGTTTCCAGACTCGATTCTTGTATCTAGCCAGGGCACGTCTGAAGAGTTCAAAGATTCGATTCATGTATCCAGCCAGGGCACATCTATCAACTGCAACATTTCCAGATTCGATTCCTGTATCCAGCCAGGGCATATCTGTTGACCACATTTCCAGACTCGATTCCTGTATCTAGCCAGGGCACGTCTGAAGAGCTTGAAGATTCGATTCCTGTATCCAGCCAGGGCACATCTGTGAGCAACCGATTGTAGATTCGACACCTGTACCTATCCAGGGCATATCTGCATAAGGAGATTGAAGATCAAACACCTGTAACAAGCCAGGAAAACATCTGTCTTTCTCAAAAACACAAGTTCTCGCTAAGGAATCTCTTATGCGATCAACACTTCCAAATGGCATCTATAAGCCCATCTCCCTATCCACCATCTCTCCAAATGGCATCTGTAAGCCCATTCCTGACATCATATTGCTGATACTTTAACATGCGAGTGCAAATTTCCGGGCACTCTAGTGTCCAATCTCCTTTTACCCTCGAGTCACGAAAGGCAAACTTGCCAATCTAACTCTCCAGGTTCAAGAAGATTGAACAGGCGCAACTGTTGTACCCCAAAATTTTCCCTCCCATTTCCTCAACATTTTCTCATCACAAGACCCTTGAAGATCAAGATCCAGTTAGGGTTTCCTCTGCTCAAGACTTCTCCTTGCACTGTTGACCCAAATTAGGGTTTGTGGTTGCACAAAGATTTTGACCTAAAATGCCTAAGATGACTTTCATGCTTCATGTTGGACTCCCAAGTTTATCCATACCAAGTTTCAAGTCTTGATTCCAAATTTTGCCCAGTCAATTGGACAGTTGACCTAGAAATCAACTGTATTGGGGAAAAAGTCAACTGTGGCCAATTGACAGTCAAACCTCATGAAAATTGACCCACATCAACATTATGAACTCACATGGACCATTTGATCAAGTTTGGATCACAATTCCACAAGAAATTTGATCAAATCACCAAAAGGGCAAAATGGTCATTTTTAGGGTTTTGACTGCACAAAGGCAATTTTTTACTGTTTGACCTAGCCAATGGCAAACCAAGCTCACATATGGACTCAAGGACCCCATGGAATTATCTTGACATTCTCAACAAGGTCAAAAGATCCCAAGTACACAAGATTGACAGTTGAATTTCCCAGTCAATTGATCAATTTTGACTGTACACTGAAGTCAAACTTTGACTTTTTGGTCAAAATCAAGAGTCAAGATTCATTTTTCATCAAAACATGCCAAATCATGAAACTTTTTCACCAAGAAATCAAAAATTGCAAATTAGGGTTTGAAATGAGAATTTTTCATAACTTAGAATTTTCTAAGTTATGAAAAACCCTAATTTTTTCCCAACTTTGCCCTACTTTCTCACCAAGATTCATTTGGATTCAAGCAAAAGTCAAAACATGAAAGTTGTAGCCTATTTCATAATCTACAACTTTGATTCACAAAGTTTTCCCAAAATAAGCTTTTATCTCAAGTTACAATTTTTGGAACAAGGGTATCAAACCATTCTTAACTTAGTGAAAATTTGACCTTTTTAGGCAAGTTTTTTACCTAAATTCAAGACCGTTTTTCATACACTTCCACTTGGAATTTAAATTTGCACTTCAAAGATGGATTGTAGTACACATTCCAAGCTTTCCAAAATGTCCAATAACTCATCAAACAACCTCATAACTTGAGAGAATCGAATTTTGTAATATGGCAAAAACTCACTTTTGAATTGGCCAATTTCCATGTTCATAACTTATGCATTTTCAAGTCAGCTTGGTTTATGCTACATTACAGGCCCCTAAACCATCCAACACTCAATAATTTAATGCATACTCATTGTGCCAAAGCCTTATTTTGTGTATCCAAGCATTGTATGCAAGATTAGGCCATAAATGGAAAAAGTGAAATAGCCATTTTTGCAAAAGCAAGCTTTATGTCATAATGCAAATCCAAGAAGTACAGATCAAATCTAATTGGAACAAGTTTATGAGTTAATCACACTGATCAAGGAGAGGCTTTGCAGCATGTTTAGGGGTCCTCTACCTGTCTAGAATACAACTTGACCATTGCTTGCTTAAAGAAAAAGAAAGATAGCATAACATGTACCAACTTTCATCTCAGCACAAGCAAGCCAAAACAAAGTTATCAAACATATCCTAAACATCAAACACATTCCAAACATTCATCCTAAGCTGAAGCACGACCCTAAGACCTCCAATACCTCCACAAACTCAAAATCACCATCAAACTGCCAAAACAGAGTAACCTCTGCAGATTGGGTTCCAACTCTCATCCCTTTCATGCTTTCTTGCTAAAAACTCTTCACACACCTTCCCTACCATCAATGCAAGCTAACCAAAACCTAAGACACGACCTGTAACACTCCCAGGCCACTTCACCATTTTCATTTTTCTTGTTTTGCAGTTGAAGTTCTCTAGCACGATTCAAGAAGTTTCAGGACAAAGTAGGACTTGGAATAGCATCCTCACACTTCAAGGAAGTTGTACAAATCATCATCTTGCTCTGAAATCTCCTCCATTGCAAGGCACGATTCCAACTGAACAGGTATATTCATGAGGTTCTATCTCTCAGTATAGGCATTGTTAGCTTTAGGTTTGTGAAGGAAACATGTCACAATCATAGCCCTGAACATGCCCATATGATTAGATTTCATTTATATTATGTATGCTTAGAGAATTTTGAGTCTGAACATTGATGAAAAACTAGGTCAGGAATTGGGGGAGAAGAAATTCTCCCTCATCTTAGAGAGTTAAGTCAAGTTTTTTATATCCCTGGATTCGTCTTCTCATGCTCTACACTTTTCATGTTGAAAGTTTTGCTTAAAAGTCCAGGAATTGGGAGATAGGAAGCGCGCGTTTTCTTGAACAAAGTTTGTTCTGAGGTTGAAGATGACTGGTTCTGGGCTGGGCCTGGAATGTTTTTCTTATTTGCACCATACATTTACTTCTGAACCCCCTAAGCCCATTTTGTTCATTTTAATGATTTTTTGACTTTTTCTTTTTTGGTTTGACTTATTTATTTTTTATTATGTTATTAAAAATATAAAAAATATTTTTCTCACCATTTTCCTATTTATTAGGTATTTATTTGTTTAGATTAGTTTTTGAACATAAATAAATAAATAGATATAGTTTTGTTTAAAAAATGTTAAAATAATATAAACACCTTTTTTTTTCATTTTTATTTTGTTTTATCTTCTGAAAATATTTTTATATAAAAAAATATATATATATAAATACTTTTTTTTATTAAATATTAAATATTATTAATTTGTATATATAATACATATTTGAAATAATACATATATAAATATATATTTATTAATATATTTAGGTTAAATTACAAAATATACACACTTTTATTTTTCTTATTAATATTTAATATAAAAATATCTTTTGACAAATATCTTGTACATAATAAATAAATAATGCATTTTATTTAATAGAATCAGGGTTTAACCCTAAACATGAAAAACTCCCAAAAAAAATAATACTTTTCTTTTTGTTTATTTTGATACATAAAAATACTTTTTTTCCATACATACAAAAACCATTTTTGCATCTTACATATTTATTCTTATTTCGTTTAATTTGTGCAAATAAATATCTAGTAAATAATTCAAATATTGATGTAATAGTTAGGTTTAAATTCTTTGTCAAAATCCCCATTTGAACATTTGTACCCCCCTTCCCATATATGGTGTTGTAATAGCTTAGTAAATTTATTTTTCGCACTGTATTGCTTTCTAATTATACCATGTTAGAATTAGGGTTTTGTATGCGAAAAAAACAACAAAAATAGTTTGACCTAATTCAAGATAAACAAGCATGAAAATGGACACACAAATCACACTTGCACCCCCTAGGGTATTCCACTTGTTGCCTTCAATAAATGGGCCATATTGCATGTTAGGTCTCTTTGGGAAAAACAAACACAAATCAAATGATCATAGTCCCTCGATGACGCTTTCAAAAAAAGTTGCCTAAACAAATGATCAAGTCCCTTAAAGAAAATTGCCCAAATATACTTGGCACCATTGCAATTATGGTCTAAACAATGACCCGCGCCCGTCCCTTTCACATCCTAACATGAGATTGTCCACCAAATACAATGGTGGAACAAACTTGTTAAAAGGGTTAAAACATAGCAATAAACTTTGAGAAATTTAGGAGTAGATAACCTCTTAGTTACTTGAATCAAACTTGCAAAAAAAACAAAACACTTGCCTATTTCCTAAAACCACATCTCACAAAACTTTCAAAACAACTTTCAAAAGCAAATGAAAACCTTTTTAAAGACATACACCTTTGTATACGTCCCAACATGGATCATTACAAAGGTTTCCACCACATTGGCTTCTTTTCAAAACAATTTTCAAACCCACACACACGAGCACCATTTCAAACAATTGAAAACAAAAGGCAAGTGATCTAAGCAAGTAACTAAGAGCCCATGGATAACCATGGATAGAAAGGGTGCTAATACCTTCCCTTTCTATAATCTACTCCCCGAACCCAAGAAAACATCTCAAAGGTTTTTGCTGTGCTTTTTAAACCTTTCCTTAGGATAAAATAAAAAGTCGGTGGCGACTCTTGCTCAACCGAAACATTTGCGAAAACAAACGCAAAACTCACAGTCAGTTCTCCCACCGTATCACACTTTGGTTGGAATTTTAGTCAAGTGTTCATCACAAATCTGCCTTGTAAATCAAGAATGAATGTCCAACTTCAGATCCTTGTATCTCCTAGCTCAAATATGATACATTCATGCTCTTGGATGTTTTAGAAAGCTTGAAACACCCTCTATAACTTTCATATTGGCCATTTTGACAAAATCATCTTGGAACTATGTGAAAAAAATGCCAAGAAGTTGGGATAAAATCCTGAACAGAATATGTTGAAAATTTCTCTAAGTGTTAAATGAAAATGTCATGAATTCATGAACTTATAACTCAAAATCCAAGCACTTCTAGGAGAAGTTATGTAAAACAATGTTGTAGATATCATGGAGATCTACAACTTTCATGTTGAAAGTTTCCCTTGAATTGTCTTGCATCTTGGTGAAAGAATGGCATGAAGTGATGGAATTATCATGTATAAAAAACACTTAGAAAATTTCTAAGTCTTGGAAATCTTGACTTTTCAGGTTGACTTTTGACTTTCTCAACTTTTTAATGATCAAGCTTGATATTCTTGAATGTCTTGGTGAAATTTAATCTTTGGGTTGTAATTGGCCATTTTGCCCTTGTGCCAATTTCAAGCCTAAATTGATGTATCAGTGCTGCAAACTTGACGTCGTAAAAGATCTTGTGAGAAAATCCTTGAGAAATGAGAGGGAAAATTTTGGGGTACAACACTTGCTCATTTTCAAAACAAACACCAAACACTTTCAAAAACAAACTTTCAAAACATAAAATATTTTCAAAAGTCCAACACTTACCTAATGGTTGCCATTTGTTGAAGGAAGGCGTTCAGTGCCTGATGGATGATAAAGAAATCCTATTTGAAAAGACTCCAGTTACAAGTGTTCCATGTGAAGATGTTTTTATCATTACCATTTCCGCCAATCCTCAGAAGGTCTCCTCTAAAAGACCTGTCAGGATTACATTTATTCCGAAAGTAGCTCCATTGATAATTACTTTCCCTGGACCTATACCATATTCCTCGGATAAATCCGTTCCCTATAATTATGGGGCTGACGTCTAATATCATAGCGTCAAGCAAGATTTGCTAGTTGTTAAGGATAAAGATGCTGAAGACTCTGACCCTGACATTAATAATATCTCCGGGACTAGTAAGATAACAAGAAGCGGAAGAGTTGTATCTCCTGGGATCTCTCCTCCTAAAACTGTTGCTACTCCTGAGATCATCCTTGTTGCTGCTCATATTAATACTCCCATTACTACTCCTGTGATTGTTCCTACTGTTATTCCTGTCAATATTCCCATTGTTACTCCTATTGATACCCCTACTACCGAGTCGACCGAGACTCGAGGCAATGAGATATTGGTTGATCCTGTCCAGACGAAGGTGCACCCAGAAGTCATCCCAGAATCCTCTAAGCAAGAGATGGGGGAAATTTTAAAGATCATTAAAAAGAGTGACTACAATATGGTTGAGCAAATGGGGAATACACCTTCCAAGATCTCAATGTTGGCCCTGTTATTATGCTATGAAGACCATGCCAAGGCTTTAGTGAAATTCCTCAAGACTACTCACGTGCCACAAGAAACCTCCGCTAATCAATTTAAAGACTGTGTGGCCAGTTTGACTGCTGACAATGGGCTAGGTTTCTCTGATGCTGATCTGACTCCCAGAGGAAGGATATATAATGATTCCATGCACGTCTCTATCGAGTGCAGGGGCACTACTTTGGCCCATGTTCTAGTGGATACAGGTTCATCACTGAGTGTTTTGCCCAAGAAGGCCCTTGACAGGTTAGATTGCAAAGGATTAACTCTGAAGCCTAGCAACATTATGGTGAAAGCCTTCGACGGTTCTAAAAGAATGGTGTGTGGGGAGGTGGAAATTCCTATCAAAGTGGGTACTCAAACCTTTAATTCCACTTTCTATGTGATGGACATCCGCCCATCTTACTCCTATTTATTGGGTCGACCCTGGATCCATGGGGCTGGCATTGTGACTTCCACCTTACATCAGATGCTGAAATACCCAGTCAATGGGAAAATTATCATGGTCCGTGGGGAGGAGGAGTACATGGTGAGCCACCTGAACTCTTTCAGGTACATTGAAATGGACGGCGAGTTCATTAAGACCCCCTGTCAGAACTTTGAGGAGGTTCTATAAACCATTGTTGCAACCAAAACCTCTGCCAGTGTTCCAAAGACTACTAGGCCTCTGCTGAAGATGACCTTTCTAAAATATGCCAGAGCAGTTGTTGAAGAAGGTAGGTGTACAATTTTGGGCCAACTCCCAGATATTCCCTACAAATCTGACAAATTTGGTTTGGGTTTTACATCAGGAGCCCAAAGGGCTGTTTGTCACGCTTGTGCCAGAGAACCACCCTTACGCATCAGCAGTCATGGGGTTAATGCTTTGGAAGATAATGAAAGTGACTGTGACATGGACCAATGGATCTTCCCAATTGTCAGCGGAGGACTCACCAACTGGAAGGCTAAAGACTTTGTGCCGATTAGTTGTATTCATGAGTAATTGTCCTTTTTTGTTTTTGGATATGTAATAAATGGATAATACAAACTCTAAAGCCTTGTGTCTTACCCGAGGCACAATGGTTTATTTGTGAGGGATATCATGTTTCATTTTAATATGTCATTAATAAAGCATTGGACGTTTTTTACATACAAATTTTGTGCTCTCTATCTTTCTTTTCTGCTTTTTACTTTATTAAAACAACTATGCTCTTACACACACTCACATATCAAAATGTATATCCACATCCACTCTAGATCCCATTGATAACGGTTCTGCTATTTCTCATTATGACTTTGAAAATCTGATCAATTAAGCCGAGGGAAATACAACGGTTAATACAAATGCTACATGATTATGTGAGGTACCGGGAGATCTTGTCAGACTATTACAATAGGAAGAAAGGGCAATACAGCCTAATGAGGAGCCATTTGAGACAGTGAACTTGGGTACTGAAGAGGACCAAAAAAAAGTCAAGGTAGGTGCTAACTTGGAGCCCAGTGTCAAACAACGGTTAATACAGATGCTACATGATTATGTTGAGGTTTTCGCCTGGTCATACAAAGACATGCCGGGACTTGACACCGACATTGTGGTTCATCGCCTACCTACAAAAGAGGATTGCCCTCCAGTGAAATAGAAGGTTCGTCGTATGCGGCCGGAGATGTCAGAAAAGATCAAGGCTGAAGTCATGAAGCAGTTCAATACCAGTTTCTTGGTTGTCATGTCTTATCCGCAATGGGTCTCTAATGTTGTTCCAGTGCCCAAGAAGGACGGAAAGGTACGTATGTGTGTGGATTATAGAGACCTGAACAGGGAAAGCCCCAAGGATGACTTTCCGCTTCCACACATTGATGTTCTAGTTGAAAACACCGCACAACATAAAGTATTATCCTTCATGGATGGTTTTTCCGGGTATAATTAGATCAACATGGCACCTGGAGACATGGAGAAGACAATCTTCTTCACACAGTGGAGCACTTTCGGTTACAAGGTTATGCCATTTGGGTTGAAGAATGCTGGGGCAACCTATCAACGGGCCATGGTAGCTTTGTTTCATGATATGATCCATCACGAGATAGAGGTCTATATGGATAATATGATAGCCATGTCTCAAACTGAGGAAGAACACCTTGATCACTTACATAAACTATTTGACAGGCTAAAGAAATATAAACTGAGGCTAAACCCGAATAAGTGAACTTTCAGAGTAAGATCCAGTAAGCTCTTAGGTTTCGTATTAAGTGGCAAAGGCATTAAAGTGGATCCTGCAAAAGTCAAAGCTATACAAGAAATTCCAACTCCTCACACTGAGAGGGAAGTTAGAGGATTCTTGGGATGCCTAAACTACATTTACAGGTTCATTTCCCATCTAACCGCTACTTATGAGTCAATCTTCAAGTTACTGAAGAAAGATCAAGCAATGAAGTGGAATGACGATTTCCAGTATGCCTTTGACAAAATCAAGGAATATCTCTAAGAGCCTCCATTTCTGATGCCACCAGTTGAAGGAATACCTCTTATCATGTACTTAACAATATTAAATAACTCAATGGGGTGTGTGCTGGGGCAGCATGACGAGTCTGGTCGAAAAGAGCATGCAATATACTACCTTAGCAAAAAGTTTACTGACTATGAAACAAGATACTCGCTGCTCGAGAAAACATGATGTGCTTTGGCATGGGCTGGTCTCCGACTAAGACAGTATATGTTGACTCACACTACCTTATTGACATCTAAAATGGATCCTATCAAGTACATCTTTGAGAAGCCCGCTCTCTCCGGAAGAATATCAAGATGGAAAATGATCCTGACCGAATACGACATTTAGTATACAATCCAGAAAGCAATTAAGGGAAGTATACTAGCTGATCATTTGGCACATCAAGCTATGGATGACTACCAATCCATTAATTTTGAGTTCCCGGATGAGAACATCATGTTAGTAACTGATTGTGAAGAACCTGGACCAGATGAAGGACCTGAAAAAGGACCCCGATGGACTATGGTTTTTGACAGAGCTTCCAACGCTCTTGGCAATGGAATCGGCGTTTTGATCATATCTCTTGAAGGCTTTCATACTCCTTTCACTTACAGGCTATGTTTCAACTGTACCAACAATATGGTTGAGTATAAAACATGTATCATGGGTCTCAAAGCTGCAACCGATTTAAGGATCAAGTACTTAAGCGTGTTTGGAGACTCGGCTTTGGTAATCAGCCAGATCAATGGAGAATGGGACACGAAGCATCCTAATCTCATCCCGTACAAAGAGAATGTGTTGACATTAATCCCATACTTTGAAGAAATCACCTTTGAGCATTTTCCACGAGAAGAAAATCAACTAGCGGACGCGTTAGATACGATGTCATCCATGTTCAAGGTCAGGTGGGATAATGAGGCTCCTCAGATCACCATTTAAAGGATGGATGAACCGATATACTGTCACAAGATTGGTACTGAAGAAATAATGGACAAGCCTTGGTTCCATGAAGTCAAAAAATATCTCAAAGCCCAAGAATATCATGAAGGAGATCCGATCAATGATAAGAAGTTCCTAAGAAGGTTCTCTACTAAGTTATTTCTCAGTAACAAGATCCTCTATAAGCACAATCATGACTCTACCTTGCTTCGGTGTGTAGACAAGAGTGAGGCAGAAAAGATTATGACTAACTTGCACGAAGGTACCTTTGGCACTCATTCCAGTGGACATACGACGGCTAAAAAGATCCTACGGGCAAGATACTATTGGTCCACCATGGAGGCAGACTGTTATCAGCATTCACGAACTTACCATAAATGCCAGATCTATGCTGATAAGGTGCATGTACCTCTAGTTCCTCTAAACGTCTTAATTTCTCCTTGGTCATTCGCAATGTAGGGCATCGACATGATTGGAGAGATTAGACTGACAACTTCTAATGGGCACCACTTCATCCTATTTCCATTGATTACTTCACGAAGTGGGTCGAGGAAGCTTCATTTGCTTCGGTTACCAAGAACGTTGTGGCCTGAATCATCAAACATAACCTTATATGTTGGTACGGTATTCTAGAAATAATCATTACAGATAATGGTACCAATCTCAATAATACTATGATCACTGAGCTTTACACACAATTCAAGATCCAGCATCATAACTCTTCTCCTTACTGGCCGAAGATGATGAGATATAAAAGCTGCTAATAAAAACATCAAGAAAATCATACAGAAAATGAAGGTGACACACAAAGACTGGCATGAGATGTTAGCATTTTCTCTTCATGGTTACCGCACCATAATGCGCATATCAACATGGGCAACTCCTTTCTCTTTAGTATACGGTATGGAAGTTGTCCTGCCCATTGAGGTCTAGATCCCTTCCTTGAGGATCATGAAAGATGCAGGGCTGAATAAAGACAAATGGATTTAGACTCGACTTGACCAATTAAACCTGATTGACGAGAAGAGGCTCGCGGCTGTCTGTCATGGTCAGACCTACCAAAACCATATGATCAAGGCTTTCAACAAGAAAATCAGACGTCAGGTATATCAGGCTGGTGACCTAGTAATCAAGCACATCATACTGCCACAAGGTGATCCCAGGGGCAAATGGACCCCCACATACGAAGGGCCATTTTTGATCAAGAGCATATTTTCTGGTGGAGCCATGATCTTAACCACTATGGACGGTGACGCCCTTCCACACCCCGTAAACACGGACATAGTTAAAAGATACTACGCATAAACAAAGACCTGCTAGGTCGACTGGACAAGGCAAAAATTAGGGCATCCCTGCGAACCAAAAGGTTTCGGGAAAAAATTAGGGTTATACATGAAAAATATGTACACCCAGCAAGTCGAAAACCTTAAAAGGCGACTTGGGAAAAAAGGGTATCCCGCTGGACTGAAAACCTGAAAAGGTGGTCCAGGAAAAAGTTAGGGATTCAAAGCGTATAACTATGTCCCGTTGGATCATCTTACAGCCAATCTTCAGTACTAACTATCAAGCTCAAGCGATACTAATCAATCCAATCAGCTTCGGAGAAGCAGTGAAATGGAAAAGACGCTCAGAGACATAAAGGCAATAGTAGAATGGGAACCCAATGGGATTATTTCACATAGCTGTCTTTGTAAACTATTTTGTATAATTTCCACTCTTACGACGACATTCTCTTACTAGGATGTCTGTCTCTTTGTACAAAAATGCTCATTTCAAGTTAATACAATATTATTCCTTTAAAAGTGCAAAACTTCTGTTTTTATTTTTCCGTTTTATGTGCGAAAACGTCCAGTGATTATTCTTGAACATATGCATCTAAATGTTATTATTGCTTACAAATATACGCCTAAAAATAGAAAGACAGTTGCTAATGACTTTAAGAAGCGGGACAATATCCAAGGGCCATCCACAAAATCCTCGCAGATGTTTTCCCCGACAGATACCTTCTCTAGCAGGTATAGAGGCAGGGGAATTCTACTACAAGGTCACTGCCATATTCTCAGCAGGTAACCTATTGATGTCAGTTGTTCTCGCATCCCCGGCAGAAGCAAAAATCTCTAATTAACTGCTCCCAAAATCCCCAATGAAGTCACCAAGCTACTCAGGATTCCTCAACAGGATCTCAAGCAGTTTATGGAGTTCACCTTCCACAACAAAGTTTTGTAAAACTTAAGTAGTTTATAAAATCCTATCCCTAATAGAGTTTATTTCTCTAGCTATAGAAGTTCATCTCCCAATGGAGTTTATTTCTCCAAATTGGTGAAACATTCCAACAGAACTCTTCCTCTTGACAAAATCATTCTCAAACAGAAATCGAAGATCCTCGGCGGAGAAAGGGAATCACCAACAAAACTATCTCCATTCACTGTCCCCAACGAAAATTGAAGAATCACTTTCTTCACTCACCAACAGCAGTCCGGGATTCAGCTTCCTGATACTCTTCAGCAGCTGTCAGGGATTTATTCTCCCAGACAAAGATACCGCACAACGGCATTACATGTTCATACATCATGGCATGCGCATACAAATACATATATCATAATCTAATTTATTTTTGGATCATCATGCACTTCATGCATCATGACATCGCATGAAACTGATTTTACCTTTTCAGATTAAATTAACAGACAGATAAACACTATCAACTTTTACAGCAGGTCAAAGATTAATGCCCGAAACTAGACAGGGAAACTATCTACACGACCAAGTGGTATGAACTCGCGAAACAAGATGGGTTTACCAACAAATACAGCAGGCTACAAATTAATGCCCGAAACCAGAGGGGGAAACTATCTATGTGACCAGCAAAACAAGTTCCATATTAATGCCTGAAACCAGCTAGGAAAACTATCTGTGGACAACCGGTTATGGATTAATACCTGTAACAAGACATGAGAACTATCTATATGAAGAGATTGGTGGATTAATAACTGTAACAAGCCAAGAGAACTATCTACATGAAGAGATTGAAGATTAACACCTGTAACAAGCCAGGAAAACTATCTTTCTTTCTTAAGTCAGAGATTAATACCTAAAACTAGACAGGACAACTATCTCAACGACCAAACAAAAACATAGTTCCAGATTAATACTTGTAACAAGCCAGGACAACTATCTGTGGACGAACAAATTTTTTTCAAATTCCAGATTAATACCTGAAACCAGACAGGACAACTATCTGTGAATGACTGATTATAGATTAAACACCTGAAATAAGACATGAAAGCTATCTACATGACCAGACGAAGAAATCTTACATGGGTTCCTTCTCATACAGTCTAACACGGGCTCATCTTAAAGCAGCCCTACACATGCTCTTTCTAATACATCTCCAGGTAACGGTTAATTCCATTATCTCCAGCAAATCATTGGAAACTTGGACTTCAACCATAATACAGCAAACGGTTATCTCTCTAGGGATAACTCTTCAGTAGATCCTTGGACAACTGAAGTTCCTAGACTCTATTCCCCACAGAGTTTTCCTCAAACTGGAGAACAACTGAAACCCACATTCCCCAACTGACTCCTCCTCAGACAGCAGGAACAGGAACCCCCAAAAGGACCATGTGTGAAATCAGCATCTTGTTTGGATGGCATCTTTAAGCCCATCTCTAACGAATCTCTGTCATCTCCTCCAAATGGAATCTATAAGCCCATTCCCTACATCATCAATCATTAGTGTTATTTCATGCGAGTGCAAATTTTTGGGCACTCTAGTGTTCAATCATCTTCCACCTTCAGATCATGAAAGGAAGACAAGCCAACCTAAATCCTCAGGTTTAAGAAGATTGAACAGGGGCAGCTGTTGTACCCCAAAATTTTCTCTCTCATATTTTCTCAAGATCTTTCTCTTACATGGTGATCACAAGCATTTGATTAAAGGAAAGATACATTTTTTTGAATATAAACAAGGAGTCTTCGATTGAAATTTTGACAAAATCCTTCGATTGGCATGTTAAAAGGCCTTTCAATTGGTATTTGGATAGGCTTTGATTGAGCGCTTAACCTCCTCCAAGTTTGCCTCAAATTTCCAAGCTTCGTTTGAAGCCTTAGTCTTTTGCTTGTTTGCTGCACACCAGCTTCGACTGGGCATGTTTTCCCTTTAAAACAACCTCCTTCGATCCAAAGAGGAAGGGCTTCTTATCAGTGCTACTTCGATTTCACCATTGTCTTTGCATGCTGGCTTGACTCACAAATGCAATGGCTACCTACATGCAAGCTGGATCCTTGGTTCGATTGGGCATTTGTTTTCCTTGGAGCAAGCTTGTTTCCTGCTCCTACTAGGAAAATTATCCCTCTGGGCGTGCCTTCAGCGCACAAAGCAAGAACTTCTTCAAACTGGCCTTCGATCAACAAAGCTACCACTGGGAAAAAGACCCCTCAGCGTGTCACCAGTGCACATATCCCTCTTCAGTTTGTCTTCAGCACAAGGCCAAGACTCCTTCAAAGTTGCCTTCGACCCACAAGGCCATTGTCCACCTTTTTTTTGTGCCAGCTTCGCTTAGGAAAAAAGCTTCTTTTGATTCGCCAGACAAAAAAAAAGTTGCCTTTGACCCATAAGGCATTGGCTGCCTTTGTTCCAGTTTCGCCTAGGCAATGGTCCCAGTTTAAACAATTGTACACACTTCAACACGTGTGATAGCCATTCTAAGTACACACTTTGGTGGCCCATTCGAAGAGGGTACAAAGCGTATATAGAAAGTCCATTCAAAATAGCCACGCGAAGGACCCACCAAAGGCCCATTCGAAGGGAACACCAAAAGGACCATCTGAAGACCCATTCGAAGGAAGTAATACTAGAGCCAGTCGAAGGGTACACAAGAGGTACATTTGAAGAAGCAGGCAGAAAGCCCAGTCGAAGGCTACACAAGAGGTCCAGTCGAAAGAGGAAACTTGAGACCATTCGAAGAGCAACACTAGAGGGCATTCGAAGGAGCCAAAATGTCCACATACACTCAAATTTCAAAAAAAGGACAAGATCCCATGTTTTTGGCCAACGTTAAAAATTCTCATTCATGGATTTCAAAACATAATCAATATTGTTTAAACCTTTTCCTTCTTGTCCCCTCTACCCCCTCTATATAAAGAGACCACAAGTGTTGCATCAGAGGAGGAGATTGCCTAGAAAAAAGAGAACACTCACATAACCATAGAGAGGATCAAAATTCTAACTAGTTTTTTGCAGGCACCCTTAATCCAAATGAAGGTTATATTTGTGTTCCTGAGATTCCGAAGAATCTGCTCCAAGCCAAGCCACGCCCAGATTCATAAATCGAAGCATCTCCAGTTGGTAAGGATTACCCATGTTGAAACTACATTTCTAAGCCTTTTAAATACATATTGTAGGTATATATGTGTTTCTAATACCATTTGTGTTTATATGAGCATATCATGCGCAAGATAACATGTAGGAATAAAATCATGCCATCGAAAGGCATGACCTGATCTGCCCTTTCGAAACTCATGGCATAGCCCATTTCAAGTCAAAATAAACTTAGGCCCGAGAATAGAGGTTTGGAATTAGGGACAAGGACCTGGGTTCGACACCCATGTCCTGCATCTTTATTTTTTCCCAATATTTTCCTTGTAGGTTCAATTCGAAGAACAACTCCCTCATTGGATCGAAAAAAGCAACATCCCTCTTGGATCAAAAATCTCATCCCCTATACAGAATCGAAAGACAACATCCTTCATGAATCGAAAGGCCATGACTCTCTCTGGATCGAAGCTTCCCTTTTCTCCTTGGATCGAAGGATGCCCCTTTTATATTTTATTTTTGTTATTTTTTTTGCTATTTCTTTATTGATCCCTTTTTAAAATTAACTTTAAATCAAAATCACAAAAAACATTAGGCTAGTGTCTTTTCTAATAAAATTAATTTTGTAAATAAATAAATTAATTATTTTAACATCTTTCTTAAAATTAAAATTAAAAAGATTTAGGCTTTATTTTCTTTTATACATAAAAAACAAAACAAAAAGATTTTTATTTCTTAGGATATTTTTTAGACGTTATTTTCAATTTCACGCGCGTTTATTTAATTTCTCATCTTTATTATTATTGTATCTGCCTACTGGATGTAATAGATTAAAACTAGGATATTTACTGCTTATCCCCCTCATTCTTGTACAATGTAAATCCCCTCCCCAAATCATTATAATAGCGTAGATTTAAAATTCCTGCATTTTTATATTCTGCAATATATATTAACTGCTAGTAATTAGGCGTGTATGATAAGACTAATAATCAAACGCTAGCAAACTTAACAAAAAGACAAAAAATAACTGAACATAATACGCTAGCACATCCAATGATAGGGTTACCTACTCACTAATAGTAGGATAACACTGTCTAAAGGATAGGAGGAAAAGAATGCCTTTTCGAGTACAAAGTAGATAGCTGTTAGAAGTGTGCTCATAATATCTTTGCACTTACATAAAAAACTACTTTTCAAAAACATTTTCAAGACACTTTGTATACTTTCTCCACATTCTCGAGAAACATTACAAAGTTTTCCATACTAAGGCATTTTCAAAACAAACTTTCAAATACACAAAGCATTAAAGTATTTCAAAACTGAGCAAACCTCTAAGAGCCCGTAGATAACTACGGATGGAAAGGGTTCTAACACCTTCCCTTTCCATAATCTACCCCCTTACTCAGAAAACTCTCGAAAAGGTCTTTTTCTGTTCTTTTCACTCTTTCCTTAATTTAGATAAAAGAAAAGTCGATGGCGACTCTTCCTTACCTCAACATTTGCAAACACAAACGCAAAACCAGTATTAACAGTCGGTTTTGCCATTGTATCACAACATGTGCACTGCTCACAATGTTAAACCTAAACAATCTATCAATGCCTCTATATGGCATGATATGAACTAGTATATGAAGGTGAGAAAACAAAAATAAGGAGGATTGAATTGTGTTGACTTTTTCTGCTTTTTGTTCTTAAGATCTGATATCAGATTCTTATTGTAATGTTCAGAATATTTAATCCAGAGTCTGATTGATAACAACATAATAATCTTGAGCAGAAGTAAAGAATAGAATAAGACAACACATAAGAAATTTATCTTGTTTCCTCCTCCAATCCCCTTGCACTTCCATGAGATTTTCATTATAACTGAATCTGATTACAGTTTGCTCAAGTACACAAGCAAGATACTTCCAATGCCCAAACACAAAAGGAAGGGACTTCAATGCTCGAGCACACAAGTAAAAGACTTCTGACTGCTCAAGCACATAAGCAAGAGACTTTACAAATGCTCAAGCACTCAAGCAAGAGACTTCACAAATTCTCAAACACATAAGAAAGAGACTTCACAAATGCTCAATCACACAAGCAAGAGACTTCTAATAATCTATCTAATAGATAAATGAAAGTGATAGAATGATAGTTACACTTGATATACAATCATAAGTGTAAACATATTATAACCATAAAACTCTAAGACTTGAGAATTTCTAAGAATGTACAGTGGTAAGAAGTTCTAAGTTAGCTTTTGCTTCTTTATTTTGACATAATAGCTTCTCTTTTCTTATCAAGACATAGTGTTGTATCTTTCTCCAAATCTTCAGCTCCTTTTATAAAGTTCCATTAAAGAGTCGTTAGAGATATCTTCAACCATAAGAGAGTCATTGTAGATAAGCATCAATAGATTCGTTGTAAAGCTTCCTCAAATGGATAATGTCATTGCAGGCTCATTTGAACTTCCTTTGCTACAAAAGTAATTATCAGTTGCAAACCTTCAGCCTTTTACAACTTTATGCTGAGTTATCATGTGACTAGGACATGACAAATAAACCTCAGAGTTTGATAGCGACGTGTCATGACATCCTCGGTTCTTGAGATTTGACTGGGTTCATGTTCTGGTACTTCAGAGTCTGATTCTTGGCATAATAAAACAAAATTTCTTTATGTTTTAATAAATGACAGCAAAACAAAATTTCCATATAGAAGAATAAGTTGTAGCAGCCTCATATGTTTAGTATAACAACAATCAGTGGAACAGAAGTGAAGAGAAATAAAGAGAATAAGTTACCAGATTTGGTTTTTCGATTCTTCTTAGGTAAGCTTTTGATGCTCCTCCTTCTTTAATTTCCTCTTATTCCTTCTGCCTTTGTATGTTGCTTCTATATGGAGAGTTTATAATCTTGAGTTGAAGTTGTGGATGGTTTTTTAGGGATGAAGGGCATATGAAATAGTGGTCTTTATAAAAATAGTGGCCTCTTTTCAGTTTAGTTTTCTCTTATTTTTTTCATACAGGGCTGCCCTGTTTTATATACAACAATAGTGGGTTTAGGGGGGGGGGGGGGGGGGGGAATTAATGAGTTTTTGAACAATTTTGGCTACTGCTTTATTGCTTCTGGTGCAGATTTTGTTTTGCTGATTTTTGTGTAATACTTGAATGTTTGTAGACAGGTTTGGACAGTCGTGGAGCATGGTTTTAGCAGGTTTTTTGGATTGTTACAAGCTGCTGTTTTTGGGCTGCTGTTTTGGACAGAAGATACTACAAAAACTGGCTTGTTATGCATTGAAACAAGGCTGTAAAAATGGGATGCTTTGTTATTTTCTTGTACATGTTTATAGGGATTTAATGTGATATTTATGGGCCTTTAAACTCTTTTGCATTGCTGAAAATTTTGCTAATCACACGCTTCTTTTCTTTTTCACTAGTTGATGAAGAAAACATGAAGATTGGAAGATGGAGCTTTATTATGAAGGCATGGAGAATTTGAGAGACCTTGAAGATGAAGTCTTTAGGCATAGAAACCTGAAGAGTTTCTTTTGTGATTTTAGCTTGAAACTTTATTGAATATAATTTGGGCATTGACTTGCACTATTTATAAATGAAACAATAGTTACTTGGAGCTTTTGAAATTGTAATTTTTTATGCGTCTTTCAAATTGAATGAGAACCTTTGAATGATGTCAAACTTTTGTCAATTCAAACTCAATAGACTTGAATTTGGAGTTTTGAACTTTGAATCATGAAGTGAATTATAGAATTTGATTTAACTTTGACTATTATGAACATGATCTCTTGATTTTGAATCCTGAGAGTGATCTTTGGATAAAAGACTTGAAAAATTGATGGAAATCATAATTCCCAAGTAGCATGTGGAATTAGTTCTTTTGTACATCTTGAATCCAAAATAAATCCCACGAATGAATCGTAGAAAATTTGGACGAAACTTGTAGTGCCTTGCTAACTTGAATTGAAATCCAAAACCATTGTTCAAATTACTTTCACCAAGATCCTGGATCAATTTTCAACACGGAGACTTGTATTATAGGCAACATCTTGTCCAAACTCAACATGAATCTCTGAACTCGACATCTTGTTCCAAGAGTGATTTCAACACCGTAGTCCTGAGAAAACAATTATGGCATGAATCAAAAGAGCATTCAAAAATCAAGCAAATGACTTATGATGATTCAAAAACTTTCAAGGTCTTCTAAACACAATTTTACTTCGATTCTTGAAGCGAACTTGTTGACGACATCGCTTATGACCATGTGCAAAATAATCGTCTCAAAATCTTGAAAATTGAGGAAATTATGATTCTTGGAAGTTAGGCAACAGTTATTTGAGATTAGGTTAAAAATCCAGAAAGCGGCCTCTAAAGTATTTGAATTTTTGAGGATCTTTCGCACATAATCGGCTCTTGAACTGTAAAGAGAGGTTGGAGATGACGTCAAGGAGAGTCATATGCAAAAAGAACTGTTTAAAAATATCGATTAATGAAGAATTTACAATTTTTTGAACTTGACCTCGCAAAGGTCGACTTTTGGGTCAATTGAGTCATTTTCAATCATTTGAACCATTGATTGAGCAAACTTGCAATGCGAGGTTTGAAACTTGGCATGAACATCCTTGAGGAGACATGAAGATCTATGAATACCATTTGAAACCTTGGAGACTTAATTTTCTTTGGGAAATAACAAACCCTAATTGTTGACTTTAGGAAGAGAATCTATCTGATCAACTTTTAAGCCAAATTGAATACTCGAGAAACCCTTGGATAGTATCTTGCATGAAAAATGGGAGGGAAAATCTTGGGGTTCAACAATGTGGTACTATTGGAGCAGAACTCCCAACATAAATATTTGCCAATAATTTCGAGGCACAAGGCATAAGCCTTCTTCACAATTCATTTTGCCAATACAAGCCTTCACAAAATCCGCCAATAAAGGCCTTCATAAGATACAAATGTATGAATGTACAACACACACAACAACATCATTAAACACTTCATGAGGAATACGCCTATATCACTGCTTCACTGACCATAGGCCTACAACGTCATCAACAATAATTCATGGCAACAACATATTCATTATATATTCACCAGGATTCACACCATAAGGCTACCCACATAAATAATTCATAATCACATTATCAATATTGAATTCCACATATATTCAATGATATCTCGCAACACCAACACATTCATCAATCAACACAACATTGGTCATAAGACCTATAATCAACCATGTCCACAAACCGGACGGAACGACTTAACCTGTTGTACCGACAATTCGATATGATCTACATAATTTCAACAAAAGGCATATCCACAATTACCTACTAATTAAACTTAGTTACCAGGTCAAATTTCGTTAAATTCCGGACAACTAATTATACCGCCTAATTCGGCTACTGATCAATGGTTCTACACCATAATTTAGTAGTTACCTAATTATTTATTAGTTCAACTAATTGATGTTTTATTCCCTATCACCATATTTTGTGCTTTGGTTTGCATAAGAATCAAACAGGACGAATCGGGTAAGAAAAATTACATAATTCTAAGTTCAGAAAAATTTGCTATAACAGGTGACACGTGTGGCCGTGTTTCCGGACACAACCGTGTCAGAAGAAGGAAAGGGAAAGGCATGGAATGCATGGGCTGACACAGGTGCCCGTGTCAGCTGACACGATCCGTGTCAGGAGGCCATGAGCTTAAAAACCAGTTTTTGCCTCCGTATACACATATTCCTTGTTCTTGTTCATTCTTGTTTTAATTCACCCATTTATCCTAGCTTAGCATTAACCCAACACAGTTAAAATACAACAAATAACAACACAACTCAAATCAATTGTTAATTTCAATAGCAACACAAACAAATCTTAGCACATCATAGTAGTGAAACTAATACCCTAAACCCAAATTTAAATTCATCATACTCCCGTTTATTTAGCAAGAACCCAACCCTTACCTTGGATTGTGTGCGGCTCTAAGAAATTTCAATGGAATTTATGGGAATTTGACACTAGTATCAATCTCCTCTTGTTCTTCTTCTCCTCTCAAAACCCTATTCCTCTTTCTCTTCTCTTTTTCCTTCTTTTTCCTGATAACACTAACTCTCTTCTCTAACTATATTTCTATTATAACATTATTATTTCTCTTAATAAATCCAAATGGGCCTAAGTGACATACCCCCCCCCCCCCCTATTACTTCACAACACCACAAATTAAGCTCACTCTCATATTTAAGCTTAATAATAAAATAATACTTCAACTTAATTCCACCAAATTAAATTCGACTATTTATCATGCCACTAAATAAAATAATTCTGACTTCGACGATAAAAATTCGAATTAATAAAAAAATATTCAAAAATATTTAATTAAATAAATAATTAAATATCGGGTCGTTACACTACCCTATAAAAAATAAAGCATACATGATCAGTTCCATTCAATTAAACACTAATAAATAAAAACAACTTAAATTAACATATTTATACTTATTCTTGACATAATCTAAACGCTACATGATCAAAGTACCAAGTGTTGTGAGAAAGGTAGGGTCAGAGGGCCTTCAAGCGAACTGTTATTTGTGTTAACTTGAACATATTCCTTTATATAAGTATGAGTCAGCACCTTAATATCAGCAAAAACAAGAACATATCTATCACTTTGAACATGGACCTCTACATCATCCTGATATGTCACCTCCACCTTAACATCATCAATAACGGTAGTGTAGTGTCATATTTGGCAAAGTCCTAGATTGATACGCCTATCGCCTAACAATTAGACATTCTGGGTGGAATTAAATGAAGCCGCCCACGTGGTATGTCCCACATGGAATTTAAATAATAAAAAGTCCTTGTTAACTTCGGAAATATAGCTGGTCAATAATCTTCTTAATAAAAGGAAGCGATTAAGACCACATCTAGGGGCCATAAACCCTAGGTATCAAAAAACGCCTATAAATACATTACCCCTCAAGGGGTAGATAACCTCTCAAGTAACAAATACTTATACACTATCAATCACTACTTAGAGGGAGATCTACTCTGAGTAACCCTAATCACATCACTTTAACTGTCTATCTGCAACCTAGTAGCGCCGCCCACCAGCAGGGCCTCTCACCTCACGTGAGTCCTTAAAATAGCCTCAAAATATATCGTACAGGTCTACTCACAACCATGAGCCACCCCTCACCCTCAAACGTTTAATATACCTACTAGGGCCTTTGAGTCTCCTTGCCTTTGTAGGGATAACATGCACACATGTGTACTTTTTTTGAAAATTATAGTGGCGTCCACCGTGAGGCCTGGAAAAACTAACATGGGCCACACCTCTTTCTAATAACCATCACATTTCCTACCATAGCCTCAAATTCAACTTACAATCATCATCATACATGGTGATAGAAGAGCTCATTACCTTACTCCTGAGAGTGCTAGCAGTACAGAAGATGCTAAGGTCATGGCGGAGATACGAGCCTCCATGGATGAATTAAGACGCCACAACCAAACATTGGAAGACGATGTACAAAACATCAAATAACACAAACAGGAGGTGAATCCTTCAAAAGAGATAGAAATGTTGGATCCTTAACCCATCTTAGATGAAATATGAGGGGCCATGTTCTTGAGGGATTCAAGCCTCATCATTGGCCAAGTTTGATATATACAGTGACTCCTACGATCATGTCTCCTCCATTAACACACATATGGCCATCATATGAGCACCATACTCCCTATAATGTAAGTTATTATTAGATACCCTCAAGGAGGCCTCCATCTGATGGTACATGGGCCTCCCTCGTTTCTCTATCAACAACTATTACGAATTGGTAAAGAAGATAGTACACCAGTTTGCCGGCAGTCGCCACAGGAAGATGTTCATCCCTAGTCTGTTCAACATCTTCCAGGGTCCATCGAAATCACTAAGGGACTATATCGCCCACTTCAATGAAGCCACCATCAAGGTAATCCATCCAAGCCAAGAAATTTTTGTGTGTGTTCCAAAATGGCCTCAAAGGCAGGACATTTTAATCAATCCCTTGACAAAAGTCGGTCCTCACGCTTGCCGAAGTAGTTTCCTAAGAGGAATGCTACATCAAGGGAGAGGAAAGCAACATCGAAAAGAAGGGCCATGGTGCCAAGGAACGTGTCACTTGTGCCGAGAGCTCTCATCCCTCAAGGAAGAATAGCTACACCTCGCCCGTGAAGGACAAACCCCTCTTCAAAAGGGAGGGAAAATGATAGAAATTTCCACGCCTTTGAATACCCATCGATAACAGGTCTGGCATGAGGTATTTCACTTATAGAAAATTCTGACGCCACCTGCCCTCATTTACGAGGTAATGGGATCTGAACCAGAAATATGGTGTAAATTCCATATTGTCAAAGGGCATCATACCGATGACTATTACTTATAAAAGATGATATAGGAGGGCTCATTCAAAAAGTAAGTAAATGGAGACTCTTCCAACTAGGCTGAACGATGCAATCTGCATGCACAAGAAGATACCAGAATCCCAGAGTTGGATAAAGCCAAAAAAGCACCTAGGGGTGACGACGGGAAAGCGATGGGTCATACCCTCAACATCATAGCCAGAGTATTCACTGGGGGAGGTGAGAGAAGATCCGCCCGCAAGAGATACACTCGTCAAGTCATGATGGTGGACGACCTTACCAAAATTATAAGTACAAAGGCGCCAGAAGCTGCAATCTTCTTTTCAAAGGAATATGCATTTGTCTTCCATCCTCACAACAATGATCCCATGGTCATCGTCACCAAGTTCAGAGAATGAGAGATTAAAAGAGTCTTAATCGATATAGGAAGCTCCATCGATATACTATACTAGGATGCCTTTGAGAGATTGTGTCTCGACCCCAAGGACCTGAAGCCTTTCAAGGGATTATTGTTGAATTCTCAGGAGAACATGTGCATGTGAAAGGCTCTTCACCCCGAGGATCACATTTGAAGAGTAAGACCATGCCGAGGAATTGAAGATTAAGTACTTAGTCATTGACGCCCCCTTTTCATATAATATGATTATTGAGCGACCAGCCTTTAATTGGTTGGTAGCTATTTTGTCAACCTTGTATCTATCCATGAAATACCTGCTCCCTAACAGGCGAGTCGGGGCCATTCACAGAGACTAGGGGATTGCCAGAAAGTGATATGCAAAAAGTATTAAATTAAAGAAAACGTGCCTCTCGGGCATATGGGCGAAAAGGCCAACCCTGGGATAACACCGCCCGACAAAGCAGGTAAGAGAGAGGAGGTTTCTCATCCATTCCCATAACATAATTAAGCCTGAAAGAAAAAATTAACTCCTTTTCCTTAGGAGTAATTACTACAATTGTTTGATTTTTGTTATTTATTCATGTAGTTGCTTTATCTTCTGTCATTTACTTAGCTGACATTTTTCCTTGGGCGAGTTTTAAAACTCTTCCGATTATAAGAACAAGTTATTGGTTGGGATGCCTCTTTTCCCTCTGCACCTCCCGGTGGTGATGGTTTTTAACGAGACATCCCATCCCTGATTTATCTATGAATATATCATTATCCCATATCTATGCAGGAAATCTAAGTCTATGAGAGAAAAAAAATATATATGCTAGATCCCCCAAGGGTGGATCCTTGTCGCCCATAGAGGCAATTATATTTGTTGGATCCCTTAAGGGTGGACCCTTGCCACCCATAAAAGAAATTATATTGGATGGATCCCCTAAGAGTGGATCTTTCTCGCCTATATAGGTAATTATATTTGCTAGATCCCCCAAGGGTGAATCCTTGCCACCCATAGAGGAAATTATATTTGTTGTATCCCAAGGGTGGATCTTTGCCGCCCTAGAGGAAATTATATTTTTTGGATCCCCTAAGGGTGGATCCTTGTCTCCCAAAGAGGAAATTATATTTTTTGGATCCCCTAAGGATGGATCCTTCCCGCCCATAGAGGAAATTATATTTGTTGAGTCCCCCAAGGGTGGATCATTGTCGAACATAAAGAGAATTTAATTTTCTAGACCCCCCCTAAGGGTGGATACTCGTTGCTCAAAAAGGCGGCCAAAATCACAAGACCCTTAAAAAGAAGATTGATAGAACACTTATGAAATTCTGGTATATCAGATCACAGAGTTCCTATGACATGTCGAGACATCTGATCTCTAAATTAAACATCAATGACAAGGTATAATCAATTAAAATAGTACTGAAAAGTAAAACAACACACATAATTGTTAACCCAGTTCGGTGTACAAACCAACACCTACTCCGGGGGGCTACTAAGCTAGGAAGGAAATCTAATAGACAATATCAATTCAAAGCTAAACTCCCTCATTTACAACTTATCACTTAATCACTACCCTATGCAACTTCTACCTAGGAACATCCTAAATATGTGAAGTCCCATCTCACCTCCAATCACTGCAGTGATGTCTAACAGTCCCAGTCCTAGTTACTGTATCGACGGCCTTTCACCTAAATGAAGATTACACTTCAAATATAAAAACACCTTAATCAAGACATATCTTGATTAAGAACAGCATACTTGATCTTGCTTAAAAGCTATGATCAAGAACAATACTTAGAGTTGCTTACAAGCTTCCTCCAAGAACAATAACCATTTTATGCTTAACAGCTTAAGAATGAATAATAGAGAATTACAACTCTATAAAAACAATCCTACTCTTCTATCAACATGATATTATAGAGGCTCACAAATAACACATACCAACTCTCATTGAGAGTGGAACATAGATGAAACCCTAATACTTTTACATACTAGACCCGTGCAAACTTTAGGTTAATAACCTTCTATTTATAACCCTTTTCTCAATTGGATTTGGGCTTCAAAAATGCAGCAGAGAGGCTTCACAAAGTCTGCAAAAACTTCTCTAAGAAAATAGGTCTTCAATCATAAATTTCCAAAAAAAATTCCATATTTAGAAAGTTTGAATATCTTGAAAAACTAACATAATATCTTTGATTTGTCAATATTGGATGCCACATAAGATTACTAAATATTTCTAGAGTTTTCGGTAATTAAATCACAACAACTGAATCCAAATTGTCAGTTATAGCATACCTGATGTCATGTACTTATGGTTAGGACATCCCTTTCGACATGTTCAAACAGCAAGTTGAAACATCTTCCAAACTGCAAAATTGTAACAGACCAGATGTCCTTCTCTTCTGGTTAAGACATCACATTCGACATGTTGAAACTCAAATTTGAAACATTTTCCAAACTGCAAAACTGTAATAGACCAGATGTCCTATACTTCTGGTTAGGACATAACATTCGACATGTTGATCTGCAAGTTGAAACATCTTGTTCAACATGTTGCTGCCAAGTTAGTTTTACCAAAATACATGCCAATAATAATTTCAGAGAAATAATAATCTCCCCTTTTGGCACATTTTGGCTAAAACAACCAAATAACTCTTGCATAAGAAAACACAATAATCATGTTTGAAAATTAGTCAAACACACACATCAGAGGCACAACAACAAAACAAATATAACAGCAGAGTTATGAGCAACATCACAACCAAAGAAATAGTTAGTAGTTATTCAGTCTACTAAACACAGCTACAACAAATAGAGAAACTAAATTCTCAATGCCATGATGTCAAGACATCATGTCTGGCATCTCTTTAGAGCCCTCTAATCCAAGACATTAGGAACTCCATCCGAACGCCTGCTAGCACAATAGAGAATCATAAATTCTCCCCCTAAATCGCAGCCAATAATTAGCAATCAGTGGTTAGTGTAAACAATTGCACACACACTTCTCTCCCCTTTTATCCATAATATGACAAAGGTAAGAAACTAACAAAAAAAGTGCACACAAGTTCTAAACAAATCCTGGCTATTTAACCCAAAAAAATAACACTAAAAAAAACATCTTCAGTTATCAGCAAAGGATGTTTCAGACTTCTTCATATGCTCTGAAGCATAATCACACTACCTTCCACTGGACTCAAAGTATACTCCTTTCACCCAGCAATAATGAAATAAACCCAAATATCAAGACATCCAATATGTGATATCTCTCGTTCATCAACCAAAACAACCACTAAGTCCTTCCTCAATCTGCATAGAAAAATAAATTCTCCCAGACACAAACATTGTTCTTTAGAGTTCACTTTAAGAACTATGAGAACACATTCAACCAATCACCCCACATGGCCAGAACCATATATGCCTAGTCAGAAGCACAAATAACTACATCCAGTAGCCTTATGTCACGATACATTGTCTGACATCACACCCTCATAAGAGGTATATAAACTCCACAAGCTTAAATAACATGCAAGTTTCAAAAGATCTACACCATTGCAGCAACAACCCATAGACAAGTAATTTACTCCCCTTGTCATAGATAATAAATGCTATTGTTGATCAAAAACACTTGAGCACCAGATGAATGTAAACACATGAAGATTTTCACATGTTCATAGTGAAGAATTAGAGCTTCTCACATTAGTTGAACACCTTCACACACTGGAAATTCAATCTTGATCTAGATACTCTATCTCCTTGAGAGTACATCCAGGCCTTCTGACTTCTTCAATTTAATAAGGACATATCTGATAAATGGCCTTAATGATCCACACATGTTGTCATGACTCCTTGGATGGCTAAGTTATCATGATCACTTTGTGTGGTATTACTCACAAACTCTAAAAATTCTTAGTTTGCTTAAAAGTTTTACTAAGATAATAAACTCTTTTCTAGAGTAACCTATATTAGAAGAAACCACCTCCTCATAATCATTCAGATCAGATCATACTATCTGACACTCTTCCCTTACATCTACTAGCAATTCCTGATACTAGTGAAGTCTTCAACATGACACTAGTCATGCATTCACCATACCCAACAATATGCCATGAAGAGAAACAGACTCTCAAACATTTTCTGAAGGAAGGAGTTCACAATGCAGACTTATATACGCCCATCAGACAAATATCCAGCTCCCGTCAAGATATTTGCCATCATTTGCATGCACATCTTCATCAGGGGATTATATCTTCATGCAAACACGACTGATGATACTACCACATACTAGAGACCCATGAAGATAACTAATCTCCCAACCACTTTCTGAATCATAATATTCAGAACATAATTATGCATCAATACATCAGATAAATACACAACTCTCGTCAGTGTATTTTTCATCAGTCACATGCATACCTTTATTAAAAAATAAGACTACCTCCTCACAAGATGGTAGAACATTTGGTCTTAAATCATTCTTCTATACACCACTTAGCACAAGTGGATTATTCATCACGACAAAAAAATCATGACAAATATACAACCCACAAACCACTCCTGATTAGGCCAGTAGCTTGACCTTACACTTCATCATGAGCGAAACAAACTTCCTTGGCTGAAGAAGCAAATAACTAAAAGGATATTCCAACATCAGTTCAAACATCAGTCTAAATCACATGGATTTAACCATTTACTATGGTTTTGGAGACAATGCCCATAGTAATCCACACTCATCTATTGAGCAGTACACAAGAGTACACATTAGCAGTTGATCAACCTCCAAGATCAGACCGTAGAAACATGTAGTAACATGCATATTACACACCTTAATAAGTTGCTTCTCATAAGCACAATGTTCACATTTCTTGTCTGACTTTTAGATGTTACACACCATCCTTCTGCACCTAAAGAGGAGAATCCTTCTAACAAGTATTTGGGGAAGACTACAACAAACGGGGTATTTACTGATCATAATACCACAAACAGACTATTCAGAATAAATATGCTTCTCCCAATCCTTCAAGACTCGAGGATTCTCTTTAATCCTTGCAAAAACTAATGTTTCATCATGTGAGGACACCATATAATTGAACTTCGGCTTAAGGATAACCTTCCCATACATATAATAGGGAAAAATAATCAAACTTCCTTTCTTAAGAACCATGATTCTTTGGTCCTTAATAAGACTACCAACTCCTCCTTACTCAACATAATTTGAACCTATTCCATTTGAACAAGATCACATGAATCTGGATTCTCTGAACATAAGGGTCTTCTAGATGGCAGAGAGAATGTCCTTGACACTTGACCTCCATAAATTATGGCTATGGTTGAGATGCCTTTAACAAATCTCCATTATAAATAAGAGCTCAGCTTCTACACTCCTATATACTTTGATCAAAAATAAACTTCCTCAAGGAGTAAATACTATGTTGATCATACCTTGACCAACACACTTATCTAAGATATGTTTCTTGAATAGAAAATCTTAGATACACAACCCAGATGCCTCCTCTTCCAATTTAGGATAAGGTTCTAAAGATATATGATCAATACACATTTGCTTAGAACCCAGGGAATCTTCTAAGCCAATTCTTTATCCAATAAAATTTTGCACACCTGCTAATATGATGTTCTAACATCTGATAGAACACCTTTCCAAGGAACACACCAAGAGATCCTTTATCAAAGGCTGGAGATTGGCCTTTTAAGGTTGGAAGCAAAAATAAGTTTCCCCTAACTTTCTTCAGGTCTCTTATTAACAAACTCATATAAAAGTGCCTTTATGAGTGGACTTGGGATAAACCTCAAGTATCTTTGGCCACTTTGATAGGCTAATTGAAGATATCATTCAAAAACCACACCATCACATGATAGACTTTTAGAGGAGAACAAATTGTTATAGCCTCGACACCAGAAACATACAAAACCACAAGGAGTTTTTTGACAGATACATATGCAGTGAAACACAAATAAAAAACTCATCAACAATCTCCAGGCACTGCTTCATAGCCCTTGCACACAAGCACCATAATTCAGGTGACAACATGACAACATAGGTTTGAAAATAAATGAAACATAGAAGCAACAACTCTACACTAATGCTACATGCCTGATAGCTTCAAGTCGGGCCAATATTCACCCTATCATAAATAATCAATGATAATTCTCAAGGGATCATCCAAACAACAGTATGAATTGTCCAAGTTTATAAATCTTTTCAATAGAAACCTCCTACCTTGTCCACAGTACCATAAAGTATCCCCCTCGGTTCTCACCTAGAAACAGACAGGATGCTTTCTCTGATACCAATTGAAATTCTGATATATCAGATCATAGATGTTTTATGACATGACGAGACATCTAATCTCTGGATTAAACATCAATGACAAGGTATAATAAATCAAAACAATACTGAAAAGTAAAACAACACACAAAATTGTTAACCAAGTTCGGTGTACAAACCAACACCTACTCTGGGGGCTATCAAGCTAGGAAGGAAATCCACTAGACAGTATCAATTCAAAGCTAAACTCCCCTGTTTACAAATTATCACTTAATCATTACCATGTGCAACGTCTACCTAGTAAAATTCTAAAAATGAGAAATATCATCTCACCTCTAATCACCGCAGTGATGTCTAACAGTCCCAGTCCCAGTCCCAATTACTGTATCAATGGACTTTCACTTAAATGAATATCACTCTTAAAATACCCAAAACACCTTAATCAATACACCTCTTGATTAAGAACAATATAATTGATCTTTATTAAAAGGTATGATCAAAAACAATACTTAGAGCTGCTTACAAGCTTCCTCTAAGAACAATAACCATTCTATGCTTAACAAATTAAGAATGAGTAATATAGAATTACAGCTCTATAACAACAGTCCTACTCTTATATCAACATGATATTAGAGAGGCTCACAAATAACACATATTAACTCTCATAGAGAGTAGCACACAGATGAGACCATAATACTTTTACATACTAGACCCGTGCAAACTTTAGGTTAATAACCTTCTATTTATAACAGTTTTCCCAATTGGATTTGGGCTTCAAAAACACAGCAGAGAGGCTTCAAAAAGTCTGCAAGAGCTTCTCCAAGAGAATAGGTCTTCAATCATAACTTTCCTAAAATGTCTCCATATTTAGAAAGTTTGAATATCTTGAAAAACAAACATAATATCTCTGATTTGTCAATCTTGGATACCACATAATATTACTAAATATTCCTAGAATATTCAGTAATTAAATCACAACAACTGAATCCAAACTCTCAAATGTAGAAGACCTGATGTCTTATACTTCTGGTTAGGACATCCATTTCGACATGTTCAAACAATAAGTTGAAACATCTTTCAAATTGCAAAATTGTAACATACCAGATGTCCTACTCTTCTGGTCAGTACATCACATTCAACATGTTGAAACTACAAGTTGAAACATTTTCCAAACTGCAAAACTATAACATACCAGGTGTCTTATACTTCTTGTTAGGACATCACATTCGACATGCTGAATTTGCAAGTTGAAACATCTTGTTCAACATGTTGCTGCCAAATCATTTTTACCAAAATACATTCCAATCATAATTTTAGAGAAATAACAACTTAAATGCTAAAAATAGTTAATATAAAGACGCCCCTTGAGGGTCTCCATTGTTCCAAACAATTACAAAATCCCTAGAAGGGGTTATCAAAATTACAACCAAAAAAGAAGGAATAAAGTCATTCTTCATCCACTAGCTCTCAATTCAGAACCACCTTAAAGGGTCCAGATGACTTAAGTCCATATGGGGATAGAGAAGAGTCACACACGCCTTATCACCTCCTCAAAATAATTAATAGAGGCTATCACACCTTTGTCTGTGAGCTGGGAGACACGCTCCTTTGTGTTTTAAAAGGCACTCTGAGCTTCCTTGAGCAATTTATTTAATCCATTTACATTTATTTGCTGGATCATCCTCTCATTAGCCACTTCCTTGGTAAAACACATTTAAATTATCCCTTCTAGTCTTCATCTTCCTTAGCTCCATCTTTCCTTCTGAGGTACACTTGTTCTGACTGGATATCTCAGACTGCATTCTCCCCAAGGTCTTGCGCGTTTCTCTCATAGCCCTTTTTCCACCAAAAAGCACCTTACCAGTTAGGCCTCTAACAAAGTGTATAGTTGGGTGGGATATAGAGAACAAAGCATCTGATAATCACGGGGGAAGTTTTTGGGGACAAAAAAGAAATAATCAACAAAAGAACAACATCAAAAGAAGAGTTATTCCATAAATAGAGCTTTGGAAGAGGTTTGGTTTCCACTGGCCTCTCTGTCCCTTTTCCTTTGTTTCTACCTGGGCTAGAAGAATCTGCTTCCATCATGGAAGCTTTAATAGTAATGATCTCCACCGCCCGTGAAGTTTCACCTTGCACCGCCCCCAGAGCATTAGAGGTGTCGCAAGAAAAGGAATGCATCACCCGCCAATCAACCGTCTTCATGTTTACCAAGTGCTCTCATCTCTTATCAAAAGATACCACCATCATTTTGCATGCATGTAACAAGCCGTTAGAGCACGCCCGTACAGGGGGAACACCAATTATATATATATATATATATATATATATATATATATATATATATATATATATATATATATATATATATATATATATATATATATATATATATATATATATATATATATATATATATATATATATATATATATATATATATATATATATATATATATATATATATATATATATATATATATATATATATATATATATATATATATATATATATATATATATATATATATATATATATATATATATATATATAATTTAGTTGTGATTAATTAGATTTAGTAACAATTATTTAGAATTATTCTATTAATTAAATAGGATAATGTGATACGGTGGGAGAACTGACTATGTGTTTTGCGTTTGTATTCACACTTGTTCGGTTGAGCAAGAGTCGCCACCGACTTTTTATTTTATCCTAAAGGAAAGGTTGAAAAAGCACAGCAAAAACCTTTTGAGATATTTCGTGGGTCCGGGGGGTAGATTATGAAAAGGGAAGGTATTAGCACCCTTTTCATCCATGGTTATCCATGGGCTCTTAGTTACTTGGTTTTTTAGATCACTTGCCTTGATTTTCGATTGCTTGAAAATGTGGTGTGTGTGAGTGTTTTTGAAAATGTTTTTGAAGAAGATGCCTTGTCTTAGGCTACCCTTGTAACAATTCTTTACTCGAATGTTTTACAAAGGTGTGTATCTTTTCGAAAAGATGTTTCAAATGTTTTTGAGAGTTTGTTTTGAAAGTGTTTGTGGAGTGTGGTTTTGAAAAGAAGGCAAGTGTTTTTGCAATTTGATCTCAAGTAACTAAGAGTTTTGTCTACCCTATTGTACTCAAAGGTTTTCTCTATGTTTTCAACCCTTTTTAACAATTTTGTTCCACCATTGAATTTGGTGGACAATCTTGCATTTAGGATGCTTAACGGGACGGGCTCGGGTCATCGTATGGACCATGAATGCAATGGTGCCAAGTGTCTTTGGCAATTTGCTTTGAAGGGACTATGATCATTTCATTTAGGCAACTTTCGAAGGCGTCATCGAGGGACTTATGATCATTTGAATTCGTTTTGCCAAAGAAACTCGACGTGCAAGCATGGCCCATTTTGGAAGGCAACATGTGGGATTACCCTAGAGGGTGCAAGTGTGATTGTGTATTGATTTCATGTATTTGTCTTGTATTAGGTTATCTAACGTTCGATTTTTATGTACATGCAAACCCTAGGTCTAACCATGGTATAATTTGAAAGCGGTAAATTGCAAGAATTTAAAGTCTATGCTATTACAAATAGTATCCGGGAGTGGGGGTACAAATTCACAAATGGGGATGAGACTTTAGGAATGTAGTGTCCAATAAGTTACAACCAAATCGAATTTGCGATCAAATGTAAATGTAACGAATATACAAAATAAGCCAATGTATAATGTATCAAATGTAAGTATATTGTGTAAGTGTACGTGTATATGTGTATGTAATTATTTACAAGTTGAGATGTGATTTTAAATGTATTATTAAGCATTGTTTTAACTTAAAGAAAATAATTAGATATTTATTTAATTTAATCTTTTGTAATCTTTGTATATTCTTTAATATGTACAAAAAGAAATTTTAAGAAAAGAAAATATTCTAAGTTTGAAAATTGTTATTTTACATTTTGATATAAAAAAGAATATTTTAATTAAATGTTAAGAATTTAAATTATGTATAAAAAATGTATTTTTAGAAACAAAAAAAAAGTATTATCTTAAGAAAAATTAATATTCAATGTATAAAAATTTAAAGAAAATGTAAGTTTAATTGTAAAGAAAAATATTAGTTTCTATATAACCTTTTAATTATGATATAAATATGAAAAAAGTATTGTTAGTGAGAGAATTGGATGTAAAAAAAAGAGTTATGTTAATTTATTAACAAAAATAAAAGGTTAAGGTTAAGTTAAGTAAAATCTGTTTTATATAAAAAAAGGTTTAAGTTTTTTGAATGGGCCAAAAGGGCATTAGGCCCAAACTAAACAAATAGAATGAATAGACAAAATGGGGGGTGTTAATTAGAATGGATTGGGCTTAGGTGCTGGGAAAAGGGCAAGGCCCGAGTTTGACACAAAAAATGTTTTAGGGTTTGATTATTGTTTTCAGTTGGGATAACGCTTAGGGTTTGTGTTCATGAGATACGGCGCCGCTCTCACTCATCTTCATCCTTGTTCGTTCATCAGGACAACGGAGCCACGACGTCCCTCCTTGCCTAAGCCAAACAACGCCACCTCTGTCTTCCCTCCCATGGGTCAATCAGCGACATGATTCGAAGGTAACGCTTTCTGAGTTAGGTTGTTTCATTCTTACGTTTCGCTTTGCTTTTTTGATTCTAATTAGCCTTGTTATTATTTGTTGTTATGATTGTGGAAAGGAAAGAAAGGAAAAATGCTACCTTTGATTGGAGGGAGGGGAAGGAGACGGACTTGGGAGGCGCTCAGGATGGCCGAGGCGGAGGATGCGATGCTGATGACCTTACGAACTTCCTGGTACTCTTTACCTTTTTTCCATTTTAGGGTTTTGTGATGCGTTTCTGAAAGCCCTTTTTGATATTCCTTCTTTCTTCTTCTCTTTTACTGTATACTTGGCACCTCTGTGTGTTTGAGCCTTCGTATGCTTGTTCTTTTGCCCAGTGATGGTATTCTGAGGGCCTCTCGTATTGATACGTTTCTTTTTCTCTTCTCCCTTTGCCTTCTGAGATTGAATGATGCCTGTATTGCCCCAATGATGAACCCTCTGAGGGCCCTGTGTTTGACACTGAGTTGCCTGTTGAAATGCTTCTTTATCTTCAACTGTCTCGTTGCCTTGCTTTGAGCCTCTGTATGTTTGAATATGCTTCTTTTGTCTTCTCTTCTGGTTGCCTCTTGGAACGCTTGTTTTATTATCCTTTGCCCAATGATGGAATTTTTGAGGGCTTGAGGGTCACAGGCCTTGGCCTTTTGGTAGCTCAGGTTTGGATATCTTTAGGCTGGTTATGAACTTGAACAGGTTTTACTGGTTTTGGGTTTTTAGGCCATTGCAGGTTTTGTATCTTTAGGCTTTGGTAAGGCTTGAACAGGTTTTACTTGGGATGGTACAGGTTTGGTGATGGTCTTAGAACTTACAAGTTTGTTTTGGCTTTAAGGCATCTGATGGTTTTTGTTTATCAGTTCTGGCTTTATGTTACTTTGATATGGTTTTGGGGTGTTGGCCAGTTTTGAACTTTGGTTGACAGGTTGTGAGGCTTTTTGTGATTTGATAACAGTTTAGGCTTGTGCTTTAGGTTTTTCTGGTTTTTGTTAGGCTTCAGGCATGGTGAGTGTTTGATGGAGGCCAACAGGTTCTGGGCATATGCTGGTTGTTTTTGTTTGATTGCAGGTTTCAAGCTTTTTTTACAGGGTTTGGCCTTGCTGGCTTTCTACTGGTTTATGGCTTGGGAGCCTTGCTTCAGGCTATGTGTTTTGTTTGATAACAGGCAGGTTTTGGCATATACAGGTTTTTGTATCTGGAGGGTTTTGACAGTTGGTTATCTCTGTTTGATATCTTTCTGATCTCCTCCTCTTCTACTGTGTTCAGTTTGTTTCTTTTATATTTTTCTTCCTGCCTAAAGCCTTGTAAACCTGCTTTCTTTTTCTCTCCTCTCTCTCTTCAGTACAGTTTAGCATTAAAATAATGTTTGCATTGTACTTTTCTGAAAGGGCAACTTTTTGGGAAATGATGAAAAGAAATATGTTGCTTGCATATCATGCTTTCTCTGCATTTTTTATCTCTTCTCTTGACAGCTTCTTGTACTTTTGTATCTTTTGATATCTTTCTAAATCTTCTTTTTGACAGCTTTGGTAGCCTTGTGACAGTATTTTGTACTTTGGCAGAAAGTTTGAATTTGGACTTTGTAGTTTGATTTGAAATGTGCAGTTTGTTTGAGATTTGAACTATGCAGTTTGTTTGAGATTTGAACTATGCAACATGTTGACAAACTTTGCATTTTTCACTTTGTGCATTCCAAATTAGCAAATAAACATTCATCCCTCTTTGTGAACCGGGAGAAATCCCGTGATTTGCAGAGAGGGCTAACTGATCCCAATCAGTGGCCCTTAATGATGAACCGTAATTTTATCTGTCTCTTTTATTTATTTATCTGCTATTGACTTTCCTTTTTTTTCATTTGTAGATAAAAAATTGAATGGAGCACTGGAGCAAGGGATGGCAGATGAAGAATTGAAGATTAGAAAAATGTTTAGGATAGCCTTTTTATTTAAGTTTAAATAAATGTAAAATCATTGTTGTAAACAACAAAACAATTGTACAATTAATTTAAAAATTAATAAAAGTTTCTTTATCCAATTAATTATTTTTCCTCCTATTGTTTATTTATTATTTATAATTCTTTAATTAAAATAATTGAAAATAAACTCCAATCATTTAATCTTAGAATAATAAATAATTTAAATAAACAATGCTTTAGCATTTGATCAGTTAAACCTGGCATTTCCAATATTCAAAGCAAAACAACAGTTAATCAAAACAACTGATCAGACGCATTCCCCTTTTTACTGATTTTTACCAAACACTGCAAATTCAAACTGAATGTATCCTTTTTACTGATTCTGTCAAACGAACGTGAATTCAATCCAAATGCATTCTTTTACTGATTAAATCAAACAATGCGAATTCAACCCAAATCTCGGAATAACTTGCAAAATGATGTAGAATTTAAATCTTTCTGAGAACGTGCCCACAAAACCCTAATTCCTGATTAAATGCCAAAGAACGTTCGCCTGATCAAAGTTGAGCCAAAATCAACCAAAACCCTAAGCCAACTGTTTGAAACATTCTAGAGCCCTGAAAATCAATAAAATCCTAATTGTGTATGACTGACGAGAAAAGTCTGTTTGACCGATTCTTGAGCCAATCTGAAAAATCAGGAAACGCCTGAAGCTGTGATTTCTTGCGGAAAAATGCGAGGGCAAATTTTGGGGTACAACAGATAATATGTGTAGATATATTAAGGGCGAGGTGGTAATTTTATGAGGATTAGTGAGGGTAAGATGGGATTATCATAATAGGAGCCTAAGGGTTAAACAAGGAAATAGAAGGAAATTAGAAAAGTGTGTCTCATTTGGAACGATCTTGGAATTAGAATAGTGTGAAAGAGCTAGGGTTTAGAGTAGAACCCAAGGAGAGGATCTTCTGTAGAACGCAGAGGAAAGACCTAATTTCTAAGATTTCGAGGTAAGAGGGGTGATCTGGTTTATTATATTTGATATGGGAACTAAGATAGATGTAGGGTTTTGTGTGTTGTACGTTGATTGATAAAAAATATGATGAAATTATATGATTATGTGATATGGTGATTAGATTGATGATGGGTATTGATATTTTTTTAATAAAATTATGTTTTGAGTCAATTCCATGTTTATACCATTGTTAAGGTTTTGAAAGTTTTAGGTATAATGAAAAATCATTATATTATTGAATACATGTGTTTGGATTGATGAATTATGTGAAGATTGATGCATATGTGTTTTGCTAATGATATATAATGTTGGATTGTTGATATAAGAAGTGTGGGGTTTTCGAAATGTGTTGGAATGGGTTTCGTACACATAAAACAGCAGAAAATTATATTTTTCGCAGGTGTAACCGATTACCAATTTTGAGGTAATCGGTTACCGCATGAAGAAATTTCTTGTTCCAGCTACTGGAATTCGAGGTACTCTGGTACCATAATATGGGTAAACCCGTTTCAGCTATGGGACAAAAACTTTGAAAATATTTAATAATTCATAACTTGAGTTCCGTAACTCAGTTTGTTGTGTCGTCTGAAGTATTGGGAAGCTGACACGGTGAACTATATTTTGGTGAAATAAAATGAGTAATATGGAGTACTTATCGAGTGCCTATACTATGATTAATTGTGGTTATTTTGCGATGATATATTATGATGTATGCTCTTGTGATGAATTGGTGTTGTTACGAAGTTGTTACGAAGTTGTTATGTTGTACTATGTTGTATGATGATATTATGATGGATGAAGTTGATAATGTGCATGTTTAATGTGTATACATACTATGTGAAGATAATTATGTGATGATTATATGAATGATGATACTTGACTAGTCGTGGTCGAATTATTAATGTTGTTGTGAATCACGCATTCATGGCATTTTGGGACAGTGTTCTGTCCATGTTGTTAGGATGTTGGTCCAATGTTGGCCTTAATCCCATTGTGCAAATTGAGTGCATTTTATGTTATGATACGGTTCCAATAAGGAATTTATCTTATGGTTAGGATCTTTATAGGGTTATGACCAAGTGCTCACCAAAGATTTTGGTACTACATGCATGAGTCAATGTTGTTACGTTAGCATCTTATGTGATATTGCATGGAATTTTGTTGTTGAGTTGTGTTGATGATGATTGTGAACTATGTGATTTTATGTTTTATGATATATGTGAGATGTTTGATTTTATGATGTATAGGATGAGTGTGATACGGTGGGAGAACTGACTTGAGAGTTTTGCGTTTTATCGCAAATTTTACGGTTAGCAAGAGTCGCCACCGACTTTTCTTTTATCCAAAAGGAAAGGTGAAAAAGCACAGGAAAGACCTTTGAGATGTTTTCTTGAGTTCGGGGGGTAAATTATGAAAATGGAAGGTATTATCACCCTTTTCATCCATGGTTTTCCATGGACTCTTAGTTACTTGCTTAGATCACTTATTTTGTTGTTTGAAATTGTGTTTGGTGTGGTTTTGAAAGTATTTTGTAAAAGAGGCCATTCGTTTAGGAAATCTTTGTAATGATTCTCGTTCGTAAGAATGTATACAAAGATGTTTGTCTTTTTGAAAATGTTTTCAATGTTTGTAAGATGTTTTTGAAATGTGTGTTTGTTTTGAAAATAGCAAGGATAGTTGTTTTGAAATAGAGCAAGTAACTAGAAGTAATCTACCTACTCAAATGTCTTTCTTGTACATTTTCTATTCCTTTGACGTTGTTGTCTTACCATTAATTTGGTAGGCAACCCTATCTTTGGATGTAAACGGGACGGGCGTGGGTCATCGTATAACCATGATTAGCAATGTTTGCAAAGTATATTAGCATTTTGAGGGACCAAGACCATTTTTGTAAGTCAGCGGTTTCTTAGGACGACTAAATTACATTGCCCCATTCATTTCCCATTTGACTTCTACTTGTGAGCTAATTTTCAAGCTATTGAAGAAAGATCAAGTAGTAAAGTGGAATGACGCCTGTCAAAAAGCCTTTAATAAAATTAAGGAGTACTTACAAGAACCTCTGATTCGAATGCCACCGGTTGAAGGAAGACCTCTAATCATGTACCTGACAGTGCTAGAGAACTCAATGGGGTGTGTACTGGGCCAACATGACGAGTCTGGTCGAAAAGAGCATGCAATATACTACCTTAGCAAAAATTTTACCAACTGTGAAACAAAATATTCACTGCTCGAGAAAACTTGTTGCGATTTGGCATGGGCTGCTCGCCAACTAAGACAGTATAGGTTGACCCATACTACTTTGTTGATTTCTAAAATGGATCATATCAAGTACATATTCGAGAAGCCAGCTCTCTCCGGAAGAATAGCCTGATGGAAAATAGTCTTAACAGAATACGACATTCAGTACACCACTCAAAAATCAATCAAGGAAGTGTAGTGGTATATCATTTGGCACATCAAGCTGTAGACGACTATCAGTCTATGAATTTTGAATTCCCGGACGAGAACATTATACTAGTAACAGATTGTGAAGAACCTGGACTATATGAAGGACCTGAGCTAGGATCCCAATGGACTATGGTTTTCGATGGAGCTTCTAACACACTTGGCAACAGAATCGGTGATGTAATTATCTCTCCTCGTGGTTATCATACGTCCTTCACTGGCAGACTTTGCTTTGACTACACCAATAATATGGTTGAATATGAAGCGTGCATCATGTGTATTAAAGCTTCTATTGACCTGAAAATCAAGTTCTTGAGTGTATATGGGGACTCGGCCCTGGTAATCAGTCAGGTTAAGGGAGAATAGGATATGAAGCATCTGATTCTCATCCCTTACTGAGAATGTGTGCTTACTTTGATTATGTATTTCGAAGAGATTACTTTTGGGCATATCCCAAGAGAAGAGAATCAGTTGGAAGATGCATTGGCTACCATGTCATCTATGTTCAAGGTCAGATGGGACAATGAGGCTCCATGAATTACCATTTAAATAATGGACGAACCAGCACACTGCTATGAAGTTGAAACTGACGGAGTAGAAGAGAAACCTTGGTTTTAAGGAGTGAAGAGGTATCTTGAGGCTCAAGAATTCCCTGAAGGGGCATCGATCAATGAAAAGAAATTCCTACAGAGGTTCTTGGCTAAGTTCTTCTTGAGCAATGGAATTTTATACAAGTGCAATCATGATTCGACTCTGCTTCATTGTATGGACAAGAAGGAAGCAGAAGAAATTATGAAAGATATGAATGAAGGTATCTTTGGTACTCACTCTAGTGGGTATAATATGGCTACAAATATTCTAAGAGCGGGTTACTATTGGTCGACTATTGGAACTGACTGTCAGCGCTACTCAAGAACTTGTCATAAGTGCCAGATCTATTCTTATAAAGTCCATGTTCCTCCGGTTCCTCTGAACGTCTTGACTTCTCCGTGGCCATTCGCAATGTGGGGCATTGATATGATTGGAGAGATCAAGCCTACTACTTCTAACAGACATCGCTTCATCCTCTTCTCCATTGATTACTTTACATAGTGGGTTGAAGGAGCCTCGTTCGCCTATGTTACCAAGAATGTGGTCGCCCGGTTCATCAAACATAACCTTATGTGTCGATATGGCATCCCCGAAAGGATTATCACTGATAAATGGTACTAATCTCAACAACACTATGATCATTGAACTCTACATACAGTTCAAGATCGAGCACCACAACTCTTCTCCGTATCGACCGAAGATGAATGGAGCGGTAGAAGCCGTCGACAAGAACATTAAAAAGATTATACAGAAGATGGTTGTGACCTACAAAGACTGGCATGAGATGTTACTATTTGCTCTTCATGGCTATCACACTTCAGCATGAACATCAACTTGGGAAACCCCATTCTCTCTGGTTTACGGTATGAAGTCGTCCTATCTGTCGAAGTTCAGATTCCTTCTCTGAGAATTATGAAAGATGCAGACTTAGACAAAGATGATGGATTCAGACCAGGCTAGACCAATTGAATATGATTTACGAGAAAAGGATTGTGGTTGTCTGTCACAATCAGATATATCAGAAGAGTGTGATTAAGGAATTCAACAAGAAAATCAAGCATTAGGTATATCAGGCTGGTGACTTGGTAATAAAGCGCATCATTATACTGCAAGGTGATCCCATGGGAAAATATACTCCCACCTACGAAGGGCGATTTGTAGTCAAAAAGATATTTTCTGGCGGCGCTATGCTAGTGACCACCATGGACGACGAAGATTTTCTGCACCCTGTGAATGGAGACATAGTCAAAAGATACTACACATGAAAACGACCCGCTAGGTTGACTGGACTAGGCAAAAATAAGGGAATCTCGGCGAACCAAAAGGGTTCGATAAAAAATTAGGGATATATATAAAAGATTATACACCCGACAAGTCAAAAACTTGAAAAGGCGGCTTGGGCAAGAAAGGGTACCCTGGTGGACTGAGAAACCGAAAGGGAGGTCCAGGAAAAAGTTAGGGATTAAAGCGTACGACTATGTCCCATTGGACCACTTACAACAAGCTTTATTACCAACGTCAAGTTCAAACCGTACAGATCAATTCAATCACTTTCTTACGATAACGTGAGATGAGATGCTTGAATACATAGGGGCAATAGCAGAGTTGGAACCCAATGAGATTATTCCCACATATTTATATGTTTTGTTTTCACTTTGTACTCTTTTCATTTCACGATAATTTCCTCTTATTAGGATTTATGTCTATCTGTATAAAAAAATCGCCTGTTTATGGGCAAACTATAAATAGAAATACGAATTTCAAGTTTCAAACTTTTTGTTTTACCTTTTCTGCTTTGTTTGCAAAAACGTCCAATAACTAAAATTGAATGAACATATGCATATGAATATGATTAACTGTTAACAAATATATTCATAAAAACAGGAATAAGCAGTTACTCAAAACTCTAGGAGTTGGAATAATGTTCAAGTCGTCATGTATCCCTACAGAGAGATCCTCATAGGATTATCCCTACAGAGTAGTCTTAATAATGTTATCTTCAACAAATATATATCCCCCATAAAATAGGATGCACTAAGCATACTCACTAGCCGATCACTCTAGCAGATTAGGGAATGTGATCTTTTCCCGATAATATCTCCCACCTACGGAGTCCCAATCAGTACAGTTTATGGAAATTATCTTCCCCAACCGAGTTTATTCCTCCAAAACTATAAAAAAAACCCTGCAGATTTCTTTTCTCCAGTAGAGCTCATTTCCTCAGAAAGGGTGTTTCCTCGACAGAGTGTTTGTCCGCCAACAAGGTTTATTTCCCCAACCGGGTTTATTCCCCCAACAGGGTTTATATCCCCAATAGGGTTTATTTCTCCAACAGAGTACAGTCTCCTCAGCTTAAGTCTATTTATACCACAAATTATCGACAAGATTACCACCTCCAGCAAAGGGTAGTCCAGGTTGCTATCCCCAGAGAGTTGCTACTTGTGATACGGTGGGAGAACTGACTAGTGTTTTGCGTTTGTTTTCGCAAATGTTTCGGTTGAGCAAGAGTCGCCACCGACTTTTTATTTTATCCTAAGGAAAGGTTAAAAAGCACAGCAAAAACCTTTTGAGATGTTTTCTTGGGTTCGGGGAGTAGATTATAGAAAGGGAAGGTATTAGCACCCTTTCTATCCATGGTTATCCATGGGCTCTTAGTTACTTGCTTAGATCACTTGCCTTTTGTTTTCAATTGTTTTAAATGGTGCTTGTGTGTGGGTTTGAAAATGTTTTGAAAAGAATCCAATGTGGTGGCAACCTTTGTAATGATCCATGTGGGGATGTATACAAAGGTGTACGTCTTTTGAAAAAGGTTTTCATTTGTTTTTGAAAGTTGTTTTGAAAGTATAGTGATGTGTGGTTTTTTTGAAAATAGGCAAGTGTTTTGTTTTTGCAAGTTTGATTCAAGTAACTAAGAGGTTGTCTACTCCTAAATTTCTCAAAGTTTATTGCTATGTTTTAACCCTTTTAATGAGTTTGTTCCACCATTGTATTTGGTGGACAATCTCATGTTAGGATGTGAAAGGGACGGGCGCGGGTCGTCGTTTAGACCATAATTGCAACGGTGCCAAGTATCTTTGGGCATTTTCTTTGAGGGACTTGATCATTTGTTTTGGAAGTATTTTGAAAATGTTATCGAGGGACTATGATCATTTGTTTGTTTGTTTTGCCCAAAAAGACTTAACATGCAATATGGCCCAATTTTGAAAGGCAACAAGTGGAGTATCCTAGGGGGTGCAAGTGTGATTTGTGTGTCCATTTTCATGCTTGTTTGTCTTGAGATTAGGTCATAACTATTTTGTCGTTTTTCGCATACAAACCCTAATTCTAACATGGCATAATTAGAAAGCAATAAAGCGCGAAAATAAATTTACTAAGCTATTACAAAACCAAATGTGGGAAAGGGGATACAAATGTTCAAATGGGGATTTTGACAAGTAATGTAAACCTAAAACTATTACATCAATATTGAATTTATACAATTTAATTAATGTACAATAATTAAATAAAAATGGAATAAAATATGCAAGATGCAAAAATATTTTGTATATGTTATGAAAAAAAAAGTATTATTTATGTAAAAATAAAAGATAATAAAAAGATATTAGTTTTGGAGTATTTTTGAATTTAGGGCAAAACCCTAATTTTTATTAAATGAAAGGTATTATTATTTAATTTAATACAAGTATTTATTTATTATGTACAAAAAATAAAATGAATATGGTATATTTGTAAAAAGGCATTTTTTGATATTAAATATTAAAAAATAAAATATGTACATTTTTTGATATTTTTCTCCCAAGTATATTAATATATCTATTTATTTATGTTATTTATAAAAACTATGTTTTATACACATTAATTAATAATATTCAATATTAAAATAAAAAGTATTTTATTTTATAAAATATTTTCAGGAAGTAAAAATAAGGTAAAAATATGTATAAAAATATATTTTGTATTATCTTAATATTTTAAACAAAAAGTATATATATATATATATATATATATATATATATATATATATATATATATATATATATATATATATATATATATATATATATATATATATATATATATATATATATATATATATATATATATATATATATATATATATATATATATATATATATATATATATATATATATATATATATATATATATATATATATATATATATATATATATATATATTATGTACAAACAAAGGAATTAATCAAACAAATATTCAATAAATTCAAAAAATGAGGAGAAAAATATTTTTATGTTTTTAATATGCTGAGAAAAAATAAATGAACCAATCAAAAAAATGCAAAAGTCAAAAATATTAAAAATGAAGCAAATGGGCTCAGGGGTGCAAAACAGAAAAAGTGGTGTGAATAAGAAAATTGCTCAGGCCCAACCCAAGAAGTCACCTTCTTCAACCTCTGAACAAAGTTTGTTCAAAAAACGCGCGCAAGCAAGCTTCCTTTGAATATCCTGATTCTTTGATTTTTTGAACAAACTTCCAACACAAAAGATGTTAAGCATGAAACCACGATTCCAAATATATAAAGAACATCTCCTAACTCTCAGAAATGAGATAGAATTTTAACAATCCCAAATCCTAACCTAAGTTTTCTGCCATTTTTAAACCTTAAATTCTCTCAACTCAGGCAAAAGAAATGAAAAGTAAAAGAATGTACATGTTCAGTGGCATAAGTAGGGAATTGTTTATTCACAAACTTAAGGCTAATGATGCATAATCAGAGAGATACGAGTTCACCAAAATACCTGTTCAGCTGAAGTTCTAACTGGCAAATGGGGAGCTTACAGTGCAAGATACTGGATGGTATAGCTTCCTTGAGGTGTGGTGATGCTGTTCCAATATCTACTTTGCCTTGAGACACCTTGAACTGAGCCGTAGAACTTCAACTGCAAAATGGAAAAGTGAAAATGGTGGAACTTGTTAGAGGAGTTACAGGTCGTGTTTCAAGGCATGGTTAGCTTGCATAGGTGCTAGGGAATGTGTGTGAACTGGTTTTGACAAAAGAGCTTGAGGGAAATGGAAGATAGCACTCAAACTGCAGGCTTTACCCTGTTTGTGCAGTTTGAGAGTGATTATGGCAATGGGAGTGCTTTAGAGGTGCAAGGGTCGTGTATTAGCTTGGTTATGTTGTGTGGAATCTGTTTGATAACTTTGTTCTTGTGTAGGGTGGCTGATATGAGAGTTGGTATTGGTTATGCCATGTTTCTTCACTCTTAAGCAAACAAAGGCAACTTGGTCTTTTAGGTCAGTAGGGGACCTCTAATCCTGCTGCAAAGCTTCTCTTGATCAGAGTAATTTGTTCATAATCTTGTGCCAATCAGATTTGCAATGTACTTGTTGGATTTGTAATTGGACATAAAGTGAACTTTTGCAAAAATGGATAGTTTACTTTATCTAAAAATGGATCAAACTTGTATATAATACTTGAACTCATAGAATAACACTTTGACACAATGAACAAGCATTAAATTATTGAGTGTAACTTGGTTTAAGGACCTGTAATCAAGGGCATGCTGGTTTTGAGAAGTTTGCATAACTTATGAACATGAAAAATGGCCAATTCAAAAGTGAGTTTTTGCTATATTGTGAAATTCGATTCTCCCTAACCATGAGGTTGTTTGATAAGTTCTTGGACATTTTGGAAATCTTGGAATGTGTACTAAAATCCATCTTTGAAGTGAAATTTGAAATTCCAAGTGGAAGTGTATGGAAAATGGCCTTGAAGTGGGGTAGAAAAACTTGTCAAAATAGGTCAAAAATTCACTAAGTTAAGAATGGTTTAGTGCCCTTATTCAAAAATTTGTAACTTGAGATACAAGCTTCAAATGAGAAAACTTTGTGAATCAAAGTTGTAGATTATGCAACAAGCTACAACTTTCATGTTTTGACTTTTGTTTGAATCCAAATGAATCATGGTGGAAAAGTGGGGCAAAGTTGGGAAAAAATTAGGGTTTTTTTCATAACTTAGAAAAATTCTAAGTTATGAAAAATTCCATTTCAAACCCTAATTTGCATTTCTTGGTTTCTTGGTGAACAAGTTTCATGATTTGGCATGTTTTGATGAAAAATGAATCTTGACTCTTGATTTTGACCAAAAAGTCAAAGTTTGACTTTTCAGTATACAGTCAAAATTGATCAATTTGACTGGGAAATTCAACTGTCAATCTTGTGTACTTGGGATCTTTTGAGCTTGATGAATGTGTCAAGACCATTTCATGGGGTCCTTGAGTCCATATGTGAGCTTGGTTTACCATTGGCTAGGTCAAACAGTCAAAAATTGCCTTTGTGCAGTCAAAACCCTAAAAATGACCATTTTGCCCTTTTGGGGATCTGATCAAATTTCTTGTGGAATTGTGATCCAAACTTGATCAAATGGTCCATATGAGTTCATAATGTTGATGTGGGTCAATTTTCATGAGACTTGACTGTCAATTGGCCACAGTTGACTTTTTCCCCAATACAGCTGATTTCTAGGTCATCTGTCCAATTGACTGGGCAAAACTTGGAATCAAGACTTGAAACTTGGTATGGGTAAACTTGGGAGTCCAATATGAAGCATGAAAGTCATCTTAGGCATTTTAGGTCAAAACATCTTTGTTCAAACACAAACCCTAATTTGAGTCCACAATGCAAGGAGAAGTCTTGAGCAGAGGAAACCCTAACTGGATCTTGATCTTCAAGGTTTTTGTGATGAGAAAATGTTGAGGAAATGGGAGGGCAAATTTTGGGGTACAACAGTTGCCCCTGTTCAATCTTCTTGGACCTGAAGAGTTAGATTGGCAAGTTTGCCTTTCGTGACTCGAGGGTAAAAGAAGATTGGACACTAGAGTGCCCGGAAATTTGCACTCGCATGTTGAAGTATCAGCAAATGTGATGTCGGGAATGGGCTTATAGATGCCATTTGGAGAGGTGGTGGATAGGGAGATGGGCTTATAGATGCCATATGGAGATGTGACAGAACCTTGTCGGGAATGGGCTTATAGATGCCATTTGGAAGTGTTGATCGCACAAGAGATTCCTTAGCGAGAACTTGTGTATTCGAGAAAGACATATGTTTTCCTGGCTTGTTACAGGTGTTTTATATTCAATCTCCTCATGCAGATATGCCCTGCCTAGATACAGGTGTCGAATCTACAATTGGTTTCTCACAGATGTGCCCTGGCTGGATACAGGAATCAAGTCTGGAAATGTGGTCAACAGATATGCCCTGGCTGGATACAGGAGTCGAATCCGGAATTGTGATAGTTGTTAGATATGCCCTGGCCGGATACAGGAATCGAATCTTCGAACTCTTCAGACGTGCCCTGGCTAGATACAGGAATCGAGTCTGGAAATGTGGTCAACAGATATGCCCTGGCTGGATACAGGAGTCGAATCCAGAATTGTGATAGTTGTTAGATATGCCCTGGCCGGATACAGGAATCGAATCTTCGAACTCTTCAGACGTGCCCTGGCTAGATACAGGAATCGAGTCTGGAAATGTGGTCAACAGATATGCCCTGGCTGGATACAGGAATCGAATCTTCGAACTCTTCAAACGTGCCCTGGCTAGATACAGGAATCGAGTCTGGAAACTGATCACTCTCAGATGTGCCCTGGCTAGATACAGGTATCGAATCTGGAATTGTGACAGTTGAAGGTAGTTGTCTTTGGGATTGTCTTTTTCCCTGAAAAGGCAAAAACATAAGTTGTATGCAATGTCACGATGCATGATGTCATGATGTTCAACATGAGATAGTGTTGTATGCACTTTATCATGTATGTAAGCAAGATGTATGAAAATGTGAAATGTTTATAAATGTATTTTCGTCTTAGGAAAATAAATCCTTGACGACCGGCCAGGGAATTGCTCTGTGGAAGAGATATTTTGCCGAAGTTTTGCTGAGAGGCCTGCTGAGGACTTCAATGATGGACTCCGCTGGGGATAATGATGATAAACTCTGCTGGGGATAACCGAGGATAGACTCTTGCCGGGGAATGAAAGAACTTCGTCGAGGGCGATCTTCCGTGGAAATTAGCTGAGGATAACCCAGTTATAAGTCCTTGTGAGGAAATAACTCTGAATAAAACTCGGGAGAGACGTCCGTACCCTGCAGGGAACAAGCTTCCATAATCTACTGGGGATGAGCTTTAAGACCTGCCGGGGAATGTTGTGGCTTTTCAGGACTGACGGGGAACCAACTCTGCTTGGGGAAAGTACTGCTGAATCTTGTTTTACTCAGCGGGGAGTTGAGATGATTTGGTCACAATCCTCAGTCGAACCTACCTTGGCACCTTGGTGGACAAAGCAACCAGACTGCATCAGACAACTTTACATTGCCCCTGTCTCTGATGTCACCTGTAATTAATCTCTTGTTTTATATGCAAATATTTATGAATCAGCAATTTAATGTCAAATGCATATATCAAAAATGAACATTGGACGTTCTTCGCAAAACAAAACAGAAAAGATAAAAACAATGGCAATTTGTATAGACAAGTGAATTTGTATTGATTTGAATTTTGCCTGTGAATAGGCGTTTTTGTACAAGAGGCTGACATCCTAGTAAGAGGACGCCGCCAAACAACATAGAGTTTACAATTTTGAAAAGGAAACAAAACAGCTATGTGAACAATCCCACTGGGTTCCAACTCTGCTATCGCCTTTATGTCTCCGAGCGTCTCATTGCTTTGCTGCCTAGTTGAAGATGAAGGTGATTGGTTGATGCCGAAGTCTGAGCCAGATAATTGATGCCGAATTCCGGATGTGAAGTGATCCAATGAGACATAGTGTTACGCTTTATCCCTAACTTTTGCCTGGACCGCCCTTTCGGGTTTTCAGTCCACCGGGATACCCGTTTTTGCCCAAGCCGCCTTTTCAGGTTTTCGACTTGCCGGGTGTACAATTTTTATTCATTTCATCCCTTATTTTTGCCCGAACCCTTTTGGTTCGCCGGGAAGCCCTTATTTTGCCTAGGTATGTCAACCTAGCGGGTCTTTTATTCATGCGTAGTATCTTTTCACTATGTCTGCATTGGCGGGGTGAGGAAGGTCGTCACCATCCATGGTGGTTAGGATCATGGCTCCTCCTGAGAACACATGCTTAACCACAAATGGCCCCTCGTATGTAGGGGTCCATTTGCCCCGGGGATCACTTTGAGGAAGGATGATTCGTTTGATTACCAGGTCCCCAACTTGATACTCTTGTGGTTTGACTTTCTTGTTAAATGCCCTGATCATCCGTTTTTGATATGTTTGACCATGACAGATAGCAGTGAGCCTCTTTTCGTCAATCAGATTTAATTGATCAAGTCGAGTCTGGATCCAGTCATCTTCACTCAAGTCTGCATCCTTCATTATCTGGAGAGAGGGTATCTGGACTTCAATTGGCAAGACTGCCTCCATGCCATAGACCAAGGAGAAAGGAGTTGCCCCGGTTGACGTCCTTGCTGAGGTACGGTACCCATGAAGAGCGAACGGTAACATCTCGTGCCAATCTTTATAGATCACTGTCATCTTCTGCACAATTTTCTTGATATTTTTATTAGCTGCCTCTACAGCCCCATTCATCTTCGGCCGGTAGGGAGAAGAATTGTGGTGCTGTATCTTGAATTGCTCACAGAGTTCAGTGATCATCTTGTTATTGAGATTGGTACCATTGTCCGTAATGATTCTTTCCGGGACACCGTACCGACAGATCAGATTATGCCGGATGAAACGTGCCACGACGCTCTTGGTTACTGTGGCGTAGGAAGCTGCCTCAACCCACTTCGTGAAGTAATCGATCGCCACCAAGATGAAACGATGTCCATTGGATGCCGTCGGTCGGATCTCACCGATCATATCGATGCCCCACATTGCAAAAGGCCAAGGTGCCGTCAGGACGTTCAGAGGAACCGGCAGAATATGCACTTTGTCAGCATAGATCTGGCATTTATGACAAGTTCGGGAGTGTTGGTAACAATCAGCTTCCATTATGGACCAGAAATATCCTGCCCGAAGGATTTTCTTAGCCATGGTGTGTCCACTGGAATGTGTTCCGAATGTACCTTCATGCAGTTCTATCATGATCTTCTCTGCTTCAGCCTTATCCACACAATGTAGTAGAGTTGAATCATGATTCCGTTTGTAGAGAATGCCGTTGCTGAGGAAGAATTTCGCCGCAAACCTTCTCATGAACTTCTTGTCATTGACGGATGCACCTTCAGGGTATTCCTGAGCTTCCAAGTACCTCTTCACCTCATGATACCAAGGTTTTTCAGTCACCTTCTCGGCCTCGAGACCGCAGCAGTATACCGGTTCATCCAACTTCCAGATAATGATCCGGGGAGCCTCATTGTCCCATTTAACTTTGAACATTGAAGACATCGTAGCTAGTGCGTCCGCTAGCTGATTCTCCTCTCTTGGGAAGTGCTCAAAAGTTATTTCCTCAAAGTGGGGAAGCAAGGTTGACACATACTCCTTGTAAGGAATAAGATTTGGGTGTTTCGTATCCCACTCGCCTTTGATCTGATTGATCACGAGAGCAGAATCTCCGAAGACACTCAGAAATTTGATCCTTAAGTCGATTGCAGCTTGCAAACCCATGATACATGCCTCATATTCTGCCATGTTGTTGGTGCAGTTGAAACATAATCGGGCGGTGAGTGGAGTATGAGTTCCTTTGGGAGATATGATTACAGCGCCGACGCTGTTACCCAAAGCATTGGAGGCTCCGTCAAAATGCATAGACCATCGGGATCCTTCCTCAGGTCCTTCATCCGGTCCAGGTACTTCACAGTCAGTTACCACCATGATGTCTTCGTCCGGAAAATCAAAGTTCAATGATTGGTAATCGTCCACAGGTTGGTGTGCCAAATGATCTGCCAGTACACTTCCTTTAATTGCTTTATGAGTTGTATACTGGATGTCATATTCTGTCAAGATCATTTGCCATCTCGCTATTCTCCCAGACAGAGCAGGCTTTTCAAATATGTACTTGATGGGATCCATCTTTGAAATTAATAGAGTAGTATGAGTCAGCATATACTGTCTCAGCCGGCGAGCAGCCCATACTAGAGCGCAGCAAGTTTTCTCAAGCAATGAGTAACGAGACTCACAGTCGGTAAACTTTTTGCTCAAGTAATAAATAGCGTGCTCTTTTCGGCCAGACTCGTCATGCTGCCCCAGTACACACCCCATTGAATTATCAAGCACTGTCAAGTATAGTATCAGAGGTCTTCCTTCCACTGGTGGCATAAGGATGGGTGGCTCTTGGAGATATTCCTTTATCTTTTCAAAGGCAGCCATACATTCATCATTCCAGCGTACTACTTGATCTTTCTTCAGTAATTTGAAGATTGGCTCACAAGTAGCAGTTAGATGTGAGATGAATCGGGCAATGTAATTCAGTCGTCCCAGGAAGCCTCTGACTTCTTTCTCTGTCTTTGGAATCGGAATCTCTTGTATGGCTTTTACCTTGGCAGGGTCCACCTGAATACCTTTGTCACTTACAATGAAACCTAGCAATTTTCCGGATCTTACCCCAAAGGTGCATTTGTTGGGATTCAACCTCAGCTTGTATAACTTGAGTCGGTCAAACAACTTCCTCAGATGGTCAAGGTGCTCTTCCTCAGTTTGAGACCTTGCAATCATGTCATCAACGTATACATCAATCTCATGATGGATCATATCATGAAATAAAGCAACCATGGCACTTTGATAGGTTGCCCCAGCATTTTTCAATCCGAATGGCATGACCTTATAACAGAAGGTGCCCCACTGAGTCACAAAGGTAGTTTTTTCCATGTCTTCCGGAGCCATCTTGATCTGATTATACCCTGAAAAACCATCCATGAAGGAGAAAACCTTGTGTTGAGTGGTATTGTCAACAAGAACGTCAATGTGAGGTAAGGGGAAGTCATCCTTGGGGTTGGCCCTGTTCAAATCCCTGTAGTCAACACACATTCTGACTTTACCGTCCTTCTTCGGCACTGGAACCACATTGGCGACCCACTAAGGGTAAGAAGTTACTGCTAGAAACCCGGCGTCGAATTGCTTCATAACTTCGGCCTTGATCTTTTCAGACATCTATGGGCGCATACGTCGGACCTTTTGCTTTACCGGAGGGCAATCTTCCTTGGTTGGCAGGTGATGAACTACAATGTCGGCATCCAAACCAGGCATGTCTTTGTAGGACCAAGCAAATATCTCCATGTAATCCTGTAGCATCTGGATCAATCGTTGCTTCACGCTGAGCTCTAGATTAGCCCCAATCTTGACCTCTTTCCTATCTGTCTCAGTACCCAGATTAATCGTCTCTACCGGCTCTTCATGTGGTTGAATAGCCCTCTCTTCCTGGAGTAGCAGTCTTGCGAGTTCACCAGGCACTTCGCAATCATCTTCACCTTCGTCTTCGGCCAAGTTGATCGGATTCTCGAAGTCATAACTGGCGGTAGCAGAGCTGTTACCAGTGGGATCCAGAGTGGATTGAAACCTGTATAAGTGAGTGTGTGTAAATATAGCTGTTTTGCAATATATATAACACAGAAAGAAAAAAAAGCACAAGATTTGAAATGCAACAAACGTCCAATGTTTTGATTGACGATATATGGAAATGTCATACAAAAAGCCCTCACAAATGGAGCTACGATGCCCCGGGTAGGACACCAAGCCAACAAAGTTTTAACATATTGTTTGTTACAAATTGGAAATCAAAAGAAATTAATTACTGCGTGACAAATGTGATAGGTGTAAAATCCTTTGCCGTCCAGTTGCTCGGTCCATTGCTGGTAGTCGGGTAGATCCAACTGTCAAACTCTGCTTCCTCTACATCCTCCTAGACGGCATTCACCCTTGGGTTGGAGATAAACACCGGAGCCTTTCTGATCTTTTCCTTGCGCACAGCCCTCTGAGCCTCTGCAGTAAAGCCCAGCCCAAACTTGTCATTCTTTTGAGTGAAGTCAGGAAGCTGACCCCAGTTTGCACAATCGCCTTTCTCGATTACAGCCCGGGCATCCTTGAAGGACGCCATCTTCAACGGAAAATCTTCTTCCACCACTGCCTCAGCTGATGCCAACACTGGAGGTACTTCCTCAAAATGTTGAAAGGGGGTTTCAATAAACTCCCCGTCCATCTCGATATACCGGAATGAATTCAAGTGGCTCACCATGTACTCCTCCTCGCCCTGCACAGTGACAATCTTCCCTTTGACAGGGTATTTGAGCTTTTGGTGTATAGTGGATGTTACTGCCCCAGCTTTGTGAATCCAGGGTCGCCCCAACAAGCAGGAGTAAGATGGACGAATATCCATTACATAGAATGTTGAGTTGAAAACTTGGGAACCCACACGAATGGGGATGTCTACTTCACCGTGCACCATCCTCTTAGAACCGTCGAAGGCTCTAACAATGATGTTACTGGGTTTCAACTCCAGGCCCTCACAATCCAGGCGATCCAATACTTTCTTGGGCAAGACATTCAGGGAAGAGCCGGTATCCACTAGCACGTGTGCGAGAGTAGTGCCCCTACATTCTATGGAAACATGCAGGGCATCATTGTGATTTTTCCCTTTGGCGGTAAGCTCAGCATCTGAGAACCCCAAACCATTGTCAGCCGTCAAATTAGCCACACAGTCGGTGAACTGATCCGCGGAGGTCTCTTGCGGCACATGGGCCGTTTCACATGGGCCGTTTTCAGAAATGAAATCAGGGCTTTTGCATGGGCCTCTGAGCATAGCAGCAATGATAACATAGAGATTTTGGAGGGAGTATGCCCCAACTGTTCAACGACGTTAAAATCACTCTTTTTGATAATTTTAAGAATTTCCTCCATTTCTTGTTGGGAGGCTTCCACAGCAGTCTTCTTTTTCGGTGCCTCCGTCCTGGCAGGCGAATCAGTAGCAACTTCTTTGCCCCGAGTATCAGAGGACTCGGCGACAGTAGTAGACAAAGGAACTTGAATTGGAACATGCACACTTGCGGGTGTGATGGTGAGAGGTTTTCGGATAACTAGCGGTGCAATGTCAGGCGAGAAGAGCCTGCCACTGCGGGTAATCTTTGCGGGACCAGTGATATTACTGATATTGGTATTGGTGTTGAACTCCTGCTTCACCCCAAGCACATACACGTCGGCTCCATAATGCCATGGGACCGCTTTATCAGACTCATACGGGAGAGGCCCCGGGACAGTAATAGTGATGGGTGCAACAGACATAATCTGGACTGGTTTCTTTACGGGAGCCTTGGCAGGATTATAAATTGTGACAACAGATACTTCTTCAACGGAAACAGACGGAACAGCAGTTTTCTTGAATAGAATTTCCTTGCTATCCATCAGGCCTTGGATGCCTGATTTTAGCAGTGGACAACCGGTAGGGATAACAGCACACAGGAGACAACCCTTACTACAACCCGGAAATAAACCGGCTAGTAGCAAGTTCCTCTTAACAGTCAAAAGAGGGGTAACAACTTCATTCACCGAAACAGCATACAACTCTTCTTCAACGGCATTTACTCTATGCTGGGGCATAGGAGCAGTTACAACATTCGGTCTCTCAGGCGCCTCAAACTGAATTTCCTTTGCATCGATAAGATCTTGCACTTTGTTTCTTAAGGCCCAGCAATCATCAGTAGTGTGCCCGGGACTATCAGAATGATAAGCACACCGGGCATTTGGGTTATACTTAGGAGACGCAGTGTTGACGACCTTAGGAGCTTCTTTGAGGGTCACCAAGTTGGTTGATAAAAGTTGGGGTAAAATTTGAGATAATGTCATACTCAGCTGAGTATACTGCCTCTTGGGCCTTTCACTTCTTTGTTGATTGTACTGCTGAGGAGCAGCAACAGGTTTTGAGATGACCAAAGCGTTGACGGCTTGGCGATTTTCGGGCTTGACTTGTCTTCTAGGACCATAGACGGCACTTGCTTCTTTCTTAAACGGCCTCTTCTCAGTACTTGTAGAGGCAGCCTTTTGTATCTTGCCTGACCTGATGCCAGCTTCAATTCTTTCTCCCGTTAGAATCAGATCCGTAAACCCAGCGGAGGAGTTACCAACCAAATGATTGAAGAATGGACCAGACAAAGTCCCTAGGAACATATCAACCAGCTCACGATCAGTCAATGGAGGCTGCACCCTGCCAGCCAAATCTCTCCATTTTTGTGCGTACTCTTTGAACCCTTCACCCGTTCCTAGAGACATACCCTGAAGTTGGGTACGCGTAGGAGCGAGATCAGAATTGTATTGGTATTGTCTGTAGAATGCGGTTGCCAAATCTTCCCAGTGTCGGATGCTAGTTCCATCTAATTGGTAGAACCATTCAAGCTGTGACCCCGAGAGGCTATCTTGGAAGAAGTGAATCCAGAGGTTCTTATCCGCCGTGTAAGGTTAGATCTTCCTTACGCATGACCTCAGATGCAGCTTTGGGCAGGAGACCCCATCATACTTGGCGAAGGCAGGCGCCTTAAACTTGTGAGGAATTACTACCCCAGAAGATAACCCCAGATCTCCGAAATCCAGTCCCGGCACATTCTGAATTTCCATGGCGCTCAAGCGGTCTTCCAATTGCTTGTATCTGTCAGCAGCAGGTGGGTATTGTTCGTCATTGTAGTCCGTCTCGTTGTCGGAGACTGCGGGACTAGGAGCTCCTCCCCCTTGGGGACTGTTTTTCTCAGCAGAGGAAGTAGTTGGTTCAGCTTCATTATGGAGTGTGTTCCCAAATCTGCGTCCGGCGTTGAACAACGCAGTCCTCTTTTTCTTCTTCTTCTTCAGGAGTAGAGTCTTCAACTCTTGCTGACCTTGGGCTAGGCTTAGAACCATCTCTTGAAACTGTGCACTTTGGGCCTGAAGGGCCTTGATTGCTTGCTCAATGGAGGAGTCTGGATTCATGATGACTGTTCAAAATAAACAGCGAAGGAGATTAAGCAACCTGTGAAATAGGGTACCTGCTATGCATATGGTGCAATGGAATGCATATGTTTTATGTTTTCAAAGACAAACAAGATTCAACTTTGTAGACAAAAAGGAAACACACTTCATTAGATTAAAATTTTCAATTGTTCAACAATTTTCCCTTAGGCATTACAGGAATGAAAAATACTGGAAAGGAAATAAAACTATAAAAGGAAATATCCAAAGCTCATCAATGCTCCCATGGCCTCCTCTTTTCAGTGCTGATGTAGTTGTTCAGGACCCGTTCTTCCTCCAATTGCTTAGTCAGCCTCTGGATCTTCCGTTCCTGTTCGTTGAACTTCTCCCGATAGAAATCCCGTTCTTCCTTTAGCTGCGCCCAAGATCTCTTCATTGTGTCAAAATTAGTAGGTATCTGAGGAGGGAGGACAGTCGGAGGAACCCCATCTTCATCAGGAGATTCAAGAATGATTGGTCTGACAGCTTCGTACGGCATACCTAACCTCTGAGCGCGGATGCGGACCCATTTGCAATAGGGCTCCATTGGTAGAGAAGTCTTCGGTCCCAACTCATGTGGGTCAGCTTTGTGAATTCTGTCCCAAGCTCTAATGAACCCATGGCGTAGTTTGTCACTGTCTGCCTGAAACTCAAAATGGAAGTGAGGAACCAGCATTTCATGAGGCCCATCTCCTCTGGCTCTTCTAAACTGACAGAGAGCTAAGCATGGATTGTAAGAGATTCCTCCTTGGATACCAATCAACGGAACATTAGGGTATTCTCCGCAACGGTCAATAACAGCTACCTCACCCAAACCTCTGAGAGTCCAGTTGATGTCATTATCAGTGAGAGACATTAACCTCCGAGCCCAACCTTTTCCTTCTTCATTCTTCATCACGAACTTAGGAAGGTGCGAAATAAACCACCTTACTAGCAAAGGAGCACAACACCACGGAGTTCCCCGTTTTCGAGCAGTACGAGCATAGAGTTGTTGCAGAATGTCACCCAAAAGAGTGGGTATAGGATTCCGAGACATGAAGATCCTTATGACATGGGTACTGATAAAGGTGTCAGGGTTGGGAAACAATACCAGACCATAGATCAAAAGAGCCAGAATATCTTCGTATGCCCTGAAGTCCAAGTCATTCCAGAAATCATTAGCCTTGCTAACCAGAAATTTGACCAAAAAGCCCTTGACCCCATTTCTAGTTTCCCAATTGGCTAATACCTCTTCTTTGGTCAAGGGGAGAATTGCAGCAATCTCTTCAGGCCTAGGAGTCTTTTCCAAACTAGTGAAGGGAGTTTGTTCCAAAACAGGGATCCCAAGCAGATAAGAGAATTCTTCCAGGGTGGGAACCAGCTGGAAGTCTTGAAAGGTGAAACAATGATACAGAGGGTCATAAAACTGGGTCAGAACACTTATCATTTGTTGGTCCCATTTTGCAGTGATCAAGCCAAGGAGAGAACCATGTCTGCTGATGAAGGAAGAAGTGTTTGGAATCCTTCCAACCAAATCCTTGAGTAAAGTTGGTGGTTGAACAAAGTTGAGCCGGACAGTATTCCTACGTACGGGCATCATGATATCCTACAAAACAGAGCAAAGATGAAACTTTTTTGTCTTTGAAATGGATTAGTCCTTTATACAGGATGCATGCAGTGGTATGATGGCATGATGCTATGATGAAGCACACCACAAGTATTCACATAGGCAAGCATGATAAGGCACACAAGTCACACAAGACACCCTTAGGTTTCAGGCCAGCATGAATTTCAGGTATTACCCTCTTTTGGTTTTGTTGGTTAAAACCTGTCCTATCAAAAGTAACCGGGTTCTAGAGGATCTCACATCATTGGCTACCCTCAATCGGTCATAACTCCAGCATCACAATCTTTTCTCGCGGCCAGAACCATCTCGAGAGTTTAGCCTCAATGAGTGTAGCATACTGCTACTGTCCTAATAGCCAAGTTGGTCAATTTAGGGTTCTAAGGTTGGTTGGTGTTTAATGACTCCTTAGAAGACCTATATTCTCCCCGTTACGACACAAGGGATATAGGTACAGACCAAGGTGCCACACCAACGTAGCCACTGCTTCACCCATGTCGGTCTACGCCGGACAGGTCCCTCACAGATTATGCTACCTAAAAGGGTATTTCCCAGATCCAGGTTAGGATCTATGAAACTCCGATGCAAAGCCCACAAATATAAAAGCAAACAAAGCAAACAATTGAAAACAAAGGTGATCTAAGCCCTAAGGTTACTCCACTTTAAAAATTCTCCCCAGCAGAGTCGCCAGTTCTGTGATACGGTGGGAGAACTGACTAGTGTTTTGCGTTTGTTTTCGCAAATGTTTCGGTTGAGCAAGAGTCGCCACCGACTTTTTATTTTATCCTAAGGAACACAGCAAAAACCTTTTGAGATGTTTTCTTGGGTTCGGGGAGTAGATTATAGAAAGGGAAGGTATTAGCACCCTTTCTATCCATGGTTATCCATGGGCTCTTAGTTACTTGCTTAGATCACTTGCCTTTTGTTTTCAATTGTTTTAAATGGTGCTTGTGTGTGGGTTTGAAAATGTTTTGAAAAGAAGCCAATGTGGTGGCAACCTTTGTAATGATCCATGTGGGGATGTATACAAAGGTCTACATCTTTTGAAAAAGGTTTTCATTTGTTTTTGAAAGTTGTTTTGAAAGTATAGTGATGTGTGGTTTTTTTGAAAATAGGCAAGTGTTTTGTTTTTGCAAGTTTGATTCAAGTAACTAAGAGGTTGTCTACTCCTAAATTTCTCAAAGTTTATTGCTATGTTTTAACCCTTTTAATGAGTTTGTTCCACCATTGTATTTGGTGGACAATTTCATGTTAGGATGTGAAAGGGACGGGCGCGGGTCGTCGTTTAGACCATAATTGCAACGGTGCCAAGTATCTTTGGGCATTTTCTTTGAGGGACTTGATCATTTGTTTTGGAAGTATTTTGAAAATGTTATCGAGGGACTATGATCATTTGTTTGTTTGTTTTGCCCAAAAAGACTTAACATGCAATATGGCCCAATTTTGAAAGGCAACAAGTGGAGTATCCTAGGGGGTGCAAGTGTGATTTGTGTGTCCATTTTCATGCTTGTTTGTCTTGAGATTAGGTCATAACTATTTTGTCGTTTTTCGCATACAAACCCTAATTCTAACATGGCATAATTAGAAAGCAATAAAGCGCGAAAATAAATTTACTAAGCTATTACAAAACCAAATGTGGGAAAGGGGATACAAATGTTCAAATGGGGATTTTGACAAGTAATGTAAACCTAAAACTATTACATCAATATTGAATTTATACAATTTAATTAATGTACAATAATTAAATAAAAATGGAATAAAATATGCAAGATGCAAAAATATTTTGTATATGTTATGAAAAAAAAAGTATTATTTATGTAAAAATAAAAGATAATAAAAAGATATTAGTTTTGGAGTATTTTTGAATTTAGGGCAAAACCCTAATTTTTATTAAATGAAAGGTATTATTATTTAATTTAATACAAGTATTTATTTATTATGTACAAAAAATAAAATGAATATGGTATATTTGTAAAAAGGCATTTTTTGATATTAAATATTAAAAAATAAAATATGTACATTTTTTGATATTTTTCTCCCAAGTATATTAATATATCTATTTATTTATGTTATTTATAAAAACTATGTTTTATACACATTAATTAATAATATTCAATATTAAAATAAAAAGTATTTTATTTTATAAAATATTTTCAGGAAGTAAAAATAAGGTAAAAATATGTATAAAAATATATTTTGTATTATCTTAATATTTTAAACAAAAAGTATATATATATATATATTTATTTATTTATGTACAAACAAAGGAATTAATCAAACAAATATTCAATAAATTCAAAAAATGAGGAGAAAAATATTTTTATGTTTTTAATATGCTGAGAAAAAATAAATGAACCAATCAAAAAAAGGCAAAAGTCAAAAATATTAAAAATGAAGCAAATGGGCTCAGGGGTGCAAAACAGAAAAAGTGGTGTGAATAAGAAAATTGCTCAGGCCCAGCCCAAGAAGTCACCTTCTTCAACCTCTGAACAAAGTTTGTTCAAAAAACGCGCGCAAGCAAGCTTCCTTTGAATATCCTGATTCTTTGATTTTTTGAACAAACTTCCAACACAAAAGATGTTAAGCATGAAACCACGATTCCAAATATATAAAGAACATCTCCTAACTCTCAGAAATGAGATAGAATTTTAACAATCCCAAATCCTAACCTAAGTTTTCTGCCATTTTTAAACCTTAAATTCTCTCAACTCAGGCAAAAGAAATGAAAAGTAAAAGAATGTACATGTTCAGTGGCATGAGTAGGGAATTGTTTATTCACAAACTTAAGGCTAATGATGCATAATCAGAGAGATACGAGTTCACCAAAATACCTGTTCAGCTGAAGTTCTAACTGGAAAATGGGGAGCTTACAGTGCAAGATACTGGATGGTATAGCTTCCTTGAGGTGTGGTGATGCTGTTCCAATATCTACTTTGCCTTGAGACACCTTGAACTGAGCCGTAGAACTTCAACTGCAAAATGGAAAAGTGAAAATGGTGGAACTTGTTAGAGGAGTTACAGGTCGTGTTTCAAGGCATGGTTAGCTTGCATAGGTGCTAGGGAATGTGTGTGAACTGGTTTTGACAAAAGAGCTTGAGGGAAATGGAAGATAGCACTCAAACTGCAGGCTTTACCCTGTTTGTGCAGTTTGAGAGTGATTATGGCAATGGGAGTGCTTTAGAGGTGCAAGGGTCGTGTATTAGCTTGGTTATGTTGTGTGGAATCTGTTTGATAACTTTGTTCTTGTGTAGGGTGGCTGATATGAGAGTTGGTATTGGTTATGCCATGTTTCTTCACTCTTAAGCAAACAAAGGCAACTTGGTCTTTTAGGTCAGTAGGGGACCTCTAATCCTGCTGCAAAGCTTCTCTTGATCAGAGTAATTTGTTCATAATCTTGTGCCAATCAGATTTGCAATGTACTTGTTGGATTTGTAATTGGACATAAAGTGAACTTTTGCAAAAATGGATAGTTTACTTTATCTAAAAATGGATCAAACTTGTATATAATACTTGAACTCATAGAATAACACTTTGACACAATGAACAAGCATTAAATTATTGAGTGTAACTTGGTTTAAGGACCTGTAATCAAGGGCATGCTGGTTTTGAGAAGTTTGCATAACTTATGAACATGAAAAATGGCCAATTCAAAAGTGAGTTTTTGCTATATTGTGAAATTCGATTCTCCCTAACCATGAGGTTGTTTGAGAAGTTCTTGGACATTTTGGAAAGCTTGGAATGTGTACTACAATCCATATTTGAAGTGCAATTTGAAATTCCAAGTGGAAGTGTATGGAAAATGGCCTTGAAGTGGGGTAGAAAAACTTGTCAAAATAGGTCAAAAATTCACTAAGTTAAGAATGGTTTAGTGCCCTTATTCAAAAATTTGTAACTTGAGATACAAGCTTCAAATGAGAAAACTTTGTGAATCAAAGTTGTAGATTATGCAACAAGCTACAACTTTCATGTTTTGAATTTTGTTTGAATCCAAATGAATCATGGTGGAAAAGTGGGGCAAAGTTGGGAAAAAATTAGGGTTTTTTTCATAACTTAGAAAAATTCTAAGTTATGAAAAATTCCATTTCAAACCCTAATTTGCATTTCTTGGTTTCTTGGTGAACAAGTTTCATGATTTGGCATGTTTTGATGAAAAATGAATCTTGACTCTTGATTTTGACCAAAAAGTCAAAGTTTGACTTTTCAGTATACAGTCAAAATTGATCAATTTGACTGGGAAATTCAACTGTCAATCTTGTGTACTTGGGATCTTTTGAGCTTGATGAATGTGTCAAGACCATTTCATGGGGTCCTTGAGTCCATATGTGAGCTTGGTTTACCATTGGCTAGGTCAAACAGTCAAAAATTGCCTTTGTGCAGTCAAAACCCTAAAAATGACCATTTTGCCCTTTTGGGGATCTGATCAAATTTCTTGTGGAATTGTGATCCAAACTTGATCAAATGGTCCATATGAGTTCATAATGTTGATGTGGGTCAATTTTCATGAGATTTGACTGTCAATTGGCCACAATTGACTTTTTCCCCAATACAGCTGATTTCTAGGTCATCTGTCCAATTGACTGGGCAAAACTTGGAATCAAGACTTGAAACTTGGTATGGGTAAACTTGGGAGTCCAATATGAAGCATGAAAGTCATCTTAGGCATTTTAGGTCAAAACATATTTGTTCAAACACAAACCCTAATTTGAGTCCACAGTGCAAGGAGAAGTCTTGAGCAGAGGAAACCCTAACTGGATCTTGATCTTCAAGGTTTTTGTGATGAGAAAATGTTGAGGAAATGGGAGGGAAAATTTTGGGGTAAAACACTACTAAATCTTAAACTAGATCAGATATCGTTCAACCTTATTCTCTCTAGACGAATCGGTATCCATATCAGAAACTCGGTCAGACAATTCCTCGAAAGCTTATCCATCTCTTTTATCCCCAATCAGGGTATATAAGAACTAAAATCCCCAGTAGAGAAATGAAGAACCAATGTTTTTAGACTCTTCTCCCCAAACAGGAATTAACACTCCCCAACAGAGTTTCCTCAAGCAGAAAGTAGGAATACCCATCAAGATCGAAGATACACATACTCTTCATCCCCAACAAATGTCAGGGATTTATTTTCCTGGACAAAGATGTTGCACGGGTTTACAAATACACTTCGACAACATTTCACATCCATATATCATTTACGAACATCATATCATATGCATACAAAAACGTATATCACACGCTCTCATTTATTTTGAGAATATCATTATGCAACACATTTCATACATCATGACATTGCATACAACTAACTCTTTACTTTTTTAGGAAAGATCAATCATAAGATAAAAATCATCAACTACCTATATGACCAGACAGTCTTCTCAAAGGCTACATCTGACAAATGGCTACTTAAGCAATTTCCTCAAAAGGTCATTCTCAAAGAGACATATTTTCTAGTTGAAGTCGGGCGTAGACATCTTCTAGTACATCATTCAGATGAAATCGAGCATAGATTCCTTCTGATACTTTTTGGAAAAGTCGGGCGTAGAAATCTTCTAGTACATCATTCAGAGGAAACATAGATTCCTTTTAAAGCTCCTTTGGAAAAGTCAGACATAGACTTCTTCTAACATCTTCTTCCAGTTGAAGTCGGGCGTAGACATCTTCTGGCTCAGATTAAATCGAGCATAGATTTATTATGATACTTCTTCCAGTTGAAGTCGGGCGTAGACATCTTCTGGCTCAGATTAAATCGAGCGTATATTTATTCTGATACTCCTTTAGAAAATTCGGGCGTAGACTCTTTCCAACATGTTTTCTAGTTGAAGTCAGGCATAGACATCTTCTAGTACATCATTCAGATGAAATCGAGCGTAGATTCCTTCTAATACTTTTTGGAAAAGTCTGGCGTAGACTCCTTCCAACATCTTCTTCCAGTTGAAGTCGAGCGTAGACATCTTCTGGCTCAGATTAAATCGAGCGTAGATTTATTCTGATACTTCTTCGGAAAAGTCAGGCGTAGACTCTTTCCAACACCTTTTCTAGTTGAAGTCAAGCGTAGACATCTTCTAGTACATCATTCAGACGAAATCAAGTGTAGATTCCTTCTAAAGCTCCTTTAGAAAAGTCGAGCGTAGACTCTTCCAATACTTTTTCTAGTTGAAGTCGGGCGTAGACATCTTCTAGTTCAGATTAAATCGAGCATAGATTTATTCTAATTATCCTTTTGGACCAAGTCAGGCATAGACTTAGTTTAATTTCTATCAACGGTTACTTTGGATGGCATCTATAAGCCCATCTTTGATGACTCTCCATCACCTCTCCAAATGGCATCTTTAAGCCCATTCCCGGTATAATCCACCAACAGTGTTACTTCGTGCAAATTTCTGGGAACTTAAGTGTTCAATCATCTTCTACCTTCAAGTCACGAATTGACGACATGCCAATCTAACTCTTCGTGTTTAAGAGGACTGAACAGGGATAACTGTTGTACCCTAAAATTATCCCTCCCATTTTCTTCAAGATATTCTTTTAAGGGTTCTCAAAATGCTCAAGAATCTCAAGGATTGACCAGTCAAACCTCCTCCTAAGCAATAGGTCTACAACTAGGGTTTTGAGTTTCTTAAGGAAGATTGGTTTTAAAATGTCTCAAGTGGTTTCCATGGTCTTCCATAGGTAGTCAACAATGTTCATGTCAAGTTTCAAGTCTTGCATCACAAGTTTGCTCAGTCAGTAGCTCAGATGATTGAAAACCAACTATATTGGATAAAAAGTCAACTATGGTCAACATATAATCAAACTTCAATATTTTTGGTCAACATCAACATTTTGAAGTTAAATTTATCATTTGATCAAGGGTAGATCATGATTCCTCAAGGAAAGACCTCAAATCATCAAAAGTCAAAAGTTGCCAAATTAGGGTTTCCTTAGGAGAAGTCAACTAAACTTTGACCAAACATAACTTTCACATGCTTCATCTACTTTTCCCTAACCAAATCCCATTTTGAAGGAAATTAAATTCTCTACAACTTTCTTTATGATCAAGTCCAAAAAGTGATTCATTTGAAAGATATGAGCTAATACATTACAGGTCATTTCAAACGTCAACAAAAAGACACTTTTTGTCAAGGCAACTTACAATAAGATAAAGTCTCCAAATACAAAAATGATCAAAAGAGGAATTGTATAAGACATATTGAGATTTTCAAAAAGTTAAATATCATCTTCAAAAGATTAAAATTGAGAGAGTTATGATCAGTGCAAGTTGGGAAATTTTAAGGAAATGCATGAAATGCAAAATGAGAAAACTTGAAATTTTGAACTTATGGGTCTAACTTTTTAGGTTTCAAACATGTCCATGACCTTATGAAAGTCTCCTAGGCTTACTCATACCTTGTCTTATGTTTTCTTATCATTTTATTTATATTTATTTTGTTTTTATTCAAATAAATGAAAAATAAATTAAATTAAATACAAGATCATTGGGCCAAGCGCATGATTGGTCTCTTAAGACCCAAAATAAGTCAGCAAAACATGCCAAAACGTGTGGAGCTCAAAATGGCAAGAAAATATTTCAAAAATGAAGGTTGAAAAACATGTTTGATCTTGTTTGATTAAGGCCATGATTGCTTGATTTTGTTCCATTTTGGTTGCTTTTTTCCACTTCTCTATATATGCACAACAAATCAAATGTAAAAGGACACAAATTCTTGTCTCAAGAAGCTAGCCAAAATTCACCATATTTTCCTCAAAACCCTAAGTTCAAAAATCGGTGCTACATACCCTCTCTTTCCATAACTCCAATATCAATCACCTTCTGAAGCATCCAAGAGTAAGTCTGGATCGGTTACCACGATCCTAAGCCTGTAAAACTTTGTGATCATGCATAACCATTTTTACATTTTTTCTGAAAATTGATATTTGTAATTTGGTTTCATTTTGAACAAGATTAATGCTTCTAATAGGATTATGAGCTTTGTTTGAACAGGTTTAGATCGGTGAGGCGGTTTCATGCATGTTAGATTTCTAGAAGCCATAGTTTGCTCTAATCAGGTTCACTTTAGTCGAAACCCTTGATTCAAGGACTTATAGCAAAAAATAAGTCCATATTTATATTCAGGAGGGTCGAATTAGGGGGGACGTATTGTCCTGGATCCTTAATAATTGAGTTTTTGCATTTTTGAATTTTGCAGGATGTCGGAGAAAATGACCGAAGCTAGGGCTTCGGCGCTTCTCCGACCATATAATTCACTTTGTGTATTTTTTGTTTTTGTTTGATTTAGATGAACGGAAGTAATAGCCGCCCCAACGGTAAGCGCATGTTTGTTAGGATGTTAGTGTACCAGGGAATGGGTTCGATCCCTGCCCCTAATATGTTATTTTTCTCACATTTCTCTTGTAGATACATCATGAATCCAGTCTAGCACACACCATGCATCTCATATCCTGACCATCAAATCTCAACCAATCCATATCCAACAGCCAAGAAGGAACCCCCACGATGTACCTCTTGGAAATGATCATACAGGATCAGTCAAACTGCTGGGCTAGCGTGTTTGGGCCTAGCAATCTGCTTTCCTTGCACCCCCTAATTTTCTTCTAAAACAGGCCATTTCCTTTTTTTTTTGTTTTAATATTTATTTTGATAAATAACTTTTTTAAAATAATTAATTAAATCAATTTAATCAGAATATTTCATAAAAAATCACAAAAATCACTAATAATTAGATTTAGGTTTTGATTAATTAATTTAATTTTTGACAAATAAAAATTGATTTAATTTAATCACCTTTTGATTTTATTTCATAATCAATTTGTAACCTAATTAGAATTAGGGTTAATTAATATTTCACACTATAAAAATATTTTTTCAAACAAAGATCAAGATATTTTTCTAACTTAGAATCTTAGGTTTATTAAAGCATTTTTTTCTCTAATATTTTATTTTTGTTTTTTAAATTCTAGAAAACAAATGTATAGGTCGCACATATGAATTTGTAATAATTAGTTTATCTTCTCGCATTTCTTTTTCTAAATATTGTAACTGCCCATGGGATGTAATAACTTAGGATTTATTCTTTCTCTCACTTTTACTTTCCGTACCTATGTATGTATGAATATATAATGGTATAGTAATTAGGCGTGTATGATAAGATCTAAAATCAACCGTCAGATAACCTTAATCAAGATAATACATCTGAATTGAACGCACTTTGCACACCCGCACCTCTAGGGTAGCCTCCCTTGTTGCCTTTCAATAAAACTGTCATGTCCCTCGAACGTGAAACGCTTTAGAAAAGATCCTTGGTTAAAAGATCGTAGTCCCTCGATGACCCTCTGATGCTGCCTCGGTAAACGATCTTAGTCCCTTACGATAAATTGATAAAGTTTCCTACAAGTTTCCTTTATGATTGTACGATGACCCACGACTGTCCCTCAAACATCCAATGATAGGGCTTCCTACTAACCAATGGTAGGATAACACTATCTAAAGGAAGAGGAAAATAATAAAAGACTTTTAAGTAGGTAGATAGTTCTTAATCGCTTGCTCGTGAACATTTTAAAACATTTACACACAAACATTTTTCTGAAATATTTTAAAAAACAAACACTTTGTATGCGTTCTAAACTGATACGAGAATCATTACAAAGTTTTCTAAACTTAAGCATATTTTTAAAATATTTTCAAACACATACACAAAAGCATTTCAAAAAAAGTGAGCTAGCGATTAAGAGCCCGTTGATAACTACGGATGAAAAGGGTGCTAACACCTTCCCTTTTCATAACCTACCCTCCTTACTCAGAAAATTCTCAAAGGTCTTTCCTATTCTTTTCACCCTTTCCATTATTGGATAAAAGAAAAGTCAGTGGCGACTCTTGCTATCCACAATGTGATACAGTGGCATATCCGACTATTAATACTGGTTTGCGTTTTGCATTTTGCAAAATGTCGCGGTAAGCAAGAGTCACCACCGACTTTTATTTTATCCAACTGGAAAGAACAAAAGCACATAAAAATTCCTTTTTCGAGATTTTGAGTACGGGGGGTAGATTATAGAAAGGGAAGGTATTAGCACCCTTTCTATCCGTAGTTTTCTACGGGCTCTTAGGTACTTGCTCGTCATTTTCAAAATTGCTTGTGTATGTTTGATTTAATTTTTTTTTTGTTTTACTTCGGTTTAACCCTTACTTCTGTCTTCAAGAGTGTTAAGAATATCACACGCTCTCATTTATTTTGAGAATATCATTATGCAACACATTTCATACATCATGACATTGCATACAACTAACTCTTTACTTTTTTAGGAAAGATCAATCATAATATAAACATCATCAACTACCTATATGACCAGAGAGTCTTCTCAAAGGCTACATCTGACAAATGGCTACTTAAGCAATTTCCTCAAAAGGTCATTCTCAAAGAGACATATTTTCTAGTTGAAGTCGGGCGTAGACATCTTCTAGTACATCATTCAGATGAAATCGAGCATAGATTCCTTCTGATACTTTTTGGAAAAGTCGGGCGTAGAAATCTTCTAGTACATCATTCAGAGGAAACATAGATTCCTTTTAAAGCTCCTTTGGAAAAGTCAGACATAGACTTCTTCTAACATCTTCTTCTAGTTGAAGTCGGGCGTAGACATCTTCTGGCTCAGATTAAATCGAGCATAGATTTATTATGATACTTCTTCCAGTTGAAGTCGGGCGTAGACATCTTCTGGCTCAGATTAAATCGAGCGTATATTTATTCTGATACTCCTTTAGAAAATTCGGGCGTAGACTCTTTCCAACATGTTTTCTAGTTGAAGTCAGGCATAGACATCTTCTAGTACATCATTCAGATGAAATCGAGCGTAGATTCCTTCTAATACTTTTTGGAAAAGTCTGGCGTAGACTCCTTCCAACATCTTCTTCCAGTTGAAGTCGAGCGTAGACATCTTCTGGCTCAGATTAAATCGAGCGTAGATTTATTCTGATACTTCTTCGGAAAAGTCAGGCGTAGACTCTTTCCAACACCTTTTCTAGTTGAAGTCAAGCGTAGACATCTTCTAGTACATCATTCAGACGAAATCAAGTGTAGATTCCTTCTAAAGCTCCTTTAGAAAAGTCGAGCGTAGACTCTTCCAATACTTTTTCTAGTTGAAGTCGGGCGTAGACATCTTCTAGTTCAGATTAAATCGAGCATAGATTTATTCTAATTATCCTTTTGGACCAAGTCAGGCATAGACTTAGTTTAATTTCTATCAACGGTTACTTTGGATGGCATCTATAAGCCCATCTTTGATGACTCTCCATCACCTCTCCAAATGGCATCTTTAAGCCCATTCCCGGTATAATCAACCAACAATGTTACTTCGTGCAAATTTCTGGGCACTTAAGTGTTCAATCATCTTCTACCTTCAAGTCACGAATGGACGACATGCCAATCTAACTCTTCGGGTTTAAGAGGACTGAACAGGGATAACTGTTGTACCCTAAAATTTTCCCTCCCATTTTCTTCAAGATATTCTTTTAAGGGTTCTCAAAATGCTCAAGAATCTCAAGGATTGACCAGTCAAACCTCCTCCTAAGCAATAGGTCTACAACTAGGGTTTTGAGTTTCTTAAGGAAGATTGGTTTTAAAATGTCTCAAGTGGTTTCCATGGTCTTCCATAGGTAGTCAACAATGTTCATGTCAAGTTTCAAGTCTTGCATCACAAGTTTGCTCAGTCAGTAGCTCAGATGATTGAAAACCAACTATATTGGATAAAAAGTCAACTATGGTCAACATATAATCAAACTTCAATATTTTGGTCAACATCAACATTTTGAAGTTAAATTTATCATTTGATCAAGGGTAGATCATGATTCCTCAAGGAAAGACCTCAAATCATCAAAAGTCAAAATTTGCCAAATTAGGGTTTCCTTAGGAGAAGTCAACTGAACTTTGACCAAACATAACTTTCACATGCTTCATCTACTTTTCCATAACCAAATCCCATTTTGAAGTAAATTAAATTCTCTACAACTTTCTTTATATATGATCAAGTCCAAAAAGTGCTTCATTTGAAAGATATGAGCTAATACGTTACAGGTCATTTCAAACGTCAACAAAAAGACACTTTTTGTCAAGGCAACTTACAATAAGATAAAGTCTCCAAATACAAAAATGATCAAAAGAGGAATTGTATTAGACATATTGAGATTTTCAAAAAGTTAAATATCATATTCAAAAGATTAAAATTGAGAGAGTTATGATCAGTGCAAGTTGGGAAATTTTAAGGAAATGCATGAAATGCAAAATGAGAAAACTTGAAATTTTGAACTTATGGGTCTAACTTTTTAGGTTTCAAACATGTCCATGACCTTATGAAAGTCTCCTAGGCTTACTCATACCTTGTCTTATGTTTTCTTATCATTTTATTTATATTTATTTTGTTTCTTATTCAAATAAATGAAAAATAAATTAAATTAAATACAAGGTCATTGGGCCAAGCGCATGATTGGTCTCTTAAGACTCAAAATAAGTCAGCAAAACATGCCAAAACGTGTGGAGCTCAAAATGGCAAGAAAATATTTCAAAAATGAAGGTTGAAAAACATGTTTGATCTTGTTTGATTAAGGCCATGATTGCTTGATTTTGTTCCATTTTGGTTGCTTTTTTCCACTTCTCTATATATGCACAACAAATCAAATGTAAAAGGACACAAATTCTTGTCTCAAGAAGCTAGCCAAAATTCACCATATTTTCCTCAAAACCCTAAGTTCAAAAATCGGTGCTACATACCCTCTCTTTCCATAACTCCAATATCAATCACCTTCTGAAGCATCCAATAGTAAGTCTGGATCGGTTACCACGATCCTAAGCCTGTAAAACTTTGTGACCATGCATAACCATTTTTACATTTTTCTGAAAATTGATATTTGTAATTTGGTTTCATTTTGAACAAGATTAATGCTTCTAATAGGATTATGAGCTTTGTTTGAACATGTTTAGATCGGTGAGGCGGTTTCATGCATGTTAGATTTCTAGAAGCCATAGTTTGCTCTAATCAGGTTCACTTTAGTCGAAACCCTTGATTCAAGGACTTATAGCCAAAAATAAGTCCAGATTTATATTCAAGAGGGTCGAATTAGGGGGGACGTATTGTCCTGGATCCTTAATAATTGAGTTTTTGCATTTTTGAATTTTGCAGGATGTCCGAGAAGATGACCGAAGCTAGGGCTTCGGTGCTTCTCCGACCATATAATTCACTTTGTGTATTTTTTGTTTTTGTTTGATTTAGATGAACGGAAGTAATAGCCGCCCCAACAGTAAGCGCATGTTTGTTAGGATGTTAGTGTACCAGGGCATGGTTTCGATCCCTGCCCCTAATATGTTATTTTTCTCACATTTCTCTTGTAGATCCATCATGAATCCAGTCTAGCACACACCATGCATCTCATATCCTGACCATCAAATCTCAACCAATCCATATCCAACAACCAAGAGGGAACCCCCACGATGTACCTCTTGGAAATGATCATACAGGATCAGTCAAACCGTTGGGCTAGCGTGTTTGGGCCTAGCAATCTGCTTTCCTTGCACCCCCTAATTTTCTTCTAAAATAGGCCATTTCCTTTTTTTTTTTTAATATTTATTTTGATAAATAACTTTTTTAAAATAATTAATTAAATCAATTTAATCAGAATATTTCATAAAAAATCACAAAAATCACTAATAATTAGATTTAGGTTTTGATTAATTAATTTAATTTTTGACAAATAAAAATTGATTTAATTTAATCACCTTTTGATTTTATTTCATAATCAATTTGTAACCTAATTAGAATTAGGGTTAATTAATATTTCACAATATAAAAATATTTTTTCAAACAAAGATCAAGATATTTTTCTAACTTAGAATCTTAGGTTTATTAAAGCATTTTTTTCTCTAATATTTTATTTTTGTTTTTTAAATTCTAGAAAACAAATGTCTAGGTCGCACATATGAATTTGTAATAATTAGTTTATCTTCTCGCATTTCTTTTTCTAAATATTGTAACTGCCCATGGGATGTAATAACTTAGGATTTATTCTTTCTCTCACTTTTACTTTCCGTACCTATGTATGTATGAATATATAATGGTATAGTAATTAGGCGTGTATGATAAGATCTAAAATCAACCGTCAGATAACCTTAATCAAGATAATACATCTGAAGTGAACGCACTTTGCACACCCGCACCTCTAGGGTAGCCTCCCTTGTTGCCTTTCAATAAAACTGTCATGTCCCTCGAACGTGGAACGCTTTAGAAAAGATCCTTGGTTAAAAGATCGTAGTCCCTCGATAACCCTCTGATGCTGCCTCAGTAAACGATCTTAGTCCCTTACGATAAATTGCTAAAGTTTCCTACAAGTTTCCTTTATGATTGTACGATGACCCACGACTGTCCCTCAAACATCCAACGATAGGGCTTCCTACTAACCAATGGTAGGATAACACTATCTAAAGGAAGAGGAAAATAATAAAAGACTTTTAAGTAGGTAGATAATTCTTAATCGCTTGCTCGCGAACATTTTAAAACATTTTCACACAAACATTTTTCTGAAATATTTTCAAAAACAAACACTTTGTATGCGTTCTAAACTGATACGAGTATCATTACAAAGTTTTCTAAACTTAAGCATATTTTTAAAATATTTTCAAACACATACACAAAAGCATTTCAAAAAAAGTGAGCTAGCGATTAAGAGCCCGTTGATAACTACGGATGAAAAGGGTGCTAACACCTTCCCTTTTCATAACCTACCCCCCTTACTTTGAAAATTCTCAAAGGTCTTTCCTGTTCTTTTCACCCTTTCCTTTATTGGATAAAAGAAAATTCAGTGGCGACTCTTGCTATCCACAATGTGTTACAGTGGCAGATCCGACTGTTAATACTGGTTTGCGTTTTGCATTTTGCAAAATGTCGCGGTAAGCAAGAGTCACCACCGACTTTTATTTTATCCAACTGGAAAGAACAAAAGCACATAAAAATTCGTTTTTCGAGATTTTGAGTACGGGGGGTAGATTATAGAAAGGGAAGGTATTAGCACCCTTTCTATCCGTAGTTTTCTATGGGCTCTTAGGTACTTGCTCATCATTTTCAAAATTGCTTGTGTATGTTTGATTTAAATTTTTTTTGTTTTACTTCGATTTAACCCTTACTTCTGTCTTCATGAGTGTTATGAATTCGTTTTGAAAACTTTGTTTAAAAAGAGTGTTTGGTGTGAAATTTTTTGTTTTGTTTGAGCAAGTACTTAAGAACTAATCTACCTACTCGAAAAAGAGAAAGTTTCTATTCTTGTTTCCTTTAGACAATGCTATCCCACTATTAATGAGTAGGTAGCACCGTTGTTGGAGTTTTAAGGGCCAATTCGAAAGGGACGTACGATCACTAAAGCAATGTTAGGACGTCTTAGTAATAACCCTAATGTCTTAAGATCAATATTCGAGGCAACATATCCGAGGCAACCTTTCTGAGGAAACTTTTCCGAACGGGGCTTTGATCTTTCCTTAGACAAGAGAGCGACCACTAAAATTCCCTATACTTAATGATCGTTTACAGAAGGCAACCGAAGTGAGAGTATACCCTAGGAGTGCGCATGTGCGAGTGATTCAATTTCAAGTTATTTATCTTTGCACATTTAGGGTTTGCTAACCGTTTTAAAGTTAATCATACATTCTTGTCATGCAACCCTAATATCATACATCTAACAATTAATACTTGCGAGAAATTAAAGTGCGGAAAGTAAATCTACACTATTATAAGGCTTCCGGTATTAATTACATAGCCAAAAACAACCCGTAAAAAAAACGATAAATGAACGAAAAAATTCCTAATTAAGTTATTACATCCCATGAGCAATTACAACAATATTGCAAAATAAAATAATAAAGCGCGCGATGAATTTAAGAACGATAGGAAATTAGGGTTTTGACCCCGTCTAACCTAATTAAAGGAAAACTATTTTTATTGTTTTTGATTATTTTAAGAAAAAGAAATAAGGTTTTAAATTAAATACAAACCTAATTACTAGTTAAATTAGATTAAGGAAAATAATTTACATTTGACCTATTTTTGTATTTTTGGTTATTTTTAAGAAAAAGAAAATAGAATTTATATTAAACAAAAACCCTAATTTTCTAATTATTTTAATTTATTTACAAAAAGAATTAAAGTTGTCTAATAAATTAAATTAATTTTTTTTGATAAAAAATAAACTAAATCTAATTGGGTGAAAAATTATTTTTATGATTTTTTAATAAAAAGAATAATTAATTTGTGTTAGTAAAATAAATTAAATGAATTAATAACGAAAATATAAAGAGAAAAAGAAAAGGAAAATTGGGCCTGTAATCAGCAAAATGGAGGTGTGCAAATAGCAAGCATTGGGCCCAAAAGAAACTGATCCATGTTGACTTCCTGGATTCCATGCTATGCATTGACTGGGGTGTATCATGGTCCTCCAAACGATGGCCTTCAGATCTGGCCTTCTGGAAATCCAAAGGTTGAATCTTGAGGGTACATGGTGATCTCCCTGCCTTGTGTGCACGCCTGATCATCTGAATGAAAATAATATGAAATAATAGGGGGACCTGAATTTCGAACCCAGGCCCCAAAGCCTTTTCCACTCACCTTCATGGCAACTGCGCTAGGCGCGTTTGTTGTATACAAAGAAACAAATAAATATTATAAAAAAAACACAACTTTGCTAAATTCCTGCGCGCGAAATTTCAAACGGAGAAATCATGGGCTGCCACGCTATCGTCCATGTCCTCTCTTCGTTGGTAAAAGTCAGAGACTTTTACCTACGGACAAATGTCCATAGCTAGAAACCATGCATATCTCAAAGTCACACACAGGCATAAAAAATGAAATCTAATGCCATGAATCGAATCACCTTGGCCTACTGAGCATCATAGTGTCCCTTTTGTGGACCCATTTCACCTGTACACAAGGATCCTAAATCGAGACATCAAAACCTAGCAATGGTATATTCCAGTATAGCCGATAAAAATGTAATTAATTGTTATGAGTAGTTTGCAAATGTCTCAAGGAACAAGAATATGTAAATATTTCATATTATAAGTGCCACAATCATGTGATTCAATTTCAAGAAAAAGCCATGGCCGTGGATCACTTACAGTGAGTTCTAGCGCTGGAAAATGCTTGTTCTTGATTGATACAGCTTCCTTGCAATCCCAGGAAACGAATGAGATGGTTAGGGGACCTTGAAAACGCCTAGAAGTATCAAAACAGATTACCACTTTTCTTTGTTTTTTTCATGTTTTGTTCTGCCTTTGTGCGCCTCGAAACCTTGTTCTTTCTGGCTGCAATTGTTTACTTTATACCAAGGAACGAATTAGGGTTAAAAACATGCCTTCAATCTTTGTCCATTATGATTTTTGATCTTGATTTGATTCACTTGAAAATCTTTCCAAAAATAGGCCAAAACTAATCTTTTCATGCACACATAGGCCTTGCACGATTTGATTCACTTCCTAGCTGTATATGGAACCTGAAACATGCACAAGATCTTGAGGTTTCAATGATTTGGATTTTTTCATGATTTATTTTGATTTAAATTGATTTAATTGCAATAAAAATCAAAATAAATAGTAAAAATAAGATAAAGACAAGTGGAAAGAGCTAGGGATCGTGGACCATGCTACCAACTCAAAACAAGTGCAAAATATTGGCCCATTTAACAAAAATTGCAATTTGAGGCACTTTTGACTTTTGGTAATTTGCAAAAAAGGTCAACTTCAACAATGCATAACTTCTTCAATTTTGACTTTTTGAAGGAGTTCTTGGACTTTTTAGAAATATTGAGATGTCTTTTAAGCAACCCTTTTGGTCTCATCTCAATTGAGTCTTCCATGTTCATGTATGAAGCTTTGACCAAAAAGGTATTTTTGTTGACTTTTCGAAATGACCTATAATGTCCAAATTCATAACTTCTTGTGAGTGCATATTTTGAACTTGGGAGATGAAGATGGATTGTATAGAATTGCATCCTCTTAAAAATGAGCTTTGGATGGGTCATTTCTCATAAAGTATGAGAAAGTTATGCTTGGTCAAAGTTGAGTTGACTTTTCCTACAAAACCCTAATTTAGCAACTTTTGGGTTTTGATGAATTGTGAGCAATCCTTGATGAATCATGATAAACCCTTGATCAAATGATGAATTATACTTCAAAATGAGTATGTTGACCAAAAATATTGAAGTTTGACTGTATGTGGGCCACAACTGACTTTTGCCCTAGCACAACCGATTTTTAGGCCTTTGAGTAATTGACTGAGCAAACTTCCTCTGCAAGGCTTGAAACTTGACATGGATGATCTTGAGAACATGTTAGGACATTGGTGAGAATTTGGGATCCCTTGGACTCAAGTATCTTGGTGCAACATTGTGATACGGTGGGAGAACTGACTTGAGGTTTTGCGTTTGTGTTCGCAAATGTTTCGGTTTAGCAAGAGTCGCCATCGACTTTTTATTTTATCCAAAGGAAAGGTCAAAAAGCACAGGAAAGACCTTTGAGATGTTTTCTTGGGTTCTGGGGGTAGATTATGAAAAGGGAAGGTGCAAGCACCCTTTTCATCCATGGTTATCCATGGCTCTTAGTTACTTGTTTAGATCACTTGCTTTTGCTTTTCAATTGTTTGAAATGGTGCTTTGTGTGTGGTTTTTGAAAATGTTTTGAAAAGAGGCCATCGTTGTGGCAACCTTTGTAATGATTCTTGTTTGAATGTATACAAAGGTGTTTGTATTTTGAAAAATGTTTCAATTGTTTGAAAGTTTGTTTTGGGAAATGTTTTGAAATTGTGTTGTGAGGTGTGTTTGAAAATAGCAAGGATGTTATTGCAAGTTTTGATCAAGTAACTAAGAGTTGTCTACCCTATCTACTCAAGAGTCTTTCCTACACGTTTTTAACCCTTTTGACAGTGTTGTTTTACCATTGCATTTGGTAAATAACCTTGTATTGGGATGTTAAACGGGACAGGCGCGGGTCATCGTATTGACCATGATAGCAATTGTGCCAAGTATCTTAGCAAATTTTTGGAGGGACTAGATCATTTTGTATAGGCAACCAAGATAACGTCATCGAGGGACTATGATCTTTTGTTTTGTTTTTGTTTTTCCAAGATACTCAACATACATACCATGGCCATTTTAAAGTCAACAAGTGGATGAAACCCTAGGGGTGCATGTGTGCACTGTGTTGTCAATTTCATGCATTTTTTGTCTTGTTTTAGGTCTAGCTATTTGTTTTGATTTTGGATATTGCATACAAACCCTAATCTCTATCATGGCATATTTGAAAGCTATAAAATGCGTAAAATAAACCTAAGTTATTACAACATTGATATAGGGAGGGGGATACAATTTTGAATGGGGAATATTTGCAAGAAAATAAAACCCTAAAATTAACTATTACATCCAAATTGAATTAATTGTGCAAATAAATAAATAGGTAAATATTTAAATAAGCAAATAAATATAAGTATGCAAAATATTATAAATATGCAAAAAATGTTTTCTTTGTATTATTTTTACGTATGTAAAAATATAATATTTAATGTATTAAAAAAAGAAAATAAAAAGTTATTTTTGTTAAGGGTAAAACCCTAATTTATTTTAAGAAAGTATATAAATGTACAATAAAATAAAATAAAATATATATAAATGTCAAAAAATAAAAATATATTAGAAAAAATATTATTTAAGTATGTAAATAATAAAAATAAAAATATAATATTTTTATATATTATTTTCAAGTTTTTTATTAAAGAAAATAAAAATATGTTATTTAATAATTATTTTTATGTAAGAAAAATAATAAAAAAATACAAAATAAAATGTGAAAATTTATGAAAATGTTTTTGGTAATTTTTTATATTTAGAAAAATATTTTAAAGTCAAATGAAAAAAGAAAAATAGAAAAATATAAAAAAAATAATGAAATGGGCCAGGGGGTGCAATCAGCAAGCTGGGGGGCGCCAAAAGCAAGGAATAGCCAGGCCCAGCCCAACTACTTCATCTTCAACCTTCGTTCAAACAAAAACGTGTGTTTCCTGTACAAATGTCCAACTCCTGCATACGTGCTCTAAAGCAAAAACTCACAACATGAAAGTTATAGCATTTTTCAACACGATTCCAACCATATAATGAACTTAATCTAACTCTTAAAGACCAGAGAGAATTTCTCTGGCCCTAATTTCTAACCTAACTTTTTCAGAATGTTCATCAATCAAATTCTCTTAACACACTTAACTTAAATGAAATCTATGCATATGTACAGCTTAAGGGCAATGAGTACTACATTTTTTATTCACAAACCTAAGCCTAATAATTCCTAAATAGAGAGATAGAAAGTTGGAAAATACCTGTTTCAGTTGAACTCGTGTATGGCAATCTGGAGGTTTTCAATGAGGCCTGAGATGTTTGTGAGCTTGCCTGAACTTCCTCGGACCTTCCCCAATGCTTTGTTTTCTTTGAGCTTGCTTGAATAAGCCTGTAGAAGTCAACCTGCACAAGATGAAATCAGAAATGGTGAGGCTTGCAAATGGAGTTACAGTCAATGTCCAATGGTTGGGATAGCTTAGATGGGTTATATGGAAGGTATTGGAACTGGTTTGGGACAAAACGCACGAGTGGGTTGTGATCTTGCAATCAAAATGCAGAAGCTCCCCTCTTTTGCAAGAAGGTGGTGTTTTGGTATTTTAGGAGGCTTGAGGAGTGAGTAGCTCGTATTTCTTGCTCAAGTTAATGTGCAAAACTTGTTTCGAATAGTTACAAAAGTTGGTTTTTTATCAGATTGCCCAGTTCTCTCACCTTTGCAAGCTTTTTTTTTTAAGCAAAAGGTGAGAAGTGACAAAGGGCAGGCCTGTACAGGCTAGCTCTAATCCTGCATACATTTGGTGAGCTTGGCCCCAAGTTTGTTGTCCAAGATTTGGTTCAAGGCTCAAGGGATGCAATTTGACATAAAGTAAGTTTTGACAAAAATGGCAATGTTGCCTTTTTGCTATTTTTGGATTAATCCCTTGTGTAAACCTCTAATGATTAGAACAAAGCTTCAATCCATTGAGTTTGCATTTAATTCTTGAGTGTGGAAGGGTTTAGATACCTGTAAGCAAGTATAAACAATGCTGCATGGAAATTGCAACTTGTAGCAACATGAAAAATGCCATGGATCAAAGTGACTTTTTTCCAAATTCAAACCTTCGATTCTCCCTAACCACAAATGATTTTGGAGAGTTCTTGGACATTTTGGAGAGTTCTTGGAAATTTTGGAAATCTTGTAACATTCTCTACAATCCATATTTGAAATGAATTTTGAGATTCCAAGTGGAACTAGGTGAAAAATGGCCATGAAGATAGGTCAAAATCCAGCCTAAACTAGGGCAAAATTTTACTAAGTTAAAAGTTTCATGGACCCTTATTCCAAAAATCATAACTTGAGATACAAGCATCTTGTGGGAAAACTTTGTGAATCAAAGTTGTATATTTTGTGGAGTAATACAACTTTCATGTTGGAAGTTTTGTTTGAATCCAATTTCATCATGGTGAAAAAGTTGGGCAAAGTTGGGAAAAAATAAGAAAATTTCATAACTTAGAAAAATTCTAAGTGATGAAATTTTTCAAACTTAAACCCTAATTTTCAAAATTAAGTTTCTTGATGAACAAGTTTCATGTTTTGACACATCTTGATGAAAAATGACCCTTGGCACTTGATTTTGACCAAAAAGTCAAAGTTTGACTTTTCAGTGTACAGTTGATTTTTTATCAGTTGATTGGAAAATTCATTTGTCAATCCAATGCAATTGAGATCTTTTGAACCTTGTGAATAGATAAAGATGATGGCGTTGAGTCCTTTAATCCATGCTTGAACCAAATTTTCCATTGGCTAGGTTAAAAGTCATAAATTGCCCTTCTGCAGTCAAAACCCTAAAAATGACCATTTTGCCCTTTTGGTGATCTGATCAAATTTCTTGAGGAGTTGTGGTCCAAACTTGATCAAATTGTTCATATGAGTCTATAATGTTGATGTGGATCAAAAATAATGAAGTTTGACTGTAAATTGGCCACAATTGACTTTTTCCCCAATACAGCTGATTTCTAGGTCAATTGCCCAATTGACTTGGCAAAAATTTGATTCAAAGCTTGAAACTTGGCATGGGTAATCTTATAAGTCCAACATGAAGTATGAAAGTCACTTTGAGCATTGAAAGTCCAAAAATCCCTGTGCAAACCCAAACCCTAATTTCAGGTCATCAGTGCAAAGAGATGTCTTAAGCAGAGCAAACCCTAGCTTGGTCTTGAGTTCAAAGAGTCTTGTGAGGAGAAATCTTGATAAAATGAGAGGGCAAATTTTGGGGTACAACATCTGCCCCTGTTCAATCTTCTTGAACCTGGAGAGTTAGATTGGCGAGTTTTCCTTTCGTGACTCGAAGGTAAAAGAGGATTGGACACTAAAGTGCCCGTAAATTTGCACTCGTTGAGTATAGTTGAGGAAATGGGCTTAAAGATTCCATTTGGAAGGTGTGACAGAATCTTATCAGAGATGGGCTTAAGGATGCCATCCAAGAAATTGATCGCATAAGAGATTCCTTTGCGAGAGCCCGTATACCTGTTGTTGAGGAGGGTTATGTCGGGGAATGCTAGTTTCTGTCGTGGTGGAAATAGAACTTTAGTCGTCCGTTATTTTACTGGGGAATCATCTCTTGGTTAAAGAGGTGAAAATGAACCGCTATCTGGTCATGCTCCAGGATTTAGAAGGAATTAAATTGTTATCCGGTCACCTCTGGGCTTCAAGGTAATTGGCCGAGTAAACTGTTATTTGGTCAACATTCAAGCTTCATAGTATACCCTATTGTTATCTGGTCAAAATACAGGCTTCACAGTCTTGTATTGCTATCTTGTCAACATCCAGGCTTCACGATACCTTACTTCCTATCTAGTCAACATCCAGTCTTTAGAAGGAAATCGAATGGTTATCCGGTTGCCTCTGGGTTTCCCTTTTATTTTGGGGCCTACTAATATCCGGTTGGATCCGGGATTCAAAGTAATTGGCCGAGTAAAATGTTATTTGGTCAACATCCAAGTTTCACAGTATACCTTACTGTTATCTGGTCAACATCCAGGCTTCACAGTCTTGTATTGTTATCTGGTCAACATCCAGGCTTCACGATACCTTACTTCCTATCTGGTCAACATCCAGTCTTCAGAAGGAAATCAAATGGTTATCCGATCGCCTCCGGGTTTCCCTTTGATTTTGGGGCCTACTAATATCCGGTTGGATCCGGGCTTCAAAGTAATTGGCCGAGTAAACTGTTATTTGGTCAACGTCTAAGCTTTACAGTATACCCTACTATTATCTGGTCAACATCCAGGCTTCGCAGTCTTGTATTGCTATCTGGTCAACATCCAGGCTTCACGATACCTTACTTCCTATCTGGTCAACATCCAGCCTTTAGAAGGAAATCAAATGGTTATCCGGTCGCCTCCGGGTTTCCCTTTGATTTTGGGGCCTACTAATATTCGGTTGGATCCGGGCTTCAAATTAATTGGCCGAGTAAACTGTTATTTGGTCAACGTCCAAGCTTCACAGTATACCTTACTGTTATCTGGTCAACATCCAGGCTTCACAGTCTTGTATTGCTATCTGGTCAACGTCCAGGCTTCACGATACCTTGCAGGGGATTCAACTATTTTCCGGTCGATCTCTGGGATTTAGTATAATCAAGGTAAAATCTGGTCGAATACAAGCTTTATAACTGGAACAGGAATCTGCACATTGATTTGAATAAGCAAAATAGGAAAGCATTCGCGTCTGGAGCATCTCTATGCCGTTTTCTGAGGTTTGAATATTTGTTTTAAGCAGCTGTTAATTTTATCCTGAAAAGGGTAAAAGGTTAACTGAAACACAAAGTTATGTTGCATGAAATGTATGATGCAATAATATATGTTTTATCAATGTTTATGATATGTGAATGTAATGTATGCTGATTCACTATCTTGCTGAGGAAAATAGTTATTGGATAGCTAGAGATAATAAAATCTTTGACTGCTGTCGGGGAAAATAAATCCATGACCGCTGTTGGAGATTCGAGATTTTTGACAACCTCTGTAGGGAGAAGCTATACTGCTGGGGAGATCAGGAGTTTGGGTTGTATGCCAATCTACTGGGGACTTTAAAAATGAGAATCTCTGTTCTGTTGGGGGTATCAGGGAAAAACTGAATGGTTTCCGCTGGGGATTGGTAGCTCAAAGTTTCCTCTCCGTTGGGGATCTTAATGACGTGCTGATTTCATCGTGTATGGAAACTTGACTCTGTTGAGGAAGAATGTTTTAAAATAACTCTCTGGAGAATTATTTGTTTTAAAGAGACCCTCCGGGGAAATTGGAGGAAACTGGAGGGTCTCCAATGATGTTCAAAGGTTGAAGGTTTGACTCCGTTTGGGGAAGAAAGTTTCATCTTCACTGAAGGTTTGTTGTTCAAAGTTTTTCTCCGCTGGGGATTGGGAGTTTGAAAACTCAACTCTGATGGGGATTTTTGAAACTTAACTCCGTTGGGGATATGTATTCCAAGGCTTTAGTTCCACCGAGGATTCTCCTGGAATAGCCTAAAGACGTTTTCCTATACTTTCAACCTATCAGTAATTATTCTTTCTCATTTCGTTTTATTTGTAAGCAGTGATTATATTCAAATGCATATGCTCATTTAATAAATCATTGGACGTTTTCAAATAAAACACAAGTGTAAAAAAAAAAAAGGCAAACAATTTTCTGCACTTTGAAGTATCTTTGTATTAACTTTGTGTAAGTATTTTGTACAAAGGAGACAAACATCCTAGTAAGAGAATGTTGTCATAAAATTGAGAAAAATTTATACAAAGAAAGATGGCTATGTGTAACAGTTCCATGGGATTCCCATTCTGCTATAGCCTTCGTAACTCTGAGTATCTTGTCCATTCGTTGCTTCGTCCGCAGATGATTGGATTGATCGGAAGCTTGGAGCTTGTCTGTGAAGAGATTGTCCTTAAAGTGATCCAAAGAGACATAGTCATACGCTTTAATTCCCTAACTTTTGCCTGGATCTCCCTTTCGGGTTTTCGATCCACCGGGAAACCCCTTTTTTCCCAAGTCTCCCTTTTGGGTTTTCAACTTGCCGGGTGTACAGATTTTTTTTGTTTTATCCCTAATTTTTGCCTGAACCACCCTTTCGGGTTTTCGATTCACCGGGATGCCCATTTTTGCCCAAGTCGCCCTTTCAGGTTTTCAACTTGTCGGGTCGTTTATGCGTAGTATCTTTTGACTATGTCTACGTTCGTAGGGTGCGGAAGGTCGTCGCCGTCCATGGTGGTTAGAATCATAGCCCCACCAGAAAAGATGTTTTTGATCACAAATGGTCCTTCATAGGTAGGATTCCATTTGCCTCTGGGATCACTTTGCAGCATGATGATCCGCTTGATTACAAGATCCCCGACTTGATATACCTGGCACTTGACTTTCTTGTTGAAGGCCTTGATCATACGTTTCTGATACGCCTGACCATGGCAAAAAGAAGTAAGTCGCTTTTCGTCAATCAAGTTAAGTTGATCAAGCCGGGTCTGAATCCAATCGTCTTCACTCAAACCAGCATCCTTCATGATTCTCAAGGAGGGAATCTGAACCTCCACAGGTAAAACAGCTTCCATGCCGTATACCAAAGAAAAGGGTGTTACCCCAGTTGATGTACGCGCCGTGGTAAGGTATCCGTGCAAAGCAAACAGTAACATCTCATGCCAGTCCTTGTAGGTGACTGTCATCTTTTGAATGATCTTCTTGATATTTTTGTTCGCAGCTTCGACATCACTGTTCATCTTTGGCCGATAGGGAGATGAATTGTGATGTTGAATCTTGAACTGGTCGCACAGAGCGGTGATCATAGTGTTGTTCAGGTTTGTACCGTTGTCCGTGATGATACGGTCGGGGATACCATACCGGCATATGAGGTTCTGCTTGATGAAGCGGGCAACCACATTCTTTGTAACCGAGGCGAAGGAAGCTGCTTCGACCCACTTGGTAAAGTAATCAATGGCCACCAGGATGAAACGGTGTCCATTGGATGATGTAGGCTTGATCTCTCCAATCATGTCGATCCCCCACATAGCGAATGGCCAAGGAGCTATTAAGATGTTGAGAGGAACTGGAGGTATATGTACCTTGTCATCATAGATTTGACATTTGTGACAAGTACGAGAATGTTGATGGCAGTCAGCTTCCATGGTAGACCAGTAATAGCCTGCCCGTAGAATCTTTTTAGCCATCGTATGTCTGCTCGAGTGGGTGTCGAATATACCGTTATGCAGTTCAGCCATGATCTTCTCAGCTTCAACCTTGTCCACACAATGAAGCAGAACACAATCATGGTTGCGCTTGTATAGGATACCATTGCTCAGGAAGAACTTGGCAGAAAATCTCCTTAAGAAATTTTATCATTGACTGAAGCTCCTTCAGGGCATTCTTGAGTCTCGAGATACCTTTTGACTTCATGAAACCAGGGTCGGTCCACTACTTCTTCGGTATTGATCTCGTGACAATGTGCAGGTTCGTCCATCCGCTCAATGGTGATTTGAGGAGCCTCATTATCCCAGTTAAGTTTAAACATGGATGACATTGTAGCTACCGCATCTGCTAGCTGATTCTCTTCTTGCGGGAAGTGCTCGAAGGTGATCTGCTCGAAATATGGTAACAATGTCAGGACATTTTCTTTGTAAGGGATGAGGTTTAGATGTTTAGTATCCCACTCTCCTTTGATTTGACTGATAACCAAATCTAAGTCCCCAAATACAATCAATGATTTGATTCCCAAGTCAACAGCAGCCTTGAGACCAAAGATACAAGCTTCATACGTGGCCATGTTGTTGGTGCAGCTGAAGCAGAGTCTAGCAGTGAAAGGTGTATGGCAACCTTGTGGAGAGATAAGTACAGCGCCGATACCGTTTCCAAGTGCGTTGGAGGCACCATCAAAGTACAGGGTCCATCGGGATCCTTGTTCAGGTTCGTCATACAGTTTGTTTTCTTCAATGTTGCTCAAAGTCATGATATCCTCATCGGGGAAGTCGAACCTCATAGATTGGTAATCTTCGACAGCTTGATGGGCCAGATGATCGGCTAGTACACTCCCCTTTATAGCTTTTTGGGTCGTGTACTGTATATCATATTCGGTGAGGATCATCTGCCATCTAGCAATTCTTCCGGATAGAGCAGGCTTCTCGAAGATGTACTTGATCGGATCCATCTTAGAGATCGGTAAAGTGGTATGTGTCAACATATACTGCCTTAGCCGGCGAGCAGCCCATACCAAAGCGCAACAAGTTTTCTCGAGCAGTGAGTAGCGAGTCTCACAGTCGGTAAACTTTTTACTAAGGTAATAAATGGCATGCTCTTTTCGACCAGACTCGTCATGTTGGCCCAGTACGCACCCCATTGAATTCTCCAGGACAGTCAGATACATGATTAAAGGTCTTTCTTCGACGGGAGGCATCAAGATAGGAGGTTCCAACAAATACTCCTTGATTTTATCGAAAGCAACTTGACAGTCATCATTCCATTTAACCACCTGATCTTTCTTCAACAACTTGAAGATTGGTTCACAGGTAGATGTTAGGTGAGAGATGAACCTTGCAATGTAGTTTAGGCGTCCCAAGAAACCTCTGACCTCCTTCTCAGTGCGAGGGGCAGGCATTTCATGTATAGCTTTGAATTTGGCAGGATCAACCTCGATGCCTTTGTTACTGGCGATGAATCCCAAGAGTTTATCAGACCTGACTCCGAAAGTGCACTTGCTAGGGTTCAGTCTGAGTTTGTACACTTTCAACCTGACAAACCGCTTTTGCAGATGGTTGAGGTGTTCTTCTTCTGTTTGTGAACGGGCTATCATGTCGTCTACGTAGACTTCAATCTCATGATGTATCATGTCATGAAACAAAGCTACCATGGCGTGCTGATAGGTTTCCCCGGCATTATTCAGTCCGAATGGCATCACTTTATAGCAGAAGGTACCCCATTGTGTAACAAAAGTAGTCTTCCCCATGTCTTCGGGGGCCATTTTGGTCTGGTTGTACCCTGAAAATCCATCCATGAAAGAGAATACCTTATGTTGAGCTGTATTGTTAACCAAGATGTCAATGTGCGGTAGTGGAAAGTCATCTTTAGGGCTAGCCCTGTTTAAGTCTATGTAATCCATGCACATTCTCACTTTTCCGTCCTTCTTAGGCACAGGTACAATGTTAGCAACCCATTATGGATAGGAAGTAACAGCAAGGAAGCCAGCATTGAACTGCTTCATTACTTCAGTCTTCTCTTGTAGGGAGACGATGAACCACAATATCTGTATTGAGTCCCGGAATGTCTTTATAGGACCATGCGAAGATCTCAACATATTCATTCAACAGCTGAACTAAGCGCTCTTTGACATTTGGCTTTAGGTTGGCACCCACTTTAACTTATTTTCTGTCTTCGGCAGTACCCAAGTTGATAGTCTCTAACAGCTCTTCATGGGGCAGAATAGCCCTTTCTTCCTATTGTAGAAGTCTAGCCAACTCTCCAGGCACTTTACAGTCTTCATCACCTTCGTATTCGGCATGATTGACCAGATCTTCAGAGTCACTGAAGGCCATAGCAGAATTGTTACCCATGGAATCCGGAGTGGATGGATACCTGCATTTTGTGAGTGTGGGTGTGTGTAAGGGATAGCCACCTTTAAACAAATAAAATGTTAAAAGAAAGACAATGAACACAAAAGTTTATATATGAAAACGTCCATGATTCATTAAAATAGAATATGAAGATGAAAAATCAAGACCTTACAATTGGACCTATATGCCTCGGGTAAGGCATAAGGCAAAAAGTGTACGAATTGTTTAAAAATTATTACAGACCAACAGAAAATGTTCGAACGATAAATTACTGATTGATGAAATTAATGGGAACGAAGTATTTCGCCTCCCAGTTGTTCAGTCCTCCTTCAATAGTTGGAAAGATCCAATCTTCAAATTTGCTCTCATCTTCACCATCATCCAGAGCATGAACTCCATGATGAGTGATCTTCAATGGCGGCGCACAACCTTTTGAGCGGAAGCAGTGAAACCCAAACCGAATTATCTGTCTTGTAAGGAAAATCTGGTAGTTGACCCCATATTGTGCTTCCTCCTTCCTCAATCACAACCTTTGCATCTTTAAGGGATGACATCTGGGACACAGGTTTGGTAATGTTGGGTACAGAAGGCACTGCTGCAACTTCCTGAGCTACCTCCTCAAAATGCTGAAAGGGGGTCTCGATGAATTCAACATCTAACTCCACATAGCAGAAATAATTAAGATGGCTTATCATATACTCCTCCTCGCTATGAAACGTTATGATTTTCCCCTGGACTGGGTATTTGAGCATTTGGTGTATAGAAGAAGTGACAGCCCCAGCATTGTGGATCCAGGGTCTTCCCAACAAGCAAGAATATGAAGGACGAATGTCCATTACATAAAATGTAGAGTTGAAAATTTCCATTCCCACTTTAATTGGGATGTCCACCTCCCCGTGGACCATCCTCTTAGAACCGTCAAAGGCTCTAACAATGATATTGTTGGGCTTTAGGGTCAAACCTTCACTGTCCAATATGTCCAATGCTTTCTTTGGAAGGACATTTAAAGACGACCTGGTATCAACCAGAACATGAGCAAGAGTAGTCCCTCTGCATTCCACCGAGACATGCAGCGCGTCGTTATGCTTTCTCCCCTTAGATTTTAGACCGGCATCGGAGAAACCAAGACCATTGTCGGCGGTTAGGCTGGCTACACACTCCTGGAACTGGTCCGCGGAGGTTTCTTGAGGCACGTGGGCCGTCCTCAGGAATTTGATCAAGGCTTTGGCATGAGCCTCAGAAAAAAGCAATAGAGCCATCATAGAGATTTTTGAAGGGGTTTGCCCCAGTTGTTCTACGACATCATAGTCTCTTTTCTTAATTATTTTTAAAATTTCCTCCATTTCCTTTTGAGTGGTCTCAGGGATGACCAAAGGCTGAGCCCTCGTCCTGACGGGCGCTTCTTGGATCCCTTTACCTTTATTAGCAACAACAACAGAGGGTACAACTACGGGAGTAACAATTTCTTTAATAACTGGACTTCGCACAGAGATGTTGACCGGCACCGGAGTAACCTTAGGAGCACTGGAGGGTCCGAAGACTGACCTTGGAGGAGCAATCTCCGGAGAGAAAATTCTTCCGCTGCGGGTGATCTTACTCATCCCCGCAATATTTCCTATGTCAGGAGTCTCTTCATCGGAACTTTCTTCAACTGATTCAATCTGCTTAACACCGTGGTAGAAGATTTCTCCCCCATAATTCCACAGTATTGTTTTGTTGGACTTGTATGGGATAGGCCCCGACATAGTTATCTTCAGAGGTACAAACTTTGGATCGGGTGTGATCTTAATAGGTCTTTTGGAGACCTTAGAAAGACTGGCGGAAACGGTAATTATAGCAACATCGTTGATAGGAGTTGGAGTAACAGGAGTGACATGAGTTTTCTCGAAGAGGATTTCTTGATTATCCATTAGGCGTTGGATGCCTAACTTCAATAAAGAACAGTCGGATTGTAGGGACGAACAAAGGTAACAATCTTTTTCACAGCCTGGGAAAATCCCGGCTTTCAACAGATTCATCTTGATTATTGGTAAAGGGGTCATTAAATTATCAACAGCAGCAACATGCAGATCCTCTTCAATAGCATGGGCATCGTGACCATGCTTTGGCATTGGGGCAGAGATCACATTCGGATTTTCGGGCGCGTTGAATTCCACCTCCTTGGCATCTATTAAATCTTGGATCTTGTTTTTGAGGGCCCAACAATTGTTGGTGTCGTGCCCTATGTCGTCTGAATGATAAGCACATTTAGCGTTGGCATGGTAAAAAGGAGAAGTTGTATTCGGATTTTGTGGTGGCTCTCTCAAGGTTAAAAGGTTTAACTTCAAGATATGGGGGAGAACCTGGGCAGGCGTCATGTTTATTTTGGTGAATTGCCTAGAAGGCCTTCCCCCTCTTTGTTGGTTGGTTCTGGGTTGATCATTTCTAGGCTGATCAGTTGCAGTCTTTTGAATCATTACATCCCCCACCGTTGGTCGGTGCTGCACTCTTCCTCGACCTCTTTGGGAGTAAATAACTGACACCTCTTTCTTTGCTGGAAAAGGTTTTTTAACGACAGTGGAAGCAGATGTATCTTTTTGAATTTTACCGCTCTTGATGCCAGCTTCGACTCTTTCACCAGTCAGAATTAACTCGGTGAACCCCACAGACGAAATCTCTATCAGGTGGTTAAAGAATGGACCGGACAGCGTCCCCAAAAACATATCAACAAGCTCTCTTTCAGACAAAGGTGGCTGCACCCTTCCAGCCAAGTCCCTCCACTTCTAGGCATACTCCTTAAAGCCTTCATTAGAGACCATACCCATACTCTGTAGTTGAGTACGAGTAGGTGCTAAGTCTGCATTATATTGATATTGTCTGTAGAAGGCAGCAACCAAATCCTCCCAATTGTGTACATCATATCTCTCAAGCTGGTAGAACCAATCTAATTGTGTCCCCAAAAGACTATCTTGAAAAAAGTGGACCCACAAATCCTTATCAGAAGAATGAGGTTGGATCTTTCTGACGTAAGACCGTAGGTGCATCTTCGGACAAGACAAACCATCGTATTTAGCAAATGTAGGCACCTTGAATTTAGGGGGAATCACAATCCCAACAACCAACCCTAGCTCCTCGAAATCCAGCCCAGACACTCTTTGTACCTCCATAGCTGCCAGACGCTCTTCCAGATTCTTGTACTTGTCGTCTACAGGAGGGTACTGCTGCTCAGAGTAATCTTCATCCTCTTCTTCTTCTTCTTCAGCCTCAGACTCAGATGGTACTGCAACTCCTTTTCCTTTACCTATCCCTTCATCAGATGTTGAGGGGAAATCCAGGACCCTTCTAGCTTGGTTCTCAAATCTTCTACCCAGAGTAGCCACACCAACTCTTTTCTTTTTCTTTCTCTAACAGTTCTTTAAGATCCTCCTGACCCTTTGCCAAGGTCATGAGGAGTTGTTGGAACTGTGAATTCTGTGCTTGCAAATCTTTGACCGTCTGCTCTATATCCATCTTGCTGAAATAAACAACAGAGAGATAAGGAAACCTGGTGTGAAGACCTGTTTATGCATATGATGAATGGTATGTATTCATGTAATGCATTCAAGGATTCAGAAATTCAAAGTTGTTGCAAACAAAAAGAACACACGTCATATTAATAAGATAGAATTTGTTAGTATATAAGTGCCCCATGGGTAAAATAAATACAAAACTGTAATGTAAAAAGAGGTTGCGCATCCTCTTTGGTGCGATGTAGGTGTTGAGAGTCTGCTCTTCATGGAGTCGACGAGTAAGTTCTAAAACCTTCTTCTCACTGGCGTAGAAGCTGGCTTCAAAAGTGTTCCGTTCTTCCTTGAGTTGTATCCAACTATTTTGCAAATCTTCCAATGATGTTGGCATGTCAGGATGTAGGAGGGTGTATGGAACCTCTCCTTCCATAACAGGCTCTTTGATCATAGGGAGAATGTAGGGGTAAGGCATCATAAGACTCTGGGTGCAGGTTCGTACCCAATTGTGGTAAGGCTCAAGGGGGATGGAATTCTTGTGTCCTAGTGTCTTACTGTCCACTTTGTTGGGCATCCTCCAAGCTCGGATAAACCTTTGTCGAAGTCCTTGAGCATCGTTGTCGAAGTCAAAAACTGTTGTACCCCAAAATTTTCCCTCTCATATCTCTCCAAACATTGCAAGAAAAATCTCCAAGTGGCTCAAGATTGCTCAAGAATTGGACAATCAAGCTATCTCCTAAGGCAGTCAACCCAAAATTAGGGTTTTATGTTGCATCAAGGTCCTTGCATCCAAATGACCTCTAGTGCTCCCTAATGTCCTAATATGTTCTCAAGTTCATCCATTTCAAATTTCAAGCCTTGTAGAGGAAGTTTGCTCAGTCAATTGCCCAAAAGGTCCAAAAATCGACTGTGCTGGGGCAAAAGTCAACTGTGACCCAAATACATTCAAACTTCAAGATTTTTTGTCAACATTCTCATTTTGAAGGATATTTCATCATTTGATCAAGGGTTGATCATGATTCATCCAGGATTGCTCAAAATTCATCAAGACTCAAAAGTTGCTAAATTAGGGTTTTGTAGGAAAAGTCAACTCAACTTTGACCAAGCATACCTTTCTCATACTTTATGATAAATGACCCATACAAAGCTCATTTTGAATAGGATTCAATTTCCTAAAATCCATCTTCATACCCCTAGATCATAAAATGCACTCACAAAAAGTCACAAATTTGGACATTATAGGTCATTTTTGAAAGTCAACAAAAACACCTTTTTTGCCAAAGCTTATAAATTGAGCATGGAATATCAAAATGATATGAGACCAAAAGGGTTGGTTATAGGACATCTCAAGATTTATAAAAATTCATAGAACACTTCCAAAAGTTCAAATTGGAAGATGTTATGCATTGTTGAAGTTGGGCATTTTTGTAAAAGTGCCAAAAGTCAACTATCCCCAAAACTTCAAATTTTGTCAAATGGGCCCATTCTTTTCCACTTGATTTGATCTTGTCACACTACACACGTGTCCTAGCTTCAGCCTTGATCCCATTTATCAATTTTCTTATTTTATTTGATTTTTTATTGAATTATTCCATTTTAAATCAATTTAAATCAATTTAAATCAAATACAATCCCAAAACTTGATTAATTGAGATCTTTTTCTATTTTCAGGACCTAATCACCATCAATATCATGATCAAATTCGTATCAAGCATTACATGTGCAAAAAGATTGGATTTTTGGCAAATTAAGCAAGTTTTCAATGGAGGATCAAATCCAATCTCAAGGCATTAATGTACAAGGATTCAAGACCAATTTGTTGACCTAATACATTGCAGCATACATATACAAGTGAAAGCACACGAATTTGAAGGCTAGAGGTTGCAGAATCATCAAGAACAAAACTTGAAAAATTGCAAAAAAGTGCAAAACTGAAATCGAGCTTAGAGGCAAATTCAGGAGCAAAACTCAACACTAATCCATTGCTGGACAATCACTGAACCTCCTGCAATCAAAAGCAAGCTCCCATACACGTGCTAAAGCTCTGTAAGTATCTCAAAATACCGCCCTGTATTCAAGATCGTAACTCCATATTCTTGCATTTTTCTGGCAAATCGTTGACACATTCATGATGCTTATAAGATTTCTGGACTTTTGGCATTATTTGATTGCATTAATATGGACTCCAACCCCATAACCGTATGGATAGGGATTTGCATTAGATTTTAGGGTTTTCTTTTTCAGGGGAAATCAAGGTCCAAGAATGGTATAGGTTTGCTCAGGATGCCCAGACGAACACAACCATGGTCTTGGGGGTCGTTTTCATGGCCAAGATTTAATTTTTTGGAATATCCTGCGAATTTAGCTGCGGATATAAATCTGCAGGTAAATGTTCAGGGTTGAACGAAGAAGATGAAGACGTGGCCTTCCCCTAGTGGATGATTCATAATTCGCGCGCTTTGTTTTTTTATTTTCTGGAATTTTAACGCGTTTTATATATTATATTTCGCTTATGTTTTATTAACAATTGAAGCAAAGTGATCCAGTGGTCAGGGGGAGTGCTCTCAAGGCGTTGTTGGCTGGAGGTCAGGGGTTCGATCCCTGCCTCCAGCGTTTTATATTTTCCCTTATTTTATCATGCAATCAGGTACAAACCAAGTGCTGGAAGCCTATCATGTGCCCTCAAATCTCAAAGCGCCAGATGGCCCCAAGCCAGATCTGGTGGTCCAGATGTGATGTCTACCATACTCCCTAGTCAAAGTGCCACGCTGGATTCAAAAGGTCCACCAGGCCAGCATGCAAATGGGCCATGGAAATTGCTGAATAAACCTCCAAAATCAGGCCCAAACCCTAATTTTTTCTCTTTTCTTTTATTATTTCTTTAAATTATTTATTGTTATTATTTTTAATAATTAACTAACCAATCAAAAATTTTTTCCTCATAAAATTAAAAACCAAAAATATTTTCTTTATTAAAATTAAATTTCAGTATTTTATTTTTGTTAATAAATATTAATTTAATTGATTTAGTTTTAATTAGGAATAACTTTTAATATATTTTGAAATAATTATAATTAATTTATACAAATAGGTTTTATTAACATTGATCAAATTTATTTTTATTTCTTTAAATATCAAAAATCCAAAAAATATTTATTTTCATTAATTAATTAATTAGTTTATTAATTTAATAATTAACTTAGATCTAATTTCTTTTTAATTCAAAATAACCAAAAAAATCTTTCTTTAATAATCAAAGGGTCAAAACCCTAAAACTCGCCCGATTTAATTTCCCGCACGCGTTCCATTTTATTTCAATATTGTATCTGTTTCCCGGAATGTAATAGCTTAATAGGACGTTACTATTTTATCGCTTTATTTATTTTTCGCATTTTAATTTCAAGGGTTGCTTTTGGCGATATAAATACCCGACGCCTTGTAATAATTACTTTAATTTCTGCAATTTAATTTCCGCAACTTATAAACTGTTAGATGTTTGATAATAGGGAATGCATGACAAGATCGAATGTTTAACTTAAAATCAACATAGATAACCATTGACATGTACAAAGACAAAAATAACTGAAAATAACACACTCGCACATCCGCACTCTTAGGGTACACCTCACTTGGTTGCCTTCGAACATGGTCATTGAGTATATGAAGTTTTAGAGGTCGCCCTCTTGTCCAAAGATCATAGTTGCCTCAAAACGGGTGCCTCGGAAAAATGATCTAAGACATTAGGGTTACCGCTAAGGCGTCCTAACATTGCTTTAGTGACTAAACGTCCCTTAATCGAATTGACCCTTAAAACTCCAACGACGATGCTACCTATTCATTAATAGTGGGATAGCATTGTCTAAAGGACATTAGCACATATTGATTCCTTTTTCGAGTAGGTAGATGGTTCTTAAGTACTTGATCTTTCAAAAAAACAAATTTTCACACTTACACTCCTTTTCAAACAAAAACTCTTTTTCAAACCCACAAACACAAAGAAAAGCAATTTTTTAAAACACTTTGAGAAAGTACCTAAGAGCCCATGGATAACCATGGATAGAAAGGGTGCTAACACCTTCCCTTTCTATAATCTACCCCCCGAACCCGAGAAATATCTCGAAAAAGGAATTTTTCTGTGCTTTTTTCCTTTCCTTGTTGGATAAAATAAAAGACGGTGGCGACTCTTGCTTACCGCGACATTTTGCGAAAACAAACGCAAAACACAAACCAGCATTCCAAAAACAGTCAGTTCTTTCCCACCGTATCACAAAAACCAAGTTTGGAATCAGCATGTCGTGAGGGTCATCCCTTCGGGCATACCCAAATTGTCTCAAAGCCAAGAAGGGGTTGTAGGTAATGCATCCCCTAATGCCAAGTAATGGGACATTAGGGAATTCCCCACAACGATCAATGATGATGACATTTTCTCTGGACCGAGAACACCAATGAACATCAGAATGTGTAAGAGTCATCAACCGTTGTGACCACCTCAAACCTTGCTCATTCTTCAAGACTGATTGGGGAAGGTGAGAAATAAACCACCTTGCTAGAAGAGGAGTACAGCACATGAGAACACCTCTTTTCCTCATTGTTCGTGTGTGAAATGAGTGGAGGATATCCCCAAGCAATGTAGGCACAGGATTCTGAGATATGAAAATTTTGACAGCATTCACATCTATAAGCTGATCAGGGTTTGGGAACAGACCAACCCATAGATGAGAAGTGCTACAATCTCTTCAAAAGCTTACAGGTCTAGAGAATTCCAGCATTCTTGTGCTTTCTCAAACAGAAACTTTGCCAAGAAACCCTTGACACCACTTTTGGTTTCCCAATGGCCTTTGATATCATATGGTTGCAAGTGTAAGGCTTGAGCAACATGTTCAGGATTTGGTTCTCTTTCCGTACTGTTGTAGGGTAGTTGATGGAGAATAGGAATCCTCAGGAGTTGAGAAAATTCCTCCAAAGTAGGCACTAGTTGGTAATCAGGAAATGTAAAGCAATGGTGTAAGGGGTCAAAGAACTGGAAGAGAACTTTCATCATGTCTTCTTCAATGTTGGAGTTGACCAAATTGAGAAGTCTACCATGTCTTTTAGTGAAGAGAGAACTCTCTAGAACTTTGGAAGCAAGCTCCTTGAGTTGAGGAGGGATTCTCACAAGGTTGACCTGGATTGTTTTTCTGCGGAGTGATTCCATAACCTACAAAATAGGAACAAAGATGAAGATCTAAACCCTTGAAATGGTTAGTGGATACATATAATGCTTCATGATGTCCATGATGTTATGCACAAGTATATATGTACAAACAAATCACACAAGTTCCTAGTTTCAGGCTTGCATGGGGTTTCATTGGTAAGTACCCTCTTGAAGTTAGTTGGCTCAACCTGTCCTATAAATAGTAACCGGGTTCTAAGGAGCTCAATATCACTGGATTATTTTCTGTGTTCATTGTTTCAGTTTAGCCACTTAACTGGCGACCGAAATATTCCAAGAAAATAACCCTCAATGAGTGTAGTATCGAGTATCTACCAACTTCGGACTGCACCAAAGTCGGTCATCTCACTACCCCTAATAAGGCCAAGTAAAGGTTCTAAAAGTCCTTTAGTACTTCATGACATCACTCAGCGGCCCCGTATTCTCTTTGATTGACTCAAAGGCTACCGGTACCCACAAATATGTCGCACTAATATAGCTATTTCTTCAACCATGTCGGTATACCCCGCACAGTTTCCACAACGTATTTCTATTTACCTATGAATGTTTCCTAAATCTAGGTGGAGGATTTCAAACCCAAACAATAGAACCAAATGTAAAGCAATCAAAGTAAACAAGATAAGCATGTAAAGGTGATCTAAACCCTAAGGTAACCCAACTTTTAGATAATTCCCCAGCAGAGTCGCTAGTTCTTTGATACGGTGGGAGAACTGACTTGAGGTTTTGCATTTGTGTTCGCAAATGTTTCGGTTTAGCAAGAGTCGCCACCGACTTTTTATTTTATCCAAAGGAAAGGTCAAAAAGCACAGGAAAGACCTTTGAGATGTTTTCTTGGGTTCGGGGGGTAGATTATGAAAAGGGAAGATGCAAGCACCCTTTTCATCCATGGTTATCCATGGGCTCTTAGTTACTTGTTTAGATCACTTGCTTTTGCTTTTCAATTGTTTGAAATGGTGCTTTGTGTGTGGTTTTTGAAGATGTTTTGAAAAGAGGCCATCGTTGTGGCAACCTTTGTAATGATTCTTGTTTGAATGTATACAAAGGTGTTTGTCTTTTGAAAAATGTTTCAATTGTTTGAAAGTTTGTTTTGGGAAATGTTTTGAAATTGTGTTGTGAGGTGTGTTTGAAAATAGCAAGGATGTTTTTGCAAGTTTTGATCAAGTAACTAAGAGTTGTCTACCCTATCTACTCAAGAGTCTTTCCTACACGTTTTTAACCCTTTTGACAGTGTTGTTTTATCATTGCATTTGGTAAATAACCTTGTATTGGGATGTTAAACGGGACAGGCGCGGGTCATCGTATTGACCATGATAGCAATTGTGCCAAGTATCGTAGCAAATTTTTGGAGGGACTAGATCATTTTGTATAGACAACCAAGATAGCGTCATCGAGGGACTATGATCTTTTGTTTTGTTTTTGTTTTGCCAAGATACTCAACATGCATACCATGGCCATTTTAAAGGCAACAACTGGATGAAACCCTAAGGGTGCATGTGTGCATTGTGTTGTCAATTTCATGCATTTTTTGTCTTGTTTTAGGTCTAGCTATTTGTTTTGATTTTGGATATTGCATACAAACCCTAATCTCTATCATGGCATATTTTAAAGCTATAAAATGCATAAAATAAACCTAAGCTATTACAACATTGATATAGGGAGGGGGATACAATTTTGAATGGGGAATATTTGCAAGAAAATAAAACCCTAAAATTAACTATTACATCCAAATTGAATTAATTGTGCAAATAAATAAATAGGTAAATATTTAAATAAGCAATTAAATATAAGTATGCAAAATATTATAAATATGCAAAAAATGTTTTTTTTGTATTATTTTTATGTATGTAAAAATATAATATTTAATGTATTAAAAAAAGAAAATAAAAAGTTATTTTTGTTAAGGGTAAAACCCTAATTCATTTTAAGAAAGTATATATATATATATATATATATATATATATATATATATATATATATATATATATATATATATATATATATATATATATATATATATATATATATATATATATATATATATATTAATTATATTATCTATGTACAATAAAATAAAATAAAATATATACAAATGTCAAAAAAATAAAAATATATTAGAAAAAATATTATTTAAGTATGTAAATAATAAAAATAATAATATAATATTTTTATATATTATTTTCAAGTTTTTTATTAAAGAAAATAAAAATATGTTATTTAATAATTATTTTTATGTTAGAAAAATAATAAAAAAATACAAAATAAAATGTGAAAATTTATAAAAATGTTTTTGGTATTTTTTTATATTTAGAAAAATATTTTAAAGTCAGAAATGAAAAAAGAAAAGGAATAGCCAGGCCCAGCCAAACTACTTCATCTTCAACCTTCGTTCAAACAAAAACGCGTGTTTCCTGTACAAATGTCCAACTCCTGCATACGTGCTCTAAAGCAAAAACTCACAACATGAAAGTTATAGCATTTTTCAACACGATTCCAACCATATAAAGAACTTAATCTAACTCTCAAAGACCGGAGAGAATTTCTCTGGCCCTAATTTCTAACCTAACTTTTTCAGAATGTTCATCAATCAAATTCTCTTAACACACTTAACTTAAATGAAATCTATGCATATGTACAGCTTAAGGGCAATGAGTACTACATTTTTTATTCACAAACCTAAGCCTAATGATTCCTAAATAGAGAGATAGAAAGTTGGAAAATACCTGTTTCAGTTGAACTCGTGTATGGTAATGTGGAGGTTTTCAATGAGGCCTGAGATGTTTATGAGCTTGCCTGAACTTTCTCTGACCTTCCCCAATGCTTTGTTTGCTTTAAGCTTGCTTGAATAAGCCTGTAGAAGTCAACCTGCACAAGCTGAAATCAGAAATGGTGAAGCTTGCAAATTGAGTTACAATCAATGGCCAATGGTTGGGATAGCTTAGATGGGTTATATGGAAGGTATTGGAACCGGTTTGGGATAAAATGCACGAGTGGTTTGTGATCTTGCAATCAAAATGCAGAAGCTGCCCTATTTTGCAAGAAGGTGGTGTTTTGGTGTTTTAGGAGTCTTGAGGAGTGAGTAGCTCGTGTTTCTGGCTCAAGGAAATGTGCAAAACTTGTTTTGAATAGTTACAAAAGTTGGTTTTTTATCAGATTGCCCAGTTCTCTCACCTTTGCGAGCTTTTTTTGTTTTTGAAGCAAAAGGTGAGAAGTGACAAAGGGCATGTTTGTACAAGCTAGCTCTAATCCTGCATACATTTGGTGAGCTTGGCCCCAAGTTTTTGGATTTTGTTTGCTGCCCAAGATTTGGTTCAAGGCTCAAGGGATGCAATTTGACATAAAGCAAATTTTGACAAAAATGGCAATGTTGCCTTTTTGCTATTTTTGGATTAATCCCTTGTGTAAACCTCTAATGATCAGAACAAACTTAAATCCATTGAGTTTGCATTTAATTCTTGAGTGTGGAAGGGTTTAGATACCTGTAAGCAAGTATAAACAATGCTGGATGGAAATTGCAACTTGTAGCAACATGAAAAATGCCATGGATCAAAGTGACTTTTTACCAAATTCAAACCTTCGATTCTCCCCAACCACAAATGATTTTGGAGAGTTCTTTGACATTTTGGAAATCTTGTAACATGCTCTACAATACATATTTGAAATGAATTTTGATATTCCAAGTGGAACTAGGTTAAAAATGGCCATGAAGGTATGTCAAAATCCTGCCTAAACTAGGGCAAACTTTTACTAAGTTAAAAGTTTCATGGACCCTTATTCCAAAAATCATAACTTAAGATAAAAAAATCTTTTGGGAAAACTTTATGAATCAAAGTTGTAGATTTTGTGGAGGACTACAACTTTCATGTTGGAAGTTTGTTTTGAATCCAATTTCATCATGGTGAAAAAGTTGGGCAAAGTTGGGAAAAAATAAGAAAATTTCATAACTTAGAAAAATTCTAAGTTATGAAATTTTTCAAACTTAAACCCTAATTTGCAAAATTAAGTTTCTTGATGAACAAGTTTCATGTTTTGACACATCTTGATGAAAAATGACCCTTGGCACTTGATTTTGACCAAAAAGTCAAAGTTTGACTTTTCAGTGTACAATTAATTTTTGATCAGTTGACTAGAAAATTCATCTGTCAATTCAATGCAATTGAGAACTTTTGAACCTTGTGAATAGGTCAAGATGATGCCGTTGAGTCCTTGAATCCATGCTTGAACCCAATTTGCCATTGGCTATGTTAAAAGTCAGAAATTTCCCTTCTGCAGTCAAAACCCTAAAAATGACCATTTTGCCCTTTTGGTGATCTGATCAAATTTCTTGAGGAGTTGTGGTCCAAACTTGATCAAATGGTTGACATGAGTATATAATGTTGATGTGGATCAAAAATTATGAAGTTTAACTGTATATTGGCCACAATTGACTTTTTCCCCAATACAGCTGATTTCTAGGTCAACTGCCCAATTGACTGGGCAAAATTTTGATTCAAAGCTTGAAACTTGGCATGGGAAATCTTATAAGTCAAACATGAAGTATGAAATTCACTTTGAGCATTGAAAGTCCAAAAATCCCTGTGCAAACTCAAACCCTAATTTCAGGTCATCAGTGCAAGGAGATGTCTTGAGCAGAGCAAACCCTAGTTTGGTCTTGAGTTCAAAGAGTCTTGTGAGGAGAAATATTGATAAAATAAGAGGGAAAATTTTGGGGTACAACAAACATGAAACCCTAATTTGAGGTAGACTGCCTTAGGAGAGAGCTTGTCTGGTCAACCCTTGGACTTTCTTGAGCAACTTGAGGATCTTTCTTAAAATGTTTTGAGAAATATAGGAGGGCAAATTTTGGGGTACAACAACTTCCCCTGTTCAATCTTCTTAAACCTGAGGATGTAGATTGGCTTGTATGCCTTTCGTGATCCGAAGGTGGAAGATGATTGAACACTAGAGTGCCTAGAAATTTGCACTCGCATAAAGTGGTATTTGTCTTATGATGTCGGGAATGGGCTTATAGATGCCATTTGGAGATTGATGACAGGGGATGGGCTTATAGATGCCATCAGAAGAAGTGTCGATCGCATAAGAGATTCCTTTGCAAGAGCCCGTATACCTGTTGTTGAGGAGGACTACGCTGGGGAGTGCTAGTCTCTGTCTTGGTAAAATTAGAATTTTAGGAGCTTCAGTCGTCCGTTATTCTACTAAGGAATCGTCTCTTAGTTGAAGAGGTGAAAATGAACTACTATCTGGTCGTAATCCATGCTTCATAGTGACTTACTAGGGAGATGAGATTAAACTTGCTATCTGGTCGTAATCGAGGCTTCACAATTTCTCAATTCTTATCTGGTCGTAATCCAAGCTTCAGAAGGAATTAAGTTGTTATCCGGTCGCATCTGGGCTTCAACTTGAACTTAGGGCATACTAATATCCGGTCGACTCCGGGCTTCTTAGTAAACTGCTATTTGGTCGAAATCCAAGCTTCGTAGTGTCTTGTACTATTATCTGGTCGTAATCCAGGCTTCGCAGAAACTTGTATTGTTATCTGGTCGTAATCCAGGCTTCATAATATCTTGCTTCTTATATGGTCGTAATCCAGGCTTCAGAAGAAATCAAGTGGTTATCCGATCGCCTCCGGGCTTCCATTTGATTGTTGGTCCTACTAATATCCGGTCGAATTCGGGCTTCATAGTAATTGGCCGAGTGAACTGCTATTTGGTCAAAATCCAAGCTTCACAGTGTCCCTCACTGTTATTTGGTCGTAATCCAGGCTTCAGTGTCTCTTACCGCTATCTGGTCGTAATCCAGGCTTCGTGATGTCTCATAACATTATTTGGTTGAATCCAGGCTTCGTGGTGTTTGGAGAAATCGAGATACTATCCGGTCGAATCCGGGATTTATACCTTGTGTTAAAGATGTACCACTATCTGGTCGTAATCCAGGCTTCACGGTGTCTTTGGCTGCTATCTGGTCGTAATCCAGGCTTCATAGTAACTTGCTGAGCTATTATTCGGTCGTAATCCGGGCTTCACGGCCTGTGTTTATGACATACCATTATCTGGTCGAATCCAGGCTTCATGGTGTTTCGCACTGCTATCTGGTCGTAATCCAGGCTTCACAATAACTGGCTGAGCTGTTATCCGGTCGTAATCCGGGCTTCACGGCTTGCTGGGGATTAAACTATTATCCGGTCGAATCCAGGCTTCATAGCTTAAAAGATAAACCACTATCTGGTCGAATCCAGGCTTCATGGTGTTTGATACTATTATCCGTTTGTTCTTCGAGCTTCACAATATGATGTAAAAATCAAGATACTATCCGGTCGGATCCGGGCTTCATAGCTTGAACTTGGTGAGAATTTGATTGTATCTTTTTCCTGAAAGGCAAAGAGTTAGTCGTATGTAATGCATTCTATGCATTGAGCAATGATGTTCTCAAGATAAATGAGATTGGGTTGTATGATGCGTATGCGCATGTCAAGATGTATGGACATGCAATGTTTTTATGATGTTCTCTAGCTGGGAAAAATAAATCCTAGATTGCTGCTGGAGAAAAAGAGTTGAATTCTTCGTTCTCGCTGGGAATAACGATCGAAGATGATTGTGAGAATAATCCTGTTGGAGAATAAACTGACGAGAAAATGACTCTGTGGGGAAGAGATGCTCTGCTAGAAGATTTGCTGATTTGGAGAAATAACCTTCACTGGGGATGAATTACCGTTGCTGGTGATAATGATCCCTGTTGGGGATTGAGTTTCTGCTTGTGGAAGAAATAAACTCCACTGGGGATAATCTTCTAGTGCTGGTGATAGATAAACTCTGCTTGGGGAGAACCACTGTTTCCATATATCTTTTGCTCTGCAGGGAGTGAATGTACCTTTAATCGTATTCTCCAGCTAGGTCTATCCCTATACCTGGTGGACAGAGCAACCGTAAGGTTTGGACATTTCTTGTTTGCCCCTGTTCCTGATATTACGAGTAATCGTCTTTTGTTTCGCATGTAAATATTTATGAGCAGCAATTATTGTGAAATGCATATATAAAAAATGAATCGTCGGACGTTCTTGCTAAACAAAACATAAAAAAGAAAAACAATTTGAAATTTCTTTGTGAAAATGAATTGTATTGATTTTGAAGTTGGCCTGTAAATAGGCGTTTTTGTACAAGAGATTGACGTCCTAGTAAGAGAACGCCGCCGAACAATATGATTTATACAATTTGTGTAAAATAAAAATAAAAAATAGCTACGTGAACAATCCCACTGGGTTCCAACTCTACTATTGCCTTTATATCTTCGAGCATCTCATCACTTTGTTACTTGGTTGAAGGTGGATCAGACTGATTAACGTCGTCCGAGCTTGATAGTCAATACCGAAGTCTGGTTGCAAGATGATATAATGAGACATAGTGTTACACTTTGATCCCTAATTTTTGCCTGGACCTCCCTTTCGGGTTTTCAGTCCACCGGGATACCCTTTTTTGCCCAAGCCGCCTTTTCAGGTTTTTGATTTGCCGGGTGTACATATTTTTTTTTATTTTCATCCCTCATTTTTGCCCGAACACTTTTGGTTCGCCGGGAAGCCCTTATTTTTTCCTAGGCCAGTCAACCTAGCGGGTCTTTGATTAGGCATAGTATTTTTTCACTATGTCTGCATTGACGGGGTGAGGAAGGTCACCACCATCCATGGTGGTTAGAATCATAGCTCCTCCTGATAAAATGTTCTTAACCATAAATGGCCCTTCATACGTAGGGGTCCATTTGCCCCTGGTATCACCTTGCGGAAGTATGATGCGTTTGATCACCAGATCCCCAACTTGATACTCTTGTCGTCTAACTTTCTTTTTAAATGCCTTGATCATCTATTTTTGGTACGTCTGACCATGACAAATAGCAGTAAGTCTCTTTTCATCGATTAAGTTCAGCTGATCAAGCCGGCTCTGGATCCAATTGTCCTTGCTCAAACCTGCATCCTTCATAACTCGAAGAGAAGGTATCTGGACTTCAATGGGTAAGATTTCTTCCATGCCATACACCAAAGAGTAGGGTGTTTCCCCTGTTGAAGTCCGTGTTAAAGTGCGGTACCCATGAAGAGCGAATGGTAACATCTCATGCCAGTCTTTGTATGTCACTGTCATCTTCTGCATAATCTTCTTGATGTTCTTATTAGCCGCTTCAACAACCCCATTCATCTTCGGTCGGTAAGGAGAAGAGTTGTGATGGTGTATCTTGAACTGCTTGCAGAGCTCTGTGATCATTGTATTGTTGAGATTTGTACCATTATCCGCAATGATCCTCTCTGGTACACCATATCGACAGATCAGGTTGTGTCAGATAAAACGCGCCATGAAGTTCTTGGTTACTGTAGCAAAAGAAGATACTTCGACCCACTTTATAAAGTAATCAATAGCCACCAGAATGAAACGATGCCCGTTGGACGCAGTAGGTCTGATCTCACCAATCATATCGATACCCCACATTACAAAAGGCCAAGGAGCGGTCAAGACGTTCAGAGGAACTGGAGGTATATGCACCTTATCAGTATAGACTTGGCACTTGTGACAGGTCCGAGAATGCCGATAACAATCGGCTTCCATAGTAGACCAATAATATCCTGCCCGTAGGATCTTCTTCGCCATGGTATATCCACTGGAATGAGTTCCGAAAGTACCTTCGTGTAACTCTACCATGATCTTTTCTTCCTCATTTTTGTCCACACATCACAGTAAGGTTGAGTCAGGGTTACGCTTGTAAAGGACACCATTGCTGATGAAGAACTTTGCAGCGAATCTCCTCAGAAACTTCTTATCATTAACAGATGCACCCTCGGGGTACTCTTGAGCCTCAAGATACTTCTTTACCTCGTGGAACCAGGGTTTATCCGCTACCTCTTCAGTCTCAATGTCACAGCAATGTGCGGGTTCGTCCAACCTCTCAATGGTAATCTGGGGAGCTTCATTGTCCCACCTGACCTTGAACATAGAAGACATGGTAGATAGCGCGTCCGCCAACTGATTCTCCTCCCTGGGGAAATGTTCAAAGGTTATCTCCTCAAAGTGTGGAAGCAACGTCAATACATACTCTTTGTAAGGAATAAGATTTGGGTGCTTCGTATCCCACTCTCCTTTAATCTGACTGATCACGAGAGCGGAATCTTCGAATACACTCAAGAACTTATTCCTCGGGTCAATAGTTTCTTGAAGGCCCATGATGCACGCTTCATACTCCGCCATGTTGTTGGTGCAGTTAAAACATAATCGGGCGGTGAATGGAGTATGACATCCCTCAGGAGATATGATCACAGCGCCGATGCCATTACCCAACGCGTTTGAAGCTCCGTCAAAATACATAGACCATCGGGATCCCTCCTCAGGTCCTTCATCCGATCCAGGTTTTTCACAGTCAGTCACCAACATGATGTTCTCATCCGGAAACTCGAAATTCATAGATTGGTAATTATCCACGGCCTGATGCGCCAAATGATCCACCAATACACTCCCCTTGATTGCCTTTTGGGTTGTGTATTGGATGTCATACTCAGTTAAGATCATCTGCCATCTTGCTATTCTTCCGGACAAGGCAGGCTTTTCAAAGATATACTTGATTGGATCCATCTTTGATATCAATAAGGTGGTGTGAGTCAGTATATACTGTCTCAGCCGGCGAGCAGCCCATGCCAAAGCGCAACAAGTTTTCTTGAGCAGTGAGTATCGGGTCTCACAGTCGGTAAACTTTTTTCTAAGGTAGTAAATAGCATGCTCTTTTCGGCCAGACTCGTCATGCTGCCCCAGCACACACCCCATCTAATTGTCGAGTATTGTCAAGTATAAGATTAAAGGTCTTCCTTCAACTAGAGGCATCAGAATAGGGGGCTCTTGGAGATATTCCTTGATCCTTTTGAAAGCTTCCTGACATTCATCATTCCATTTTACCACTTGATCTTTCTTCAACAGCTTAAAGATTGGTTCATAAGTAGCAGTCAGATGTGAAATGAATCGGGCAATGTAGTTCAGACGTCCCAAAATTCCTCTGACTTCTTTTTCCGTTCGGGGAGTTGGCATTTCCTGTATAGCTTTCACCTTGGCAGGATCCACCTGAATACCTTTATCACTAACAACGAAACCCAGTAGCTTACCAGATCTTACCCCGAAGGTGCACTTGTTCGGGTTTAACCTCAGCCTGTACATCTTCAACCTGTCAAATAGCTTCTGAAGATGGTCAAGGTGTTCTTCTTCAGTCTGGGATCTTGCAATCATGTCGTCAACGTATACCTCAATCTCATAGTGAATCATGTCATGGAATAAAGCGACGATGGCGCGCTGATAAGTTTCCCCAGCATTCTTCAATCCGAACGGCATGACCTTGTAGCAAAAGGTGCCCCACTGCGTAATGAAGGTCGTCTTCTCCATGTCCTCGGGATCCATCTTAATCTGATTGTAACCGGAGAAACCATCCATAAAGGAGAAGATCTTATGTTGCGCGGTGTTGTCGACCAGAACATCGATGTGAGGGAGTGGGAAATCATCCTTGGGGCTTTCCCTGTTCAGATCCCTATAGTCCACACACATTCTTACCTTACCATCTTTCTTCGGCACCGGAACCACGTTGGCAACCCACTGCAGGTAAGAAGTAGCTGCTAGAAAATCGGCATCAAATTGTTTCATGACCTCAGCTTTGATTTTCTCAGACATCTTTAGGCGCATTCGGCGAACTTTCTGCTTCACTGGAGGATAGTCTTCTTTATTTGGAAAGCGGTGTACCACAATATCAGTATCCAACCCAGGCATATCTTCATAAGACCAAGCGAAGATCTCAACAAAGTCACGCAGCATCTGTATCAATCGTTGCTTAACACTAGGCTCCAGATTTTCACCGATCTTGACCTCTTTCTGGTCTTCCTCTGTACCCAGATTCACTGATTCCACTGGCTCTTCATGAGGTTGTATGGCCCTTTCTTCCTGTAGTAACAGTCTAGCAAGTTCCCCAAGCACTTCACAATCATCCTCACCTTCGTCCTCGGCTTGGTTGATCGGACTTTCGAAGTCATAACTGGCAGTAGCACAATTGTTATCAATGGGATCCAGAGTGGATGTGGATTTGCATTATGATATGTGAGTGTGTGTAAGACAATAGTTGTTTTAATAAAGTGCAAGATAGAAAAGAAAAACAAGGAGCGCAAAATTTGTAATGCAAGAAAACGTCCAATGCTTTATTGATGATATATGAAAATGACACATAATAAACCCTCACAAACAAAGCCAAGGTGCCTCGGGCAAGGCACCGGGCCGTAAAGTTTCAAATTGTCTGTTACAAATCTTTAAACAAGAGTCTATTACTGTGTAATAAAAGAAACGGGCACGAAGTCCTTTGCCGTCCAATTGTTCAATCCACCGTCGATAGTCGGGTAAATCCAGCTGTCGATATCTGATTCTTCCTCGTCATCTTTAATAGCATTCACTCTCGGATTACTGGTGTGCAGAGGAGGTCTTCCAATCCGCGCGCACCGAACAGCCTGTTGTACCCCAAAATTTTCCCTTCCATTTCTCATTGATTTCTCACCACAAAGCCCTTGAAGCTCAAGATCCAGTTAGGGTTTCATCTGCTCAAAACCTCTCCTTGCACTGTGGACTCAAATTAGGGTTTGTGTTTGCACAAAGATGCTTTGACCTAAAATGCCCAAGATGACTTTCATTCTTCATATTGGACTCCCAAGTTTACCCATATCAAGTTTCAAGTCTTGATTCCAAGTTTTGCCCAGTCAATTGGACAATTGACCTAGAAATCAACTATATTGGGGAAAAAGTCAACTGTGGCCAATTGACAGTCAAACCTCATGAAATTTGACCCACATCAACATTATGAACTCATATGAATCATTTGATCAAGTTTGGATCACAATTCCCCAAGAAATTTGATCAGATCACCAAAAGGGCAAAATTGTCATTTTTAGGGTTTTGACTGCACAAAGGCAATTTTTGACTGTTTTACCTAGCCAATGGCAAACCAAGCTCACACATGGACTAAAGGACCCCATGGAATTATCTTGACATGATCAACAAACTCAAAAGATCCCAAGTGCACAGGATTGATAGTTGAATTTCCCAGTCAATTGATCAATTTTGACTGTATACTGAAAAGTCAAACTTTGACTTTTTGGTCAAAATCAAGAGTCAAGATTCATTTTTTATCAAAACATGCTAAATCATGAAACTTGTTCACTAAGAAATCACAAAATGCAAATTAGGGTTTAAAATGGAATTTTTCATAACTTAGAATTTTTCTAAGTTATGAAAAACCCTAATTTTTTCCCAACTTTGCCCCACTTTTTCACCATGATCCATTTGGATTCAAACAAAAGTCCAAACATGAAAGTTGTAGCTTGTTGCATAATCTACAACTTTGATTCAAAAAGTTTTCTCATTTGAAGCTTGCATCTCAAGTTACAAATTTTTGAATAAGGGCACTAAACCATTCTTAACTTAGTGAATTTTTGACCTATTTTGACAAGTTTTTCTACCCCACTTCAAGGCCATTTTCCATACACTTCCACTTGGAATTTCAAATTGCATTTCAAAGATGGATTGTAGTACACATTCCAAGCTTTCCAAAATGTCCAAGAACTTCTCAAACAACCTCATGGTTAGGGAGAATCGAATTTCACAATATAGCAAAAACTCACCTTTGAATTGGCCATTTTTCATGTTCATAAGTTATGCAAACTTCTCAAAACCAGCATGCCCTTGATTACAGGTCCTTAAACCAAGTTACACTCAATAATTTAATGCTTGTTCATTGTGTCAAAGTGTTATTCTATGGGTTCAAGTGTTGTATACAAGATTAATCCATTTTTAGATAAAGTAAACTATCCATTTTTGCAAAAGTTCACTTTATGTCCAATTGGTAAATCAAGCAAGTACAAACCAAATCTCTTTAGCACATTATTATGAACAAATTACTCTGATCAAGAGAAGTTTTGCAGCAAGATTAGAGGCCCCCTACTGACCTAAAACACCAACTTGCATTTTGTTGCTTAAAGGCTAAGAAAGAGTGCATAACTAGAGCCAACTCCCATCTCAACTTAGGGACACAAGAACAAAGTTATCAAACACATTACACACATCATAACCAAGCTATTGCACGAGCCATTTGCCTCCCAAACATCATCAAACCAAAAAACACCATCAAACTGCAAAAACAGAGTTGCCTCTGCAGTTTGAGTGCCAACTCCTATTCCTCTCAAGCACTCTTGCCAAAACCAGTTCATACACATTCCCTAGCACCTATGCAAGCTAACCATGCCTTGAAACACGACCTGTAACTCCTCTAACAAGTTCCACCATTTTCACTTTTCCATTTTGCAGTTGAAGTTATACAGCTCAGTTCAAGGTGTCTCAAGGCAAAGTAGATATTGGAACAGCATCACCACTCCTCAAGGAAGCTATACCAATCAGTATCTTGCACTATAAGCTCCCCATTTTCCAGTTAGAACTCCAGCTGAACAGGTATTTTGATGAACTCGTATCTCTCTTATTATGCATCATTAGTCTTAAGTTTGTGAATAAACAATGTCCTATTCATGCCACTGAACATGTACATTCTTTTACTTTTCATTTCTTTTGCCTGAGTAGAGAGAATTTAAGGTTTGAAAATGGCAGAAAAACTAGGTTAGGATTTGGGGGAGGAGAAATTCTCCCTCATCTTAGAGAGTTAGATCAAGTTATGCATATGGTTAGAATCGTGATTTCATGCTTAACATCTTTTGTGTTGGAAGTTTGTTCAAAAAATCAAAGAATCAGGATTTCAAACAAAGCTTGCAGGCGCGTGTTTTTTGATTCAGAGGTTGAAGAAGAAGTGGTTTGGGCTGGGCTTGTGCTGCATTTTCTGTTCACACCACATAATTGCTTTTGCACCCCCAAGGCCCTTTTGCTTATTTATTTAACTTTTTGACTTTTTTCTTTTTTGATTAACTTTGTTTATTTTTTCTCATGACATAAAAAATATAAAAATATTTTTCTCACCATTTTTTAATTTATTAGGTATTTATATGATTTTCTTTTGATTAATACTTAGATAAATAAATATATACATTTTATTAAAATATTGAGAAATAGGTAGAAATACTTTTATTTTCATTTTTCATTTTATTATACCCCCTGTAAATATTTTACATAAAAAAATACTTTTTTTTGTTAATATTAAAAATTATTATTATTTATATATATAATGCATGTTTAAAATAATATATATATATACACATATTTATTAATATATTTAGGATAAATACAAAATATATACCCTTGTATTTTTATAATTAGTATTTAATATAAAAATGCTTTTTTTTTAAATATACTTTATTTTATTGTTTGTGTATGTAAATCATAAATATTATTTGAATTAATTCATTAATGTCCCCTTTGATCTAAAAATTAGGGTTTTACCCTAAATTTGAAAATACCTCAAAATAATACTTTTTTTATTTTCTTTTCTTGTTTTACATAAATAATACTTTCTCATACATATAAAAAATTCCTTTTGCATTCTTGCATATTTGTTTTATTTACCATTTAAGTTATACATTTATTTAGCTTGTAAATATTCATAGAAAATGATGTAATAGTTTAGGTTTAATTTTTTGTCTAAATATATCCCCATTTGAAACATTGTACCCCCCTCCCCATATTATTGTGATGTAATAGCGTAGGAATTTAAATTTCGCACTTTATCGCTTTCTAAACATACTATGCTAGAATTAGGGTTTTGTATGCGAATAAAAATGAACAAAGTAGTTGGACCTAATATAAGATAAATGAGCATGAAAAATGGGCAACACATTTCACACTTGCACCCCTAGGGTATTCCACTTTGTTGCCTTCAAATAATTGGGCCATATTGCATGTTGAACTTCTTTGGGTAAAATAAACAATCAAATGATCATAGTCCCTCAAAATGTTGCTTAAATGAATGATCAAGTCCCTTTTAAAGAAAATTGCCCAAAGACATTTAACACTATTGCAACTATGGTCTAAACAATGACCCGCGCCCGTCCCTTTCATCTCCTAAAACAAGATTGTCCACCAAATGCAATGGTGGAACAAAATTGTCAAAAGGTTTAAAACATAACAAAAATCTTTGAGAAAATTTTAAGGTAGATGAACTCTTAAGTACTTGTCAACTTTCCAAGAAAACACTTGCCTTATTTCAAAACCCACTTCACAAACACTTTCAAAACAAACTTTCAAAAAAAACCTTGAAACATCTTTTCAAAAAGACAAACACCTTTTGTAAAACATTCGAGTAAAGAATTGTTACGAGGGTAGCCTATACAAGGCATCTTTTTCAAAACCTTTTTCAAAACCACACACAAAGCACCATTTCAAACAATTGAAAAACAAGGCAAGTTGATCTAGGCAAGTACCTAAGAGCCCATGGATAACCATGGATAGAAGGGGTGCTAATACCTTCCCCTTCTATAATCTACTCCCCGAACCCAAGAAAAATCTCAAAGGTTTTTGCTGTGCTTTTTAAACCTTTCCTTAGGATAAAATAAAAAGTCGGTGGCGACTCTTGCTCAACCGAAACATTTGCGAAAACAAACGCAAAACCATAGTCAGTTCTCCCACCGTACCACAGAACTGGCGACTCTGCTGGGGAGAATTTTTTAAAGTGGAGTAACCTTAGGGCTTAGATCACCCTCTTGCATGACTAATTGTTTGATTTGCTTGCTTTATACTTTGGCTCTATTGTTTGGGTTTACAATCCTCCACCCGGATTTTGGGAAACATTCATAGATAGCAATACGTTGTGGAAACTGTGTGGGGTATACCGACACGGTCTAAGCAATAACTATATTAGTGCGACATATTTGTGAGTACCGGTAACCCTTGAGTTCAATCAAGGATAGTACGGGGCCGCTGAGTGATGTCACTAAGCACTAATGACCTAGAACCTTACTTGACCATCTTGGCCTTTTATTAGGGGTAGTGAGATGACCGGCTTTGGTGCAGTCCGAAGTTGGTAGATACTCGATACTACACTCATTGAGGGTTGTTTTCTTGGAATATTTTGGTCGCTAGTTAAGTGGCTAAACCAAAACAATGAACATTGAAAACAATTCCGTGATATTGAGCTCCTTAGAACCCGGTTACTATTTATAGGACAGGTTTTTAAGCCGACTACACTCAAGAGGGTACTTACCTATGAAACCCCATGCAAGCCTGAAATTAGGGTTTGGTGTGATTTGCTTGTACATATGTTTTGTGCATACATCATAAACATCATAAAACATCATATGCATTCACTGACCATTTCAAGGGTTTTGTATCTTCATCTTTGTTCTTGTTTTGTAGGACATGGAAATCCCTCGCAGAAATACCATTCAAGTCAACCTTGTGAGAATCTCTCCTCAACTCAAGGAGATCACCTCAAGAATTCCGGAAAATTCATCCTTCAGTGAAAGACATGGTAGACTGCTCAGCCTAGTCAACACCAACATTGAAGAAGACATGATGAAAGTGTTATTCCAGTTCTTTGACCCTCTTCACCACTGCTTCACTTTCCCTGATTATCAGTTGGTACCCACTTTGGAGGAGTTTTCTCAACGCCTAAGAATCCCTATTCTTAATCAACTACCCTTCAACGGTACGGAAAAGGAACCAAAGCCGGAAGATGTTGCTCGAGCATTACATCTACAACCATCCGACATCAAGGGGCATTGGGAAACCCGAAGTGGCGTCAAAGGGTTCTTAGCAAAATTCTTGTTTGAGAAGGCACAAGAATGTTGGAACTCATTGGACCTACAAGCCTTTGAAGAGATTGTGACACTCCTTATCTACGGGTTGGTCTTGTTCCCAAATCCTGACCAATTGGTAGATGTCAACGCCGTCAAAATCTTCTTGTCCAGAAATCCAATACCAACATTGCTTGGGGACATCCTTCACTCATTTTACACACGAACAATGAGAAAGAGGGGTGTTCTCATGTGCTGTACTCCTATCCTCGCAAGGTGGTTTATTTCGCACCTTCCACAATCTGTCTTGAAGAATGACCAAGGTACAAGGTGGTCCCAACGATTGATGACTCTTACTCATTCTGATGTGCATTGGTGTTCTCGGTCCAGAGAAAATGTCATCATCGTCGATCGTTGCGGAGAATTTCCTAATGTTCCTTTACTTGGAATTAGGGGAGGTATCACCTACAACCCTTGCCTAGCTTTAAGGCAATTTGGATATGCACGGAGGGATGGCCCTCATGATATGTTGATTCCTAGCCTAGTTTTTGACTTCGACAACGATGCGCAAGGACTCCACCAAAGATTCATCAGAGCTTGGGGAAAACTCAACAAGGTTGATAGCAAGACTCTGGGACACAAGAACTCCATCCCTCTTGAGCCCTATCTCAAGTGGGTACGAGCCCGAGCCCAAAGTCTAATGATGCCTTATCCTCATGTTCTCCCTATGATTAAAGAGCCCGCCAATGAAGGAGAGGTTCCCTACACTATCCTACATCCAGACATGCCTACATCATGGGAGGAAATGCAGAAAAGTTGGATTCAGCTCAAGGAGGAACGGAACACTTTTGAAGCTAGCTACTACGCCAGTGAAAAGAAGGTTCTAGAGCTTACCCGCCGACTCCATGAGCAAGAGGCCCTCAACACCTACATCGCACCGAAGAGGATGCGCAATGTCTTTCTGCCTTAAGAAGTTTATTTCGTAACAGTTGGCCCATGGGGCATTTATGTACTAACAAATTTCTTCTTATTAATATGACGTGCGTTCTTCTTTGTATGAAACAATTTTGAATGTCCTGAATCCTTGAATGCATTGCATACATCAGCATACCATTCATCATGTGCATAAGCAGGTCCCACCCCAGGTTTCTTTATCTATCTGCTGTTTATTTCAGTAGGATGGATCTCGAGCAAATAGTCAAAGATCTACAAGCCCAGAATGCACAGTTCCAGCAACTCTTGATGACTTTGGTTAAAAGTCAGGAGGATATCAAGGCTCATCTGGAGAATAAGGACCCAGTGAAGAAGAAAAAGAGGGTCGGAGTGGCTACTTTGAGGAGAAGATTCGACAGAGAAGCTCGGAGGGTGCTTGAATTTCCTCCTACTTCTGATGAGGGGACTAGTAAAAGGGATCTTGTTGCGGTGCCTTCCGAGTCTGATGCAGAGGAGGAAGAGATTGAAGAGGATGAAGATTATTCTGACCAGCAATACCCTCCAGCTGATGATAAGTACAAGGGTTTAGAAGACAGATTGGCTGCCATGGAATTGCAAAGGGTACCGGGTTTGGATTTCGAAGACATGGGCTTGGTCGCCGGAATTGTGATTCCCCCAAAATTCAAAGTGCCAGTGTTTGTGAGGTATGATGGGCTGTCCTGTCCCAAAATGCATCTCAGGTCCTACGTGAGAAAAATTCAACCCTATACGGCAGATAAAAATCTCTGGATTCATTTCTTCCAAGACAGCCTATCGGGAGCCCAGTTGGAGTGGTTTTATCAGCTAGAAGGAACCAGTGTCAGAAATTGGGAAGATTTGGCCACCACTTTCTACAAACAATACCAGTATAATTCTGATCTTGCTCCTACTCGTACCCAACTTCAGGGTATGTCACTAGGAACGAGTGAGGGATTCAAAGAATATGCACAAAAATGGAGGGATTTGGCTGGCAGGGTGCAGCCTCCTTTAACCGATCGTGAGCTCGTTGATATGTTTCTTGGGACCCTATCTGGGCCATTTTTCAATCATCTAATTGGTAACTCTTCTGCAGGGTTTACCGATTTAATCTTAACCAGCGAAAGAATAGAAGTTGGCATCAAGTCAGGAAAGATTCAGAAGGGTGTTGCTGCAAGTGTTGAGAAGAAGCCTTTTAAGAAGGAGACAGCTATGGTATATTCTCAGAGAAGAGCAGGAAAGATGGAGCGTCGGCCAACTGTGGGGGCTGTAATGATTCAAAACACTCCAAGTGAGCAGCCTCGCTATAACCAGTCCAGACCAAATCAGCAACGGGTGGAAAGGCCACAACGACAATTCACCCGTATTAATATGACTCCAGCACAGGTGCTTCCCCATCTATTGAAGTTGAATCTTGCCACCATCAAGGAGGCGCCAAAAATGTAAATACGTCCTCCCCGCATTATCATGCCAATGCTAAATGCGCTTATCATTCAGACAGTGTTGGACACGACACCAATGATTGTTGGGCACTCAAGCATAAGATCCAAGACTTGATAGAGGCTAAGGAGGTAGAGTTTGACGCTCCAGAGAAGCCTAATGTGATATCTGCACCTATGCCGAAGCACGGCCGAAATATCAATGCCATTGAGGAGGATTTGTATGTTGCTGACGTCAGTGATCTGACTACTCCACTGCTAACCATTAAGTTAAATTTGTTAAGGGCCGAGATCTTCCCGGGATGTAAAGAAGACTGCTACTGTTGCCACTCTCTGCCGTTTGATTGTCCGCTATTAAAGAAAGGCATCCAAGGCCTTATAGATAGCCGACAAATTCTGTTCGAAAAAGTTTCTGCTATTCCAGTTCATGTTGAAAATGTCTCAATCATAACCATTCACGCCAATCTTTCCGAGGCCGTCAAAAAGCCAGTTAAGATTACACCAGCTGAAAAATCTGTTCCTTTAAAGATAACGATGCCAGGGCCTGTTCCCTATGTTTCTGAGAAGTCGATACCTTGGAACTATGGTGGTGACATCTACTACCATGGTATCAAGCAAGTCGAAGTAATTAAAGAAAATTCGGAGGATGAAGAAGCCATCATTAGTAACATTGCGGGCACCAGCAAAATCACCAGGAACGGGAGAATATTTTCTCCAGAGATTGCCCCTCCAAGAGCAGTCTTTGGACCCTCATCAGCTAAAGAAGTCATCCCTACACCAGTAAAGCTCTCTGCCAGAACTCCTTTGATCGAAGAGGTTGTTGTTCCTAGTGCTGTCTTTCCTACCGTTGCTGATAAAGGAAAGGGAATACAGGATGAGCCCGTCAGGACGAGGGCTCAACCCTTGGTGATCCCGGAAGCCTCCAAGAAAGAAATGGACGAGATTTTGAGGATAATCAAGAGAAGTGATTACGATGTAGTGGAACAGTTGGGGCAAACCCCCTCCAAGATCTCCATGCTGGCACTATTACTTTTCTCAGAAGCGCACGCTCAAGCTTTGATTAAGTTTCTGAAGGCAGCTCATGTGCCCCAGGAAACCTCCGCAGACCAATTTCAACATTGCGTGGCTAGTCTGACTGCAGACAATGGATTAGGTTTTTCTGATGCCGACCTGACCCCTAAAGGCCGAAACCACAATGACGCTTTGCATATTTCAATCGAGTGTCGCGGAACCACCCTTGCACATGTTCTGGTTGATACTGGGTCGTCGCTGAATGTCTTGCCTAAGAAGGCCTTGGACCGGCTAGATTGCGAAGGGTTGGAATTGAAGCCGAGTGATATTGTCGTCAGAGCTTTCGATGGGTCGAAGAGAATGGTCCATGGAGAGGTTGAAATTCCCATCAAGATAGGTACTGAGGTGTTTAAATCCACTTTCTATGTAATGGACATCCGTCCATCATATTCCTGCCTGCTGGGTAGACCTTGGATACACCATGCTGGGGCAGTCACCTCCTCCTTGCATCAGAAGTTGAAATATCCTGTCAAGGGAAAGATCATCACTGTCCACGGCGAAGAAGAGTACATGATTAGCCATTTAAATTCTTTCCGGTATGTGGAGGTTGAAGGAGAGTTCATTGAGACACCGTTTCAACATTTCGAAGAAGTTCTTCCTGAAGTAGCAATGGCAAAGTTGGCAGCTGAGGCACCAAGACAGATGGCCAGGATGGCATCTCTGGAGGATGCAAGAGCCGCAATCAAAGAAGGGAAGAATTCAGCGTGGGGGCAGTTACCCGATTTTCCGCATAAGACTGATAAGTTTGGATTAGGTTTCACAGCCGCTGGCCAGAAAGCTATGCGCCAGTCAAAGATTGAAAGAGCGCCAATCAAAATTTCTCCTTACCGAATCAATGCCCTGGAAGATGAAGACAAGGAAAGCAACTTTGAAGAGTGGATTCATCCAACTGTCAGAGGAGGATTGAGCAATTGGGAGGCTAAAGACTTTGTCCCCATCACTTTTATTCCTCAGTAATTTATCTGTTAAACATTTCTTATTTGGTCTGTAATATTTTATTTTCAAACAATCCGTACACTATCTTTTCACCTCCTGCCTTGCCCGGGGCATGTAGGTTCACTTGTAAGGGTTTTGACTATTTTTCATATTCATGTGCCATGTTTAATGATTCATTGGACGTTTTTCATTTAATAAACTGCTTATGTTCATTTTCTTTCCTTTTGCATTTTTTTGTTTGAAGGATGGCTATCCCTTACACACACCCACACTCACCAATGCAGGTACCCATCCACTCCGGATTCCATGGGCGACTATTCTGCTGTATCTTTCAATAACTCTGAAGATCTGGTCAATCTAGCTGAGTATGAAGATGATGAAGGTTGTGAAGTACCCGGGGAACTAGCCAGGCTTCTGCAACAGGAGGAAAGGGCCATCTTACCGCATGAAGAGCCATTGGAAGTTGTTAACTTGGGAACCGAGGAGAATCGGAAGGAGGTGCAAGTGGGTGCCAACCTGGAACCGAAAGTCAAGGAGCGCTTGGTACAGTGGCTGAATGAGTATGTTGAAATCTTCGCTTGGTCCTATGAAGACATACCGGGTCTAGACGCGGACATCGTGGTTCACCGTCTCCCCACAAGAGAAGACTGTCCACCAATCAAGCAAAAAGTTCGCCGAATGAGGCCTGACATGTCCGAAAAGATCAAAGCAGAAGTAATGAAGCAATTCGATGCTGGCTTCCTGGATGTTACGTCCTATCCTCAATGGGTCTCTAACATTGTACCGGTACCAAAGAAAGATGGCATTGTCAGAATGTGTGTGGACTACCGGGATTTGAATAGGGCCAGCCCTAAAGATGATTTCCCGCTGCCTCATATTGACATCTTAATCGACAATACAGCTCAGCATAAAGTGTTTTCCTTCATGGACGGATTCTCGGGCTACAACCAAATCAAAATGGCTCCCGAGGATATGGAGAAAACAACTTTTGTTACACAATGGGGCACTTTCTGTTACAAAGTGATGCCGTTCGGGCTGAAGAACGCAGGGGCAACTTATCAACGCGCCATGGTAGCTTTATTTCATGACATGATACATCATGAGATTGAAGTTTACGTAGACGATATGATAGCTCGATCACAAACAGAGGAAAAGCACCTTGAACATCTGGAAAAGTTGTTTGCCATGTTGAAAGAGTACAAGCTCAGGCTGAATCCAAGTAAATGCACTTTTGGAGTTAGGTCTGGTAAACTCCTGGGATTTATTGTAAGCAACAAAGGCATTGAAGTCGATCCGGCAAAAGTAAAAGCAATACAAGAGATGCCTGCTCCCCATACTGAAAAGGAGGTTAGAGGATTCTTGGGGCGCATAAACTATATTGCCAGATTCATCTCACATCTGACTTCTACCTGTGAGCCAATTTTCAAACTCTTGAAGAAAGATCAGGTAGTTGAGTGGAACGATGACTGTCAAGCTGCTTTTGATAGAATCAAGGAGTATTTGCTAGAACCTCCTATTCTGATGCCACCCGTCGAAGGAAGACCATTGATCATGTATTTGACCGTCTTGGATAACTCAATGGGGTGTGTTTTGGGCCAGCATGACGAGTCTGGTCGAAAAGAGCATGCTATTTATTACCTTAGTAAAAAGTTTACCGACTGTGAGACTCGCTACTCACTGCTCGAGAAAACTTGCTGCGCTTTGGTATGGGCTGCTCGCCGACTAAGACAGTATATGCTGACTCATACTACCTTGTTAATATCCAAAATGGACCCTATCAAGTATATCTTCGAGAAGCCCGCTTTATCTGGAAGGATAGCTAGATGGCAAATGATCTTAACCGAGTATGACATCCAGTACACCACCCAAAAAGCTATAAAAGGGAGTGTACTAGCTGACCATCTGGCTCATCAGGCCATCGAAGACTATCAACCCATGAGATTTGACTTCCCAGACGAGGACATCATGAATTTGGACAACATTGAAAGTGACGGACCGTATGACGGACCCGAAAAGGGATCCCGATGGACCCTGTACTTCGATGGTGCTTCAAATGCACTTGGAAATGGTATTGTCGCAGTACTCATTTCTCCGGAAGGTTGTCACACTCCTTTCACGGCCCGACTTTGTTTCAGCTGCACAAACAACATGGCTGAGTATGAAGCTTGCATCTTTGGTCTCGAGGCTGCTATAGACTTGGGGATCAAATCTTTGGTCGTATTTGGGGACTCGGCTTTGGTCATCAGCCAAATCAAAGGAGATTGGGATACCAAGCATCCTAATCTTATCCCATACAAGGAACATGTCCTGACATTGTTTCCGCATTTCGAGCAAATTACCTTCGAGCATTTCCCGCGAGAAGAGAATCAGCTAGCCGATGCTCTAGCCACAATGTCCTCCATGTTTAAACTCAACTGGGATAACGAGGCTCCCCAAATCACCATCAAGCGAATGGATGAACCGGCACATTGCCACGAGATTAATACCGAAGAATTAGTGGAATAACCTTGGTTACATGAAATCAAAAGGTATCTCGAGACCAGAGATTATCCTGAAGGAGCTTCCGTAAATGACAAGAAGTTCTTAAGGAAATTCGCTGCTAAGTTCTTCCTGAGCAACGACATCCTTTACAAACGAAGCCATGATTGTGTATTACTCCGATGTGTGGATAAAGCTGAAGCAGAGTTGATCATGACTGATATACACAGCGGCACATTTGGCACTCACTTAAGCGGGCATACAATGGCTAAGAAGATCCTAAGGGCAGGCTATTACTGGTCTACCATGGAAGCTGACTGCCATCAACATTCCCGTACTTGTCACAAGTGTCAAGTCTATGCTGACAAAGTTCATATTCCTCCGGTTCCCCTCAACGTCCTGACTGCTCCGTGGCCCTTTGCAATGTGGGGCATTGATATGATTGGAGAGATCAAGCCCACGGCTTCCAATGGACATCGCTTCATCCTAGTTGCCATTGACTACTTCACTAAATGGGTCGAAGCAGCATCCTTCGCCTCTGTCACCAAAAATGTGGTTGCCCGCTTCATCAAGCAAAATCTTATATGTCGGTATGGTGTTCCAGACAGGATCATCACAGACAACGGTACAAATCTGAATAACACAATGATCACTGCATTATGGGAACAGTTCAAGATTTATCATCACAATTCATCTCCCTATCGGCCGAAGATGAACGGTGTTGTTGAAGCTGCGAACAAAAACATTAAGAAGATCATTCAGAAAATGACAGTCACTTACAAAGACTGGCATGAGATGTTACCGTTTGCTCTGCATGGATACCGTACGACGACACGTACTTCAACCGGGGCAACCCCATTTTCTTTGGTTTATGGCATGGAGGCTGTTTTTCCTATGGAAGTCCAGATCCCCTCTCTAAGAATTATGAAGGATGCATGTTTGAATGAAGATGATTGGATGCAGACCCGACTTGATCAACTTAATCTGATCGACGAGAAGCGACTTGCTGCTATATGCCATGGTCAGACGTATCAAAAGCGAATGATCAAGGCCTTCAATAAGAAAGTCAGACGTCAAGTGTATCGAGTCGGGGATCTCGTAATCAAGCGGATTATCTTACCGCAAAGTGATCCCAGGGGCAAATGGACTCCTACATATGAAGGACCATTTGTGATCAAGAGCATATTTTCTGGTGGTGCAATGATTCTGACCACCATGGACGGCGACGATTTGCCGCACCCTGCGAACGCAGACATAGTCAAAAGATACTACGCATAAAATAACCCGACAAGTCGAAAACCCGAAAGGGCGGCTTGGGCAAAAATGGGCATCCCGGTGAATCGAAAACCCGAAAGGGCGGTTCAGGCAAAAATTAGGGATAAAAACGAAAAAAATCTGTACACCCGGCAAGTCGAAAACCCGAAAGGGCGACTTGGGCAAAAAGGGGTTTCCCGGTGGATCGAAAACCCGAAAGGGCGATTCAGGCAAAAGTTAGGGAATTAAAGCGTATGACTATGTCTCGTCGGATCACTTCGAAGACAATCTCTTCATCAACCAGTTCCAGACTTCTGATCAATCCAGTCATCGTCAAACGAAGCATTGAATGGACAGATGTTCAGAGTTGTGAAGGCTATAGCAGAATGGGATCCCATGGAATTATTTCACATAGCCATCCTTTATTTTGTATAAAATCTTTCAATATTTACGACAAAGTCCTCTTACTAGGATGATTGTCTCCTTTGTACAAATATACTCAAAGAAAATCAATACAAATACTTTTCCCAGAAGTTTGTGTCATTTTCCTTTTCTTTTTCTCTTGCACTATTTGTTTTATTTTGAGAAACGTCAAATGTCTTGTTAAATAGGCATATGCATTTGAAACATAATCACTTCCTAAATGAACCTAAGAAAAAGGATTACTGATAGGATGAAGGTACAAACGGATATCTTGACACCCTTTCGAAGGAAACCCCCCAAGAGATTTGGAATCCACATCCCTAGTGAACCCTGAGGTTTATCTCCAGCAGACTCTCGAGGCTTATCCCCAGTAAGGTTCTGGAAGGTATTTCCCCGCAGAGCACGAACGTCTCTCCCGAGTTTTATTCAAAGTTATTCCCCACAAAGGCTTATAACTGGGTTATCCTCAGCTAACAGCCACAGCAGATCGCACTCGCCAGAATTCTTCCTATCCCCAGCGGAGTTCATCAAGAGTTTCCCAACACAACTTATCAATATGATCCCCAGAGGAGTTTATCTTTGTCATCACCAGCTAGAGGATCCTCCAGAACTCATTTCCCCTCAGAGTTTAAGTTTCAGTATCCCCAGCCGAGCTAAAACTTCAAATTGTCAACCCCCAGCTGGGCCAGACTAATGAGCCTTCTCTTCACAGAGTCTTAGAAAGAGAAATCTTGAGTTCCCCAGTGAGATCACCAGAGTTACTTCCCATCAAATTGAAGATTCTCAGTCTTACCTTCCCAGCATGAGTCTACTAGATTGATATTCCCCAGTAGAGGTCATCAGGAATTCTTTTCCCCGGCAGCAGTCAAGATGCTTTTATCTTCAGCCACCTCAGATTCATTTATCCTCAGCAAGATAGCTCGTCAGCTTACATACGCATTCATCACATTCATGTCATAAACATTGATGTCACGTATATTGCATCATGCATCATGACATTGCATACAACTAACTCTTTACCTTTTCAGGAAAGATCAGTCGACAGACTAAAATCATTCAACTTCAAGATTTCTGAAAACAGTTCACGGGTTCTCCAAGTAAACGGATGTTAACCTGTCACTTGTTCAGATTCTTCTTCAAGTCTTCTGAAAACAGTTTATGGATTCTTCCCAACAACGGATGTTAATCTATCGACTTATTCAGATGCAACTTTTGAAAACAGTTTACGGACGCTTCCCAACAACGGATGCTGCTCTATTGCTTATTCAACTTCAAGATTTCTGAAAACAGTTCACGGGTTCTCCAAGTAAACGGATGTTAACCTGTCACTTGTTCAGATTCTTCTTCAAGACTTCTGAAAACAGTTTATGGATTCTTCCCAACAACGGATGTTAATCTATCGACTTATTCAGATGCAACTTTTGAAAACAGTTTACGGACGCTTCCCAACGACGGATGCTGCTCTATTGCTTATTCAACTTCAAGATTTCTGAAAACAGTTCACGGGTTCTCCAAGTAAACGGATGTTAACCTGTCACTTGTTCAGATTCTTCTTCAAGACTTCTGAAAACAGTTTATGGATTCTTCCCAACAACGGAAGTTAATCTATCGACTTGTTCAGATGCAACTTCTGAAAACATTTTATGGATTCTTCCCAACAACGGATGTTAATCTATCGACTTGTTCAGATGCAACTTCTGAAAACAGTTTACGGACGTTTCCCAACAACGGATGCTGCTCTATTGCTTATTCAACTTCAAGACTTCTGAAAACAGTTTATGGATTCTTCCCAACAACGGATGTTAACCTATCGCTTGTTCAGTTTCTTCTCCAAACTACTGAAAACAGTTTACAGATTCCTCCCAACAACGGATGTCAATCTTTTGCTTGTTCAGACCCCCCAGTTCAGAGATGGTCCCAAGCCTGGACACCATCCTGATATTCCCTTCCAGATGGCATCTCTAAGCCCATCCCCGACAAGATTTATGTCACTCTCCCAGATGGCATCGTTAAGCCCATCTCCAAATGGCATCTCTAAGCCCATTCCCGCATCCATTGCTTTGACGAGTGCAAATTTCCGGGCACTCTAGTGTCCAATCTCCTTTTACCCTCGAGTCACGAAAGGCAAACTTGCCAATCTAACTCTTCGGATTCAAGAAGATTGAACAGGGGCAACTGTTGTACCCCAAAATTTGCCCTTCCATTTCTCATTGATTTCTCACCACAAAGCCCTTGAAGCTCAAGATCCAGTTAGGGTTTCATCTGCTCAAAACCTCTCCTTGCACTGTGGACTCAAATTAGGGTTTGTGTTTGCACAAAGATGCTTTGACCTAAAATTCCCAAGATGACTTTCATGCTTCATATTGGACTCCCAAGTTTACCCATATCAAGTTTCAAGTCTTGATTCCAAGTTTTGCCCAGTCAATTGGACAGTTGACCTAGAAATCAACTATATTGGGGAAAAAGTCAACTGTGGCCAATTGACAGTCAAACCTCATGAAATTTGACCCACATCAACATTATGAACTCATATGAATCATTTGATCAAGTTTTGATCACAATTCCCCAAGAAATTTGATCAGATCACCAAAAGGGCAAAATGGTCATTTTTAGGGTTTTGACTGCACAAAGGCAATTTTTGACTGTTTGACCTAGCCAATGGCAAACCAAGCTCACACATGGACTCAAGGACCCCATGGAATTATCTTGACATGATCAACAAACTCAAAAGATCCCAAGTACACAGGATTGATAGTTGAATTTCCCAGTCAATTGATCAATTTTGACTGTATACTGAAAAGTCAAACTTTGACTTTTTGGTCAAAATCAAGAGTCAAGATTCATTTTTTATCAAAACATGCTAAATCATGAAACTTGTTCACCAAGAAATCACAAAATGCAAATTAGGGTTTAAAATTGAATTTTTCATAACTTAGAATTTTTCTAAGTTATGAAAAACCCTAATTTTTTCCCAACTTTGCCCCACTTTTTCACCATGATCCATTTGGATTCAAACAAAAGTCCAAACATGAAAGTTGTAGCTTGTTGCATAATCTACAACTTTGATTCACAAAGTTTTCTCATTTGAAGCTTTCATCTCAAGTTACAAATTTTTGAATAAGGGCACTAAACCATTCTTAACTTAGTGAATTTTTGACCTATTTTGACAAGTTTTTCTACCCCACTTCAAGGCCATTTTCCATACACTTCCACTTGGAATTTCAAATTGAATTTCATAGATGGATTGTAGTACACATTCCAAGCTTTCCAAAATGTCCAAGAACTTCTCAAACAACCTCATGGTTAGGGAGAATCGAATTTCACAATATAGCAAAAACTCACCTTTGAATTGGCCATTTTTCATGTTCATAAGTTATGCAAACTTCTCAAAACCAGCATGCCCTTGATTACAGGTCCTTAAACCAAGTTACACTCAATAATTTAATGCTTGTTCATTGTGTCAAAGTGTTATTCTATGGGTTCAAGTGTTGTATACAAGATTAATCCATTTTTAGATAAAGTAAACTATCCATTTTTGCAAAAGTTCACTTTATGTCCAATTGGTAAATCAAGCAAGTACAAACCAAATCTCTTTAGCACATTATTATGAACAAATTACTCTGATCAAGAGAAGTTTTGCAGCAAGATTAGAGGCCCCCTACTGACCTAAAACACCAACTTGCATTTTGTTGCTTAAAGGCTAAGAAAGAGTGCATAACTAGAGCCAACTCCCATCTCAGCTTAGGGACACAAGAACAAAGTTATCAAACACATTACACACATCATAACCAAGCTATTGCACGAGCCATTTGCCTCCCAAACATCATCAAACCAAAAAACACCATCAAACAGCAAAAACAGAGTTGCCTCTGCAGTTTGAGTGCCAACTCCTATTCCTCTCAAGCACTCTTGCCAAAACCAGTTCATACACATTCCCTAGCACCTATGCAAGCTAACCATGCCTTGAAACACGACCTGTAACTCCTCTAACAAGTTCCACCATTTTCACTTTTCCATTTTGCAGTTGAAGTTCTACAGCTCAGTTCAAGGTGTCTCAAGGCAAAGTAGATATTGGAACAGCATCACCACTCCTCAAGGAAGCTATACCAATCAGTATATTGCACTATAAGCTCCCCATTTGCCAGTTAGAACTCCAGCTGAACAGGTATTTTGATGAACTCGTATCTCTCTTATTATGCATCATTAGTCTTAAGTTTGTGAATAAACAATGTCCTATTCATGCCACTGAACATGTACATTCTTTTACTTTTCATTTATTTTGCCTGAGTAGAGAGAATTTAAGGTTTGAAAATGGCAGAAAAACTAGGTTAGGATTTGGGGGAGGAGAAATTCTCCCTCATCTTAGAGAGTTAGATCAAGTTATGCATATGGTTAGAATCGTGATTTCATGCTTAACATCTTTTGTGTTGGAAGTTTGTTCAAAAAATCAAAGAATCAGGATTTCAAACAAAGCTTGCAGGCGCGTGTTTTTTGATTCAGAGGTTGAAGAAGAAGTGGTTTGGGCTGGGCTTGTGCTGCATTTTCTGTTCACACCACATAATTGCTTTTGCACCCCCAAGGCCCTTTTGCTTATTTATTTAACTTTTTGACTTTTTTCTTTTTTGATTAACTTTGTTTATTTTTTCTCATGACATAAAAAATATAAAAATATTTTTCTCACCATTTTTTAATTTATTAGGTATTTATATGATTTTCTTTTGATTAATACTTAGATAAATAAATATATACATTTTATTAAAATATTGAGAAATAGGTAGAAATACTTTTATTTTCATTTTTCATTTTATTATACCCCCTGTAAATATTTTACATAAAAAAATACTTTTTTTTGTTAATATTAAAAATTATTATTATTTATATATATAATGCATGTTTAAAATAATATATATATATACACATATTTATTAATATATTTAGGATAAATACAAAATATATACCCTTGTATTTTTATAATTAGTATTTAATATAAAAATGCATTTTTTTTTAAATATACTTTATTTTATTGTTTGTGTATGTAAATCATAAATATTATTTGAATTAATTCATTAATGTCCCCTTTGATCTAAAAATTAGGGTTTTACCCTAAATTTGAAAATACCTCAAAATAATACTTTTTTTATTTTCTTTTCTTGTTTTACATAAATAATACTTTCTCATACATATAAAAAATTCCTTTTGCATTCTTGCACATTTGTTTTATTTACCATTTAAGTTATACATTTATTTAGCTTGTAAATATTCATAGAAAATGATGTAATAGTTTAGGTTTAATTTTTTGTCTAAATATATCCCCATTTGAAACATTGTACCCCCCCCCCCCCTCCCCATATTATTGTGATGTAATAGCGTAGGAATTTAAATTTCGCACTTTATCGCTTTCTAAACATACTATGCTAGAATTAGGGTTTTGTATGCGAATAAAAATGAACAAAGTAGTTGGACCTAATATAAGATAAATGAGCATGAAAAATGGGCAACACATTTCACACTTGCACCCCTAGGGTATTCCACTTTGTTGCCTTCAAATAATTGGGCCATATTGCATGTTGAACTTCTTTGGGTAAAATAAACAATCAAATGATCATAGTCCCTCAAAATGTTGCTTAAATGAATGATCAAGTCCCTTTTAAAGAAAATTGCCCAAAGACATTTAACACTATTGCAACTATGGTCTAAACGATGACCCGCGCCCGTCCCTTTCATCTCCTAAAACAAGATTGTCCACCAAATGCAATGGTGGAACAAAATTGTCAAAAGGTTTAAAACATAAACAAAATCTTTGAGAAAATTTTAAGGTAGATGAACTCTTAAGTACTTGTCAACTTTCCAAGAAAACATTTGCCTTATTTCAAAACCCACTTCACAAACACTTTCAAAACAAACTTTCAAAAAAAACCTTGAAACATCTTTTCAAAAAGACAAACACCTTTTGTAAAACATTCGAGTAAAGAATTGTTACGAGGGTAGCCTATACAAGGCATCTTTTTCAAAACCTTTTTCAAAACCACACACAAAGCACCATTTCAAACAATTGAAAAACAAGGCAAGTTGATCTAGGCAAGTACCTAAGAGCCCATGGATAACCATGGATAGAAGGGGTGCTAATACCTTCCCCTTCTATAATCTACTCCCCGAACCCAAGAAAAATCTCAAAGGTTTTTGCTGTGCTTTTTAAACCTTTCCTTAGGATAAAATAAAAAGTCGGTGGTGACTCTTGCTCAACCGAAACATTTGCGAAAACAAACGCAAAACCATAGTCAGTTCTCCCACCGTATCACACAGCCCTTTGAGCCTCTGCAGCAAAGCCCAAACCAAACTTGTCAGTTTTGTGTGCAAAGTCAGGGAGTTGACCCCAATTTGCACACCCACCTTTTTCAATAACAGCCCTGGCATCCTTGAGGGAAGCCATCTTCATTGGAGGTTCTTCAACAGCAACTTCAGTCGACGCCAGAGTCTAGGGGACCTCTTCAAAGTTCTGACACGAGGTTTCGATGAACTCCCCATCCATCTCCATATAGCGAAAAGAGTTAAGATGACTCACCATGTACTCCTCTTCTCCTCGTACTATAACAATCTTCCCCTTCACTGGATATTTCAACATTTGATGGAGCGTAGAAGTCACTGCCCTAGCCTTATAAATCCACGGGCGACCCAACAAACAAGAATAGGATGGTCGGATGTCTATCATATAGAACGTAGATGCAAAAGTCTGAGAGACAACTTTAACAGGGACATCCACCTCCCCGTGCACCATCCTTTTGGACCCGTCAAAGGCCTTAACCACAATATGACACGGCTTCAGAACCAAACCTTCACATTCCAACCGGTCTAATGCTTTCTTGGGTAAAACATTCAATGAAGACCCAGTATCCACCAGTACATGGGCCAGAGTAGTGCCCCTGCACTCGATCGAGACATGCAGGGAATCATTGTGACTCCTTCCTTTAGCAGTTAGATCTGCGTCGGAGAAACCCAACTCGTTGTCAACGGTTAAACTAGTTACACAGTCTTTGAATCAGCAGAGGTTTCCTGCGGCATATGTGCAGTTTTGAGGAAAGCAATTAAAGCCTTTGCATTGGCTTCTGAGCACAGCAACAAGGATAGCATGCAGATCTTGGACGGGGTCTGCCCCAACTACTCGACTACGTTGTAGTCGCTTTTCTTAATAATCTTCAGAATTTCCTCTATCTCCTGTCTAGAGGTTTCTACAACAATCTTCTTAGGTGACTCCATCCAGGCAGGCTCACCTATGACTTCTTTGCCCCGAGTGTCATATGGATCAGCGACAGGGGTGATAATTGGAATATGAACCGGGGGAGTAGCTGATGTACTGGCAGGTGGAATGGCAACAAGCTTTTGAACAGTCGGAGGGGAAATCTCAGGAGAGAAGAGTCTTCCACTTCGGGTGAACTTGCTAGCCCCAACAATATTGCTGACATCAGTATTAGCTTCTTCAACCTTCAAGTCTTGTTTGATCCCATGATAATACACATCGGCCCCATAGTGCCACGGGACAGCCTTATCCGAAGTGTATGGGATAGGACCAGGAATAGTAATGATTAATGGAGAAACTCTTGGAACGGATGTAATCCTAACCGGCTTTCTCGAGGAATCCTTGGAAGGATTGGCGGAAATGGTTATGATGGAAACATCTTCAACATGAATCAATGGAATAAAAGTTTTCTCGAACAGGATCTCTTTGTTATCCATCAGGCATTGAACACCTGATTTCAGTAAATGGCAACCAGCAGGCAGGATTGAACATAGGTGGCAACCTTCACCACAGCCCGGAAATAAACCGGCCAACAATATATTCTTCTTCACTGTCAACAACAGAGTAGAAATGTCTTCCACGGAGGTCACAAATAAATCATCGCCCACAGCATTTACTCCATGTTTGGGCATAGGAGCAGTCATGACGTTAGGCTTTTCCGAAGCGTCAAACTCGACTTCTTTAGATTCAATCAAATCTTGCACCTTATTCCTCAAGGCCCAACAGTTGTTTGTATCATGCCCTGGGCTATCAAAGTGATAGGCACAGCGGGCGTTCGGATTATACAACGAAGATGTGGTGTTGGGATTCTTCGGGGCTTCCCTCAGAGTTATCAGGTTGGTCTTCAGTAACTGCGGTAAAATTTGAGACAAGGTCATACTGAGCCGAGTATACTGTCTTTGTGGTCTCTCTAGTCTTTGCTGATTGTTGCGTTGTGGGGCAACGGTGGGTCTTGATATTACTACTGCATTTACTGCTTAGCGGCGTTCAGGTCGGTTTTGGCTCCTCGAGCTGTAAACTGCACTAGCTTCTTTCTTGGAAGGCTTCTTTTATGTACTTGATGAAGCACGTTTCTGTATGTTGCCACTTCTGATACAAGCTTCTACCCTCTCTCCGATCAAAATCAAATCAGTAAACTCGGATGATGAACTGCCAATCAGATGATTGAAGAATGGACCAGACAAAGTTCCAAGAAACATATCCACCAACTCCCTATCAGACAGAGGGGGTTGGACTCTTCCATCCAGATCTCTCCATTTCTAAGCATAGTCCTTAAAGCCTTCGCCTGCACCCATAGACATACCCTGAATCTGAGTACGCGTGGGAGCAAGGTCGGCGTTATACTGGTATTGCTTGTAAAAAGAAACAGCAAGGTCCTCCCAGTTGCGGACATTAGCTCCTTCCAATTTATAGAACCACTCAAGCTGAGTCCCTGACAGACTATCTTGAAAGAAATAAACCCACAGATTTCTATCAGCGGTATAGGGTTGGATTTTTCTGACATATGAGCGAAGATGGAGCTTTGGACAGGATACTCCATCATATTTAGAAAAAACAGGAGCTTTAAACTTGTGAGGGATCACCACTCTAGATGCCAGTCCAAGATCTCCAAAGTCCAAACCAGGTATCTTCTAAATCTCCATTGCACTCAGACGGTCTTCGAGTTGCTTGTACATATCCTCAGCAGGAGGATACTGTTCTTTATCAAAATCAGTGTCATTATCAGAGACTACAGGACTAGGACCCTTTTATTCCTCTTGATTCTCTCCTCCTTTAGATGAATGAGACAAATCAACTTCCTGTCGCAACCTATTCCCAAATATGTGACCCATATTCAGAAGGACCACCTTCTTCTTCTTCTTCTTTTTCGTCTCCTTCATGATGAGAGTCTTCAAATCTTCTTGTCCTTTGGCCAAGTTCAAGAACATTTCTTTGAATTGAGCATTCTGTGCTTGAAGAGCCTTGATGGCTTGATCGGTAGGTATTTCATAAGACATTCTATGCTGAAATAAACAGCAAAGAAGATCAGAAACCTGTAATGATACCTGTAATGAGGTGCATGATAATGGAATGCGTATGAAATGATTTCAAAGACTTTGGAAGGTTTAAATTTGCAAACCAAGGAATAAACAAACTTTATTAGATTCAAACTCGTAAAAAATGTTTAACAATTCCTTTAAGGCGTTACAAAAGAAATAAACTGAAAACAAATCTAAACTAGAACAAGCAAAAAATCAGAAATCCCATGGTCGCTTTCCATTCGTGCCGACGTAGTCATTTATCGTCCTTTCATTCTCCAGTTGCCTCGTGAGTCTCAAGATCTTCCTCTCTTGCTCATGATACTTCTCCATGTAGGTATCCCTCTCCTCTTTCAGCTGAATCCAAGATCTCTTCAATGCCCTAAGATCAGTAGGCATGTAAGGATAAAGGACTGTATAAGGAACACCTTCTTCATTAGTATGCTCTACAATCACTGGCAGCACAGCTTCATAAGGCATCCCAAGCTTCTGAGCTCGATCTCGGACCCACTGGAGGTAGGGTTGCATAGGGAGAGAAGTCTTTGGTCCTAGCTCTTGAGGGTCAGACTTGTTCACCATGCCCCAGGCTCGTATAAACCTTCGGCGATGCTCTTTAACGTCCTCCTTATAGTCAAAGACAATATCTGTAAGAAGTAGCTCATGAGGACCGTCTCTCTGAGCGCGACCAAACTGTCATAAAGCCAAACAAAGATTGTAGGTTATACCCCCTCTAATTACAAGCAAAGGGACATTAGGGTATATTCCCCACATCGATCAATGATAGCAACACCTTCCATATCCTTAGAACTCCAAAGAATATTCGTATGGGTGGGGGACATTATCCTGTAAGACCATCCTAAACCTTCCTCATTCTTCAACACAGACTTGGGGAGGTGTGAAATAAACCACCTCGCCAACAGCGGCATGCAACACATGAGGGTACCTCTTCTACGCGTCGTACGAGTATAGAGAGCATGCAAAATATCACCTAAAAGGGTGGGCACAAGATTGCGAGACAAGAAGATCTTAACTGCATTCACATCTATGAAGGAATCTGGATTCGGGAAAAGAACCAAACCATAGATGAGGAGAGCTAAGATGTCTTCAAAAGCCTGAAAGTCCAAACTGTCCCAGAATAGTTGAGCTTGATCCATCAGAAACTTATCCAAGAAACCTTTAACCCCACTCCGTGTCTCCCAATTAGACACTACATCAGCCTTTTTTCCAGTGTAAAGCTGAAGCAATGTCTTCTGGCCTAGGAGTCTCTTCCAAACCTGTAAAGGGCATCTGCTCGAGGATGGATATACCCAGTAAATGAGAAAACTCTTCCAAATTGGGAACTAGCTGATAATCCGGGAAGGTGAAACAATGATGCACCGGATCGAAGAACTGGAAGAGCACGCTCATCATTTGCTCATCAAACCTGGAGGTAACCAAACTAAGAAGTTGACCATGTCTTCTAATGAATGAAGAAGTATCAGAAATTCTTGAGGCCAAATCTTTGAGTTGAGCAGGTATTTGCACAAAGTTAACTCGGATGGTGTGTCTGCGCATGGAAGTCATGATCTACAAAATAGAACAAAGATAAATCCCCTCGGTCTTTGAAATGGTTAGTCTAATGAAGTATGCATGCTGTGTTATGATGCATGATGTCATAATAAAGCACACAACAGGTATAGCAGATAGCAGACATGGTAAAGGCCAACAAGTCACACAATAGCCCTTAAGTTTCAGGCTTGCATGGGGTCTAGGTATTACCATCTTGAAGTTCAGTTGGTTTCAACCTGTCCTAATAATAGTAACCGGGTTCTAGAGGTTCTCAATATCACTGACCATCCTCTATTGGTCATGGTTTCAGCTCACGCAATCTTTTCTTGCGGCCGGAACTATCGCGAGAGTATGGTCTCAATGAGTGTAGTATCGAGTATCAACCAGTTCCCAGCTTTACACCGAGACCGGCTATCTCACTACTTCCTATGGCCAAGTTGGTCAATATAGGTTCTAAGGTCAGTTGATGATTAATGACCCATATAGCAGTCCCATATTCTCCTCGTTTCTCCACAAGGGATATTGGTACCAACCAATGTGCCACATCAACGTAGCTATTGCTTCAACCGTATCGGTCTACACCGTACAGTTCCCTCACAGTTTATTGCTACTTACCTAAAAGGTGTTCCCCAGATCCAGGTTAGGATCTATAGTAACTCCCGATACAAAGCCTTCAAAGGTAAAGCAAACAAATCAAACATATAGAAACAATGATGACGAACTAATCCTAAGGTATACCCCACTTATTAAATCCCCAGCAGAGTCGCCAGTTCTGTGATACGGTGGCAGAACTGACTGTTAATATTGGTTTGCATTTTGCGTTTTGCAAAATGTCGCGGTAAGCAAGAGTCGCCACCGACTTTTATTTTATCCAACTGGAAAGCACAAAAGCACAGAAAAATTCCTTTTTCGAGATTTTGAGTACGGGGGGTAGATTATAGAAAGGGAAGGTATTATCACCCTTTCTATCTGTAGTTTTCTATGGGCTCTTAGGTACTTGCTCATCATTTTCAAAATTGCTTGTGTGTGTTTGATTTAAAAAAAGACTTTTGTTTTACTTCGATTTAACCCTTGCTTCTGTCTTTAAGAGTGTTACGAATTCGTTTTGAAAACTTTGTTTAAAAAGAGTGTTTGGTGTGAAAAAGTTTGTTTTGTTTGAGCAAGTACTTAAGAACTAATCTACCTACTCGAAAAAGAGAAAGTTTCTATTCTTGTTTCCTTTAGACATTGCTATCCCACTATTAATGATTAGGTAGCACCGTCGTTGGAGTTTTAAGGGTCAATTCGAAAGGGACGTACGATCAATAAAGCAATGTTAGGACGTCTTAGTAATAACCTTAATGTCTTAAGATCAATATTCGAGGCAACATATCTGAGGCAACCTTTTCGAGGCAACCTTTTCCGAACGGGACTTTGATCTTTCCTTAGACAAGAGAGCAACCACTAAAATGCCCTATACTTAATGATCGTCTACCGAAGGCAACCGAAGTGAGAGTATACCTTAGGAGTGCGCATGTGCGAGTGATTCAATTTCAAGTTATTTATCTTTGCACATTTAGGGTTTGCTAACCGTTTTAAAGTTAATCATACATTCTTGTCATGCAACCCTAATATGATACATCTAACAATTAATATTTGCGAGAAATTAAAGTGCGGAAAGTAAAGCTACGCTATTACAAGGCTTCGGGTATTAATTACATAGCCAAAAACAACCCGTAAAAAAATGATAAATGAACGAAAAAAGTCCTAATTAAGTTATTACATCCCATGAGCAATTACAACAATAATGCAAAATAAAATAATAAAGCGCACGATGAATTTAAGAACGATAGGAAATTAGGGTTTTTACCCTGTCTAACCTAATTAAAGGAAAACTATTTTTATTGTTTTTGATTATTTTAAGAAAAAGAAATAAGGTTTTAAATTAAATACATACCTAATTACTAATTAAATTAGATTAAGGAAAATAATTTACATTTGACCTATTTTTGTATTTTTGGTTATTTTAAAAAAAAAGAAAATAGAATTTAAATTAAACAAAAACCCTAATTTTCTAATTGTTTTAATTTATTTACAAAAAGAATTAAAGTTATCTAATAAATTAAATAAACTAATTAAATTAAATTAATTTTTTTTGATAAAAAATAAACTAAAACTAATTGGGTGGGAAAAAAATTTATGATTTTTTAATAAAAAGAATAATTAATTTGTGTTAGTAAAATAAATTAAATGAATTAATAAAGAAAATATAAAGAGAAAAAGAAAAGGAAAATTGGGCCTGTAATCAACAAAATGGAGGTGTGCAAATAGCAAGCCTTGGGCCCAAAAGAAACTTATCCATGTTGACTTCCTAGATTCCATGTTATGCATTGACTGCGGTGTATCATGGTCCTCCAAACGATGGCCTTCAAATCTGGCATTCTGAAAATCCAAAGGTTGAATCTTGAGGGTAATGGTGATCTCCCTGCCTTGTGTTCATGCCTGATCATCTGAATAAAAATAATATGAAATAATAGGGGGACCTGGGATTCGAACCCAGGCCCCAAAGCCTTTTCCACTAACCTTCATGCCAACTGAGCTAGGCGCGTTTGTTGTATACAAAGAAACAAATAAATATTATAAAAAAAACACAACTTTGCTAAATTCCTACGCGCGAAATTTCAAACGGAGCAATCATGGGCTGCCACGCTATCGTCCCTGTCCTCTCTCCGTTGGTAAAAGTCAGGCTTTTACTTACGGATAAATGTCCATAGCTAGAAACCCTGCATATCTCAAAATCACACACAGGCATAAAAAATGAAATCTAATGCCATGAATCGAATAGCCTTAGCCTACTGAGCATCATAGTGTCCCTTTTGTGGACCAATTTCACCTGTACACAAAGATCCTAAATCGAGACATCAAAACCTAGCAATGGTATATTCTAGTATAGCCAATAAAAATGTAATTAATTGTTATGAGTAGTTTGCAAATGCCTCAAGGAACAAGAATATGTAAATATTTTATGCTATAAGTGCCACAACCATGTGATTCGATTTCAAGAAAAAGCCATGGCCGTGGATCACTTATAGTGAGTTCTAGCGTTGGAAAATGCTTGTTCTTGATTGGTACAGCTTCCTTGCAATCCCAGGAAACGAATGAGATGGTTAGGGGACCTTGAAAACGCCTAGAAGTATCAAAACAAATTACCACTTTTCTTTGTTTTTTCAAGTTTTGTTCTGCCTTTGTGCGCCTCAAAACCTTGTTCTTTCTGGCTGCAATTGTTTACTTTATACCAAGGAACGAATTAGGGTTAAAAACATGCCTTCAATCTTTGTCCATTATGATTTTTGATCTTGATTTGATTCACTTGAAAATCTTTCCAAAAATAGGCCAAAACCAATATTTTCATGCACACATAGGCCTTGCACAATTTGATTCACTTGCTAGCTGTATATGGAACCTGAAACATGCACAAGATCTTGAGGTTTCAGTGATTTGGATTTTTTCATGATTTGTTTTGATTTAAATTGATTTAATTGCAATAAAAATCAAAATAAATAGTAAAAATAAGATAAAGACAAGTGGAAAGAGCTAGGGCTCGTGTAACATGCTACCAACTCAAAACAAGTGCAAAAGATTGGCCCATTTAACAAAAATTGCAATTTCAGGCACTTTTGACTTTTGGCAATTTTGCAAAAAAGGTCAACTTCAACAATGCATAACTTCTTCAATTTTGACTTTTTGAAGGTGTTCTTTGACTTTTTAGAAAGCTTGAGATGTCCTCTAAGCAACACTTTTGGTCTAATCTCAATTGAGTCTTCCATGTTCATGTATGAAGCTTTGACAAAAATGGTATTTTTGTTGACTTTTCAAAATGATCTATAATGTCCAAATTCATAACTTCTTGTGAGTGCATATTTTGAACTTGCGAGCTGAAGATGGATTGTATAGAATTGCATCCTCTTATAAATGAGCTTTGGATGGGTCATTTATCATAAAGTATGAGAAAGTTATGCTTTGTCAAAGTTGAGTTGACTTTTCCTGCAAAACCCTAATTTAGCAACTTTTGGGTTTTGATGAATTATGAGAAATCCTTGATGAATCATGATCAACCCTTGATCAAATGATTAATGATACTTAAAAATGAGGATGTTGACCAAAAATCTTGAAGTTTGACTGTATGTGGGCCACAATTGACTTTTGCCCTAGCACAATCGATTTTTAGGCCTTTGAGCAATTTATTGAGCAAACTTCCTCTGCAAGGCTTAAAATTTGACATGGATGGTCTTGAGAACATATTAGGACAATGGTGAGAATTTGGGATCCCTTGGACTCAAGTATCTTGGTGCAACATGAAACCCTAATTTGAGGTAGACTGCCTTAGGAGAGAGCTTGTCTGGTCAACCCTTGGACTTTCTTGAGCAACTTGAGGATCTTTCTTGAAATGTTTTGAGAAATATGGGAGGGCAAATTTTGGGGTACAACACACAACATTTGCGATAAAACGTCAAACCAAAAGTTAGTTCTCCCACTGTATTACACATATAACAATCTAGAGGTTAGATAACGTAAAAAGTTTATGTGTTTATCACGACCTAGAGGATAAACGACACGAGGATATGCTTACGTTTTTATCGCAACCTAGAGGATAAATAATGTAATCAAGATAATTTGCATACCTATCACGACCTAGAGGATAGATACTTGAAGAAGTGTTTTGATAATCGAATCTTAGATAACTAGACCAAAGATAAGATCGGAGTTTACCGGTTGTGTCTGTCCTCAACCAAGGTATTTATTTGTTAAGATAATTCAATAATGGGCCCTAAGAAAGTTCATAGTTTTAACCAAAATATATTTGAAAAATTCCATGCATAATTCCCTAAGTTGATATGGAACCCAAAATGTATATGCATTGATTATCTCGTATTTGCCCCAAATGTTTGTACATGCACCAAATGTTTGTATATGCCCCAAATGTTTTGTATATACCCCAAATGTTTGTATATACCCCAAATGTTTGTATACACCCCAAATGTTTTTTGTAAAAGTTTTTTATATTCTATCCTTTTAGACCATTGGTTTTGTGTCACCGACTCTCCAACGTCGTATGTTGCATTGTTGTGATATTTTTGAGTTGATAAGGTGAATAAGTGTCGGCAAGATTTTGATATTTGTATCGCAAGCTCAGGCGTAGGCGTGAATATAGTTGTAGGCGTGGACCTATTCGTAGATTTTCTTTTGATGTTTTTCTAAACAAAATACTTTTTTATTTTTTATCAAATGCTTTTGTTTGTTTTGTCAAATCCCCAAAATGATTTCAATGCAGTACTCACAAGAAATAATCGTAGTATTTTGCAAACAAGTCTGGAAAAAAAAGAAGAAAAAACATAAATTGAAAAGATTATAAAAGTAAATGTTTTATTGATAACCATACCTTTGAATAGGCGAGAGTACAAGATGCAATTCCTAGAAAGAGGTAATCAGAGAAAGTTTTGAAAAAAAATGAAAATGGCAATGAAAATGATAATCGCTACTGCTATTTCTCCTATGTCCTTTTGATAAATCCAATCTCTTTTGCTTCCAAGTCAATGATTTGGATTAATCCCTCTCCTTCATGGTTGTAGTCGTGGTTCTTAGATGGCAGTATATTTGTTCTTTACTTTTTGAGTAGGATCCCTAACTTTTGCCTGGATCACCCTTTATGGTTTTCAACCCACCGGGATAATGTTTTTGTTTGTGTTCCTAATTTTTTCCTGGATCTCCTTTTTGGGTTTCAATCTACCGGGACGCTCCTTTTTGCCTAAGTCGCATGTTTAGGGTTCAAACTTAGCGAGCTTTTTATACATAGTATTTTTTGGCTGCATCAGAGTTTTTCGGATGTGGCAATTCTTCCCCATCCATTATTGCGAGGATGAGACCACACTCGAGAATGTTGTTTTTACCACATACGGACCTTTGTAGTTGGGTGTCCATTTACCACATGAATCAAGGTGAGGTAGTAGAATCTTCTTGAGAACCAAATCTCCTTCTTTGACCACTCAAGGACGAACCTTCTTGTCAAGTTCCTTCTTCATCCGCCTTTGGTATAATTGATCATGGCACAGAGTTGTTAAGCATTTTTCTTTAATGTTGTTGAGCTGATCAATGAATACCCAATATTTTGCCTGAACTGACACCAAATGTACATTTGTTTGGATCCAATCTCAGTTTTAACTTTCGTAGACGTTTGAATAATTTCTACAAGTGTGTAGTGTGATCTTCCTCTATGTGATATTTACCAATTATATCATCCATGTATACCTCAACTTCTTTGAGGATCATATCCTGAAATAGTGTAACCATAGCTTGTTGATAAGTTTCCCCTGCGTTCTTCAGACTGAAAGGCATCACCTTATAACGGAAAGTGCCCCAAGGTGTCATGAAAGTGGTTTTTTCCATATCCCCGGGTGCTATTTTGATTTGATTATAACCTGAGAAACCATCCATGAATGAGAACACTGAAGCTTAACCCGTATTATCTACCAGAATATCTATGTGAGCTAAAGGGAAATCATCTTTGAGACTTGCTTTGTTTAGATCCCAATAATCTATACCACATGCATACTTTGCCGTCCTTTTTGGGTAATGGTACGATGTTAGCTATCCAAGGCGGATAATCTACCACCGCTAAGAAACCTGCGTGAAATTGTTTAAGGACTTCTTCTCGAATCTTGATAGACATGTCTGGACGAGTTCTTCTGAGCTTATGTCTATCTGGGGAGCAACCTTCCTTGAGAGGTGGTCTATGCACCGTAAAATCTGTATCAAATTCTAGCATATCTCTGTAAGACCAGGCAAATATAACCACATATTCATGTAATAACTTGATCAGTCTTTCTTTGACGTTTTCCTCTAATGTTGCCCCTAGCTTGATTTCTTTTAGATCTTCCTTTGTGCCAAGTTTGATGGTCTCAATAGATTCTTGGTATGGTTGTATATTGTCAGCTTTTCACTCTATCTCCCTTGCCAACTCTTTAGAGATTTCAAGATCTTCATCATCTTCCTCTTCCACTTGGTTGATGGGTGCATAAAAATTAAATCAGGTAGCAACACTAATGTTATCGGTGATTTTAGGCATGGATCTGCAAATTTATCATGTTTTGGTGCAATTTTAGTATGTGAGTTTGGAAAATGCATATGAAGAAAAATATTGCCATTTCCAAATATTAGAAATAAATACAAGAGACAGACAGGGATCTTAATTGAATGCAAAATATAAATTTTATTAATTGTGAATACTGTTTGAAGTAATTTGGGGGACCCTTACAACCTACCCTTATGCCTCGGGCTTGACATATGTTCTTTCAAAAACAAGAAAAATTACTTTGGAAAGAAAAAGATCTCTGGAATCTCCACAGCTGTCCAATTCTGGAGCTCTTTGCCCAGGGGGCATTCATGGATGAAGTCAGATTCCCTTTTGATTTTTCTCTTATTATATATCATCACCACTTGTCTGCCATGCTCTGTTCCTTTTTGATGAAGGTTTCCTGGATAGGAGGAAATTGTGCCTTGCCTTTCAAGGTAGCCTTTAATGATTCATAGCTCAAACCAAAATGATTCTTATTTTTTGTTATCTCCATAAGTTTAACCCAACCTTTTGAGGTACCATCTTTTACTGTTGTTTGTAAGTCTCTCCACGAAGTCACGGTAGGTTTCTTGATTTTCTCCACAGGTAGTGTTACCATTGAAGAAACCTCTAAGACTTGAAATGGTGTTGTTATACAGTCTTCATAGGCACTGATATATCTATAGGACTCTGTGTGACTTACAAAGATGTCCTCTTTACCTTTGATTATAACCAATCTTCCTTCAACGAAGAACTTCAATTTCTGATGTAAAGTTGAGGTAATTGCCCCTACTGCATGAATCCAGGGTCATCCCAGTAAACATGTATACACTAGTTCTATATCCGTGACTTGAAAAGTGATATAAAACATATATGTCCCGATCTTAACAGGAAGATCCAATTCTCTAAACACTGTACTTTGAGAACTGTTAAAAGCTTTAACTTTCGTAGAACTAGGCCTTATTACAACACCATCCAATGTTAACTTCATCAAGTTGTATTGACATCAGAAATTGACATGATACTCGCATCTGGAATTTGCATAGTACTTCAGTGGGATTTCCCTAATTGGAGGAGCTATATGCTTTAGCTCTACCAAAGATACCTTGACTAAGTGTTTTAATAATTGACTACGCGGCATGGGGAGAGGATCAAATCTTCTCGGCGGCCTTTTAAAAATGTTATGTTGTTGTTCTCGTGGAATTATTAATGGTGTTTGTGCCCTTGGATGCGATTCTACAGCATTAATTTCTTCTTCCTTCTTTTTCGAGAAGTTAGGAACATGTCTTTTTGCATTATAAGGGGTACCAGATGATGCCCATTATATCTCCTCGCTTTTTATACCAGCTTCAATCTTTTCACCGATAGTCACCAAATCAGAAAATCCGGAAGAGACACTTCCTACCATCTTATCATAGTACAACCCTTATAAAGTACCTGTGAACATATCGACCAATTCTTTCTCCAGGAGTGGTGGTTGTACACGGGCTGCTATTTCCCTCCACCTTTGAGCATACTCCTTGAAAGATCCATTCTTTTGAGACAAGTTTTGGAGTTTCATGGGGTTAGGCGCCATGTCCAAGTTATACTTGTACTGTCTCAAGAAAGAATTGGCAAGGTTTGTCTATGTTTGAATATAAACTCGTTCCAATTGCATGTACCAATCTAGAGATGCCCCACTCAAATTGTCTTGGAAGTAATAAATCATTAGCTTTTGGTCTTGAGCATATGCATGCATCTTTATACAATACATGTGCAAATGGTTCCTCAAACATGTGAGCCCCTTATATTTTCCAAAGTCTGGTACTTTTAATTTTGGAGGGATCACCACATCAGGAACTAGACCCATTTCGAGAGCGTCGACATCGAAAGCATCGTAACCCTCCACAGCTTTCAACCTTTCTTCTATGGCTTTGTATTGATTGAGCGCCAAGGGATTCTCAACAATATTGGGTTGGTGTGCTTGAGTGACACCTTCCAAATCAAGATCTCCATATTGTAGATCTGCATAATTGTCCGTATTGTTGACCGGAATCAGAAAAGTATAGGATGCCCCTACCTTTGGTGGAGATGGGACAAACCCTTTAGTATCCACTTTCCTGACTTCTTGTTGAGCCATAGTTGACTTTTAGGGTCCTGTCTCCGGTTCTCTTTATGGTTGGTGACCGCTCGATGTACCAATAGTCTGGGATACTTCCTCAAAGGCTACCCTAGGAATCTTTTCTTTCCTCTCGATGATGTTCTTCAAGGCTAGAAGAACTTGACTCGTATCTCCCTTAATTGAGTCGATGTTTCCTTTTACTTGATCTGAATCTTCCCTGAATGCGGCTTGGTTCTCTTCAATTTGTTCCATCATTTTCCTTTGATGGGCCCTTGTTTAATATGGCAGTCGGCGAGGTGGTGCTTTTCTACCAATGGTTTAATTGGAGATGATTTTGAAAATTAATGAGTTTTTATGTTATGAAATGTGAAATGATGCGATGTTTGTGAATGCATGGATGCGTATGAATATTGCTAAGCGTTCTTGTTCTTGAATGACTTATTCACTTTGATTTTCCATATATTTTTTCTTTTCGTATTTTTTTTTCAGGTTTTGCTTTTTATTGGTGAGTTTCTAAAAAAATAAATACACAATCGAAATATGGAAACAAAATACTTTTATTGAAATAACCATTGTCTTTAAAAAGGAGAATACAATTCAGATATTGAAAAATATTCAAACTTTAAACATCAAAACTTGCTCAAAGAAAATAAAAAAGGCAAACAATAAATCTTCTAAGCGCGCCTACATATTTCTTATCTGAAGCCATCGACCATTGTCCTACAAAGCTTGAGGAAGTATTCAACGTCTTTCGGGAGAGGGACCATCAAATTTTTTGCATCTCTCAAACTTATAGGGATGTCACCAATAACATTGTTGGCTAAGAAGGCGAGTCTTGCATGCTTGTCTTTGTAGAATTGATACTCTTGGTAGAGGTCTGAAATTATCTTATGATTATCCTTTCCTGCCTTGGAGATCTTTGCATACTGCTCTTCCCAATATAATTTTTCTTCCCCATCTCCGTATAGAGTTTCTGTTGTATTAGGAAATTCTTTCGGAGGTCTTCTAATTCAAGGCATACTCGCTCGTATTCATCAGTCTTTTAGGCGAGAAATATTTCTGTCATCATCCTCTTAAGGCGTTCCCCTATCTTTGATTATGGGCTATCTTGGAGCTTCATGGTAAGATACTTCATCTGTTCTTCTTGATCTAAAGAAGCTTGTGCCAAACTTTGTATTTGAGCCCTCAAATCTTCTTCCATCTCCTTTTTGTCTTGCATTTTCTTTTTGTACCACCTACTTAGTTTCCTGATTTCTCTAGAAGCATCTTCCAAAGGTTGGTTGTGGGAATCCAAGTTAAAAGTAGCACTCAACAACCCTTTTGTCGAACGCTTCCGCTTAAGACTCTCCTTTTCAAATGCTTCATGATCTTTCTGAATATGTTGATCTTTTGATTCAAGTATGTGTTGCATCTGTCTTTTCTTTTCAGCTAAGTTGTGGAGGTTAAGCTCCAATTCTTATTTCTCTTTTTGAGCTTGCTTCAAAGGTTTCTACAAGTTGTCTATTTCTTCTAAGGACACATGCAGAGAATCTGAGACATCTGGCTTGTACTTAAGATCAATGTCAAAAGGTAAGTTAACAACCTGAACCATATCCAAAATCCATCGAGTGTAAGGTTCTTTCGCCATAACATTCTTCCTTTCGGCCCTTTTTTTATTAACCCTATTCCAATCTTGGATGATCTTATTGAGAAAATCTCGATCATTTTTTCCCATGTCGTGAATGATTAGTTGTTGAAGTTGTTCATCAGAGGGTTTATCCTCCAAAGGGTACCCTAGTTGTCGTAAACCGAGGTAGGGTTGTAGTTGATGCAACCACATGGTCCAATCAACGGAACATTCAGAAAGTCTCCACAACTATAAATGATATCTCCAATGTCTATCTTCCCCGCATACCACAATACATAATTAGCAGTAAGAGACCTTAATTTTTGAGGCCACTCGTATCTCGTTAGATTTGGAACCAAGTTATCTTTTTTATAGAGGTGAGTCATAAACCAAGAATATAAGAGTGGGATACAACAATTTAAAGTAACCCTCCCCTTTTCATACCGAGTGTGAAGTGCATAATAAACATCAGCAAGTAAAGCAGGAGTTGGGTCCGCACTTAAAGCTTTTGTGCCCCAAATACACTAATAGCTGCAGGGTCAATATAATCTAAAGTCCACTGAAACAGAATTAAACCAAATACAAGTAGCCATAAGCAATCAACATAAGACTCCCATTCTTTTTTATTGGAAAAATAAAGAGCTTTAGTTTCCAAGTAGCATATCTTTATCCCTTGTACATCACCTTCTTTTTTGTAATTGAGTGAAAATTCAGGATAAGGGATTGTTGTACCCCAAAATTTGCCCTCCCATTTCCTCAACATTTTCTCATCACAAGACCCTTGGAGCTCAAGATCCAGTTAGGGTTTCCTCTGCTCAAGACTTCTCCTTGCACTGTTGACCCAAATTAGGGTTTGTGTTTGCACAAAGATATTTTGACCTAAAATGCCTAAGATGTATTTCATGCTTCATGTTGGACTCCCAAGTTTATCCATATCAAGTTTCAAGTCTTGATTCCAAACTTTGCCCAGTCAATTGGACAGTTGACCTAGAAATCAACTGTATTGGGGAAAAAGTCAACTATGGCCAATTGACAGTCAAACCTCATGAAAATTGACCCACATCAACATTATAAACTCACATGGACCATTTGATCAAGTTTGGATCACAATTCCACAAGAAATTTGATCAGATCACCAAAAGGGCAAAATGGTCATTTTTAGGGTTTTGACTGCACAAAGGCAATTTTTGACTGTTTGACCTAGCCAATGGCAAACCAAACTCACATATGGACTCAAGGAACCCATCGAATTGTCTTGACCTACTCAACAAGTTCAAAAGATCCCAAATGCACAAGATTGACAGTTGAATTTCCCAGTCAATTGATCAATTTTGACTGTATACTGAAAAGTCAAACTTTGACTTTTTGGTCAAAATCAAGTGTCAAGATTCATTTTTCTTCAAAACATGCCAAATCATGAAACTTGTTCATCAAGAAATCAAGAATTGCAAATTAGGGTTTGAAATGAAGATTTTTCATAACTTAGAATTTTTCTAAGTTATGAAAAACCCTAATTTTTTCCTAACTTTGTCCCACTTTCTCACCAAGATTCATTTGGATTCAAGGAAAAGTCAAAACATGAAATTTGTAGTCCATTGCAAAATATACAAATTTGATTCACAAAGTTTCCTCAAAAGAAGCTTGTAGCTCAAGTTACAATTTTTGGAACAAGGGTACCAAACCATTCTTAACTTAGAGAAAATTCGACCTATTTTAGGCAGGATTTTTGCCTAACTTCAAGACTATTTTTCACATACTTCCACTTGGAATTTCAATTTGCATTTCAAAGATGTATTGTAGTACACATTCCAAGCTTTCCAAAATGTCCAAGAACTCATCAAACAACCTCATGGTTAGGGAGAATCGAATTTGGAAAGTTGGGAAAAAGTCACTTTGTTTATGGCCAAGTTACATGTTCATACACTTGTGCCATTTTGAACTCAGCTTGCATTCCTTGATTACAGGTCCTATATCCCATTTGCACTCAATAATTTAATGTTAACTCATTGTGCCAAGGCCTTGTTTTATGTGTTTAAGCATTACATGGAAGATTAAGCCATTTTTAGAAAAAGCATAATATCCATTTTTGAAAAGTATGGCTTTATGTCAAAAGCAAATCTAAGCAAGTACAGTGCAAATCCTTTTGGCACAAGTTTATGAACTAATTACACTGATCAAGGCCAAGGTATGAAGCACATTAGGGGGGCCTCTATCAGTCTAAAACTCAAGTGGACACTTTGTTGCTTAAAGTTGAAGAAACATAGCATAACAAGACACAACTCTCATTCCTGTAAACCAGAGCTTAAGCAAAGTTATCAAACACTTTCTAATCATCAAACCTAAGCTAAAACACGATCCAACCATCTCCATTTCCTTCTAAAACACAGAATCACCCTCAAACGGCCAAAACAGGGTACCTGCTGCAGATTGAGTTCCATAACTCAATCCATTCATGCATTCTTGCTAAAACCACTTCAAACATATCCCACATCATCCCTTGAAACTATTCCAAGCCTCAAACACGACCTGTAACACTCCCAAGCAACATCACCATTTTCATTTTCTTGTTTTGCAGTTGAAGTTCCATAACACGATTCACTTGGTTTCAAGGCAAACTAAAGCTTGGAATAGCATCCCTGGACATCAAGGAAGCTGTACCAATCATCACCTTGCATTGAAAACACCTCCATCACCAGATATGATTCCAACTGAACAGGTAAGTTCATGGACTTCTATCTCCCTATCCAGGCATTGTTAGCTCTAGGTTTGTGAATGAAAAATGTTCTACTCATGCCCCTGAAGCTGTACATATCTTTACTTTCCATTTATTTTGCATGTGCTATGAGAATTTAAGGTCTGAACATTGATGGAAACTTAGGTCAAGAATTAGGGATGGAGAAATTCTCTCTCATCTTAGAGAGTTAAGTCAAGTTCTTTATATGTCTGGATTCGTCTCTTAATGCTCTACATTTTTCATGTTGTGAGTTTTGCTTGAAAGTCCAGGAATCTGGAGATAGAAAACGCGCGTTTTGTTCATGTTCAAACAGTCTGGAGGTTGAAGAAGATAGGTTCTGGGTTGGGCCTGGAATGTTTTTTCTTTTTGCACCTTGGTTTTACTTTTAAACCCCCTTGGCCCATTATGCTTATTTTTATGTTTTTTTTATCTTTTCTTTTTTGTTCTGACTCATTTATTTTTTCTCATAATATTAAAAATATAAAAATTATTTTTTAAACCATTTTTGTATTTATTAGGCATTTATTTTGTTTCTTTTAGATTTGTACATAAATAAATATACAAATACTATTATTTAAAAATACTAAAAAATAATGCAAACATGTTCATTTTCTTGATTTTATTTTTTATTACCTCTTGAAAACATTTTACATAAATATACTTTTTTTAATAAATATTAAATAGTTTATTTTTGTATATATAATATATATTTAGTATATAATACAAATACATATATATTTATTAGAATATTTAGGACAAAAATACAAAATATATACATTTTTATTTTTATTAATATTTAACATTAAAAATCCCTTTTTTACAAATATACTTCTCTTTTATTTATTTTTTGTACATAACTAATAAATATTGTACATATTAAATAATTAATACCTTTTATTTAATAAATTAGGGTTTTTTCCCTAAATACATAAAAACTCCAAAAATTAATACTTTATATTTTGTTTATTTGACATATAAAAAACACTTTTTTTTTCATACATATAAAAAACATTTTTTGCATCTTGCATATTTATTCCCTTTTTGTTTAATTATTGTATATTAAATAATTTGTACAATTCAATTTTGATGTAATAGTTAGGTTTAAATTCCTTGTCAAAATACCCCCATTTGAACATTTGTACCCCCTTTCCCATATATTGTGTTGTAATAACTTAGGAACTTTATTTTTCGCACTTTAAAGCTTTCTAATTATGCCATGCTAGAATTAGGGTTTTGTATGCAAATCAATTAACCAAAATAGTTTGACCTAATTTCAAAGATAAACAAGCATGAAAATGGACAACACAAATCACACTTGCACCCCTAGGGTATTCCACTTGTTGCCTTCAATAATGGGCCATATTGCATGTTAGGTCTCTTTGGGCAAAACAAAACAATTCCAATGATCATAGTCCCTCGATGACGCTTTCGAAAGTTGCCTAAAAAATGATCAAGTCCCTCCAAGGAAAAATTGCCCAAAGATACTTGGCACCATTGCAATCATGGTCTAAACGATGACCCGCGCCCGTCCCTTTCACATCCTAACACAAGATTGTCCACCAAATGAAATGGTGGAACAAAATTGTTAAAAGGGTTAAAGAACATAGGATAAATCTTTGAGAAATTTAGGAGTAGACAAACTCTTAGTTACTTGGATCAAACTTGCAAAACAAAACACTTGCCTATTTTCAAACCACACATCACTACACTTTCAAAACAAACTTTCAAAAACATTGAAAACCTTTCAAAAGACATACACCTTTGTATACATCCCAACATGGATCATTACAAAGGTTGCCACCACATTGGCTTCTTTTCAAAACATTTTCAAACCCACACACACAAAGCACCATTTCAAACAATTGAAAATTAAGGCAAGTTGATCTAAGCAAGTAACTAAGAGCCCATGGATAACCATGGATAGAAAGGGTGCTAATACCTTCCCTTTCTATAATCTACTCCCCGAACCCAAGAAAACATCTCAAAGGTTTTTGCTGTGCTTTTTAACCTTTCCTTAGGATAAAATAAAAAGTCGGTGGCGACTCTTGCTCAACCGAAACATTTGCGAAAACAAACGCAAAACCTCAAGTCAGTTCTCCCACCGTATCACAGGGATCCTTAAACCTTTTGCTAAGTATTTAATGTCAATAGTCTTCCCAATTCCCACATAAGCTTTTCCCTTAGAGAAATTCAAGAGTCTATCAAATTCTTCCAAAGTCGGTGCTAGCTGAAAGTCTTGGAAGGTAAAACACCTCAATGGAGGGTCATAAAACTGAACCAAGGCAGAGATATAATCCAATTGTACATCCACTTTTGTAAACTCACGGTCATCCCCATAACGGCGAGTAAACATATTCAAAACTTTTTCAGGCAGTTTCCCTCTGATGGTCTTGATCTTTGTCATATCTGGCTTGACGGTATTAATACGAATAATTTGTTTCCCTCTGGAATTCATTTTTAAGACACTTCACCAAAAGCCTTTGATTATTTTCCTTTTCTTAAATCATGTGAATAAGACAGACAAAAATTATGGAGGGTAATGAATATATAAAATGCAAGATGTATGAATGCATGATTGTGTGGAATAGTAACAGGATTTCATGAAAGGTATCCTTAGTTGGTAGACTCTTGGTTTTGTCCTACGCATATGCTACCCTTCCCATAAGGTGGTTTCCTTAAGGATATAATGGATAACACTAGAGGGAACGGCACAAAGGGCCTCGCTTGAGTGGAGCCTCTTTGCAGACTGGAAATTTTGTCTCTTAAGGTCGTGAAAGGTCTCACCGTGAGTTTTTAGTTAGGGGTTTATACAAAAAGTCATAGGTTTCATTATAATGTCCTACCCCCAAGAGGATTTATCTTGAGGCGTATTTATTTTTTGGAATTCCACCGACTCTAGGCTAAGTCGTCACAAAAACTCATAGGGATGATGTATCCCCATGGCCAATAGACGAACCTTCTTTCTAAGGTTTTTTTTTAAAAATAAATTTTAAAACAACAATCTTACAACAAACAGATACAATATGATAAAAAATAAAATAAAAACAATAACTAAACCAAATAAATGTAAAGAAATAACAAAAATAGAAAAACCCTAAAACTCTAAATCCAAAGAAAGGCTTTTAACCCTAGGGTTGAAACCCCAGCAGAGTCGCCAGTTGTAATAACCAGTTTGAAAAATGAGAGTCGCCACCCTTAATTTTTATCTTTAGGAAGGGAATATAAAGGATAACTCTAATTTGATCATAGATTCTAAGTTGTTGGAATCGTATTAGACGAAGGGGAGATGTTAGGCACCCCTCATCTACCTTCTTAGTAGGGATACTAGGGTTTAGAATTGCAATTTTTAGGAAACAAGGTTTTAATTTTTATTAGGGGAACTCACCACGATTTTAGTCGTATGCCTATGTATCCTCTTATGAGGAATTAGAGTCCCAATTCGTAGTTCGCAGTTGGTTGGTGTATTTTATGGATTACGAAGATATTTCGAATTCTCCTTAAACCGAGTCTGGGTTTGTAATTCGCAGAGTTGTTAGACGAAGTTCACAGTTAATGAGAAATATATCCATAATCCTTTTTGAAAATAATATCTTGGATTTATTAATTTAGTAAAAAATTGTTAGTGATTTGATTGGTGTTGTATCCCAAAATTTTCCCTCTCTTTTCTCAAGACATTTCTCATAAAAGATCTTCAATGACTCAAGTTTGCACAAGTGTTGACTAGGTCAAACCACCTCCTAAGCATTGAGACCCCAAATTAGGGTTTTGATTTTCAAAAATACAATTGGACTTCTAATGCCTCAAATTACTTTCATGGTTCATTATAGACCTCCAAGAATACTCATGCCAAGTTTCAAGCCTTGGATCACAATTTCGCTCAGTCAATTGATCAGATGACTGAAAATTAGTTGTATTAGGTCAAAGTCAAATGTGGTCAACCTACAATCAAACTTCAATATTTTTGGCCCATATCAATATTTTGAAGTCATATTCATCAATTGATAAAGGTTTGATCACAATTCCTCAAGAAAAGCATTCAAACTACCAGAGGGGCAAAATGGTTAAAATTAGGGTTTTGACTAGGAATGATCAATCATTGAATTTTGACCTAATACATGACTTAATAATTTGAAGCATGATTTCAAGGACTCAAACATAACATTTTGACCTAATTTCATGGATCAAATCATTTCTCAATATCATTGGATTGATAGTTGAAATTGGATCAACAGATGAAAAGTCAACTAATACACAAAAAGTCAAACTTTGACTTTTCGATCAACATTGAATTTCAAAGATCAAGATTCATCAAGACATTCAAAAATATAAAAATTTATCATCAAGAAAGTCAATAAAGTCTACAAAAAGTCAAAGTTTTAAGACTTGGAAAATTTTCTAAGTATATGTTATACTTCATAAATTCATTATTTCATGATCTTTTTTCTCCAAGATGTAAGATGATTCAAGAAAAACTTTCAAAATTAAAGTTGTAGACCTTTATGAATTCTACAAATTTGTGTTAGAGGGATGATGTCCAAAAAATTCTTAGATTTGAAGATATAAGCCCATGAAGTCATGACATTTTTCATAAAACACTTAGTGAAATTTTTAACTAGTTTAGGCAGATTTTTAACCTAACTTCTTGACCAATTTTCACCTAGTTCCAATCTGATTTAGTCAAAGTTGAAAACATGAAAGTTGTAGACAATGTTTCAAGCTTTCCAAAATGTCCAAGAACTTGAAGATATCATTTTTTACCTAAGAGAATCTAAGTCAAGAAGTTGGGCATTCATTCTTGAATTACAAGTCATGTTTAGGATGAACACTTGACCAAATCTTCAACCGTACTCCATAATCTTGCTTTACAGGCCTTATAACTTGCAATTAAATCCATAATTAATGGTTTACACAATTGTTATAGATTTGATCCAAGCATTAGAGCCATTGCCCAAGAGATTCATCCATTTTTGTCACAAAGTAATATTGTTATTCTTGTAAAGTTGCTTTAATCACAAAGTCAACTTGTATTAAGCCTCTAAATTGCTCCCTCTGCACACACTCAACATACAAAGTCAGATCAACATATTTAAAGCTTCTAACCACTCTATATAGCCTTGTACCATGCCTTCGAAAGATGTTTGTCAAGCTTACTTCAAAAACAAGTCAAATTGTCATAACATGTGATCTTGTGATTCTGAACATCTCAAGTCCTCAAACCTTTTCTTATAAATTTAGACATTGTTTACAAGCCAAGGACACGACATTAAAAGCCTTCAAACTTCCTCAAACTCAGAATTTCATCAAAACCTTATATTTGTGCCATTTCTGACCTCACACCTCAAACTCACATTCCACTTGTTTGTTCTTCCTCAAAATCAATCATAAAGCATCCATATATCATTTAGAACCTAGCCAAACACCTGTTACATGACTGTAACACCTCCATCAGCATCCTCCATTTTCAAAAATAGCAACTTGCATCTTGACTTCTCCAGCACGATTCAGCCACTCTCAATCTAAAGTAAGCATTGCAATAGCTTCCTGGAGGTTCATTGAAGCTAACTAAATCATTACAACACCTTGGAGAGTGATCAAACTCCAAACACGATCTCCATTTGCAAGGTGAGTTTTCTGAATTTCTAACTCTTCATACAAGCATCATTTGACTTTGATTTTAAAAGATAAAATTTAGACATCATAGCCCTGAAACTAACCATGTCCTTAGAACTCATTTATATTGCCTGAGTGATGGGAATTTTAAGTTTGAACTTTCTGAAAAAATAGGTTTGATTTGGTACCAACAGAAATCTGTGCTTATCTTTGATCCATTGTTTAAATTATTTACATATTTGAAATTGTGGTGAAATTTCTAACAAGTTTGATGTTTACAATTTCAGAAATGGTTGAGAGATGAGCAAGTTATAAAATTCAAAAATATGGTTCAAAGGGTTGGCACGTGGAAGAAGATGAAGTTGCCTTTAGAACTTGTTTTATTTTAAATTTATTGCAAGTTGTTTCAATAACGGATGAAACTGCCACCCCAGTGGCAGAGAGCACGCGCTAAAGGTATTGTTGTGTGAGGACCTGGGTTCGAGCCCCAGCGTCCCATTTTTATTTTTCTCATATTTTCCTTGTTTTCTCTTGTCACTCTCAAATGCATTTGGGGAACCAATGTTGGGCTTGTTCCATTTTTCTTCAACATACCCCATTTGAATGCTTCATACCACGCAGGCCCATTTTTTTTGTTTAATTATTTTCATGACTTGCACAAAAACTGATTGGGCCTAAAACTAAACTCCTTTACTTTCTAACCTCCCCGGTTTCTTTTCAAATCTCCTGACTCTTTAATTTATATTTTTATTTTATTTTCTTTTCTTCTTTTATTTTATTTTATTATTATTATTTTAATAAAAAATATGCAAAATATATTTTCTTACATAAATAGACTAAAAGCTTTTATTTTATCTTTACCATATTTTATTTTATAAATAACAAAAAACCCTAAAAACATTTTCTTTCTGAATTAATTAAACTATTTTAGACTTAAGTTTTTATTTTAATTTTCTCTTTTAATTAAATTAACTTAGACTTTAGGATTTTAATTAATTAACTTCTTTTCAAATTAATTAATCTAATTAGGACCATTTCCATAAAAAAGCCATAAAAACAATTTTCTTTTCTCTTTGCATTACCTTTACATTTTTGTACATTTTATTATTTTGCATTACAATTTATGTAATTGTCAAAGCCTTGTAATAGTAATTAGGGTTTATTTACTTGTCATCTCCATTTGTAAATATTGTACCCCCATTCTCTAAAGTGATGTAATAGTGTAGAACTTTTAAATTCCATAATTTATCGCTTTCCTTATTATTGCTAGTAATTAGGGTCTGTATGGCAAGACTTAAAATCAAACAATAGACAATCCTAATTTTAGACAAAATAAATGAAAACAATACACTTTACACACATGCACCTCCAGGGTTAACTCGCACTTGTTGCCTCAGATAAAAAATATTCATGTCCCTCGAACGTGGGATACTTTAGCAAAGACCCTCGATTACAAGATTTTAGTCCCTCGATGACCCTTCGATGTTGTCTTCGATAAACGGTCTTAGTCCCTTACGACAAATTTCTAAGGTATCCTACAATGTTGCCTTCTATGGTTGTACGATGACCCACACTTGTCCATTCACATCCAATGATATGGTTTCTTACTAACTAATGGTAAGATAACACTATCTAAAGGAGGATGAAAAGAACAAAGACTTCCTTTTGAGTAGGTAGAACGTTCGTAGTTTCTTGCTCACAATCATTTCAAAATAAACATCTTTCAAACACACCAACACTTTCATGAAATATTTTCAAAATCAACACTTTGTATACATTCTTATAGAGATGAGAATCATTAGAAAGTTTTCCTAAACGAAGACATTTTTCAAAAATACTTTCAAAACAAACACAAACACATTTACAAAGCATTTTCAAAAGTGAGTTAGCAACTAAGAGCCCGTAGATAACTACGGATGAAAAGGGTGCTAACACCTTACCTTTCCATAACCTATCCCCCAAACTCAAGAAAATTCTCAAAAGGTTTTTCCTGTTCTTTTCACCCTTTCCTTTATTGGATAAAAGAAAAGTCGGTAGCGACTCTTGATATCTGCAACATTTGCGATCAAACACAAAACACCAAGTCAGTTCTTTCACCATATTACAGAACTGGAGACTCTGCTGGGGAAATGAATTCTAAGTGGGGTTACCTTAAGAGTTATATCACCTTTATTGCTTTATTTTCTTAATTTGCTTGCTTTACATCTTGTGGCTTATGCTTGAGTTTATTACTTGTAAAGATTCTACACCCGGATATGGGGCACATTAGGTAAGTAGCAATAGATAGTGGGGATTGTACAGTATAATACCGACATGGTTGAAGCAATGACTATGTTAGTATGACACATTTGTTGGTACTGGTGTCCCTTGAGTCTAGTCAAGGAGAATACGGGGCCGCTGTGTGGTGGCATGAAACGCTAACTGACCGTAGAACCTTAGTTGAACAACTTGGCCATTAGAAAGTAGTGAGATAGTTGGATTTGGTGCAAAACTAAAGTTGGTTGATACTCGATGCTAGACTCATTGAGATCGAACTTTCGGGATATTTCGATCTCTAATAAAGAAGCTTGTGCTGAAACAATGCTCGATGAAGAAAGATCAATGATATTGAGATTCCTTAGAAGTCAGTTACTTTCTTTTAGGACAGGTTGAACCAACTAAACTGCAAGAGGGTACTTACCTATAAACCCCATGCAAGCCTAAACCTAAGACCTTGTGTGCTTGTTTATGTGTGATTATTTGTTCATAAACATCATGACATCATGCCATAGAATTTTCACTAACCATTTCAAGGACTTGGGGATTTATCTTTGTCCTGTTTTTTAGGATATGGCTTCCGCTCGCAGAAATACCATCTGAATCAACTTCGTAAGGGTACCTCTTAAACTCAAAGAGTTAGCGTCAAGGGTTCATGAAAATTCTCTGTTAATCAAAAGATATGGTTGAGTTCTCAACCTGGCTACCTCAAGCTTTGATGAAGACATGTTAAAGGTGCTCTTTCAGTTCTTTGATCCCGTACATCATTGTTTCACCTTTCCTGATTATCAATCGGTGCCTACAATGGAGGAATTCTCTCAACTACTAGGAGTACCTATTCTTGATCAAATACCCTTCACCGGTCTAAAGGAAGTTCTGAGACCCAAGGTTATTGCCAAGGCCTTACATTTGACGAGTTCTGACATCATAGCTAATTAGGAGACAAGAAGTGGGGTCAAAGGCTTCTTCTCTCAATTCCTGATGGAGAAGGCTCTATTAGTTTGGGAGGCCATGGATTTGAAAGCTTTTGAAGAAGTTTTGGATCTTATAATCTATGGTTTGGTATTGTTCCCTAACCCCAACCAACTCATAGATGTGAATACCGTCAAATTTTCCTTACCTGTAACCTTGTGCCTACCTTGCTTTGAGACATTTTTCACTCTCTTCATACTCGCACTTTAATGAAGCGAGGGACTCTTATGTGTTACTTGCCTTTGCTATCTAGGTGGTTTATTTCTCACCTCCATCAATCAGTATTAAAGAATGAGTAAGGCTTGAGATGGTCTCAATGGTTGATGTCGCTCTCTCATTCTGATATCCATTGGTGCTCTCGATCTCAAGAAGACATTACTATCATTTATCATTGTGTGTAGTTCCATAATGTTCCACTCTTGGGCATTAAGGAAGGTATCACTTATAACCCTTCTCTAGCCTTACGACAGCTTAACTATGGTAAGAAAAGTTGATAGCAATACTTTGGGGCATAAGAATTCCATACATCTTGAGCCTTATCTCAAATGGGTACGAGCTTGTTCTCAAAGTCTCATGATGCCATATCCCGCTATTCTACCAATAATTGTTGAGCCTGTTATTGAAGGGGATGTTCCTTATACCATCCTCTATCCTAACGTGCCTACCGACCTGGAGGAACTGCAGAGATCGTGAATTCAACTTAAGGAGGAACAAGATACCTTTGAAGTTCAATTTTATGCAAGCGAGAAGAAAGTGTTGGAGCTCACAAGGCAAATTCACAAGGAGCGAAGCCTGAATGCCTACATTGCACCAAAGAGGATGCGTCCGTGGGAGACTTGAGTCTTTTTGTTTTAGGAGTTTATTTTGTCGTCTCTTTAAGATCTTTATGCTTTTTTTCTATTGTAAGCCCAACAGGCATTTGTAATTCTGGAACTTATTAATGCAATTGATGTTTTTTGTCTTCTTTTTGTCTTGCAAATTTAAATTCCTTAAAGTCCTTGAAAACATGGCATGCGCATAACATGCATCATACCATAAGTAGGTTTTCCGACACAGGTTTCCTCATCTTTCTACTGTTTATTTCAGTATAAGATAGATCTCGAGCAAACTGTCAAGGACTTGCAGACTCAACACTAAGAGACTCTGCTCAACTTAGCAAAGGGTCAACAAGAAATGATGACGCTTCTCGTCATGAAGAAGAAGACCAAGAAGAAAGTTGTGATCAACATGGGGAAAAGGTACAAAGGCCCTGCCCGACAAGTTCAAATTGAAGATGACTCCTCCGAGGAGGATGATAATCAAGAAGAAGATGCTAGAAGCACCCGTTCTGGGGGTGGGAATAACCAAATTTCTGACGACAAATATAAGCAACTAGAAGACATACTAAAAGTTGTAAAGATCCAAGCAGTTCCTGGCTTGGACTTAGGAGACTTGGATTTGGTTTATGGGGTGGTTATTCCCCATAAATTCAAGATCCCTATCTTCGCCAAGTATGATGGTGTCTCATATCCGAAGCTTCATCTAAGATCATATATCCGTAAGATTCAGCCACACATCGCCGATAGGAAACTATGGGTGCACTTTTTCCAAGAATGTTTATCTGGAACAAAGTTGGAGTGGTTTTACCACTTCAAAGGGACAAACATCCATACATGGGAGGATCTGGTTGCTGCCTTTTACCGTTAATACCAATATAATGCTGATTCGGCACCAACCCGGGTGCAATTGCAAGGCATGACCGTGGGTTCAAATGAGGGCTTCAAAGAGTACGCGCAAAAGTGGAAAGACCTAGCTGGCAGGGTGCAACCACCTCTAATTGATAGAGAATTTGTATACATGTTTATGGGAACATTGACTGGTCCATTTTTCAACTTTCTAATTGGGAGTTCATCATCTGGATTTACTGATTTGATCTTGACTGGTGAAAGGGTTGAAAGCGGAATTAAAAGCGGGAAGATACCCATGGCCTCCACTTATAATGTTGTGAAAAAACCATTTATTGGTAAAAAAGAGACTAATGTTGTGTATGGATCAAGAAGCTGCGCTAAGAATGAACTCCATCATTCAGTGGGGGCAGTATTGATTTCCAATCCAACTTCTACTCAACGACCACAACAACAAGCTAATCAGCAAAGGTTGAATGCTCCACTAAGACAATATACCAAGATTGGTATGTCCTTACCACAAGCACTACAACATTTATTGAAAGCCGAGCTTATCTCACTAAGGGATCCTCCATAAAATCCTAACACATCCTCACCAAAATACAATCACAATGCAAGATACGCCTATCACTCAAATAGTCCCGGACATGACACCAACAACTATTGGGCATTGAAGAATAGCATCTGTGATCGGTGGATCTGGAACTGACTGTTTAACGCTGGTTCGCGAAATGTCGTGGAAGCAAGAGTCGCCACCGTCTTTTATTTTCTCCAAATGGAAAGGACAAAAGCACAGAAAAATTCCTTATAGAGATTGCTCTCGGTTCGGGAGGTAGATTATAGAAAGGGAAGGTGTTAGCACCCTTTCTATCGATGGTTATCCATGGGCTCTTAGATACTTGCTCACTTGTGTTTTCAAAATGGTTTGTTTGCTTTTCAACTGTGGGTTTTAAAAAAGTTTCTTTGAAAATTCCAGTTCGACTCTTGTATCGGTCCTCAAGAGTGTTTGAAAAGTTACTTTCGAAAGCTTTTTGAAAAGGTGTCGGTGTGAAAAGTATTTTTTGATTTATTTTTGTTTTGAATTAGAGCAAGTATCCACGAGTCGTCTACCTACCCTAAGGAATTCGTCTGTGTAAATGTCCTTAAGATAGTGCCATCCCACCATTGAGAGGTAGGTAGCACCACCGTTGGAGGTGTTCGGGTCAATTCGAGGTTCGGGACATGGTGATCACCAGAGCAATGGGAAGACACCTTAGAAGCTACCCTCATGCCAGGTTCCCGGATCATGAGGACTTACTAAGATATCCTCTACTCGACGATCACCTTTCGAGGCAAGGCAACAGTGAGGCGTACCCTAGGGGTGGTGTGTGATTTGTGTGTCAGATTCATTTATTTTTGTCTTGTCAGGTTATGGGTGATCTATGCGTTTGTTTTTATTTTTTTGTCATTCATTCTTGCATGCATTTATTTAACAGTTAAAAAAGATGCGGAAATTGAAAGTTCTAAACTATTACAAAGGCACGGGTCCACATCGCCAAAATTAAAATCCAGGACCCGATTTGACGGAAAGTAAATAAAGAAATAAAATAAAGTGCGAGAAATTAAGTTTACAAGGCTTTGGGAGAGTTACATAAATATTTAAAAGAAGGAAATAAATAAAAATGCGCGAATAGGAATTAAAATTGGAAACGAGGGCGTTGGACCCTTTTTAATGAAATTAAATTAAATGATTAAACTAATGAAATTAAAGAGAAAAAAGAATTATTTTTTTTTTGAGTTTTTGGTATTTATGTTTTTTATGTATTTTTATGAGAAAGATTAAATGAAATTAAAATATTAACCCTAATTCTAATTTTTATTTATTTATTAAGAAAAACATGTTAAAATTAAACCTAAGATTAATCTAATTATTTACATGTAATTTTGATTTATAAAAATAAATAATTAATTATTAGTGAAATTTATTTACAAAAAATATTAATTAAATAAATATATTTTGATTTTTATGACTTTTCTGTTTTTTACTATTTTTTATATTTTATGAAAATAAGTTAAATTAAAGGAATTAATTAAAAAAAGAAATAATTGAAATAAATAAAATAAGGAAAAGAAAGAAAATACAATACCTTGGGGGGTTTCTGTCCCCTTTTTGGAGGTGAATTGGAGTGGTTTGGCCATTTGTGTTCTGGCCTCATCATGCATAAGTTGTTCTACTTTGGCCATTTGACTTTTGGCTTTTGGCCATTTGCGTTTTGGCCTCAACGTTCCTTAATCTTCTCAGGATGTCTGTCTCGCCATGTATTGGTGTCATGCATAAGTTTTTCTACTTTGGCCATTTGGCTTTTGGCTTTTGGCCATTTGGCTTTTGGCTTCAACGTTCCTTAATGAACCTGGGATCCTGTCTAAATCTGCAGTTGAATCTCACGAACACATTAAATAAAATCATAAAATACAAATAAAGCCAATATATGAAGAAATTTAATGTTTAGGCACAATATGGCATGTATGAATGATTATACCCTTTTGATCATGGAGATCAATTCAATCTTACCCTTACTGGAAAATCAGTGGCCTTACCCTTACTGAAGAAGTAGTGAGGTGTTGGTTTGTAACTGTGATGGCTTGTTTGTAGTGAGAGAGGGATTTGTAATAAGGATTTCAAGGTTTTAGGGTTCTTGAAAGAGTTTGATATTCTAACAGTGTTGTGGCAAGGTTTTTTTCTCTCTTTTCCTTCTCCCCGGTTTATGTGAAAAGAAGGTGATTATATAATGAAAATTAGGGTAAAGCAAATGGGCTTTGAATGTGCAATTGGGCCTCCAATATTCACTTGAATTCGTCACTTTCCAGGCTAAATCGCAGGGACTTAAGTGCATTTTTTGAAGTTGAAATGTGAAAACAAAATGTAGCCGACATCGAGAACTAACTCCTGTCCAAAAATAGACTCAATCGGATAAGCGGTGAATTAGTTATGAATTTTTGAAGTTTCAGCTCAGATAAACTTATTTTGGACTCCAGTGTCGACTCTGACACGTTCTTCAATAAAAAACTGGTATTGATCGGTGCATAATTTGGTCTCGACTTTTGAAGCAAAGTTGTAGATCTATGAGTCAGTGACCTTGTGTAAAAATATGAGTCCAATCCGATAAAAATTGACCGAGTTATGAATTTTCGAAGTTTCGGCTCAGATGAAATAATATTCAGCATTCAGGATTTTCAGCGTGTCACGCACTCTGAGCAAAAACCGAAGGCCTTTTGAATACCGTTTGAACTCAATACCTTCTGTGAAAATGTAGCCAACTCAATTTGTGAAATTTTGGCACCGGAACCAGCTCGATACGATGAAAATCGACCAAGTTATGATTTTCTGAACATGACGCAAATAAACTTCTGTCACAAATTTTCTGTATGAAAATACTTGATAAATCCACATTTTTGAAGACCTTATGATCGAAATTGGCTTCCAGCCGTGAGAGATGAAAACGTAGATAATGTCAAGACGGAATTTTGGCCACCGGAACGGGTTCAAAATGAGCCACGATCTTCAAGTTATGAATTTTTTAGCGCGTAAAAACTGCACTTTCAGCACACTTTTTCACCATATTTCTTCGAGAAAACTCACACATTCGGATACCTTCTTTAAAGAATTGACGCTTGAGCCGAACCTGAATTTGAGAATACGTTATCAGAGATATCTTGGCGAAAGAATACCTGAATATGACGCGCCAGGTTGGACTTGTGAATTTTTCTTGAAATGTTTTGAGAAATATGGGAGGGCAAATTTTGGGGTACAACAGTTGCCCCTGTTCAATCTTCTTAGACCTGAGGATGCAGATTGGCTGACGTGCCTTTCGTAATCCAAAGGTGGAAGATGATTGAACATTAGAGTGCCCAGAAATTTGCGCTCACATAGTAGTGTGATGGTGGAATGGGCTTATAGATGCCATTTGGAGACTGATGGATAGGATGATGGGCTTATAGATGCCATGCTGAGAGATGATGGATATGTGGGTGGGCTTATAGATTCCATCTGGATGTTGATCGCGTAAGAGATTCCTTAGCGAGAACTTGCGTACCTGCAAAAGAAAATGATTACCTGACCTGTTACAGGAGCTGGTTTTCAAACTCTTTGTAGGGGTGTGCCCTGACTGGTTACAGGAGCTGGATCTGGATCTTCAAAAGGGGATGAATGAACCAGGGATAGTTACTACCTCAACAGGAACGCTGAGAGAACCTTGGATAACTTCAATCTCAACAGTATCGCTGAGAGAATCTTGGATGACTTCAACCTCAACAGTAACGCTGAGATAATCTGGGGATGATTACTACTTCCGCAGTATCGGGGAGAGAACCACAGGCGACTACAACCTCAACAGCAATCATTGAGAGAATCTTGGACGACTTTGACTTCAACAGTAACACTGAGCGAATCTTGGGATGATTACTACCTCCGCAGTATCGGGGAGAGAACCACAGGCGACTACAACCTCAACAGCAATCATTGAGAGAATCTTGGATAACTTCAACCTCAACAGCAATCGTTTAGAGAAACTTGGGATGATTACTACCTCCGCAGTATCGGGGAGAGAACCATAGGCGACTACAACCTCAACAGCAATCATTGAGAGAATCTTGGATAACTTCTACTGAGTCTTTATCAGGAAAATCTGTTGGGGGTCGATTTAGCTGGACTAGAGAAGGCCTTGGACTGGATAAGAAACAGAAAATCTTAGGGTCGATTAACTGAACCGGTCTAGGTCTTGAAATTTTCAACTGGAATAAGTGTCAGAACGTCGCCATGCCTGGGTCACATCCGAACCATATCTGGAAGGAAATCTGGAAGAAGTATCAGAACGTCGCCATATCTGGGTCACATCTGAACTATATCTAGAAGGAAATCTGGAAGAAGTATCAGAACGTTGCCATATCTGGGTCACATCTGAACTATATCTAGAAGGAAATCTGGAAGAAGTATCAGAACGTTGCCATATCTGGGTCACATCTGAACTATATCTAGAAGGAAATCTGGAAGAAGTATCAGAACGTTGCCATATCTGGGTCACATCTGAACTATATCTAGAAGGAAATCTGGAAGAAGTATCAGAACTTCTCCATATCTGGTTCACATCTGAACTATATCTAGAAGGAAATCTGGAAGAAGTATCAGAACGTTGCCATATCTGGTTCACATCTGAACTATATCTAGAAGGAAATCTGGAAGAAGTATCAGAACGTTGCCATATCTGGGTCACATCTGAACTACATCTAGAAGGAAATCTGGAAGAAGTATCAGAACGTTGCCATATCTGGTTCACATCTGAACTATATCTAGAAGGAAATCTGGAAGAAGTATCAGAACGTTGCCATATCTGGTTCACATCTGAACTATATCTAGAAGGAAATCTGGAAGAAGTATCAGAACGTTGCCATATCTGGGTCACATCTGAACTACATCTAGAAGGAAATCTGGAAGAAGTATCAGAACGTTGCCATATCTGGTTCACATCTGAACTATATCTAGAAGGAAATCTGGAAGAAGTATCAGAACGTTGCCATATCTGGGTCACATCTGAACTACATCTAAAAGGAAATCTGGAAGAAGTATCAGAACGTTGCCATATCTGGTTCACATCTGAACTATATCTAGAAGGAAATCTGGAAGCAGTATCAGAATGTCGCCATATCTGGTTCACATCTGAACTATATCTAGAAAGAGTTGCGATAGTTGATAGTAATCATCTTTGTATTGACCTCTTTCCTGAAAAGGCAAAACATCAATTGTATGCAAGATCATGATGCATGAAATGTATGTCCTCAAAATTAATGAGATTCGTGCAATATGATGCATATGCATGCTATAATGTATGAAGATATGATGTTTATGAACATATGTTTTCGTCTCAGGAAAATAAATCCTTGACGAGTGCCGGGAAGTCACTCCTGGGCTGCTGTTTGAAGAATAGATTTTTGCCTCCGCTGGGGATGATAGTTGCAAGAATACCGGTAGGAGAAGATAACTCCGTTGGGGAATGAACTTGGAGAATGGATTACTCTGCGGGGAGAAAAGTACTCTAGTAATCTTGCTGGGGAGCAATACTCTGTGGGAAGAGGGGTACTTTGCTGAAATGTTGATGGTAACTTCACTGGGGATACCATTGTTATGTTGGAAGTGCTAATAGACTTCGCTGGGGATAAGAAGGCTTCGTCGAGGATGATCTTTCTGTAGCTTTTGGCTGAGGATAACCTAGTTATATCCTGGTAAGGAAATAACTCTTTGAATAAAGCCGGAGGACGCGTTCGTGCTCTGCGAGGATAAGCTTCCAGAATCTATTGGGGATAAGCTTACTGCTTGGGGAGATGGATTCCAACTTTCTTGGGGAAACTGGATTGGACTCTCCTGGGGAAGTATTGAACTGTATTGGTTATGTTCTTCAACGGAACCTACCTTGATACCCTGGAGGACAGAACAATCAGATTGCTTAGACCACCCATTATTGCCCCTGTTTCTATGGGCGAGGCACCTGTGGGATGCTGATAATTGTTGAGGGTCAAACCTTCTTCAGGTAGGCAGGTGACAAGATGACAGGACATAGTCGTACGCTTTGATCCCTAACTTTTGCCCGGACTGCCCTTCTAGGTTTTCAGTCCACCGGGATACCCATTTTTACCCAAGCCGCCTTTTCAGGTTTTCGACTTGCCGGGTGTACAAATTTTTTCTTTTCATCCCTTATTTTTGCCCGAACCCTTTTGGTTCGCCGGGAAGCCCTTATTTTTGCCTAGGTGTGTCAACCTAGCGGGTCTTTGATTGTGCGTAGTATTTTTTTCCGACTATGTCCACGCTCTCAGAATGTAGGGAGTTGCCCCTGTTAGCAGTGTTTTGTCATGCCACCAGAAGGTATTTGATCAGGCAAGATTCGTTGTTGGAATGCCCCAAGTGACTCAGGCGGAGATCTGCCCCAGGCTGATAGGCTTTTTTGAGAGATTCTCCGAATCTTGACTTAACTGCCCCAGATGATGGACAATAGTCATGCCATGCCCCTTGGTTGGAGATACTCTTGTTCATTAGACTTTCATTGTGCGAATTTCCCTGCTGTTCAAACAAAAAGTCATATGCAAACAAAATTATGTTAAAAATGCAAAGCCTATGTGTGTCTTGAAGATTTTGAAAATGCATTCTTTTCATAAAACAAGTGAATGTTTGTAAAACGTGATGTCAACTCCGTATTTTATCGCAAGCCTTAAGGAGTCAGGATACCTTTCGTAACAGTATGCTTTCGAACTAACCCATGCTTCAGCTAGGACTTTTAAGGGTTATAACATGGCCTGGTTCACAGTTTAAGAAACAAAGGATAAAGGCTCAAATTATTTGTACCCACCCACTCTTCGTGATGTTCTCCAAACCTAAACTCAGTTGATCATACGTTAGACCTTGTTTGATTCTTTGCTCGGATTTTCCGGTGATGATTCGGATATTGATGATTTCTTGTGAATAGGCAGTCATTTTTTGTCGAGGGTTTATAAGACCTCTTTTTTTTTTACTTTGTTATCCCTATTTTTTTTTTGCCTGAACTGTTTCCCTTTTTTTTTGAATTACAGTCAGCGGGATGCCCCAGTTTTGTAAGTCCCCTTTATAGGTTTTGACTTTTTGGGCTTTTCATTTATGAACCTTTTTTTTTTGATAATGACTGCCTGTCTTCACGATTGTTCGGAACCATCACTGTCTTTTGTTTTTGGAAAAACTCATTTGGTGCCATTCATTGTGCACTTGGATCAACTGAGAAGACTACCCTGCCCCGGGTTATGATTAAGGGTTTCAATTTTCGAAAATAAAAACTCCTACTTCTTTGGCTCAGAGGGGTTGACGAGGGATTATCTTCCTTATAACTCCAGTGTTTAGGATTTGAAATAATGCCTGTACCTCATCAGCGGGGTCTGTTCAAAAGCATACTGTAGATCGTGGTATCATTTTCGTCATCCTCCCTCAAGAGGCTTAGAATTATTATTTAAGAGTTGATCATCAGAAAAAAATATGAAAATAATTTGCATTTAATGAATACGAATATATTGTTTCAGAACAGACATATGCGATGCATTAATGAAATAACAACGTTTGATATGAATGGAATGTTCGAACAATCAAAAGAAAATTACAACTTGAAAGATTCTAATGAACAAAAATTTCTCAATCCTAGCCATGTTTTGGCAAGGGAGCAATGATCACATTGGGAGTCTCGGTGGGCTCGAACTCGATCTCTTTAGCATCGATCATATTCTGAATTTTGTACTTTAGTGCCCAACAGTCCTCAGTATCGTGCCCCGGACTACCAGAATGGTAAGCGCACCTTGCTTCTGGGTTGTAGTTTGGAGAGGAAGTCTTTGGATTTGCAGGAGGGTTGATCACCGCAATCAGGTTCATCCTTAACATGTGCTGCAAAGCTCGTGACCATGACATGTTGATGTAGGTGAATTGTCTCTTAGGCTCGTCCGACCTGTTCTGATCAACCCGCTGTTCTTGGCGAGGTCGTTGTTGGACCTGAGAAGTAGTAGCAACTCGGAGAGGTCTATTCATTGGACCCGACCTTTGCCTTTTTGGAAGCTGTTCTACGACCTGGCCCCTGATTTGGGCTGGTTGCTTCATGCCTTGAGGAAGTTGGCCGATCATGGCTCTCAGCTCTCCTTGCTCCTGAGCTAAACCTTGAATGAGGGCCCTTTGCCCCAGCATCTGGGTTTTCAATGTGTCTACCTCAGCTTGTAGACGTTTCAGCTGTTTGTCCTTGTCATCTTCAGGACTCTTTCTAATCAGATTCCCCATGAGGAGTGTCCTCAACTCTTCCTGCCCCTTGGATAGACCTAGGAAGATTTCCCTGAACTGAGTCTCTTGAGCGTGAAGGTCCTGGTTATCTTGTTGTGAAGCCATTGCTGAAATAAACAGCGAGAAAGGTAAGTGACCTGCAACAAGGATACCTGTTATGCAATGATGAGTATGACATGCATGTAATGTTTTCAAGGACCTCGCGGGGTAAACAAGAAAATTTGTTAGCGTTTGGATCTGGTAGCTTGATTGAAAGAAACTTCATATTTGTTGAGAGTCTCTCTTCCAAGGGTCAAAGGCTCACCATATCAAGTGGGTCATAGCCCCTGACTCAAGTCATCAACCTTATTTTGCTTTCCAAACAACCTTGGCTGGGGGAACCTTCTTCAGGAGTCAAAGCTCACCATATCAAGTGGGTCATAGCCTCTGACAACTTTGGCTAGAGGAAAATAAATCCTCTTTGCCCCTTGCTAGATGTTTGATTCATCATGACCTGCATCACAGACCCTTGAGATCCTTGAAATGGGTTAGTCCTTATGCAGGATGTATGCAATGGTATGATGTTATGCTATGCATGGGGGTAATGTAAGTAACCCTGTTATGAGTCCCAATTAAGGACTGCAAACCAAAACCTGCAAGAAACTCAAGTAAAACTTGTCATGAGTCCCAATTAAGGACTATAAACAGAACCTGCAAGTAGTTAGTACACCCTGTTATGAGTCCCAATTAAGGACTATAAACAAAACCTGCAAGAGACTTAGTAAACCCTGTTACGAGTCCTAATTAAGGACTATAAACAAAACCTGCAAGTAGTTCATGTGTCAGATAGATAACAAGCACGCAAGTAGTCAAGTACGAAGGCACGCAAGTCACACAAGAGAAGCCCTTAGAGTTTAAGGCCAGCATGAGGTCTGGGTATTACCCTCTTGAAGTTGGTGGGTTCATACCTGTCCTATCAAAGTAACCGGGTTCTTAGAGGATCCCAATATCATTGACTACCCTCAATCGGTCATAACTCCAGCATCACAATCTTTTCTTGCGGCCAGAACCATCACGAGAGTTTAGCCTCAATGGGCGTAGCATACTACTACTGTTCTAATGGCCAAGTTGTGTCATTTAAGGTTCTAAGGTTGGTTGGTGCTTAATGACTCCTCAGAAGACCCATATTCTCCTCGTTGCGACACAAGGGATATCGGTACAGACCAAGGTGCCACACCAACGTAGCCACTGCTTCACCCATGTCGGTCTATGCCGGACAGGTCCCTCACAGCTTATGCTACCTAACAGGGTATCCCCAGATCCGGGTTAGGATCTATGTAACTCCGAAACAGCCCACAATAATAAAGCAAACATACACAACAATTGAAAACACAAGTGATCTTAGTCCTAAGGTACACCTCACTTCTTAATTCCCCAGCAGAGTCGCCAGTTCTGTGATCGGTGGATCTGGAACTGACTGTTTAACGCTGGTTCGCGAAATGTCGCGGAAGCAAGAGTCGCCACCGTCTTTTATTTTCTCCAAATGGAAAGGACAAAAGCACAGAAAAATTCCTTATAGAGATTGCTCTCGGTTCGGGAGGTAGATTATAAAAAGGGAAGGTGTTAGCACCCTTTCTATCCATGGTTATCCACGGGCTCTTAGATACTTGCTCACTTGTGTTTTCAAAATGGTTTGTTTGCTTTTCAACTGTGGGTTTTAAAAAAGTTTCTTTGAAAATTCCAATTCGACTCTTGTATCGGTCCTCAAGAGTGTTTGAAAAGTTGCTTTCGAAAGCTTTTTGAAAAGGTGTCGGTGTGAAAAGTATTTTTTGATTTGTTTTTGTTTTGAATTAGAGCAAGTATCCACGATTCGTCTACCTACCCTAAGGAATTCGTCTGTGTAAATGTCCTTAAGATAGTGCCATCCCACCATTGAGAGGTAGGTAGCACCACCGTTGGAGGTGTTCGGGTCAATTCGAGGTTCGGGACATGGTGATCACCAGAGCAATGGGAAGACACCTTAGAAGCTACCCTCATGCCAGGTTCCCGGATCATGAGGACTTACTAAGACATCCTCTACTCGACGATCACCTTTCGAGGCAAGGCAACAGTGAGGCGTACCCTAGGGGTGGTGTGTGATTTGTGTGTCAGATTCATTTATTTTTGTCTTGTCAGGTTATGGGTGATCTATGCGTTTGTTTTTATTTTTTTGTCATTCATTCTTGCATGCATTTATTTAACAGTTAAAAAAGATGCGGAAATTGAAAGTTCTAAACTATTACAAAGGCGCGGGTCCACATCGCCAAAATTAAAATCCAGGACCCGATTTGACGGAAAGTAAATAAAGAAATAAAATAAAGTGCGAGAAATTAAGTTTACAAGGCTTTGGGAGAGTTACATAAATATTTAAAAGAAGGAAATAAATAAAAATGCGCGAATAGGAATTAAAATTGGAAACGAGGGCGTTGGACCCTTTTTAATGAAATTAAATTAAATGATTAAACTAATGAAATTAAAGAGAAAAAAGAAATTATTATTTTTTTGAGTTTTTGGTATTTATGTTTTTTATGTATTTTTATGAGAAAGATTAAATGAAATTAAAATATTAACCCTAATTCTAATTTTTATTTATTTATTAAGAAAAACATGTTAAAATTAAACCTAAAATTAATCTAATTATTTACATGCAATTTTGATTTATAAAAATAAATAATTAATTATTAGTGAAATTTATTTACAAAAAATATTAATTAAATAAATATATTTTGATTTTTATGACTTTTCTGTTTTTTACTATTTTTTATATTTTATGAAAATAAGTTAAATTAAAGGAATTAATTAAAAAAAGAAATAATTGAAATAAATAAAATAAGGAAAAGAAAGAAAATACAATACCTTGGGGGGTTTCTGTCCCCTTTTTGGAGGTGAATTGGAGTGGTTTGGCCATTTCTGTTTTGGCCTCATCAGGCATAAGTTGTTCTACTTTGGCCATTTGACTTTTGGCTTTTGGCCATTTGCGTTTTGGCCTCAACGTTCCTTAATCTTCTCAGGATGTCTGTCTCGCCATGTATTGGTGTCATGCATAAGTTTTTTTACTTTGGCCATTTGGCTTTTGGCTTTTGGCCATTTGGCTTTTGGCCTCAACGTTCCTTAATGAACCTGGGATCCTGTCTAAATCTGCAGTTGAATCTCACGAACACATTAAATAAAATCATAAAATGCAAATAAAGCCAATATATGAAGAAATTTAATGTTTAGGCACAATATGGCATGTATGAATGATTATACACTTTTGATCATGGAGATCAAATCAATCTTACCCTTACTGGAAAATCAGTGGCCTGAATGCTTTTATGCCTTACTGGAAAATTAGGATCATGGAGATCAAGTCAGCCTTACCCTTACTGAAGAAGTAGTGAGGTGTTGGTTTGTAACTGTGATGGCTTGTTTGTAGTGAGAGAGGGATTTGTAATAAGGATTTCAAGGTTTTAGGGTTCTTGAAAGAGTTTGATATTCTAACAGTGTTGTGGCAAGGTTTTTTTCTCTCTTTTCCTCCTCCCCGGTTTATGTGAAAAGAAGGTGATTATATAATGAAAATTAGGGTAAAGCAAATGGGCTTTGAATGTGCAATTGGGCCTCCAATATTCACTTGAATTCGTCACTTTCCAGGCTAAATCGCAGGGACTTAAGTGCATTTTTTGAAGTTGAAATGTGAAACAAAATGTAGCCGACATCGAGAACTAACTCCTGTCCGAAAATAGACTCAATCGGATAAACGGTGAATTAGTTATGAATTTTTGAAGTTTCAGCTCAGACAAACTTATTTTGGGCTCCAGTGTCGACTCTGACACGTTCTTCAATAAAAAACTGGTATTGATTGGTGCATAATTTGGTCTCGACTTTTGAAGCAAAGTTGTAGATCTATGAGTCAGTGACCTTGTGTAAAAATATGAGTCCAATCCGATAAAAATTGACCGAGTTATGAATTTTCGAAGTTTCGGCTCAGATGAAATAATATTCAGCATTCAGGATTTTCAGCGTGTCACGCACTCTGAGCAAAAAACGAAGGCCTTTTGAATACCGTTTGAACTCAATACCTTCTGCGAAAATGTAGCCAACTCAATTTGTGAAATTTTGGCACCGGAACCAGCTCGATACGATGAAAATCGACCAAGTTATGATTTTCTGAACATGACGCAAATAAACTTCTGTCACAAATTTTCTGTATGAAAATACTTGATAAATCCATATTTTTGAAGACCTTATGATCGAAATTGGCTTCCAGCCGTGAGAGATGAAAACGTAGATAATGTCAAGACGGAATTTTGGCCACCGGAACGGGTTCAAAACGAGCCACGATCTTCAAGTTATGAATTTTTTAGCGCGTAAAAACTGCACTTTCAGCACACTTTTTCACCATATTTCTTCGAGAAAACTCACACATTCGGATACCTTCTTTAAAGAATTGACTCTTGAGCCGAACCTGAATTTGAGAATACGTTATCAGAGATATCTTGGCGAAAGAATACCTGAATATGACGTGCCAGGTTGGACTTGTGAATTTTTCTTGAAATGTTTTGAGAAATATGGGAGGGCAAATTTTGGGGTACAGCAGCATCCAAGACCTGATTGATAACAAGACAATTGAATTCGACCCACCACCGACTCCCAATGTGATCACCGTACCCATGCCCAACCATGTTAAGGGTGTCAATGCCATTGAAGATGCTTCTTTTATTTCCTCCGTCAATGATTTAACCACTCCTCTAAAGACTGTTAAAAAGAATTTGATGAAAGTCAGAGTATTTCTAGGCTGTCTTGAAGACTGTTAACATTGTGTTGCACAAATTAATGGTTGTATATGGCTGAAAAAAGGTGTTCAACGCCTGATTGATATCCGTGAAATCCTATTTGAGAAAACTCCATCTATGAAAATTTTGACCAAAAGTGCATCTCAAGAGTTTAAAGACGTGTCTATAATTACCATTTCAAACACTCATATTATGATCACCTCCAAAGGCTCTATAAGGATCCCCACTGAACCAAGAATAGCTCCCCTAATTATCATTACACCGGGGCCAGTCCCCTACTCTTCCGATAAAGAAGTGCCCTAGAACTATGGGGCGGAAGTGTACTATCATGGCATCAAACAAGAGCCATGGATTGCTGAAGGTGAGAATGTCAAGATTATAAATATTGTTGGATCAAGTAAAGCCACTAGGACGAGAAGGATCTTATCTCTGGAGTTCTCTCCTCCAGCAACCACTACTACAATACCCATTTGTATTTCTATTGCTAAACCTGTTGTTGATGCTTGAGGAAAGGAAAAAATGATTGAGCCTGCCCGGACGAAGGCACCCACAAAAGATATTGCAAATGAGGACCCATCTAGCCAAGAGATAAAGGAGATTCTAAAAATTATCCGAAAAAGTGACTATAAGATAGTGGAACAATTGGGGCAGACACCCTCGAAGATATCCATGTTATCTTTGTTGTTGTGTTCCGAAGCACATGCTCAAGCTCTGCTAAAATTTCTGAAAAATGCACATGTCCCACAAGAAACTACTGCTGACCAATTTGAAAACTGTGTAGCAAGCTTGACTGCTGGCAATGGTTTGGCCTTTTCAGATGCAGATTTGACTCAGTTGGGGAAGAATCATAATAAATCTCTCCATGTCTCTATTGAATGCAAAGGCACCACCTTGGCACATGTGTTAGTAGATATTGGATCCTCCCTCAATGTCTTACCTAAAGGAGCTTTGGAAAGATTATACTGTGACGGGCTGGTGTTGAAACCCAGTGATATGATAGTAAAGGATTTTGATGGCTCGAAAAGAATGGTCTACGGAGAGGTTGATCTCGCCTACTCTTTCTTGCTAGGATGCCCATGGATCCATGGGGAAGGTGCGGTTACCTCCACATTACATCAAAAGCTAAAGTACCCGGTCAAAGGAAAAATTGTCACAGTCTGCGTAGAGGAGGAGTTCATGATCAGTCATTTGAATTCTTTCAAGTATGTTGAAATGGATGGCAAATTCATTGAAACCCCCTGTAAGGAATTTGAAGTGGTCCCTCTAATGATTGTTGTTGCCAAAACCACTCCTGCTACTCCCAAAACTGCTAAAGATGCGCCAAGAATAGCCTCTCTCAAGGATGGTTGTGTTGTTGTTGAAGATGGAGGTTGCACCATCTGGGGACAACTTCCTGATATCCCCTACAAGTCACACAAATTTGGTTTAGGCTTCACTTCCAAGGCTCAAAAAGAGGTTCGACATGCTCGTGCTAGGAAACCACCTCTCCGTATTAGAAGCAATGAACCCTAACCCTAATTGATGAACCCTAACCCTAAGTTATGAACCCTAACCCTAAATACTTTCCAGAAACCAAAATTAACAGCAATTAACAAAATCTAAGGGGCTCGGTTTACCTCACTTCCAGTATGGATTAGGGAATAGCGCCAAACCATATATCAACAAAGCCAAGATTTCCTCAAAATCCTGAAAACTCATAGCATCTAGAAACAACCGAGCCTTCTCTAACATAAATTTAGCAAGAAAAACCCTTGACTCCACTTCTTGTTTCCTAATCAGATACAATGTCGGACTGCTTCAGGTGTAAGGCTACTGCAATTTCTTCAGGTTGTGGACCTTTCTCTAAACTAGTGAAAGGTGTCTGATCAAGAATATGTACTCTTAGTAGCTTATAGAACTCTTCTATTATGGATGCCAACTGATAATCCAGAAAGGTGAGACAGTGGTGTACAGAGTCAAAGAACTGGAATAAAACACTCATCATGTATTCGTGGAAACTTGGGGTAACTAGATTGAGTAGTCGACCATTCCTTTTGATGAATGGAGAACTTTCGGGAACCCTTGAGACTAACTCTTTAAATTGAGGAGGCGCCCTTAAAAAGCTAATTTGGATAGTGTTTCTGCGAGCGGAGGCCATAAACTACAAAACAGAACAAAGATAAACCTATTGGTCCTTGAAATGGTTAGTGAAAATGATATGGTATGATGTCATAATGTTATGATGTCAAACAATTAATCATACACAAACAAAACACACAAGGCCTTAAGTTTAAGCTTATGTGGAGTTTGTAGGTAAGTACCCTTTTGAAGTGCTAGTTGGATCAACCTATCCAAAAAGAAGTAATCGGGTTCTAGGAATCTCATATTACTGATTTTTCTCTCAAGCATTGTTTCAGCTCAAGCATCTGAATTATGGCCGAAATATCCCGAGAGTCTAATCTCAATGAGTGTAGTATCGAGTATCAACTAACTTCAGTTTGTATCAAAGCCGACCATCTCAATACTTTCTAATGGCTAAGTTGTATCAACTAAGGTTCTAAGGTAAGTTATTGCTTATGACACCATACAGAAGCCCAGCATTATCCTTGATTGACTCAAGGGACACCGGCTACAACTAATGTGTCGCACTTAACGTGGCCATCTCTTCAACCATATTGGTCTACGCCATGTAGTTTCCATGATCTATTGCTACTTGCCTAAAAAGTCCCCAGATCCGGGTATAGGATCTTTACAAGAATAACCCAAGCATATCCCGAAATATAAAGCATACAAGGAAAACAAGTAAATTAATAAAGGTGATTTAGCTCTTAAGGTAACCCCACTTTTAGTTTATCCCCAACAAAGTCGCCAGTTCTATAATACGGTGGAAGAACTGACTTTTTAGTTTTGCGTTTTATCACAAATGTTGCGGATAGCAAGAGTCGCCACCAACTTTTCTTTTATCCAACAAAGGGAAAGGTGAAAAGAACAGGAAAGACCTTTTGAGAATTTTTGAGTAAGAGGGGTGAGTTATGAAAAGGGAAGGTGTTAGCACCCTTTTCACCCGTAGTTATTTACGGGCTCTTAATCGTTAGCTCACTTTTGAAATGCTTTGTGCTTGTGTATGTTTGAAAATATTTTGAAAATGCCTAAGTGAGGCAATTTTGTAATGATTATCGTATCATTGAGAATGTATACAAAATGTTTGTTTTGAAAATATTTTGAAAGAACGTGTTGTTTTGTGAAAAGATGTTTTATTTTGAAAAGTTTGTGAGCAAGCAACTATGAGCATTCTACCTACTCAAAAAAGTCTTTTGTTCTTTTCCTCCTCCTTTAGATAGTGCTACCCTACCATTAGTTAGTAGTAAGTCCTATCATTGGATGTGAGGGACAGGCGAGGGTCATCGTACAGTCATAGAAGGAAAATTATAGGATGCTTTAGCAATTGTCGTAAGGGACTAAGATCGTTTACCGAAGGCAATATCGAAGGGTCATAGAGGGACTACAATCTTTTAACCGAGGGTCTTTGCTAAAGCGTCAAACGTTCGAGGGACATGACAGTTGAAATCTGAGGTAACAAGTGAGGGTCACCCTAGAGGTGTGTGTGTGTGTGTGTGTGTGTGTGTGTGTGTGTGTGTGTGTGTGTGTGTGTGTGTGTGTGTGTGTGTGTGTGTGTGTGTGTGTGTGTGTGTGTGTGTGTGTGTGTGTGCGGAGTATTTTGATTTCAAGTATTTATCTTGAGATTATGTTTTCTAATATTTGTTCTTTTTACGTCTTGCCATGCACGCCTAATTAATATAGCATTTAAATATATACAAGTGCGGAAAAATGCAGAAAATAAATCTACGCTATTACATCGCTTCGGGGATGGGGAGTACAAATCATAAAAAAATGGGGAGGAAAACAATAAACCCTAATTATCTATTACAAGCCATTGACAGTTTACAATATTGAAAAAATAATGTGAAAAATTAAATGAGTGCGCCGAGATTGAAAAGGGGAAAGATGTTTAGAAAAACCTAAAATATTTCTAAGTGTTTAAAAAAAATATTTTTGTTGTTTTTTTTTGTTAGAAAAATATTTGAAATGTAAAATAAAGAATAAAGCCTAATTCTAATTAAATCATTAATTAATAAAACAAACTATGATTAAGTTAATTAATTTTAACTATCAAAATTTATATTAATTAATCAAGAAAACTAAATCTATTTTTTATGATTTTATTTTTTTTTATTAAATAAAAATGATTAAAAAAGAAAAAAGATAATTAAAACAAAAAAAACAAGAAAGTAAAATGGGTCTGGGTTGTAGAGAAATTTGGGGGGTATGGATTCAGAAATTGCCAAGCCCAACACCTTAAGCCCAGACTCTGAATGGGATCTAATGCTGCTCTTTAGTGAGGGTTCATCATAGGCGTGTGGATTTGGGGCGTCAGATCTGATATTGTAAAGATCTGATGGTGATAAATTGAGGGCACACGATGGATTTGCGAAGGCTTGGTATGCTGAATCTACAAGAAAAATATGTGAAAAAACAAAAGGGTACCACTGGGACTCGAACCCAGGTCCCTAAGGTTACACACGCGCTTGTTTTACCACTGGGGTGGTTGTTTCATCCGGTTATGAAACACCCCCAGTAAATATATTATAAAACAAGTTTGAAAATTTGAATTTTCCAGCACACCCTTCTTCTTCCCCGCGTGCAGACAGTAACAACAACAACACCATTTTTGAATTTCTAAAAGCTTCATTTCTCAACCATTTTGAAAAGTGTAAACACCAAACTTGCTTGAAATTTGAACACAAATTCAGCCATGCCACTTATTTTTACTAACACTCAAAGATTATCAAGAATTTCTATTGCTACCAAAATGAACCCTAACTGATCAGAGCTTTGATTTTCACACCTCATGCAAAATTAATGAAAACTAATTATATGGTTAGCTTTAGGGAATTGATATCTACATCTTTTATTAAGAAACCAAACACAAATGATGCATGTATATGGATATCACAGTTCGAAAATTCTTACCTATTGGAGAAAGTCCAATGCTTCTTCTAGCTGTTACAGAAGCAATGTGATGATTGATTAAGCTTCCTTGGACTTCCCTGAATTTTTTCCAATCCTTACTTTATGCTGAAAGTGTTTGAATCTCCCCAACCAAGTCAACTTGCAAGGCATAGTTTTGAGTTCCGAAGATGGTGATAATGATGTTATAGAAGTTGTTCTTGTTTTTGGACAACTTCTATATGATGTATGTGAGGTTTCTGGATGGTTGGCTTGAACAAATATTGCAAGGTTTATGAGTTTCAAAGAAATGGACTTCAAAAGCTCAAAAATGGAGTTTTATGGTCAATTCTGGTTTGAGAGAGATTAAGGGTGTTTTTTGAAGCTGTCAATGGGTGTCGTATGCAATGTGTTATGCTCTCTATTTATAGGAAAAGTTTCAGAGGATGAGAGGACTTGGTTTACAAGTGTGATACGGTGGCAGAATCGAATGTTAATACTGGTTTACGTTTTTTGTTCGCAAAATGTCGCGGTAAGCAAGAGTCGCCACCGACTTTTATTTCATCCAACAAAGGAAAAGGAAAAAGAACAGAAAAAAACCTTTTTCGAGATGTTTCAGAGTACGGGGGGTAGGTTATAGAAAGGGAAGGTGTTAGCACCCTTTCTATCCGTATTTTTCTACGGGCTCTTAGGTATTTGCTCATTTTGATAATTGCTTTGTGTGTGCTTGCTTTGAAAAGTTTTGTCTTACTTAGTTTTAACCTTTGTTTCTATCCTCAAGAGTGTTACGAAGTTGTTTTTAAAAACTTTGTTTGGGAAAGTGTTGGTGTGAAAAAGTTTGTTTGTTTGAGCAAGTACTTAAGAACTAACCGACCTACTCGAAAAAGGTTGTTCGTTTTCCTTTTAGACAATGCTATCCCATTATTGAGAAATAGGTAGCATCGTTGTTAGAATTTTAAATGGACGTTCGAAGGGACGAAATGGTCACTGAAGGCAACAAGTAAGGATACCTTAGCGTTTCGAAGGGACTATCGTCATAAGATCAATTCGTAGGCAACTCGAGGAAAAGGTAGGGACTGTAATCCTTATGACGACTTTGAATCGCGGGTCATTGCTAAGGTATCCCTACGCTCGAGGGACACGACCATTATTTCTGAGGCAACCAAGTGAGGCAAACCCTGGGAGTGCAAGTGTGAAAAAGTGTTTGATTTCAGTTATTATCTTATAATTTAGTGATCTAAGATTGATTCGTTAGTCATACACGCCTAAGTTGCTAACAATTATATAAAAGCATCCAAAATATAAAAGCGAGAAGGTAAAGGTCATACGCTATTACAAGGCTTTTGCAGATACATGATTATCTTGACTGTAAATAAAAATGTGGAAGTTTAAACCCTAATTACTATTACAACTTAGAAACAGTTACAATAATAATAAAAGGAAATCAAAAATGCGTGCGGAAAATTAAAATGCAAGAATTAAAGAACCCTAAAATATTAATTGAAAAGATATTTAGGTTAATATTATTTTTTGAGGAAAGATTAATTAGGTTATGTACAAATAAAAACCCTAATTTCTAATTACTTCAAATTATATAGAAAAAATAATTAAATTACCCTAAATAATTAAACTAACTAATTTATTAAAGAAACAAAAATATTTTTTAGGTTTTTTATGATTTTTTGATTTAATAAAAAAATGATTTTTTTATTTTGTAAGGAAAAAAAAAGAAATTAAATAAACAATAAAAAATAAGAAACAAAATAAAAAGGTTAAAGATGGGCCTGTATAGAAGCTGAAAGGGGGTGTATGGCTGAATTTTGCAAGCCCAATAGTGGCTAAGCCCAGTTAACACGCCTGATCTTGTGTGGCCAGGACTGTAGGGTGCACCATGGTCTTTGCTGCCTGGGACATTGGATTGGATTGATGATGAATCAAACGGTTTGATTAATGGAAGTGCATGGTAGGCTCCAGGATGTGTGGAGCATAGAATCTGCAGTTACAAAGTTAGAAAATAAGAAAATGCTGGGACCTGGGATCGAACCCAGGTCCTCTACATTTCCAAACGCACGCCTCACCACTGGGCCACCTGTTCTTGTTTGTTATAATAATAACAATAATCAATATTATATGAAACAAACTGGATAAGACAAAAACAAAAACAAAAACGTGCGTTTTATTTAAACAGGCCAATGGTTATCAGCCACGTTATCTTCTTCTTCGCTTGTCTGTCGCTTTAGGTATGAGACTTATACATACGGACAATCTACCATGGTTGTAGCCCTGCATCTTTCAAAAATCACAAGCAAGCATGATAAACTACTTGTGAATACATAGATCAACTCGTTTTGATCTCACGAGTATCATGGTGATCTTTTCTTGGCCCAATTTAACCTGTAGAACAAAGCCCTAAAACGCAAGAACAAACCCTAATAATGGCAATTACGCATACAGGCGTCAAAATGCAAAATTGTTTGAACCAAAACGTTCCAAATGGTGATACAAACACAATGCTATGCTTAAAAGTAATTAATCATGCGTAAATTGAAAAATCAAATTCAAGATTATATGAGCAAACTGTGGGTCTGTAGCTCGCGATTCTGACCGTGTGGAAGCTTGCAAATGATCGAAACACATTTTGGAGATGTTCAAGAATCTATTGGTAGCCTTAGAATGCTTTGAATTAGCCTCTAAGCTTGAAATTGATCCACCACATTTTGACAATTTTTTTCCAGTTTTGCTTTGTGCTCCCACGACCTGTAATCCTCGTTTTTTTTTGGCTTGGTTGTGTCCTATATATGTAATAGAATTGATTAGGTCAACAAAAATGCATTGTATCCTTGAACATTATGAATATTTGATTTGATTTTGTTCTTGTATGATATGTTTCTAAAACAAGCCTAATCAGGCCAATTTTGTTTCAATTTGCCTTGATATGGTTTTCTGGCCTAATTGGATTTGATTCCTGCAAAAAAATCAGATCAAAAATCAATCTTTTTACATTTTTTGTAATTTATTTGATTTAATTTGAATTTTAAATAATAAAAAATCAAAATAAGATAAATAATGAAGCAAATAAAGTGTAGATGCTGATTTGGGTCGTGGGCCATGTCACAAGCAAGATGTAATCATGAAAAACTAGGCCTATTTAACAAAAAATGCATTTTTGAGCACATTTGACTTTTGGCAATGTTGCAAAAATGGTCAACTTTGACAAGGCATATCTCCTCCAATTTTAACCCTAGAGGGGTGTTCTTGGACTTTTTAGAAAGCCTAGGATGTCCCCTAAACAACCCTTTTGGTCTCATCTAAATTGGTTCTTCCATGTTCATGTAAGGAGCTTTGACCCAAAAGGTGTTTTTGTTGACTTTTCAAAAGGACCTATAATGTGGAAATTCATATCTTTTGATGAGTTCATATTTCTAACTTAAGGGATGAAGATGAGTTGTAGGGAGTTGCATCCTCTTCAGAATGAGATTTGTATGGAAAATGTCTGATAAAGTATGAAGAAGTTATGCTTGGTCAAAGTTTGGTTGACTTTTCCTAAGAAACCCTAATTTAGCAACTTTTGGGTTTTGATGAATTTGGGTCATTCCTTGGGGAATCATGATCAACCCTTGATCAAATGATGAATATCACTTCAAAATTCTGATGTAGACCAAAAATCTTGAAGTTTGACTGTATGTGGGCCACAGTTGACTTTTGACCTAGTACAGTTGATTTTCAGGCATCTGGGCAATTGACTGAGTAAACTTCTTATGTAAGGCGTGAAACTTGACACGGATGATCTTGAGAACATATTGGGACCATGGAAGGTATTTGGGACCTTTGGAGCTCCCACACCCTGATGAAAATGGAAACCTTAATTTGAGGTACATTGCCTTAGGAGAGAGCTTGTCTGGTCGACTCTTGGGCATTCTTGAGAAAGTTGGGGACCTCAATGGGTATGTGTTGAGTAAAATAAGAGGGAAAATTTTTGGGTACAACAGCTGCCCCTGTTCAATCTTCTTAAACCTGAGGATGTAGATTGGTTGTCTGCCTTTCGTAATTTGAAGGTGGAAGATGATTGAACACTAGAGTGCCCTGAAATTTGCACTCGTCTGAGATGGTGTTGGACTGTGTAGGTAGTATCGAGAATGGGCTTACAGATGCCATTTGGATGAGATGACAGAAGGTCATCGGAGATGGGCTTAAAGATGCCATCCAGAAGATATGACGGAGAATCGTCGGAGATGGGCTTAAAGATGCCATCTAGAGGATGTCGATTTCCCAAGATACTCCTTTGATGAGAATTCATGTTCCTCTCGTTAAGGAGGAATCTGCTGAGGAATGTTGGTATCTGTCTTGGGAGAAATAGATTTTTAGGAGCTTCAGTTGTTCGTTACTCTACTGGGGAATCATCTCTTAGTCGAGGAGGTGAAAGTGAATTGCTATCTGGTCAGGCTCCGGGTTTTACAGTGATTTGCTAAGGATAATAAGATTAACTGCTATCTGGTCGTACTCCATGTTTCACATTGACTTACTGGGGAGATGAGATTAAACTTGCTATCTGGTCATGCTCCAGGCTTTGCAATTTCTCAATTCTTATTTGGTCGTGTTGTAGGCTTCAGAAGGAATTAATTGTTTATTCGGTCGCATTCGGGTTTCAACTTGAATTTAAGGCATACTAATATCCGGTCGATTCCAGGTTTCATAGTAATTGGTCGAGTAAACTGCTATCTGGTCGAATTCCAAGCTTCACAATACCTCATACTATTATCTAGTCATGCTCTAGATTTCACAGTGTCTCTTGCTGCTATCTGGTCATGCTTCAGTCCTCACATCGTCTTATACCATTATCTGGTCGTGCTCCAGGCTTCACGGTGTCGTATATCACTATCTGGTCGATTCTAGGCTTCATAGTATTTGGAGAATTCAAGATATTGTTCGGTCGATTTCCGGGCTTCATAGCTTGACTCTGAGATATACCAATATCTGGTCGATTCCAGGCTTCATAGTATCTTGTACTGTTATCCGATCGATTTCCAGGCTTCACAGTAACTTATTAGGGATTAAGCTGTTTTCCAGTCGATTTCTGGGCTTCATAGCTTGAACTTAAGATATACCACTATCTGGTCGATTCCAAGCTTCGTAGTTTTTTGGAGAAATCAAGATATTATTTGGTCGATTTCTGGGCGTCATAGCTTGAAGTGGAATAGAAATCTTAGTATCGATTTGATTGAACCAGGAAAAACTTGTGATAACTTCAACTGGGAGAGAAATCTCAGTATTGATTTGACTGATCCCGGGAGAGGTCTCGGATTAACTTTGACTTGCATAGTAATCAGGGGAATCTTAGCGGCGATTCGGCTGACCCAGACGAAAGTCTTAACAAAGCTTCAAATAGAATAAAAACCTTAGTGTCGGTTTGACTGAACCAGAGAAAATGTTGTAATATCTGTAACTGGAATAGAAACTTTGGTGTCGGTTTGACTAAACCAGAGAGAACTCGTGAGAACATGATTGCATCTTTCCCTGAAAGGTAAAGGGTTAGTCGTATGTAATGTCATGATGTATGAAATGCATTGAGTAATGATGTTCTCAAAATAAATAAGATTGTGTTGTATAATATGTATGCACATGCCATGATGTATGGATATGCAGTGCTATTGTGGTATTCTCTAACTGGGGAAAATAAATCCTGGACTGCTGCTGGAGAGTCTAAGGAGTTGAGTTCTTCATTTCCGCTAGGGATAGTGAACGAGGCTGATTAGCTGGAGATTTGCATCCATTCTGCTCAAGAACATTCTGCCAGGGGAGAATCTGTCTGCGAATAATCCTGCAGGGGAATGCCTCCATGGGGAAGAGAGATATTTTGTTTGAAAATCTGCAGATTTGGAGAAATAAACTCAGCTGGGAATGAATTTCCAATGCTGGAGAGAAGAGCTCTGTTGGAGATCGAGCTTCCGTTGTCAGAGAAATAAACTCTGCTTGGGAGAAAACTTTATAAACTGTTTATGGTTATAAAGCTCGGCTGGGGAATGCATACATTAGCTTTCTGAAGGAACCTGCTGGGGAAGGTATTCCTGCTTGGGGATACGGAGGTCGGACCTTGGTCGTCTCGGCTCTGTAGGGAGTATAGGCATCATTGGCTTGTATGTGATGGTAACTTTGCTTCCAACTGTCTTTTCCCCTTGTACCATGATGGACGGGGTAACTGTCGATCTTTAGGTTTTGTACCAGTTTCTTTGAGTTCTTAGTAAATGTCTTTCTGTTTTATATGCAGATATTTGTGAACAGTAATCATATTCAAATGCATATGTCAAGAATAAAACATTGGACGTTTTTGCAAAACAAAACAAAAAAACGGAAAAACAAACACAGAGTTTTGTACTCCAAAGACGCTTTGTATTGATTTGGAATTTGCCTATAACAGGCATTTTTTACAAGGAGGCTGACGCTCTAGTAAGAGAACACCGCCGTAAAAAAATGGAAAATATTACAGAAATTATGTACAAAAAGAAAACAGCTATGTGTAGTGATCCCATTGGGTTTCAATTCTGCTATTGCCTCTATGTCTTCGAGCATCTCATCACTTTTCTACTTATCCGAAGCTGACTAGACTGATCGGTGCCGTTTGAGCTTGATAGTTGATTACTGAAGTTTGATCGCAAGGTGATCCAATGGGACATAGTGATATGCTTTAATCCCTAACTTTTTCTTGGACCGCCCTTTCGGGTTTTCAGTCCACCGGGATACCCTTTTTTGCCCAAGTCGCCCTTTCGGGTTTTCGACTTGTCGGGTGTACAGATTTTTCATTTTTATCCCTAATTTTTGCCCGAACCCTTTTGGTTCATCGGGATGCCCTTATTTTTGCCTAGGTATTTCAACCTAGCGGGTATTTGTTATACGTAGTATCTTTTCATTATGTCTGCATTGACAGGGTGTGGAAGGTCGTCACCATCCATGGTGGTCAGAATCATGGCCCCACCGGAAAATATGTTCTTGACTACAAATGGTCCCTCATAGGTGGGATTCCATTTACCCCTGGGAGCACCTTGCGGAAGTATAATGCGCTTGATTACTAGATCCCCTACTTGATACACTTGTTGTTTGACTTTCCTGTTGAAGGTCGTGATCATATGTTTCTGATACAATTGACCATGGCAGACAACAGTAAGTCTTTTCTCGTCGATTAAGTTCAATTGATCAAGTCGAGTTTGGATCCAATCGTCTTTACTCAAACATGCATCCTTCATAATCCATAGTGAAGGGATCTGGACCTCTATGGATAGGACAGCCTCCATACCATACCCGTGAAGAGCAAACGGTAACATCTCGTGCCAGTCTTTGTATGTCACCGTCATCTTCTGTATGATCTTCTTGATATTCTTGTTAGCAGCTTTAACATCCCCTTTCATCTTCGGCCGGTAAGGAGAAGAGTTGTGATGTTGAATCATGAACTGTTTATAGAGTTCAGTGATCATCGAGTTGTTGAGATTGGTACCATTGTCCATGATGATTCTCTCAGGGATACCATAACGACAAACCAGATTATGCTTGATGAACCGTGCCACCATATTCTTAGTAACCATAGCAAAGGAGGCAGCCTCAACCCACTTTGTAAAGTAATCAATGGCCACTAGGATGAAGCGATGCCCATTGGACGCGGTAGGTCTGATCTCGCCGATCATGTTAATGCCCCACATTGTGAAGGGCCAGGGAGCCGTAAAAACATTCAAGGGAACTAGAGGTACATGCACCTTACCAGCGTAGATTTGGCACTTGTGACAGGTTCGAGAGTGTTGATAACAGTCGGCTTCCATAGTGGACCAATAATATCCTTCCCGTAGGATCTTCTTTGCCATGGTATGTCCACTAGAATGAGTGCCAAATGTACCTTCGTGTAGGTCTGCCATGATCCTCTCTACTTCGCTCTTGTCTACACACCGCAGTAAGGTAGAGTCATGATTGTGCTTATAGAGGATTCCATTGCTGAGGAATAACTTTGCAGCAAACCTTCTCAGAAATTTCTTGACATTGACAGATGCCCCCTCGGGGTATTCTTGAGCCACGAGATACCTTTTCACCTCATGAAACCAAGGTTTGTCAGCTACCTCCTCAGTATCGATCTCACAGCAGTATACCGGTTCATCCAACCTCTCAATAGTGACTAAGGGAGCTTCATTGTCCCACCTGACCTTGAACATTGACGACATAGTAGCTAGTGCGTCCGCTAACTGATTCTCTTCTCGTGGAAAATGTTCAAAGGTGATCTCTTCAAAATACGACAGCAGTGTCAGTACATACTCTTTGTAAGGAATAAGGTTTGGGTGCTTCGTATCCCACTCGCCTTTGATTTGACTTATCACCAAAGCGGAATCCCCGAATACACTCAAGAACTTGATCCTTAGGTCAATAGCAGCTCTAAGACCCATGATGCACGCTTCATACTCCACCATGTTGTTGGTACAGTTGAAACATAATCGAGCAGTGAACGGAGTATGACACCCCTCGGGAGATATGATTACAGCGCCAATTTTGTTACCCAGTATGTTTGAGGCTCCATCAAAAAACATAGACCATCGGAATCCTTCCTCAGGTCCTTCATTCGGTCCAGGTTCTTTACAGTCGGTTACCAACATGATATTCTCATCTGGGAACTCGAAATTCATGGACTGGTAGTCGTCCACAGCCTGATGCGCCAAATGATCAGCTAACAAACTTCCCTTGATTGCTTTTTGGGTTGTGTATTGGATGTCATACTCGGTTAAGATCATTTTCCTTCTTGCTATCCTTCCAGAGAGATCGGGCTTCTCGAAAATGTACTTGATCAGATCCATTTAAGATATCAACAAAGTAGTGTGGGTCAACATATATTGTCTCAGTCGGCGAGCAGCCCATGCCAAAGCGCAAAAAGTTTTCTTGAGCAGTGATTATCGTGTTTCACAGTCGGTAAACTTTTTGCTAAGGTAGTATATTGCATGCTCTTTTCGACCAGACTCGTCATGCTGCCCCAACACACACCCCATTGAATTATCTAGCACTGTTAAGTACATTATCAAAGGTCTTCCTTCAGTCGGAGGCATCATAATAGGAGGTTCTTTGAGGTATTTCTTGATTCTGTCAAAGAAAACCTGGAATTCGTCATTCCACTTTACCACTTGATCTTTCTTCAGAAGCTTGAAGATTGGCTCACAAGTAGCAGTCAAATGTGAAATGAATCGGGCAATGTAATTTAGGCGTCCCAAGAAACCTCTAACTTCCTTCTCAGTACGGGGAGTCGGCATCTCTTGTATGGCCTTCACCTTTGCAGGGTCTACCTGAATACCTTTGTTACTGACGATGAATCCCGGAAGCTTACCAGACCTTACCCCGAAGGTGCACTTGTTCAGATTTAACCTCAGCTTATATGCCTTCAACCTATTAAACAGCTTTTGTAGAGGATCAAGGTGTTCTTCTTCAGTTTGAGACCTGGCTATCATGTCATCAACGTAAACCTCTATCTCATGGTGAATCATGTCATGGAACAGATCTACCATAGCTTACTGATAAGTTGCCCCAGCATTCTTCAACCCAAATAGCATCACCTTGTAGCAGAAAGTGTCCCACTGTGTAACAAAGGTTGTCTTCTCCATGTCTTCAAGTGCCACCTTGATCTGATTGTAGCCAAAGAAACCGTCCATGAAGGAAAAGACTTTGTGTTGTGCAGTGTTGCCAACCAGAACATCGATGTGGGGAAGCAGGAAGTCATCCTTGGGGCTGGCCCTGTTCAGGTCTCTGTAATCCATACACATTCATACTTTACCATCTTTCTTAGGTACTGGAACCACATTAGCAACCCATTGCGGATAGGAGGTGATAGCTAAGAACTCGGCGTTGAACTGTTTCCTAACATCTGCTTTAATCTTCTCTGACATCTCAGGGCGCATACGGCAGACCTTTTGCTTTACCGGAGGGCAGTCTTCTTTAGTCAGAAGATGATGAATCACTATATCTGTGTCTAGTCCCAACATGTCTTCATAATACCAGACGAAGATTTCAACATACTCATGCAACATCTGTACCAATCGCTGTTTGACATTAAGCTCCAGATTTGCGCCTATCTTAACCTCTTTTATGTCTTCCTCTGTACCCAAGTTCACTGTCTCAATCGGCTCTTCATGAGGCTCTATGGCCCTTTCTTCCTGTTGTAATAGTCTAGCAAGTTCTCCAGGTACCTTACAATCTTCCTCACCTTTGTCCTCAGCTTGGTTGATCAGACTTTCAAAGTCATAATGAGCAGTAGCAGAACTGTTATCAATGGGATCCGGAGTGGATATGGATCTGCATTTGGATACGTAAGTGTGTGTAAGAGCATGGCTGTATAGACAGAATAAAAGAAAAGAAAGACAAAGAGCGCAAAATTTGTATGCTAACGTCCAATGCTTTATTAATGTCATATGAAAATGAAACATGATAGCCCTCACAAATAGAACCATTGTGCCTCGGGTAAGACACATGGCTATAGAGTTTATATTGTTTTTAAATTACATATCCTAAAAAATCAAAAAGACAATTACTCCTGAGCAAAAGTAATCGGCACAAAGTCTTTGGCAGTCTAGTTACTGAGTCCACCGTTGGTAGTTGGGAAGATCTAGTTGTCAATGTCGGAATCACCATCACTGTCTTCTGTAGCAGAAACAATATCAATAACATTGACTCCCGAACCATGTTTGGGCATAGGAGCATTTATGATATTAGGAATCTCGGGGGGATCAAACTCAACTTCTTTAGCATCAATCAGATCTTACACTTTGTTCTTCAAAGCCCAACAGTCATTGGTATCATGGCCTAGACTTTCCGAATGGTAAGCACAACGAGCATTCGGTTTATAGTAGGGAGAGGTGGTGTTAGGGTTCTTCGGAGCTTCCCTCAGAGTAACCAGATTGGACTTCAACAACTGAGGTAAAACCTGAGACAGCATCATGTTGATCCGAGTGAACTGTCTAGATGGCCTTTCTGCTCTCAGCTAATCGTTTCTTTGTTGAGTTGGTGCAGGGTTGGGAATCATAACAGCCCCTACAGTCGGATGACGCTTGGTTCGATTCTGATTCTTTTGGTTATAGACAGCACTGACTTTCTTTTTACCTGCAAACGGCTTCCTTGCAGCACTAGAAGAGGCATCCTTCTGAATTTTCCCACTTCGGATTCCAACTTCCACTCTTTCTCATGTTAAGATCAGTTTAGTAAATCTTGCCGATGAACTGCCAATCAGATGGTTGAAGAACGGCCCAGTTAAGGTTCCCATAAACATATCCACGAGCTCACTGTCAGCCAAGGGAGGTTGAACTCTTCCAGCCAAATCTCTCCACTTCTGAGCATAATCCTTGAAACCCTCATTCGAACCCATAGACAGATTTTGGAGTTGTGTACGGGTGGGAGCAAGGTCTGCATTATACTGATATTGCTTATAAAATGCAACAACAAGGTCTTCCCAATTACGAACATTGGATCTTTCCAGATGATAGAACCAATCCACTTGTGTTCCAGACATACTGTCTTGGAAGAAATGAACCCATAAGTTCTTGTCAGCAGTATGAGGCTGTATCTTCCTTACATGAGAACGGAGATGCATTTTGGGACAAGAGACCCCATCATACTTAGCAAATACCGGTGCCTTAAACTTTGGGTAGATGACAACCCCGGAGACCAAACCCAGCTCTTCAAAATCCAGCCGAGGAACCTTCTGGATTTCCATATCGCTCAGATGCTCTTCTAGCTGCTTATACCTTTCATCGGCCAGAGGGTACTGCTCCTCATTGTACAAGCATCCAAAATATAAAAGCGAGAAGGTAAAGGTCCTATGCTATTACAAGGCTTTTGCAGATACATGATTATCTTGATTGTAAATAAAAATGCGGAAGTTTAAACCCTAATTACTATTACAACCTCGAAACAATTACAATAATAATAAAAGGAAATCAAAAATGTGCGCGGCGAATTAAAATGCGAGAATTAAATAACCCTAAAAATTTAATTGAAAAAAAATTTAGGTTAATATTTTTTGAGGAAAGATTAATTAGGTTATGTACAAATGAAAACCCTAATTTCTAATTAGTTTAAATTATATAGAAAAAATAATTAAATTACCCTAAATAATTAAACTAACTAATTTATTAAAGAAACAAAAATATTTTTTATGAAAAAAATATTTTTTAGGTTTTTTATGATTTTTTGATTTAATAAAAAAAATGATTTTGTTATTTTGTAAGGAAAAAAAAGAAATTAAATAAACAATAAAAAATAAGAAACAAAATAAAAAGGTTAAAGATGGGCCTGTATAGAAGCTGAAAGGGGGTGTATGGCTGAATTTTGCAAGCCCAATAGTGGCTAAGCCCAGCCAACGCACCTGATCTTGTATGGCCAGGCCGGTAGGTGCACCATGGTCTTTGTTGCATGGGACATTGGATTAGACTGATGATGAATCAAACGGTTGGATTAATGGAAGCGCATGGTAGGCTCCAGGATGCGTGGAGCATAGAATCTGCAGTTACAAAGTTAGAAAATAAGAAAATTCCGGGACCTGGGATCGAACCCATGTCCTCTACATTTCCAAACGCACGCCTCACCACTGGGCCACCTGTTCTTGTTTGTTATAATAATAACAATAATCAATATTATATGAAACAAGCTGGATAAAACAAAAAAACAAAACAAAAACGCGAGTTTTATTTAAACATGTCAATGGTTATCAGCCACGTTGTCTTCTTCTTCGCTTGTCCGTCGCTTTAGGTCTGTAACTTTTACCCACGGACAAACTTCCATGGCTATAACCCAGTGACTTTCAAAAATCAACAACAAGCATGATAAATTAATTCCAAATACATGGATCACCTCGTCTTGATGCCTCGAGCATCATGATACCCTTTTCTTGGGCCAATTTAACCTATGTAAAAAAACCCTAAAATGGCACAGCAAACCCTAACAATGGCAATTACGAGTACAGGCACTAAATCATCAATTAAACCATTCAAACATATTGCAAATATGTCAATGAACAGAAATATATCATTAGAACATGTTTATGATGCAAGAATTGTTGTAATCAAATTTGAAAAAAGAGAACAAACCGTGTGGGTGCTATATGCCAATTCTGGGCTTGTGGAAGCTTGTAATTGATCGTGCTAGCTTCTGGGAAGGTCCATGAAACGATTGGTAGCTTTGAAAGTCTTTGAATCGGCCTCTAAGCTGGAAATCAATCTGCCATTTTTTTGACAATTTTTCAGTTTTTGTTTGCAGCTTTTACGACGTCTATCCTTGTTTTTTTGGCTTGGTTGTGTCCTACATATGTATTAGAATTGCCCTCCCAAAATTTGCCCTCCCATGTTCTTCAAAATTTGCCAAGTCAAAGCTTCAAAATCTCCCCAAGGGTTGCACAGTTAAAGAGCCTCCTAACAGTCAAAAACTAGGGTTTTGGTTCTGACAAAGAAAATGAAGTTTCCAAGGGTCCAATCAAGTCCCACATGCCTACAAATATGGTCAAGCATCCTCATACCAAGTTTCAAGACTTACAGCACAAAATTGCACAGTCAAAAACCCTAATTGCTCAACAGTCAACTGCAGGGGAAAAATGGTCATTTGACAGTCAAAAGTTCAAATTTTTGGTCAACATCTCATTTTGAAGCCACAAACATCATTTGATCAATTCTTGATCATGATTCTCAAAGCTTGGCTCAAAAAGTCTCAAGATGCAAAAGTTTCCATATTTGGACAGTTGAAAAAGTCAAATGTAACTTGACCAGGGCATAACTTTCACATGGATTATCAGAAAAATTCCATCCAAAGCTCATTTTGAAGATAAAGACATTTCCTACAACTCCTCTTCATACTTCAAGTCCAAGAAATGCTCTCAAAAAAAGTTATCAATTTCAACATTATAGGTCATTTTCAAAAGTCAACAAAAAGGGACTTTAAGTCAAAGGCCATAACTTGAGATTGGTAAATCAAAATGACATGGGACCAAAGGCATTGGTTATAGGACTCAAAGACCTTTCCAAAATGTCCAAGAACATGAGCAAAGCTTAAAAATTGAGCAAGATATGCCTTGAGGAAGTTGGGAAATTTTTGGATATTTTGAAAAGTCAACATTGCTTCAAATGTCTTAAAAATGCTAATGGGCCACATTTTCTTCCAAAATTCATCATCCAAGGCATGTGCACGACCATTTGGCCCAAAGGGAAGTTTTTCATCATTTTTATTTTATTTATTTGAATTTTTAATTGCTAGAAATTCATTTAATTAATTAAAATATATGAAAAATACCAAACCAAAGTTTTCAAATCTTTTTATGCATGGAATAACCTCAGATTTTCGTGCATTATTAGATATAGAAAGAATCAAGGCAATTGGATATGATTGGCATCAAAAACATGTGAAAAAGATTTAAAAATATTTGCCATGAAAATCAAATATCTCTTCATCAATGCAAAGGGTTTTTTGATCCAATTTCTAACCCTAATCATTCCAGTACTTATATACATGATAACCCTAATGCCAAGAACATGAATGTTGCGCCCCATCTCAAGAACCAAACTTGCAATTTTATCAAAAAAATTCAAAACTGAAAGTGGCCTTAGAGGACGATTCAGAGGCAAAGATTGATCCCATTAGCTTGCCAAGACATTACTGAAGCTAACTGAATACCTTTCCACGTCCATAACCTCAAGAATTGGTACCTAGCTGTCAAACGGTTTCATCTTTTTTGCATAATCGCATCTGATCATTCATGCCATAATTTTCAAATTTAATGCTTGTTTTGTGTTGCTCTTGTCATTCTGAAGCTAACCCTGTTGTTTGATTAAGTTTTCATCACTCATACGCGATTTCACCATGGACAATTATTAGGGTTCCTCAAATTTCAAATTGGGTACTTTCACATACTGTAAAATTGAGACTTCTCAATGCCATGGTTGAAATCAGGAAGCCTGGACGAACATAATACACCCCTCGCGCCTAATTTATATAACCATATGGCCTAATCGCTATTTTGGAAAAGAATGTATTTTGGGGGGGTTTAAAACCCCCGCTAACCTTTTTTATGTTTAAGAAAAAAAGCAAAACAAGGAAGACGAAGACTAGGTGGCGAAGCGTGATAGGCTCATTTGAAATCAAAGCGCGCTTTTTGTTATTTTTACATCACTGACCACTTTTCCATTATATTAATTATTTGCCATTATATAATAAAAGCGTGCGTTTGGTTCAAGTGGCAAGCAAGCATATTGGTAACCTCTGGGACCTGGGTTTGAACCCCAGGTCCCCCTTTCTATTCCATATTATTTTGCTAACAATGCTCCTGTGCAGTTTCAATACAAGGGTTCACCATACTCTCCACATCCAGGCTTACCACGTGCTTACTGAGATCAATCAAAGGGCTATGCTTTGGAGATCATCATGGGCATGAGTCAACGCATCTACACGCTAGCCAAAAAGTCAATAAGGCCAAGGCTTAATGGGCCAGAATTGCTAGGACTTTACCTCCAATTGGGGACAGAACCCCCCAAGGTTTTGTAATTCTCTTCTCTTTTTTTATTTTTTATTTCAATTATTTCTTTTTAATTCTTTAATTTAATTTATTTTCATAAAATATAAAAAAAATAATAATAAAAATCAGAAAGTCCCAAAAATAAAATATGTTTCATATTATTTTTATAAATAAATCTCACTAATTAATTAGGTTTAAATTTAGGTTAATTTTGATATTTTTCAATAAACTTAAAAAATTGGTAGAATTAGGGTTTTAAGCATTCTTATCTTTTTTTCCTTTTTTCACCATATTCATCACCAATAATTAATTATTTATTTTTATAAATTAAATTGCATTAATTAATTAGGTTTAACTTTAGGTAATTTTCATATTTTCTTAATAAATAAAAATTGTAGAATTAGGGTTAATTAATTTCTTAATTTCGTTTAATTCTCATAAAAAACCATAAATACAAAAAACCTCAAAAAATAATTTCTTTTTTATTTTAATTTCATTAATTTAATTTCATTAAAAAAGGGTCCAACGCCCTCGCTTTCAATTTTAACTCAATTCGCGCATTTTATTTTATTTCTTTTAAATATTAATGTAATTCTCCCAAAGCCATGTAACTCGGACGTTTTATATTTCTCGCACTTTATTTTCTTTATTTTATGTCAAATCGGGTCCTGGATTAAATTTGGCGATGTGGACCCGCGCCTTTGTAATAGTTTACGAACTTTTATTTCTCGCAATTTTTTAACTGTTAATAATGGCATGCAAGAATGAATGACAAAAATAAAAACAAACGCGTAGATCACCCATGACATGACAAGACAAAAATAAATGAATCTGACACACAAATCACACACCACCCCTAGGGTACGCCTCACTGTTGCCTTGCCTCGAAAGGTGATCGTCGAGTAGAGGATGTCTTAGTAAGTCCTCATGATCCGGGAACCTGGCGTGAGGGTAGCTTCTAAGGTATCTTCCCATTGCTCTGGTGATCACCATGTCCCGAACCTCGAATTGACCCGAACACCTCCAACGGTGGTGCTACCTACCTCTCAATGGTGGGATGGCACTACTTTAAAGGACATTTACACAGACGAATTCCTTAGGGTAGGTAGACAACTCTAGATACTTGCTCTAATTTCAAAAACAAATCAAAAATACTTTTCACACCGACACCTTTTCAAAAAGCTTTCGAAAGCAATTTTTCAAACACTCTTGAGGACCGATACAAGAGTCGAACTGAAATTTTCAAAGAAACTTTTTAAAACCCACAGTTGAAAAGCAAACAAACCATTTTTGAAAACACAATGAGCAAGTATCTAAGAGCCCATGGATAACCATGGATAGAAAGAGTGCTAACACCTTCCCTTTCTATAACCTACCTCCCGAACCGAGAGCAATCTCTTTAAGGAATTTTTCTGTGCTTTTGTCCTTTCCATTTGGAGAAAATAAAAGACGGTGGCGACTCTTGCTTCCGCGACATTTCGCGAAACCAGCGTTAAATAGTCAGTTCCAGATCCACCGATCACAGAACTGGCGACTCTGCTGGGGATATCTTTATAAAGTGAGGTGTACCTTAGGGTTAGTTCATAACTGTGTTTTCAATTGTATTGATTTGTGTGCTTTAAATTGTGGGACTGTCTTGGGAGTTCTATAGATCCTAACCCGGATCTGGGGATACCTTCTTAGAAAGTAGCAACAAGGCTGTGAGGGAACTGTGCGGGGTATACCGACATGGTTGAAATAGTCTGCTACGTTGATGTGGCACTTTGGTGTGTACCGGTAACCCTTGAGTTCAGTCAAGGAGAGTACGGGGCCTCCGCGTGGTGTCATGAAGCATCAACAGACCTTAGGAACCTTAATTGAACTATCTTGGCCTCTTTAGGGTAGTGAGATAACTGACTTTGGTGCAGTCCGAGGTTGGTTGATACTCGATACTACACTCAATTGAGGGTTGCTTTCCTGGAATATTTCGGTCGCCAGTTCGATGGCTAAATCGAAACGATGAACAATGAAAGCAATCCAGTGATATTGGGACCCTTAGAACCCGGTGAATTCTGATAGGACAGGTTGAGACCACCAACTTCAAGAGGGTAATACCTGATCGCACTAAATCGCACTATGTTTCTGACTCAAATATCACATGTTTTCCTTAGTTTTTATTGACATTTTCTCGTATTATGTTCCTTTTTCCTTTGTTTTCAGGATTCTTGTCATTTCAGAGCCTTCTGTGAAGAAACGAGCCAAAACGCCAAGAAATTAGGGTTTTTCAAGATATTCTGCACTTATGGCGTTCAGCACCGCGCTGGCTACAAGAAACGCGATGACGTGGCCCACTTTCACCCAGAGATCAACTGCCACGTTCCCATGATGTGGCGGTTCTAGGCACCGCGCCCGCGGCCACCCTCACCGCGCCCGCGGCCTTCACAAAAAGGTTCCCGCTCAAAAGAAGTTAAGGGGCATGCTGGTCCTTACGCACCTCAAAGTTCCTCTATAAATAGCTTTCGATTCTCATTCTTTAGTTTCATCCAAGCTTAGTACAATCTTAAGCCATATACTATCAGTTTCTGTAAAGTAATAATCTCTTCACATCGGGGAGTTATTGCGGTGTAGATTGAGTTGTAATCGAGTCTTGGAGCACTTTGGTTGAAGTTCATCATACCGGCCTTACTTTTCCGTAGATTTGTATCAGATTCAAGTCTCCGACCGGAGCAAGGTTCTAATTTATTGCATTTCTTTATTTAATTGCTCTTATCATAGTCTACACGTTTTATAGACTTTAAATGCTCTTATCATAGTCTACACGTTTTATAGACTTTAAATGCTCTTACCATAGTCTACACGTTTTATAGACTTTAAATGCTCTTACCATAGTCTACATGTTTTATAGACTTTAAATGCTCTTACCATAGTCTACATGTTTTATAGACTCGCACTTATTATGTCTGGCTAAACTATAAAGGTTAGGATGTAATGATTGTCATCGTGGTTGTGTTCCAATTATCATGCTAGTGAAAATACTCTGGGGATGTTTTGCTTCTAACTTAAGTCAATTGTGTTTTAATATTTATTGGGTAAGATCGAAAGCCGTCCAAACTAATGATACGACTTGATTATTATTTAACCAAACAAAAAGAGCGATAGCCGTTGATTGGTTAAATAGGAATCATTAACCTTTTTAGAAAATGATTTTGAAACTATTTTCGGACGCGTTTGTAGGTTTAAAATCTGACTCTTGGTCAAAAGCCAAAAGTCTCTTCAAGTTAATCTTTCCGAGTAAGATCACTTTTCTGTTAAGTCAAAACTATCAATTTCTTAAAAATAGGTTTACCTCTTTAACGCGGAAGGCACCCTTTATATGTGACAATAAAGGAATTTAATTTAAAGAGTAAACTCGGTTCTTAGTAGTCAAAAGCTACAAGTTCCCGTTAAACTGATTCTTTGCTATCAATAGAAAATACTGCCCCATAAGTAGGTTCATCTACGCATGACCGGACCAATATCTGATTACATGATTTACATTCCAACCTATCTTTTAAACTGTTATTTACCTCGCTCATTTACTTTGTGCACTGCACTCACATCAATATCCTTATTCGCCTTAGATAAGCACCTTAGCAATAGAGTTGATAGATTGACAATTGGTCTCTGTGGTTCGATAATCTTATATATTACTTCGATAGGCTGTACATTTGCAGTATTACATTTAGGCTATACGTTACAGATTAAACCCCCATCAAGTTTTTGGCGCCGTTGTCGGGGACCAACTTCGTCAAATTTCGTACCCTATTGTTATCCCGTTTAGACTAAGGCTATTCTAGCCGGTAGATGCGTAGAAATCGTAGCACCGGCAACCTAATAGATCCTTTAGTAGAACCTGAACGTTACGCTCGTGCCCGTCTTTTTATTCGCAAGATAAGAAGAGCTATGGCAGAAGATCGTAACCAAAGACCGCTCAAGGAATTCGCCCAACCATCTAACGAGGAACCTAGTTCTAGTATAGTAAACCCTGCTATAACTACCAACAACTTAGAACTAAAGCCCTCGTTACTACAATTAGTACAACAAAACCAATTCGCTAGTCTCGCTACCGAGAACCCGAATCAACATTTAAAGGTATTTATCCAGTTAGCTGACACCCTTAAGGCAAATGGAGCCACACCCGAAGCTATCCGATTAAGACTATTTCCTTTTTCCCTTAGAGGTAAAGCTCACGACTGGTTAGACGCCCTTCCAACTAACTCAATAACAACTTGGGAAGACCTTAGGAGAGCTTTTCTTGCGAGGTATTTTCCACCAAGCAAGACCGCTGTTCTTAGGAACCTGATCACTTGTTTCACCCAAAACCAAGGCGAATCACTTTTTGATGCCTGGGAGAGATATAAAGAACTTTTAAGAGCCTGTCCGCACCATGGCCTAGAGCAATGGTTAATCATACATACCTTCTATAATGGACTCCATTACAACACAAAGATGTCCATAGACGCTGCCGCTGGCGGAGCGTTGATGAACAAACCTTACCCTGACGCTTGTGCCCTAATAGAGGACATGGCCCAAAACCACGCCCAGTGGGGTTTAGAACGAGCGACAGTAGAGAAAAAGGAGAGCCATGGAGGAAAGCATGAGGTAAGTTGCATGGACATGATCAATGCCAAGATGGACGCCCTAGCCTTGAGAGTCGAGAACATGTCTCAAAATCCAACCACAGTAGCAGCAATCCAATCGGAGTGCGAACTCTGTGGAACTCAAGGACATAAAACCGTTGACTGTAACCTTTTGAACGAATCAAGCTCAGACCAAGTTAACTATACTCAAGGGAACCCTTTCTCGAATACCTACAATCCTGGATGGAGGAACCACCCGAATTTCTCTTACAAAAACAACAACCCTATCCAAAATCCCGGACCTTCGAGACCTCAAGGATTCCAAACGCAAAAACAAAACCAACCTATGCAAATAGTACCCCCAAGACCAAACCTTAAAGAAACCATAGACACCTTTATTCAAGCTCAAACCCAGCAAAATAAGGAGTTTATGAACCAACACATTCACACGAACGAACTAGTTACTCAACTAGCAACCAAGTTTGACCAGATAATAACCCACACCAAAATGCTTGAGACTCAGATTTCCCAAGTAGCACAAAACACCTCTGTACAAGTTGCACCTGGAGGACAATTCCCTGGACAAACTCAACCAAATCCAAAAGGCCAAGCAAATTCTATCACACTAAGAAGTGGAACCGCTTATGAAGGGCCTAGAAATCCTGACTTAAGCACATCAGAAAAACCTATGGAAGATGCTACGCCCAAAGACCAGGTGGAGGAACCAGAGAAACCAGGAAAGCAATCAAAACCAGAAGTAGAGAAAAACACTCAACAACCTTACAAACCACCTATTCCATTCCCACAGAGGCTGAAAAACACCAAAGTAGAAAACCAGTACCAAAAGTTTATTAAGGTAATAGAGAAACTCCATGTTGAGATTCCTTTTACTGAAGCTATAACCCAGATACCATCATATGCTAAGTTTTTGAAAGATATTTTGACCAATAAACGGCGACTCGATGATCCCAAGCCTTTAGAATGTCATTTTATATCCGAAAATAAACTCGCCAAGAAAGATAAAGACCCTGGAAGTTTTTCTATCCCTTGCATCCTAGGTAACCATATGATAGACAAAGCATTTTTAGACCTAGGAGCAAGCGTAAGTCTGATGCCTCTGGCCGTCTGTAAGAGGTTAAAATTAGGAGAACTTCAACCTACTAAGATGTCCTTACAACTAGCTGATAGATCTGTCAAATATCCCATGGGTATTTTAGAAGACATACTTGTCAAGATTGGTCAGTTGTACATTTCGACCGACTTCGTCGTAATGGATATCAAAGAAGATGAAGACATCCCAATCCTCTTAGGAAGACCCTTCCTATCGACCGCCGGAGCTATAATAGATGTTAAGAAAGGGAAACTGACTTTCGAGGTAGGAGATGAAAAGATTGAGTTCATTTTATCAAAATTTCTAATGGCACCAGTGATAGGAGATGCGTGCTATGCCATCGACATCATTGATGAATGTGTAAATGAGCTCGAACAAAACGAATTCTTAACCAAATTACCATCAACCCCTATTTTAGAGGATGACGGATTTGAGAGTATCGAACCGTACATTGACGACAACCTTTTCGAATGCTTAGCTCTTACCCATGACCTTATGCCACGTACTGAGAAAACCACTATAGAACTTAAGGAGCTACCCAAGAATCTAAGATATGAGTTTTTGGATGAGGAGATGAATAGACCTGTTATAATTAGCGCCACTCTAAACCAAATAGAAACAAATCAACTATTAGATACCTTGCGAAAATATCCCTCAGCTTTAGGGTATAAAGTTTCAGATTTAAGAGGTATAAGCCCATCCGTATGCATGCATCGGATTATGCTAGAAAAAGATTCGAAACCCTCAAGAGAACATCAAAGAAGAATAAACCCTATCATGAGTGATGTAGTCAAGAAAGAAGTTCTTAAGTTATTAGAAGCTGGTATCATATACCAAATTTCGGATAGTGAATGGGTAAGCCCAGTCCATGTGGTACCCAAGAAAGGAGGTATCACTGTTCTGAAAAATGAGAAAGGTGAGCATGTGGCAAAACGAACAGAAGGAGGATGGCGAATGTGTATAGATTACAGAAGGTTGAATAAGGCAACAAGAAAAGACCATTTCCCTCTCCCATTTATAGATCAGATGCTTGAACGTCTAGCAAGACACTCATGTTTCTGCTATCTTGATGGATATTCGGGATTTTTCCAAATCCCTATTCACCCAGAGGACCAATAAAAAACCACATTTACCTGCCCTTATGGAACATTCGCTTATAGACGAATGCCCTTTGGACTCTGTAATGCACCTGCCACTTTCCAACGTTGTATGATGTCAATTTTCGCAGACTACCTAGATGGAATTATGGAAGTATTTATGGACGATTTTTCAGTGTGTGGGTTTGATTTCAAAAATTGCCTCTCGAACTTGGAGAAAATCTTAAAAAGATGTGTGGAAGTAAACCTTGTGTTGAATTGGGAAAAGTGTCACTTTATGGTAAGTGAAGGGATAGTCTTGGGACACATTATTTCTGAAAGAGGTATAGAAGTCGATAAGGCCAAGATAGAAGTTATAGAAAACTTAAACCCATCTAAGACCGTTAGGGAAATAAGAAGTTTCCTAGGACATGCCGGGTTCTACCGACGCTTCATCAAGAATTTTTCCGCAATAACTAAACCCTTAACTAACCTATTGATGAAGGATGTCGAGTTTGAATTCGACCAAAAATGTCTTGAGGCCTTTGAAGTTTTAAAGCAAGCTCTTATTTCAGCACCTATCATAAGACCACCTGATTGGACACAACCTTTTGAAATCATGTGCGATGCTAGTGATTTCGCTGTAGGAGTTGTACTAGGGCAAAGAAAAGACAAAAAACGGCATGCAATTTACTACGCTAGTAGAACACTAGACGCTGCCCAGCTAAATTATACAACCACAGAAAAAGAATTGCTAGCCGTAGTTTTTGCTATTGATAAATTTCGATCTTATTTGGTGGGAGCAAAAATAATAGTATACACAGATCACGCAGCAATCCGGTACTTGTTAAGTAAGAAAGATGCTAAGCCTAGATTGCTCAGATGGGTACTTTTACTCCAAGAATTTGACTTGGATATTAAGGATAAAAAAGGAGCTGAAAACTTAGTAGTTGATCATCTCTCTAGGTTAGAACACCTTAAGCCTGAACATATACCTATAGACGATCACTCTACTTATGAAAGATTAATAGCTGGGATAAACTCAACTGAAGAAGAGACCTATGAGGAAATCTCAACCATGAACAACATACCATGGTACGCAGATATTGTGAATTATCTAGCCGCTGATATCATACCCCCTGACTTAAGCTACCAACAGAAGAAGAAGTTTTTTAGAGATGTTAAACACTTCTTTTGGGATGAACCCCTCCTATTCAAAAGAGGAATAGATAATATATTCCGACGATGTGTGCCGGAGGAAGAAGTAGGCAATGTCATTAAACATTGTCATGCTTCACCTTATGGTGGACATGCAAGCACGTCTAAAACATGCGCCAAAATATTTCAAGCAGGTTTTTATTGGCCTACTGTATGGCGCGATGTCCACACTTACATTACAAAATGTGACCGATGCCAACGCACTGGGAACATCTCGAGACGTGATGAAATGCCTTTAAGAAACATCCAAGAAGTGGAAATATTTGATGTCTGGGGTATTGATTTCATGGGACCTTTTCCTTCCTCAATGGGTAACAAGTATATCCTAGTAGCTGTCGATTATGTCTCAAAGTGGATCGAAGCTGTTGCATCACCCACAAACGATACCAAGGTAGTTATCAAACTGTTTAAGAATATTATTTTCCCTAGGTTTGGAACCCCGAGGTTAGTCATAAGTGATGGAGGATCGCATTTTATATCTAAGATATTTGACAAGCTTCTAAGCAAATACGGAGTAAAACATAGAGTAGCATCACCATATCACCCGCAAACCAGTGGCCAAGTAGAGGTATCGAATAGGGAGATTAAGCAGATCCTAGAAAAAACCGTATCACTATCCAGAAAAGACTGGTCTGGAAAACTTAAAGACGCCTTATGGGCTTATAGAACGGCTTATAAAACCCCTATTAGAACAACTCCTTATCAATTGGTTTATGGAAAGTCCTGTCATTTACCCTTCGAATTGGAACATAGAGCCTATTGGGCCATTAAATCCTTGAATCTAGATTACCTGAAAGCCGGAGAAAAACGTATCCTGGACATTCACAAGCTAGAAGAGCTTCGCTTGAATGCCTATGAGAATGCCATCATATATAAGGAAAGAACCAAGATGTGGCATGATAAAAAAATCATCAAGAAAGATTTCAACATTGGTGATCCTGTTCTCCTATTTAACTCAAGGTTACGACTTTTTCCTGGTAAGCTTCGTTCAAGATGGACAGGTCCATTTGAAGTGTCAAAAGTTCTAAAGTCTGGAGCAGTAGAAATCAAAAACAATTCATGTGCTCCATTTGTGGTAAATGGACAAAGACTGAAGCTCTACAAAGGAGGCGATTTGCCTGTTGACTACTCTAGTCATATTCTTATAGACCCACCAATACCCACATAAAGTAAGATCTAATCGTCAAGCTACACGACGTTAAACAAGCGCTGCATGGGAGGCAACCCATGGTTTATTTTTCATTTTATTTTATTTTAGTAATTTATATATTTTATCTGGACTAATTTCTTGTGTTTATATTTTCAGGATGCATTACCCCGATGGTATGGTTGTGATTTTCAGAGATGAAGCACAAAAGGCCCGATTTGCTACCTTATCTGCTAGACCTATGGTACCCACTAGGTACCCCGATCAGAGCTGCATGGAGGCACTCGGGATTGAGCCAAGTATTCGGTATCTATGCAACCAACTTAGCTGGGATTCTTATGCTGATGATGTCCACAAAACCTACAGGAACCTTACTCTGGAGTTTCTTAGCTCTATGGACTATAATCCACGAGTGGGTGAAGGAGATGAGCGAGGACGCCTGAGTTTCAGATTGTTTGGCACCGAGTATACCCTGACCACCAAAGAATTTGGGGATTTGCTTGGTTTCCAAACTGGACCGACCGCTATAACTGAGTTCCCATTGAGTTGCTACATGGACAGAGACATTGATAAATTTTGGCAGGACATTACTGATAGAGCCAGTCTTGACCCCTCTACCCAGCTGTCCCGGAAGATCCATAACCCGGCCTTCCGATACTTCGAGATGATCCTGTGCCACACTTTCTTTGGGAGGAGTTACTGTGACCACTTGGTCACCGCTGAGGAGATCCTTTTCCTATACTGTGCTAGTCAGTCCAGACCTATAGCTAGTGGAGGTTTTCTGATAGAGAGCCTCGAGCAGACTGCTCGATCCGCTGTAGGGCTCATTCATTCCGGAGGGAATGTGACACAGATAGCTTCTGCTTTGGGTTTAGACAGTATGATAGCACAGCTGACCCCATACTGTGGATATACTTTTCTGGATTTAGACTTTTGCATGGATCGTGGATTCATGAGGAGGGCCTCTTTCCACCCATATCGGTACAGATTGCTTATCAATGACCAGACAGTTTACACCTTCACCATGCCAGACCCTCAGATGACTTGTGTTTCCAACTCTGCTAATTGGAACTATTCTGTAGAAGGTTGGGGTGAGATATCAGAGTACACTCCAGAATACACTCCTGCTTCCGAAGATCTCACTCCAGAATACACTCCTGCTTCCGAAGATCCCACTCAGGACTACACTCCTGCCTCCGAGGACTCCGCTCCAGATCACACATCCCGACCTGAGGTTACACACACTACTGTTCTTACTAATAACCTCAGCTTGCAGGAACCTGATATTCACACTCTATTGACTGCTATGCGCACTGAGATAACCACTCTCCGCAATGAGGTGGCTGACCTTCATTTGCAGTTGGAAGTGAATGATGTTAACTTTGCTGGTGAGTTAGATGAATTAGCTCACGAGGTGGCAGAGATTCGACGCCAGCTGACTGAGCTGCGTGGCCCAGGCACTCCTGCATAGCATCCTACCGGTTGGCAATAGATATGTATTGTTCACAAGATATCTAGTTTCAGTATTATTCGTATTATGTTGATTTACTTTTCAGACTCATTTTTATTTTTGCATTCTCTGTTTCCTGCGTTGTTAATATTTATTTTGATGACCCAATGTCCGTACCTATATCTATATATATATATATATATGCATATGTTTTATTTATTTACTAATGTTTTCGTTTTTCTAGGTCACCATAGTTTTAATATAAAAATAAAATAAATATACATGTGTATATGTATTCACGTACAAATATGCACATTTATAAGAAAAATAGGTACACCTCCAGAAATTGAAGATAATGGCGAGGAAGAAAAAGCCCAATGGAAAGAAAGCCAGGCCAGCTCAACTGACCTCGACCTCACCGCGCCCGCGGTAGGCCCTGCCGCGCCCGCGGTGACGCAACGGTCACCTAACGGCTAGTAGCTCGTTTTTCCCCCCATTTTACCACTTTTTCCATTCCCAATCCCATTTTCTTCCATTTTTAACCCACTTTATTACCCATACCAACCCACTACATTTATTTCCATTATTTTCATCATAAATATTTACAACCCCCATTTTCTTTCTTCCCTTCCTATAAATACCCCCTACTATTTCATTTTCTTCCTCACACCTTCATTACTTCTACATCCCATTCTTTCTCTCTTTTTATCCACAAGAAAATCCTATGGAATATCACGGTTACATTTTACGTGGTGGTCAAGCCGGAGAAAGGCAACTAAAGCGGCTTGAAAAATTGCTGACAACACCAATACACTCTACCAGGTATATCGATGAAAACTGTCTATATTCATTAGGTATATACCATAGTGTATTCTTCCTTCTAGATAAAATAGGTATGCATGATATTTTTGCTACTCAAGCACCAACCTACCCTAGGCTGACGTTCGAGTTTTTAAGTTCTTTAATTTATAACGTCTCCCCTAACACTGCTAGCACCGTAGGTGGAGTCAAATTTAGAATGTTTAATGTCGAATATGATTACTCCACTGACGGTCTAGCCGCCATGTTAGGATTTCCTTATGGGGATGGTGCCATTTGTGAAGCACCTTTAGACACGGATTGGGCATTTGAAGCATTTTGGGCCAGAATTACTAAACAAAATGCAACATCTTTTGATGGCCTTCTTGCTTCTCACATCCATAATCCTGCCCTTCGTGTCTTTAGATTTCTTTTAGCATCCACCATCTTTGCTCGGGAAAACCCAAACAAGGTGAATGCTAAAGAATTAATTATCATGCAGAGCTGCCTCACAGACACCAAAGTTAATCCCGTCCCATTCATGATTGCCCACATGCACCATGTTTTAAGAAAAGGTGGGCCGATTTCCTTTGGTGGACTGATTACCACTATTGCCCGTGCCATAGGATTGGATACGGAACTTGCCACCCTAGAACCACTTCCTCCTCGGATTGCAAATCTTAAATTTTTCAGGGATATGCGTTTATGCAAGACGAGGAAGGAAGGTGGTTACTTCCTCATGGTTGGAGGTGCTGCTGTACCCAGTGTTGTTATGCCTTGCACCCGTCGTACTGATATTAGATTTGAGCGTAACTGGACCTACGATCTCAACGCTCCTGCTTTTATTGGTCCGTTGCCCCCAAATCTACCTTTAAATGAGGGTAACAACACTGATGATGAGTACGATTTCCAAACAGAGGAACCACCCCATTTTTCACCACCACACACGACACCTTCTACCTCTAACCCACATGCAGGTACTGCTCCTAGTTTCCATGTCACTGAGGACATGTGGCGTGAGCATATGGCCCGAGAGGCCCAGAGGGACACCCTCCTTGCTACCTTGCAGCAACAGGCGGCCGACAACATGGCCTTCATGCAAGCGTCCCAAGAACAAAATGCTAGCTCTCTGCGCACTATTATGGAAAGTCAGCTGGCTTTCCAGAGAGAACAGCACCTACACCAGACCACATACGCTCGTCACTTCCAATTGATGGAGGCAACCCAAGGCACCCTCATTGGTCGGACCCAAGAGCTACAAGCGGCAAATGCCGCCTTGTCAGAGAGACTGGAGCAGCTTGTTTTGGACCGAGATAGCCGCCGTCGCAGCCGTAGCCGCCGTTCCGGTCGTACCAACCAGGATGGTGAAGGTCCTAGTGGCCCCCACTAGTGTTTTCAGGTACCTCCTCCTACCTTATTTTGGAACATTGAGGACAATGTCTGATTTAAGTGTGGGAGGAGCATTTATCGCTTTTATTTCCCATTTTCGCTTTTATTTATCGCTTTTATTTTCCGTTTTTCCTGCTTTTATTTCCCTTCCGCATTTTCCTTTTTTTTTATATATTCGTAGTTAATAAAATGCATGTGATAGGCGAGTCTTTCTGCGTAGTGTACCCTTTCATTTCCCCCACCTTGTAGCCTTACAAAATTTTTATTTTTCAAAGATTTATGGTTGTTTTTAAGGATTTGGGCTATGAGACAAGTCCTAGATAGGGTCTGTTTCTCGGACACTCACTTTTTGAAAAATTCGTTATCATTTTTACACCATAAGCCTTTTTGAATATTTAGATTAGATCCTTTCTCCCCAATATGCTATGATTTTGAATAAAAATGTACAAATAGGTCTTCAAGTAGTTTATCTTAGCAGTCAGCTCCGGCCTAAGCATGCTCTAAGTGTGGGATCGATGAATATAAGTGGATGATCTCTATTTTGCCTTAAAAGTTATAAAATAAAGTGTGAATGCGACTCGAGTTGGGTAATCCTCACAAAGATTACTCAACTCAAGAAAGTTGTAAACACTAACAAAAACAAAGAAAAAAAAATATATAAGGCATATCTGTTGTAGTTGGTTCAGAGGTATCTGGTGCTGAACTTGGTAGGGCGGACTACGGTCCGATCCCCCGCAACTGCAAATGGGTAAAATAAAAAGGGATTAAACCAACTCTTGTACCAGAATCCCATCACTTGAGATCAGAGTCACTAACCGGTCACTACACCATGAGTATGTACGGATAACGGGCTTAATGTGATTGCGCCTGAATGAAAAAGGACCTCGTAAAAAAAAGGGAAGTCTTAGCATAGTAAGGATATTAGGATCGATCTGTATACTTATGAGGTTTATGTACGCATTTCTGCGAGTAGTGTAATTACGATACCTTTGATTCAGATTGTCAGTGCCTGACAACACACCCTTACTCGGACTTAGAAGCCCTCTTTGCCCAAAACCTGTATACACCATAATTTTCTTTCATCTACTTTTAAGAGTTGTTGCTTGAGGACAAGCAAAGGTCTAAGCGTGGGAGGATTTGATCGCACTAAATCGCACTATGTTTCTGACTCAAATATCACATGTTTTCCTTAGTTTTTATTGTCATTTTCTCGTATTATGTTCCTTTTTCCTTTGTTTTCAGGATTCTTGTCATTTCAGAGCCTTCTGTGAAGAAACGAGCCAAAACGCCAAGAAATTAGGGTTTTTCAAGATATTCTGCACTTATGGCGTTCAGCACCGCGCTGGCTACAGGAAACGCGATGACGTGGCCCACTTTCACCCAGAGATCAACTGCCACGTTCCCATGATGTGGCGGTTCCAGGCACCGCGCCCGCGGCCACCCTCACCGCGCCCGCGGCCTTCACAAAAAGGTTCCCGCTCAAAAGAAGTTAAGGGGCATACTGGTCCTTACGCACCTCAAAGTTCCTCTATAAATAGCTTTCGATTCTCATTCTTTAGTTTCATCCAAGCTTAGTACAATCTTAAGCCATATACTATCAGTTTCTGTAAAGTAATAATCTCTTCACATCGGGGAGTTATTGCGGTGTAGATTGAGTTGTAATCGAGTCTTGGAGCACTTTGGTTGAAGTTCATCATACCGGCCTTACTTTTCCGTAGATTTGTATCAGATTCAAGTCTCCGACCGGAGCAAGGTTCTAATTTATTGCATTTCTTTATTTAATTGCTCTTATCATAGTCTACACGTTTTATAGACTTTAAATGCTCTTATCATAGTCTACACGTTTTATAGACTTTAAATGCTCTTACCATAGTCTACACGTTTTATAGACTTTAAATGCTCTTACCATAGTCTACATGTTTTATAGACTTTAAATGCTCTTACCATAGTCTACATGTTTTATAGACCCGCACTTATTATGTCTGGCTAAACTATAAAGGTTAGGATGTAATGATTGTCATCGTGGCTGTGTTCCAATTATCATGCTAGTGAAAATACTCTGGGGATGTTTTGCTTCTAACTTAAGTCAATTGTGTTTTAATATTTATTGGGTAAGATCGAAAGCCGTCCAAACTAATGATACGACTTGATTATTATTTAACCAAACAAAAAGAGCGATAGCCGTTGATTGGTTAAATAGGAATCATTAACCTTTTTAGAAAACGATTTTGAAACTATTTTCGAACGCGTTTGTAGGTTTAAAATCTGACTCTTGGTCAAAAGCCAAAAGTCTCTTCAAGTTAATCTTTCCGAGTAAGATCACTTTTCTGTTAAGTCAAAACTATCAATTTCTTAAAAATAGGTTTACCTCTTTAACGCGGAAGGCACCCTTTATATGTGACAATAAAGGAATTTAATTTAAAGAGTAAACTCGGTTCTTAGTAGTCAAAAGCTACAAGTTCCCGTTAAACTGATTCTTTGCTATCAATAGAAAATACTGCCCCATAAGTAGGTTCATCTACGCATGACCGGACCAATATCTGATTACATGATTTACATTCCAACCTATCTTTTAAACTGTTATTTACCTCGCTCATTTACTTTGTGCACTGCACTCACATCAATATCCTTATTCGCCTTAGATAAGCACCTTAGCAATAGAGTTGATAGATTGACAATTGGTCTCTGTGGTTCGATAATCTTATATATTACTTCGATAGGCTGTACACTTGCAGTATTACATTTAGGCTATACGTTACAGATTAAACCCCCATCAATACCCAGCCCCCATGCTGGCCTAAACTCTAAGGGTTTCTCTTGTGTGACTTGCGTGCCTTCGTACTTGACTACTTGCATGCTTGTCATCTAATACATGAACTATTTGCAGGTTTTGTTTATAGTCCTTAATTGGGACCCATAACAGGGTTTACTAAGTTTCTTGCAGGTTTTATTTAGTCCTTAATTAGGACTCATAACAGGGTTTACTGAGTTTGCTTGCAGGTTTTGTTTATAGTCCTTAATAAGGGCTCATAACAGGGTTTACCAACGTTATTCCATGCATAGCATAACATCATGCCATCATACCATTGCATACATCCTAACCCATTTCAAGGATCTCAAGGGCTTGTGATGCAGGTCATGATGAACCAACTGTCTAACAAGGGGCAAAGGGGATTTATTTTCCTCTAGGCAAGGTTGTCAGGGGCTATGAACCACTTGATATGGTGAGCTTTGACTCTTGAAGAAGGACTCTCAACAATATGAAGTTCCTTCAATCAAGCTACTGGATCCCAATTCTAACAATTTCTTGTTTACCCCGCGAGATCCTTGAAAACATTGCATATACATACATGCATATCATTGCATAACAGGTATCCTTTTGACAGGTCACTTACCATCCTTCGCTGTTTATTTCAGCAATGGCTTGCCCACAAGATAACCAGGGTCTGCACACCCAAGAGACTCAATTCAAGGAGATCTTCCTAAGCCTATCCAAGGGGCAGGAAGAGTTGAGGACACTCCTCATGGGGAATCTGATCAGAAAGAGTCCTAAAGATGACAAGGACGAACAACTAAAACGTCTACAAGCTGAGGTTGACACATTAAAAACCCAGATGCTGGGGCAAAGGGCCCTCATTCAAGGTTTAGCTCAGGAGCAAGGAGAGCTGAGGACCATGATCAGTCAGCTTCCTCAAGGCATGAAGCAACCAGCCCAAATCAGGGACCAGGTCATGAAACAGCTTCCAAGAGGGCAAAGGTCGGGTCCAATGAATAGACCTCTCCGAGTTGCTACTAATTCACAGGTCCAACAACGACCTCGCCAAGAACAGCGGGTTGATCAGAACAGGTCGGACGAGCCTAAGGGACAATTCACCAACATCAACATGCCATGGTCACGAGCTTTGCAGCACATGTTAAGGATGAATCTGATTGCGGTGATCAACCCTCCTGCAAATCCAAAGACCTCCTCTCCAAATTACAACCCAGAAGCAAGGTGCGCTTACCATTCTGGTAGCCCGGGGCACGATACTTAGGATTGTTGGGCACTGAAGTACAAGATTCAGAACATGATCGATGCTAAAGAGATCGAGTTCGAGCCCGCCGAGACTCCCAACGTGATCACTGCTCCCTTGCCAAAACATGGCTAGGATTGAGAAACTTTTGTTCATTTGAATGTTCAAGTTGCAATTTTCTTTTGTTCAAACATTTACTCATGTTAAACATTGTTATTTCATTAATGCATCGCATATGTCTGTTCTGAAACAATATATTCGTATTCACTAAATGCAAATTATTTTCATATATTTTCTGATGATCAACTCTTAATTAATAATTCTAAGCCTCTTGAGGGAGGATGACGAAAACGATACCATAATCTACATTATGCTTTTGAACAGACCCCGTTGATGAGGTACAGGCATTGTTTCAATCCCTAAACACTGGAGTTATAAGGAAGATAATCCCTCGTCAACCCCTCTGAGCCAAAGAAGTAGGAGTTTTTCTTTTCGAAAATTAAAACCCTTAATCATAACCTGGGGCAGGGTAGTTCTCTCAGTTGATCCAAGTGCATAACAAACGGAACCAAAAAGGTCCTTACAAAACAAACAAAAGACAGTAATGGTTCCGGATGATCATAAAGAAAGGCAGTCATTATCTCAAAAAATAAACCCATTAAGTCAAAACCCATGAAGGAGACTTACAAAACTGGGGCATCCCGCTGACTGTAATCACAAAAGAAACAGTTCAGGCAAAAAATAGGGATAATGAAAGAAAAAGAAAGAGGTCCTACAAACCCTCAACAAAGAAATGACTGCCTATTCAAAATAAACTGTCAATATCTGAATCATCATTGGAAAATCATAGCAAAAGCTCAAATAAGGTCTAACGCACGATCAACTGAGCTTAGGTCTGAAGAACATCACGAAGAGTGGGTGGGTACAAATAATTTGAGCCTTTATCCTTCGTTTCTTAAACCGTGAACCAGGCCACGTTATAACCCCTAAAAGTCCTAGCTGAAGCATGGGTTAGTTCGAAAGCATACTGTACGAAAGGTATCCTGACTCCTTAAGGCTTACGGTAAAATACGGAGTTGACATCACGTTTTACAAACAATCACTTGTTTTATGAAGAGAATGCATTTTCAAAATCTTCAAGACAGACATAAGCTTTGCATTTTTAACATAACTTTGTTTGCATATGACTTTTTGCTTGAACAACATAGAAGTTCGCACGACGAAGTTTAATGAACAGAAGCACTTCCAATCAAGGGGCATGATAGGATCAGGGTCAATTATCTGGGGCAGTCCAATCAAGATTCGGAGAATCTCTCAAAGGCCAAATAGCCTGGGGCAAATCTCCGCCTGAGTCACTTGGGGCATTCCAACAACGAATCTTGCCTAATCCAACACCTTCTGGTGGCATGACAAAACACTTCTAAACAGGGGCAACTCCCTACATTCTGAGAACATGGACATAGTCGAAAAGATACTACGCAAAATCAAAGACCCGCTAGGTTGACACACCTAAGAAAAAATAAGGGCTTCCCGGCAAACCAAAATGGTTCGGGCAAAAATAAGGGATGAAATGAAAAAAATCTGTACACCCGGCAAGTCGAAAACCTGAAAAGGCGGCTTGGACAAAAAAGGGTATCCCGGTGGACTGAAAACCCGAAAGGGCGGTCCAGGCAAAAGTTAGGGATTAAAGTGTACGACTATGTCCTGGCATCTCGTCACTTGCCTACCAGAAGAAGAGTTGTCAATCGGCAGTCATCAAGCACCTCCACAGGCCTTCCTCTCCCACCTCAGAAACAGGGGCAATAAAGAGTTGTCTAAGCGATCTAGTTGCTCAATCCATCAAGGTACCAAGGTAGGTTCAGCTGAAGAACATAACCAGTACGTCTTAATTCGCCAGAGAGTGAGCCAGCAAGTCAGTGCACTCTCCCCGAGCAAAACTATGCTATCAGCCTTAAGGAAGTTGAGTATCCCCCAACAGATCTCAACATTCCCCTGCACAATATACATGCATTCTTAACAAGCACCCCCGACAGTCTTGGCCTAAAGATTGTTCCCCGGCGGTACATCAAACATTCAGTGGAGTTACTTCCCCAATACAGTTCAAAACTTCCCCAGGAGAGTCCAATCCAGTTTCCCCAGGAAAAGCAAAGTATCCATCTCCCCAAGCAGTAAGCTTATCCCCAGTAGATTCTGGAAGCTTACCCTCGCAGAGCACGAACGCATCTCCCGACTTTATTTAAAGAGTTATTTCCCTACCGGGATATAACTGGGTTATCCTCAGCTAAAAGCCACGGAAAGAGCGTCCTCGACGAAGTCTTCTTATCCCCAGCGAAGTCTATCAACACTTCCAACACAACAAGGGTATCCCCAGCAAGTTATTATCAACAACTCAACAAAGTACCTCTCTCCCCACAGAGTAATGCTTCCCAGCAAGATCACCAGAGTATTTTTCTCCCTGCAGAGTAATCCATTCGCCAAGTTTATTCCCCAACGGAGTTATCTTCTCCTACCGGTATTCTTGCAATTATCATCCCCAGCGGAAGCAAAAATCTATTCTTCAACATCAGCCCAGGAGTGACTTCCCGGCACCCGTCAAGGATTTTATTTTCCTAAAAAAGATACATTCATAAACATCATATTTTCATACATTATAGCATGCATCTACGCATCATATCTCACAAATCTCATTTATATTGAGAACATCATTGCTTGATCCATATCATGCATTGCATAAGACTGACCTTTACCTTTCAGGAAAGATTCAGTTAAGTTCTCAACTATATTTCAAGACCTAGACCGGTTCAGTTAAATCGCTCCTAAGATTTTTCTGTTTCTTATCCCGTCCAAGGCCTTCTCTGGTTCAGTCAGATCGACCCTAAGATCTCCCTGTTTCTTATCCAGTTGAAGACATTTCAAGACCTAGACCGGTTCAGTTAAATCGCTCCTAAGATTTTCCTGTTTCTTATCCAGTCCAAGGCCTTCTCTGGTTCAGTCAGATCGACCCTAAGATCTCTCTGTTTCTTATCCAGTTGAAGATTTCAAGACCTAGACCGGTTCAGTTAAATCGACCCTAAGATTTTCCTGTTTCTTATCCAGTCCAAGGCCTTCTCTAGTCCAGCTAAATCGACCCCTAACAGATTTTCCTGATAAAGACTCAGTAGAAGATATCCAAGATTCTCTCAATGATTACTGTTGAGGTTGAAGTCGCCCAAGATTCTCTCAATGATTACTGTTGAGGTTGAAGTCGCCCAAGATTCTCTCAATGATTGCTGTTGAGGTTGAAGTCGCCCAAGATTCTCTCAATGATTACTGTTGAGGTTGAAGTCGCCCAAGATTCTCTCAATGATTACTGTTGAGGTTGAAGTCGCCCAAGATTCTCTCAATGGTTACTGTTGAGGTTGAAGTCGCCCAAGATTCTCTCAATGATTACTGTTGAGGTTGAAGTCGCCCAAGATTCTCTCAATGATTACTGTTGAGGTTGAAGTCGCCCAAGATTCTCTCAATGATTGCTGTTGAGGTTGAAGTCGCCCAAGATTCTCTCAATGATTACTGTTGAGGTTGAAGTCGCCCAAGATTCTCTCAATGCTTACTGTTGAGGTTGAAGTCGCCTATGGTTCTCTCCCCGTTACTGCGGAGGTAGTAATCGTCCCCAGATTCTCTCAGCGTTACTGTTGAGGTTGAAGTCGTCCAAGGTTCTCTCACCGTCCCTGTTGAGGTAGTAACCATCCCTGGTTCATTCATCACCTTTTGAAGCTCCAGATTCAGCTCCTGTAACCAGTCAGGACACATCTATACAAAAAAAAAATTGAAAACCATCTCCTGTAACAGGTCAGGTAATCATCTTCTTTTTTCAGGTACGCAAGTTCTCGCTAAGGAATCTCTTACGCGATCAACATCTAGATGGCATCTATAAGCCCATCCACGCATCCATTCATCTGTCATCTCTTAGCATGGCATCTATAAGCCCATCATCCTATCCATGAATCTCCAAATGGCATCTATAAGTCCATTCCCCACCATCACACTACTATGTGAGCGCAAATTTCTGGGCACTCTAGTGTTCAATCATCTTCCACCTTCGGATTACGAAAGGCACGTCAGCCAATCTGCATCCTCAGGTCTAAGAAGATTGAACAGGGGCAACTGTTGTACCCCAAAATTTTCCCTCCCATGTTCTTCAAAATTTGCCAAGTCAAAGCTTCAAAATCTCCCCAAGGGTTGCACAGTTAAAGAGCCTCCTAACAGTCAAAAACTAGGGTTTTGGTTCTGATAAAGAAAATGAAGTTTCCAAGGGTCCAATCAAGTCCCACATGCCTACAAATATGGTCAAGCATCCTCATACCAAGTTTCAAGACTTACAGCACAAAATTGCACAGTCAAAAACCCTAATTGCTCAACAGTCAACTGCAGGGGCAAAATGGTCATTTGACTGTCAAAAGTTCAAATTTTTGGTCAACATCTCATTTTGAAGCCACAAACATCACTTGATCAATGATTGATCATGATTCTCAAAGCTTGGCTCAAAAATTCTCAAGATGCAAAAGTTTCCATATTTGGACAGTTGAAAAAGTCAAATGTAACTTGACCAAGGCATAACTTTCACATGGATTATCAGAAAAATTCCATCCAAAGCTCATTTTGAAGATAAAGACATTTACTAAAACTCCTCTTCATACTTCAAGTCCAAGAAATGCTCTCACAAAAAGTTATCAATTTCAACATTATAGGTCATTTTCAAAAGTCAACAAAAAGGGACTTTAAGTCAAAGGCCATAACTTAAGATTGGTAAATCAAAATGACATGGGACCAAAGGCATTGGTTATAGGACTCAAATACCTTTCCAAAATGTCCAAGAACATGAGCAAAGCTTAAAAATTGAGCAAGATATGCCTTGAGGAAGTTGGGAAATTTTTGGATATTTTGAAAAGTCAACATTGCTTCAAATGTCTTAAAAATGCTAATGGGCCACATTTTCTTCCAAAATTCATCATCCAAGGCATGTGCACGACCATTTGGCCCAAAGGGAAGTTTTTCATCATTTTTATTTTATTTATTTGAATTTTTAATTGCGAGAAATTCATTTAATTAATTAAAATATATGAAAAATACCAAACCAAAGTTTTCAAATCTTTTTATGCATGGAATAACCTCAGATTTTCGTGCATTATTAGATATAGAAAGAATCAAGGCAATTGGATATGATTGGCATCAAAAACATGTGAAAAATATTGAAAAATATTTTCCATGAAAATTAAATATCTCTTCATCAATGCAAAGGGTTTTTTGATCCAATTTCTAACCCTAATCATTCCAGTACTTATATACATGATAACCCTAATGCCAAGAACATGAATGCTGCGCCCCATCTCAAGAACCAAACTTGCAATTTTATCAAAAAAATTCAAAACTGAAAGTGGCCTTAGAGGACGATTCAGAGGCAAAGATTGATCCCATTAGCTTGCCAAGACATTACTGAAGCTAACTGAATACCTTTCCACGTCCATAACCTCAAGAATTGGTACCTAGCTGTCAAACGGTTTCATCTTTTTTGCATAATCGCATCTGATCATTCATGCCATAATTTTCAAATTTAATGCTTGTTTTGTGTTGCTCTTGTCATTCTGAAGCTAACCCTGTTGTTTGATTAAGTTTTCATCACTCATACGCGATTTCACCATGGACAATTATAGGGTTCCTCAAATTTCAAATTGGGTACTTTCACATACTGTAAAATTGAGACTTCTCAATGCCATGGTTGAAATCAGGAAGCCTGGACGAACATAATACACCCCTCGCACCTAATTTATATAACCATATGGCCTAATCGCTATTTTGGAAAAGAATGTATTTTGGGGGGGTTTAAAACCCCCGCTAACCTTTTTTATGTTTCAGAAAAAAAGCAAAACAAGGAAGACGAAGACTAGGTGGCGAAGCGTGATAGGCTCATTTGAAATCAACGCGCGCTTTTTGTTATTTTTACATCACTGACCACTTTTCCATTATATTAATTATTTTCCATTATATAATAAAAGCGTGCGTTTGGTTCAAGTGGCAAGCAAGCATATTGGTAACCTCTGGGACCTGGGTTCGAACCCCAGGTCCCCCTTTCTATTCCATATTATTTTGCTAACAATGCTCCTATGCAGTTTCAATACAAGGGTTCACCATACTCTCCACATCCAGGCTTACCACGTGCTTACTGAGATCAATCAAAGGGCTATGCTTTGGAGATCATCATGGGCATGAGTCAACGCATCTACACGCTAGCCAAAAAGTCAATAAGGCCAAGGCTTAATTGGCCAGAATTGCTAGGACTTTACCTCCAATTGGGGACAGAACCCCCCAAGGTTTTGTAATTCTCTTCTCTTTTTTTATTTTTTGTTTCAATTATTTCTTTTTAATTCTTTAATTTAATTTATTTTCATAAAATATAAAAAAAAAAAAAAATCAGAAAGTCCCAAAAATAAAATATGTTTCATATTATTTTTATAAATAAATCTCACTAATTAATTAGGTTTAAATTTAGGTTAATTTTGATATTTTTCAATAAACTTAAAAAATTGGTAGAATTAGGGTTTTAAGCATTCTTATCTTTTTTTTCCTTTTTTCACCATATTCATCACCAATAATTAATTATTTATTTTTATAAATTAAATTGCATTAATTAATAAGGTTTAACTTTAGGTAATTTTCATATTTTCTTAATAAATAAAAATTGTAGAATTAGGGTTAATTAATTTCTTAATTTCGTTTAATTCTCATAAAAAACCATAAATACAAAAAACCTCAAAAAATAATTTCTTTTTTATTTTAATTTCATTAATTTAATTTCATTAAAAAAGGGTCCAACGCCCTCGCTTTCAATTTTAACTCAATTCGCGCATTTTATTTTATTTCTTTTAAATATTAATGTAATTCTCCCAAAGCCATGTAACTCGGACGTTTTATATTTCTCGCACTTTATTTCTTTATTTTATGTCAAATCGGGTCCTGGATTAAATTTGGCGATGTGGACCCGCGCCTTTGTAATAGTTTAGGAACTTTTATTTCTCGCAATTTTTTAACTGTTAATAATGGCATGCAAGAATGAATGACAAAAATAAAAACAAACGCGTAGATCACCCATGACATGACAAGACAAAAATAAATGAATCTGACACACAAATCACACACCACCCCTAGGGTACGCCTCACTGTTGCCTTGCCTCGAAAGGTGATCGTCGAGTAGAGGATGTCTTAGTAAGTCCTCATGATCCGGGAACCTGGCGTGAGGGTAGCTTCTAAGGTATCTTCCCATTGCTCTGGTGATCACCATGTCCCGAACCTCGAATTGACCCGAACACCTCCAACGGTGGTGCTACCTACCTCTCAATGATGGGATGGCACTACTTTAAAGGACATTTACACAGACGAATTCCTTAGGGTAGGTAGACAACTCTAGATACTTGCTCTAATTTCAAAAACAAATCAAAAATACTTTTCACACCGACACCTTTTCAAAAAGCTTTCGAAAGCAATTTTTCAAACACTCTTGAGGACCGATACAAGAGTCGAACTGAAATTTTCAAAGAAACTTTTTAAAACCCACAGTTGAAAAGCAAACAAACCATTTTTGAAAACACAATGAGCAAGTATCTAAGAGCCCATGGATAACCATGGATAGAAAGAGTGCTAACACCTTCCCTTTCTATAACCTACCTCCCGAACCGAGAGCAATCTCTTTAAGGAATTTTTCTGTGCTTTTGTCCTTTCCATTTGGAGAAAATAAAAGACGGTGGCGACTCTTGCTTCCGCGACATTTCGCGAAACCAACGTTAAACAGTCAGTTCCAGATCCACCGATCACAACAAGCAAGATGCAATCATTAAAAACCAGGCCCATTTGACAAAAAAAATGCATTTTTGAGCACATTTGACTTTTGGCAATTTTGCAAAAATGGTGAACTTTTACAAGGCATATCTCCTCCAATTTTAACCCTAAAGTGGTGTTCTTGGACTTTTAGAAAGCTCCGGATGTCCCCTAAACAACCCTTTTGGTCTCATCTAAATTGGGTCTTCCATGTTCATGTAAGGAGCTTTGACCCAAAATGTGTTTTTGTTGACTTTTCAAAAGGACCTATAATGTGGAAATCCATATCTTTTGATGAGTGCATATTTTGAACTTGAGGGCTAAAGATGAGTTGTAGGGAATTGCCTCCTCTTCGAAATGAGCTTTGGATGGAAAATTTATGATAAACTATGAAGAAGTTATGCTTGGTCAAAGTTTGGTTGACTTTTCCTGAGAAACCCTAATTTAGCAACTTTTGGGTTTTGATGAATTTGGGGCATTCCTTGGGGAATCATGATTAACCCTTGATCAAATGATGAATATCACTTCAAAAAGCCGATGTTGACAAAAAATCTTGATGTTTTACTGTATGTGGGCCACAGTTGACTTTTGACCTAGTATAGTTGATTTTCAGGCATCTGGGCAATTGACTGAGAAAACTTCTTTTGTAAGGCATGAAACTTGAAATGGATGATCTTGAGAATATATTAGGACCATGGAAGGTATTTGGTACCTTTGGAGCTCCCACACCTTGATGAAAATGGAAACCCTAATTTGAGGTACATTGCCTTAGCAGAGAGCTTGTTTGGTCGACTCTTGGGCATTCTTGAGCAAGTTGGGGACCTCAATGGGAATGTGTTGAGTAAAATGAGAGGGCAAATTTTTGGTTACAACAACAAGTTTTCAAGTTTTGTCTTGGTTGAGATATAACTTGTGATTTCTTGAGAAATCAAAGTTCCAGTGCATAGTATCATGTCTCATATAGTGGTTAGGCACTTTAAACATGTTCTCTGATATTTTAGGTTGAGTGTATGCAGATGAAACAAGTGAGAGGCTCAAGGAGAGTTGACAATTGCATAAATAATGCTTTATGGGAATGGAAGTGTGATCTTTTTCCCTTAAATGGCCAATTTATTTGAATAAAGCCTTAATCACTTTGATAATGCCCTAAAATTTTGTGTAATCAACTGATTATGGAAATATTTATAGTTTATAGGCCTAGAAAACAAAGATATATAGGCATGGCATGAAGATTTTGTCTTATGGTTATCATAGAAATGACCTCTAATTCAAGTAAAAATGACTAACTTTGTCTCTTGGAAAATCTCAGCTCAAACATGATCTTTTTATGCTCTTGGACATTTTTGAAAGCTTAGAACATAATCTTCAACTTTCATGTTGACCACTTTGGCTAAATCAACAGGGAAATTGGTGAAAATTTGCCAAGAAGTTGAGATGAAAAACTGATCAAAACTTGTTGAAATTTTTTCTATGTGTTAGATAAAAAGTATCAGAACTTCATGGGCCCGTATCTCTTAATCCAAGAACTTTTTGAGGATCTTCCCAAATTAAAAAAGTTGTAGAATTAATTAATCCCTACAACTTTCATGTTGAAAGTTTTCCTTGAATCAACTTCTATATTGAGGAAACTTGCTTGTGAAGTTAGGTTTTTTAGGTACAAAACACTTGAATTTTTCTAAGTGTTTGAAAATATTCAATTTTGACTTTTGTTGAATTTCTTGATTCTCTTGATTCTTGATGACAAAGTTTGATTTTTTTGAATTTTTTGATGATTCTTGATTTTTGAATTCCAAAGTTGACCAAAAAGTCAAAGTTTGACTTTTGTGTGACTGTTGACTTTTTATCAATTGATTCAATTCTTCAATCATCTACCACTTGTATCTTTGGAAATGTCTTGAGACATGTAATTAGGTCAAGATGTTGTATTTCAGCCCTTGAGATCATGCTTTAAGCCATTAGGTCATGCACTAGGCCAAAAGCCAATGATCAGTCATCTTCAATCAAAACCCTAATTTGGCAATTTTTGACCTTTGATGATTTGAGGGCCTTCCTTGAGGAATCATAATCAACCCTTGATCAAATAATTAATATCACCTCAAAATGTTGATGTTGACAAAAAATCTTGAAATTTGACTGTATGTTGACCATAGTTGACTTTTTACTCAATACAGTTGAATTTCAATCTTTTGAGCCATTGATTGAGAAAACATGTGATGCAAGACTTGAAACTTGACATAAGCATTATTCAGGACCTATGATGAACCATGAAATTCATTTGAGAAACTTGCAACCCGATCTTCTTTGAGAAGCACCAAACCCTAGTTGAAGACCCTTGTTAGGAGGAGGTTTGACCAGTCAACTCTTGAGTGGCTTTGAGTATTTGAGAACTCATAAGAATGTCTTGAAGAAAATGGGAGGGAAAATTTTGGGGTACAACAGCTGCCCCTATTCAATCTTCTTAAATCTGGAGAGTTATATTGGCATGTTCGCCATTCATGACTTGGTAGAAGATGATTGAACACTTAAGTGCCCAGAAATTTGCACTCTCTTGTGCATGAAGTAACGTTGTTGGTTAATTATACTGGGAATGGGCTTAGAGATGCCATTTGGAGAGGTAATGATGAGTCATTGGAGATGGGGTTATAAATGCGGTCCAAAGTAATTGTTGATAGAAATTAGACTAAGTTTATGTTTGACTTCAACTGGAAGAAGTATCAGAATAAATCTACGCTCAACTTAATCTGAGCCAAAAAATGTCTACTATAAGAAGTATCAGAATAAACCTACGCTTGATTCAATTTGAGCCAGGAGATGTATATGCCCGACTTTGACTGGAAGAAGTGTCAGAATAAATCTATGCTCGATTTAATCTGAGCCAGAAAATGCCTACTGGGAGAAGTATCAGAATAAATCTACACTTGATTTAATTTGAGCCAGAAGATGTCTACATATGTCTTTAACTGGAAGAAGTATCAGAATAAATCTACATTCAATATAATCTAATCCAGAAGAGGTCTTTTTGTCTTTAACTGGAAGAGGTGTCAGAATAAACATATGGTTGATTTAATCTGAGCCAGAAAATGTCTTCTGGAAGAAGTATCAGAATAAATCTACACTTGATTTAATATGAGCCAGAAGATGTCTACGTCTATCTTTAACTAGAAGAAGTATCAAAATAAATTTACACTCGATTTAATCGGAGCCAAAAGAGGTATTTTGTCTTTAACTGGAAGAAGTATCAGAATAAATCTATGGTTGATTTAATTTAAGCCAGAAAATGTCTACTGAAAGAAGTATCAGAATCAAATTTACGCTTGATTTAATTTGAGCCAAAAGATGTCTACGCCTGTCTTTAAATGGAAGAAGTATCAGAATAATTCTACACTCGATTTAATCTAAGCCATAAGAGGTTTTTATGTATTTAACTGGAAGAAGTATCAGAAAAAATATATGGTTGATTTAACCTGAGCCAGAAAAGGTCTTTTTGAGAATGACCCTCTGAGGAAATGGCTTAAATATCCCTTTGTCATATGTAGCCTTTGAGAAGACTGTCGGGTCATATAAGTAATTGATGATGTTTGTCTGTTGATTGATCTTTCCTGAAAAGATAAAGAGTTAGTTGTATGCAATGTCATGATGTATGAACTACATTGTGTAATGATGTTCTAAAAATAAATGAGATTGCGCTATATGTGTTTCGTATGCATATGCTATGATATTAGTAAATCATGTATGAATGTGAAATGTTTTTGGAAGTGTATCAATAGTTCCATATGACATCTTGCTGGGGATAATGAATCCCTGACTGGTGTTGGGGAAGAAGAACATGTGTAATCTTCAACCTTGTCTAGAATGCTTCCGTTGGGGATTCCTGCTTGCTGTTTGAGGAAACTCCACTGGGGAATGTTGACTTCTGTTTGGGGAGAAGAGCTTAGGAACATTAATTGTTCATCGATCTACTAGGGAATCTAATTCTTATATACCTTGACTGGGATAAAAGAGATGGATAACCTTCTGACTCGTCTGGGGAGGATAAAGTTGACTGATATCTGGTCTGATTCCAGGTTTTGTAGCAACTCTCTGGGGATAGTGGCGACTTCACTGGTGTGATCGGTGGATCTGGAACTGACTGTTTAACGCTGGTTCGCGAAATGTCGCGGAAGCAAGAGTCGCCACCGTCTTTTATTTTCTCCAAATGGAAAGGACAAAAGCACAGAAAAATTCCTTAAAGAGATTGCTCTCGGTTCGGGAGGTAGATTATAGAAAGGGAAGGTGTTAGCACCCTTTCTATCCATGGTTATCCATGGGCTCTTAGATACTTGCTCAATGTGTTTTCAAAATTGTTTGTTTGCTTTTCAATGTGGGTTTAAAAAGTTTCTTTGAAAAATTTCAGATCGACTCATACGTCAGAGTGTTTGAAAAATTTGCTTTGAAAGCTTTTGAAAAGTGTTAGTGTGAAAAGATTTCAGTTTGTTTTGAAATTAGAGCAAGTATCTAGAGTCGTCTACCTACCCTAAGGAATTCGTCTGTGTAAATGTCCTTTAAAAGTAGTGCCATCCCACCATTGAGAGGTAGGTAGCACCACCGTTGGAGGTGTTCGGGTCAATTCGAGGTTCGGGACATGGTGATCACCAGAGCAATGGGAAGACACCTTAGAAGCTACCCTCATGCCAGGTTCCCGGATCATGAGGACTTACTGAGACGTCCTCTACTCGACGATCACCTTTCGAAAGGCAACAGTGAAGGCGTACCTTAGGGGTGGTGTGTGCGAATTGTGTGTCATGTTTCAATTATTTGTCTTGTCATGTTTGTCGTGTTCTACGCTTGATTTTAATTATTGCCATACATTCTTTCATGCTTATTAACAGATATAAAGTTTGCGGAAAAATAAATCTAAGGCTATTACAAAGGCGCGGGTCCACATCGCCAAAATTAAACCGGACCCGATTTAGCGGAAAAATAAATAATGCGAAGAAATAAAGTGCGAAAAGTAAAATTACACGGCCTTGGGAGAGATACAGAATTATATAAACGATTATAAGATAAATGCACGAAATAAGGAAATTAAAACAAAAATAGGGCGTTGGACCCTTTTACGAACAATTAAAATTAATAAGGAAATTAAAATTAAATGTTTTTGTTATTTTTTTTATATTTTTTAGATTTAATAAGGAAAAGAAGTTAATTGAAATTAAATTAAAAGGGAAATCCTAATTCTATTATTTTTTAAGTTTATTATGAAAGATTTAAATTAAAACCTAAATTAAACTCTAAATTAACTTATGTACAATTTAAATAAGAAAATAAATAAATAAATAATATTATTCTGAAAAAGGGAAAAATTAAAAGAGAAATCAAAAAAGGATATTAAACCTAAATTCTATTTTTGGTGTTTTTCATTAAAAAAAAATTAAAACTATAACCTAATTAAACTAAATATTGACATATATTAATTTATTGATGAAAATAATTAAAATTAAAAATTATATTTTTATTTGGGCATTTTTATTTTTATGATGTTTTTTTGTATTTTTTGTAAAAGGATGTTTAATTAAATCAGAAAATAAATAAACAAATAAACAATTAAAAATAATAAAAGATAAAAGAAAATTTAGAAAAGAGAGAACCAGGGGGGGTTTCTGTCCCATTATGGAGGTGTTGATGTGAAAAGCCTGGCCCAATAAGCTGGACGTTGGTTGACTTTTTGAATCCCATACAACGCGTTGGACTATGGTACATGATGCTCCTCCAATCTTTGCCCTTGGCTTGATCTCATGGGACGCGTGGCTGCCTAATGGTGAGAGAATATGGTGTACATCACAATGAGCGCTGCATAGGAAATTGGTTTGAAAAACAATATGGAATTTTTGCCAGACCTGGGACTTGAACCCAGGTCTTGAAGGTCATTCACGTCACGTGCTACCAACTGTGCCAAGCGCGTTTAGTTAACATATAATATCAAATGAATATAATAAATAAAGCATGGTGTTAATGGACAATCTGGCGCGAATTTTCAAACTAGCCAATCATGTAGTGACAACGAGGTTGTCTTCTTCGTTCTTTCTGAAACACAAGCGTATGGCCACGGTTTTAGAAACGTTGCATTAGGGGCCCTAGAGGAAAATAGCGATTAGCCCCTCGTCGCTCATAAATTGAGCGCGAGGGTGCCATGTTCTTCGTCTCAACCTGCTTAAGCCATTGGTACTAGTCTGGAAGCCTAATTTTTCCTTGGGCAAGAACCCCCAAATTTGAAACCTGCAAACCCTAGAAAACGCATATGGTGGATTCGTATATATGACATAAAAAAGCAATTCAACCTATTGGTTAGCATAAAAACATCATTATAAACAAGAATCCATGAAGAAAAATGCAAAAGAATGCTCAATTTATGCTATGCGTTTTCAGAATTTTCTTGGTGCAGTTTGACTTAGAGGTACCGATTCAAGGGGTTTTTGTTGATGTTAAGGATTGAGAGACGTTCCAGGATGCCTCAGGATGCTTATGGAATAAAAATTGGAGCTTGAATCGACTCCTAAGGTTGATTTCAGTGTTTGAGTTTTTTGTCAAAAATTTCAATATGCCAAAGGTTTCTTATGCGCAGCTTGCAGTCTTCTTGGCATTAGGTCTTGTTCTTGTATATGTAAGGAACGATTTAGGTCAAAAACATTGAACAAAATCCATGGCCATAATGATTTTGAAGATTTGATTTCACAAGATCTTTTTTGAATCTTTTTTCATGGTTTTTGTTCAATCATGATCCAAATCTCATCCAAATTTGCCTAATTGGGATATGCACGAAATATTATGAATAAACATGCATGAAAAGATTTTTTTAGGTTAAGTTTGATATTTTTCATATATTAAAATCATTTAAATGAATATAAATTAATATTAATTCAAATAAATAATTAAAAAATATGAGAATACTTCCCTTTGGGCCTAGTGGTCGTGCATAGGCTTGGCATGAAGAATCTTGGAAGAAAAATGGGCCCATTTGCATTTTTAGGCCTTTTGCATCAATGTTGACTTTCAAAAATTTCCAAAAATTTCCCAACTTCCACAAGGCATAACTTGGTCAATTTTTGAGCTTTTCACATGTTCTTGGACATTTTGGAAAGGTCTTTGAGTCCTTTAACCAATGCCTTTGGTCCCATGTCATTTTGATTTACCAATCTCAAGTTATGGCCTTTGACTTAAAGTCACTTTTTGTTGACTTTTGAAAATGACCTATAATGTTGAAATTGATAACTTTTTGTGAGAGCATTTCTTGGACTTGGAACATGAAGATGAATTGTAGGAAATGTCTTTCTCTTCAAAATGAGCCTTGGATGGAATTTTTCTGATAATCCATGTGAAAGTTATGCCCTGGTCAATTTCAGTTGACTTTTTCAGCTGTCCAAATATAGCAACTTTTGCATCTTTGATGATTTCTGAGCCAAATTTTGAGAATCATGATCAAGCATTGATCAAATGATGTTTGTGGCTTCAAAATGATATGTTGACCAAAAATTTGAACTTTTGACTGTCAAATGACCATTTTGCCCCTACAGTTGACTGTAGTGCAATCTAGGGTTTTGACTGTGCAATTTTGAGCTGAATGCCTTGAAACTTGACATGAGGATACTTGACCATCTTTTTAAGCATATGAGACTTGATTGGGCCTTTGAAAAGTTCATTTGCTTGACCAGAACTCAAACCCTAGTTTTGACTGTATAAGAGCCAGTTGAGCTGCACAACCCTTGGGGAATTTTGTGACCTTGGCTTGGCAATTTCTTGATGAATATGGGAGGGCAAATTTTGGGGTACAACAACTGGGAAGAGGAATTTTTCCTGTGATTCATAGCCATCTAAGGAATAGACTCAAGCCAGGGAGACTGTAATCTGTTGGGGAAATAAATCCTATTTGGGAAATAAACCCTGTAACGGAGAAATACTTTGCTAAGGAAACATGTTATGTTGGAGAGAACAAATCTGCAAGAGGTTTTACAGTTTTTGGAGGAATAAACTCAGCTAGGGAAGAGAACTTACATGAATTGTGTTGATTGGGACTCCGTAGGTGGGTGATATTGCTGGGAAAAGATCATATTCTTTTATCCACTGGGGGGGATCTACCGGGGAAATTGTGGGGAATGTATCTTTATTGAAGATGAATTTGTGAAGATTACTCTGTGGGGATAATCTCATGGAAGTGGCTCTGTGGGGATTTATGGATAGTTTGAAAGTCATCCCAACTCCTAGAGTCTTGAGTAAATGCTTATTCTTGTTCTTATGCATATATTTGTTAAACGTTAATTGTATTCATATGCATATGTTCATTCAATTTTAGTCATTGGACGTTTTTGCAAACAAAACAGAAAAATTAAAAAACAAAATAATTGAATTTTAGGGTGTATTTGTATTAATAGTTTGCCTATAAACAGACGATTTTTGTACAAAGAGACATAAATCCTAGTAAGAGGAAATTGTCATGAAATAAAAAGAGTACAAAGTGAAAATAAAACATATAGTTATGTGGAAATGATCTCATTGGGTTCCAACTCCGCTTTTGCCCTTATGTCCTCGAACATCTCATCCCTTACTATCAGAAGAAGTTGATTAAACTTATATGTACCATTTGAACTTTTGACTTTGGTAATAAAGCTTGCAGTATGTGATACAATGGGACATAGTCGTACACTTTTAATCCCTAACTTTTTCCTGGACTTCCCTTTCGGGTTTTCAGCCCACCGGGATACCCTTTCTTTCCCAATTCTCCTTTTCAGGTTTTCGACTTTCCGGGTGTACAATCTTTTATATATCCCTTTTGGTTCGCCGGGTGTATAATCGTTTTCACGCGTAGTATCTTTTAACTATGTATGCATTCACAGGGTACGGGAAATCTACACCGTCCATGGTGGTCAGTATCATAGCACCGCCCAAAAATAATTTCTTAACAACATATGGTCCTTCATAGGTGGGAGTCCAGTTTCCCCTAGGATCACCTTGGGGTAGAACGATGCACTTTATTGCCAAGTCACCAGCCTGATATACCCGATGCTTTATTTTCTTATTGAATGCCTTGATCATACATTTCGGATACATCTGATTGTGACAGATAGCCACAAGCCTCTTTTTGTCAATCAGATTCAACTGGTTTAGTCTGGTCTGAATCCACTCGTCTTCGTATAGATCTGAATCTTTCATAATCCTTATAGAAGTAATCTGAACTTCGGCAGGTAGGACAGCTTCCATACCATAGACAAGAGGGAATGGGGTTTCCCCAGTTGTGTTCACGCTGAAGTGCGATAGCCATGAAGAGCAAATGGTAACATCTCGTGCTAGTCTTTGTAAGTCACGACCATCTTCTGTATGATCTTCTTAATATTCTTGTTGGCGGCTTCCACTGTGCCATTCATCTTTGTTCGATACATAGAAGAGTTATGGTGCTTGATCTTGAACTGCGTGCAAAGTTCAGTGATCATGGTGTTGCTGAGGTTGGTACCATTGTCCGTGATGATTCTCTCGGGGATGCCATACTGTGATACGGTGGGAGAACTGACTTGAGATTTTGCGTTTGTATTCGCACTTGTTCGGTTTAGCAAGAGTCGCCACCAACTTTTTATTTTATCCTAAAGGAAAGGTTAAAAAGCACAGGAAAAACCTTTGAGATGTTTTCGTGGGTTCGGGGGGTAGATTATGAAAAGGGAAGGTGCTAGCACCCTTTTCATCCATGGTTATCCATGGGCTCTTAGTTACTTGTTTTAGATCACTTGCCTTGATTTTCAATTGCTTGAAATGGTGTTTGTGTGTGTGGTTTTGAAAATGTTTTGAAAAAGATGCCTTGTCTAGGCAACCATTGTAACAATTCTTTACTCGAATATTTTACAAAGGTGTGTGTCTTTTTGAAAAGATGTTTCAAGGTTTTTTGAAATTTGTTTTGAAAGTTGTGTTGTGGAGTGTGTTTGAAAGTAGGCAAGTGTGTTTTGAAAGTTTGATCAAGTAACTAAGAGTTGTCTACCCCTAAATTTACTCAAAGATTTTTCTCATGTTTTAACCCTTTTAACAGTATTGTTCCACCATTGTATTTGGTGGACAATCTTGTGTTAGGATGTTAGCGGGACGGGCGCGGGTCATCATTTAGACCATGAATGCAATGGTGCCAAGTGTCTTTGGCAATTTGCTTGAGGGACTATGATCATTTTGTTTAGGAAACTTCGAAAGCGTCATCGAGGGACTATGATCATTTGATTTGTTTTTGTTTTGCCAAAGATACTCAACATGCAACATGGCCCCTTTTGGAAGGCAACAAGCGGGATTACCCTAGGGGTGCAAGGGTGAATTGTGTATTGATTTCATGCATTTATCTTTGTGTTTAGGTCAAACTATTCATCGGTTTTATATACATACAAACCCTAGGTCTATCATGGCATAATTTGAAAGCTTTTAAATGCGGAAATTTAAAGTCCTAAATTATTACAACATGATTACGGGGATGGGGATACAAATATTTACAAATGGGGATGAGTCTTTATCAGGATAGTAGTGTCCAAATAATATTTACAACCAAATCGAATCGCATTCTCAATGTAAAATGTAGCAATGTATAAGAATAAAAGCAATGTATCAAAAGTATTTGTGAAAGTGTATGTGATTATTTACACATGATGAGAAAAATATGTTAACCTAATGCAATATTAAGTATTTTATTTATTTTTGGGTTTTTGTTGATTATGTATAAACAAAATATTTAATAAAAGAAAAGAAAATGCTTAAGAAATTCTATTTTTATGTATTAATGTTTTTATGCATGAAAAAGATTTATTAAAAAGAGTTTTAAGACAAAAAATTCTATTAACCTAATTAAATCTAATATTTATGTATTTTTCAAATGTAATAAAATAAAAAGAAGCAATTAAGAAAAAATTTGTATAAAAGGGTTAATGTATTATTTTTGTATTTTATAAGTTAGAAAAATATAACAAAAAAGTTTTTTAAAACATGAGAATATATAAAACAGTAAATGGGCTTTTAAGAGAATGTCTGGCCCAAAAGAAATGCAAATAAGACAAGGAAAAAAGGGGGTGCACGCCAGTTTCGCTTGGGCTTAAGCGTTTGGATGTGGAGCAGGCCCAATGGCACTTTACAACATTTGTTAGGGTTTTCACTTTGTTGTTTTAGTATGAGGGTTCACAGTGTTGAGCGGCGCCGTTTCTATCATTTTCTTCTTCGTCTCCTTGAGCCATGGTTTCTGAACAAAATTCCTCTCCGCCTATGGCCACCAGGCGCCACCGTCAACTCCTCATCCCTCCATGGTCAAGCAAGGCGGCGACACGAAAAGGTTTGATTTTTGTTCTTTCAATTTTTAGGGTTTCAAGTTTTATATGTTATTGATTTCCCTTCCTTTTTTAGCAAGCTCTGATTTTCTATGTTATTATTGTTGTGTGAGGTGTGAAAGAAAAGGGAAGAAGAAATTAACCTTTGGAGACGAGGAGTGGACTGGAGGGGACTGGAGGTGTCTTAGGCGGCCGGAGGCGAGGGAGTATGATGCTGTGCTAGCTTTCCTGGTACTCGTATTTTGCTTTTATGGTTTTATGATGAATATCTGAAAACCCTTATACAGCTTCTTTTCCTCTGAAACTCCTTTTCTTCTTCTGCTTGCTAGCCCTGAGATACTTGTTATCGATTCTGAGTTGCCTGATGTGCTACCCTATGAAGAAGTCATTCTGAGGGTTTTGTTGGTTTGAATGCTTTGAGACACTTGTTGTTGATTCTGATTTTGAGTATCTGAATGCTTCAGTGTTCTTGCTTCTGTCCTTTTTTTTCCTTTCTTGGCTTTGAGTGGGCTTCTGTTTATGATGATGATGTTTGAATCTGAGTATGTTTATGTTGTTGTTGACCCTATGATGAGGTTTCTCTGAGGGTGTTGGGATTCTGTATATTTTGTTATTTGGATTGGCTTGGTGGTTGGGACAGGAAGCTTCTTTATTGAAGCTTAGCAGGTAGTTTGGTTTGTGTTGATAGGCTTCAAGGCTTGTACCTGTTTTTCCTTTCAGCAGGTTGAAACAGTTTTGAAACAGGCTTGAGGCTTGTTTTGAAAGGGCTTATGTTTGAAGCAGGTTAGAGGCAAGCAGGTTTTTGACTGGCTTTGATGCAGTTTGTTTGCTTGACACAGGTTTTGAAAGGGCTTGTGTTTGAAGCAGATTTGAGGTTTGAGGCTGTTAGTTTGTGTTTGACAGGATGCAAGGCAAGTTTTGAGGCTAGCTGTTTGTTGGCTTATAACAGGTTGGAGGCAATTTGTGTTATTGTTTAAGCAGGCATGAGGCTTGAAGTTTTTGACACAATTGTGAGGTTACAAGCTTTGTGTTATTTCTGTTATGTGTATTCTGCCTCCCTTTTGTTCTGATACTTCTTTGTTATATCCTTGTCCTTAAGCCTGTTGTACTGTAAGCCTCTTCTCTCTCTCTTTTCTCTCTCCACAGAAAAGCATTTTTTATTGCTTTAGACTGTACTTACTCTGAAAAAGTGTGGCTGGAAAATGATGATATTTGAATATGTTGCTTGCATTGTATCTTTCCTCTGCATACTTCCTGCTTTTCTGTCTTGCTTTTGCTAGCTTGTAGGCAGCTTTGACAGTTCTTGGTTGACATCTCTTTTGGACAGTTCTGCACTTGGTTGGCCATTTTGACTTAGTTTGGTTTGCCTTGTTTGATAGTGCAATTCAGTTTAGTTTCTTTGACAGTTTGTTTGCCCATGTTGACAATGCATTTTATGCAGCTTGTTTGCCCATTTTCATTTGGTTTGCCTCTTTGGTTGACAATTTGAAATTATGCAGCCTTGTATTAATTCATGCTTGCAAACATTTAAATTCTTTCCCTCTTTGTGAACCAAGAGTCCTCTTGTGATTTGCAGAGAGGGTGAACAAACTGATTCCGGCCAATCACTTTTAATGATGAGTTTTAAATATTTGTCTGCGAAATACTTTTTAAATTCATCTGCATTTGACTTCTTCCTTTTCTTTTTGCAGATAAATATTAATTGGGGCAAGAGAAATAGAAGATGAAGACTTCAAGCAATTTAGGATAGTTTTATTTTATTTCTAATTATTTGTAATAAACATTATTATAAATACTTGTAAATAAAATTACTTGTATTTAAATAACACTTGTACCAATAATTAAAAAATAAATAAAAGTCTTTTTGTCAGATATCCCTTTTATAATTCTTATGAATTTGTTTATTTAATCATTTATATTTCTTGAATTATAATAATTGGAAATTATCCAATAATTTTAACTTAGAAATTATAAATAATCAATAAACGTCCGGCGCTCCGAATAACCAAAGCATTGCACAGTTAAACAACAAACGTCCACATGTCTTTTTTCTCACTGATCAAACCAAACACTTCAAACTCTCAATCAGAAGCCTCAGCTTCTATCGCAGATGTTTAAACTTTGAGAAACAAACAAGAATTTTGAACAAGCGTCAAAACCATGTGACAGTCAATTGAAAAGAACCGTAGAATTGATTCCTTCTGAGAATGCGCGCGCAAACCCTAATTCTTGATTTATTGTCAAAGAAACGTCTTCCTGATCAAAGCCTGAGCCAACTCAACCAAACCCTAACAATCTGCTTGTACTGATTCAAAATCAATAAAAACCCTAATTTTGTCTGACTGATGAGAAAAGTCTGTTTGACCGATTCTTAAACCAATCTGAAAAATCAGGAAAAGCCCGAAGCTGTGATTTCTTGTGGAAAAGAGAGGGCAAATTTTAGGGTACAACACATACCATCAGATAATATTATGTTTTATGAACCGAACGACCACATTCTTGGTAAAAGAGGCGAACAAGGCTGCTTCAACCTATTTTGTGAAGTAGTCAATGGCGACGAGAATGAAGCGATGTCCATTAGAAGCACTAGGCTTGATTTCTCTGATCATATCAATACCCCACATTGCGAATGGCCAAGGAGAAGTCATGATGTTCAAAGGTACGGGAGACACATGAACTTTATCATCATAAATCTGGCACTTATGACAAGTTCTCGAGTGGTGGTGACAGTCGGTTTCCATAGTCGACCAATAGTAACCCACTCTCATAATATTTTTAGCCATAGTATGCCCGCTGGAGTGAGTACCAAAGATGCCTTCATGCATATCCTCCATAATTTTATCTTCTTCTTTCTTGTCCATACAACAAAGCAGAGTTGAATCATGATTATGTTTGTACAAAATTCCATTGCTCAATAAGAACTTAGCCGAGAACCTCTGTAAGAATTTCTTGTCATTGATCGATGCCCCCTCAGGGTATTCTTGAGCTTCAAGGTACCTATACACTTCATGAAACCAAGGTTTTTCTTCTACTCCTTCAGTATAAACTTCATAGCGGTGTGCCGGTTCATCGAATCTTTCAATGGTAATTTTGGGAGCCTCACTGTCCCATCTAACCTTGAACATGGATGACATGGTAGCTAATACGTTCGCCAACTGATTCTCTTCTCTTGGGATATGCTCAAAAGTAATCTCTTCAAAGTACGAAATTAAAGTTAGCACGTGTTCACGGTAAGGGATAAGATTCAGATGCTTCATACCCCATTCTCCCTTGACTTGACTGATTACCAAGGCTGAATCCCCATATACGCTCAGGAGTTTAATTCTCAAGTCAATAGAAACCTTAATACCCATGATGCACGCTTCATATTCATCCATATTATTGGTGCATTCAAAGCAAAGTCTGGAGGTGAAGGGCATATGACAACCCAGGGGAGATATAATTACAACACCGATTCCATTTCCAAGTGCATTAGAAGCCCCGTCGAAAACCATAGTCCATCGGGATCCTAGCTTAGGTCCTTCATACGGTCTAGGCTCTTCACAATCTATAACTAGCATAATGTTCTCATCCATGAATTCGAAATTCATAGACTGATAGTCGTCTACAGCTTGATGTTCCAAATAATCTTCTAGTACACTTCCGTTGATTACTTTTCAAGTGGTGTACTGAATGTCGTATTCTGTTAAGACCATTTGTCGTCGGGCTATTCTTCCGGAGAGTGCTGGCTTCTCGAATATGTACTTGATGGGATCCATTTTAGAGATCAATAGAGTAGTATGAGTCAACATATATTGTCTTAGTCGACGAGCAGCCCATGCCAAAGTGCAGCAAGTGTTCTCGAGCAGTGAATATCTTATTTCACAGTCGATAAACTTTTTGCTAAGGTAGTATATTGCATGCTCTTTTCGACCAGACTCGTCATGTTACCCCTGTACACACCCCATTGAATTCTCTAGCACTGTTAGGTACATGATTAAAGGTATTCCTTCAACTGGTGGCATCAAAACCGGAGGTTCTTATAAGTACTCCTTGATTTTATCAAAGGCTATTTAGCAGTTGTCGTTCCACTTTACTACTTGATTTTTCTTTAGCAGGCAATGTAATTCAGTTGTCCTAAGAAACCTATGACCTCTTTCTCAGTACGGGGAACCGACATCTCTTGAATAACTTTAACTTTTGCGGGATCAACTTCAATACCTTTACCACTGATAGCGAAACCCATGAGTTTACCGGATCTTACCTCAAAAGTGCATTTGTTCGGATTCAGCCTTAGTTTGTACTTCTTCAGCCTTTTATATAACTTGTGCAGATGATCAAGATGTTCTTCTTCAGTCTGTGACCTTACTATCATGTCTTTGAAGTAGACTTCTATCTCATGATGAACCATGTCATGAAATAAGGCTACCATGGCACGATGATAAGTTTCCTCTGCATTCTTCAACCCAAAAGGCATGACCTTGTAACAGAAAGTGCCTCATTGTGTGACGAATGTTGTTTTCTCCGTGTCTTCAGGCGCCATATTGATCTTATTATAACCTGAGAAACCATCCATGAAAGAGAATACCTTATGTTGAGTAGTGTTATCGACCAGGACATCAATATGCGGAAGTGGGAAGTCATCTTTGGGGCTCGCCCTATTCAAGTCCCTGTAATCCACACACATATGTACCTTGTCATATTTCTTTGGTATCGGAACCACATTAGCGTCCCATTGAGGATAGGATGTCACTGCTAAGAAACCTACATTGAATTGCTTCATAACCTCGACCTTTATCTTCTCTGACATCTCGGGATGCATGCGACGAACCTTCTATTTAATCGGAGAACAACCCTCTTTCATCGGTAGACGGTGAACCACAATATCAGTATCGAGTCCTGGAATGTCTTCGTATGACCAAGCAAATATCTCAACATAGTCGTGAAACATCTGAATCAATCTTTTCTTGACACTTCTCTCTAAGTTGGCGCCAATCTTGATCTCTTTTTTGTCTGTCTCAGAACCCAAGTTTACAACTTTGACTGGATATTCATGTGTTTGAATAGCCTTTTCTTCTTGTATTAAGAGTCTGGCAAGTTCTCCGGGTATTTCACAATCTTCCTCACCTTCGTCCTCAGCTTGGTAGATCGAATTTTCAAAGTCATAAGTGGAAATAGCAGGACCGTTATCAACGAGATCCGGAGTGGATGGGGATCTGCAATGTAGTGTGTAGGTGTGTGTAAGAACACGTAGCTATTTTAAAGTTAAATAAAGTAAAATAAAAATAGAGAGCACAAAATTTGAATGCAAAGCGTCTAATGTTTTCATTAAATGAAAATATGACATATGAAATGACAACCCTTAACAAATGAACCATTGTATCCCGGGCAAGACACAAGGTTTAAAGTCATTGTTTTTAAAAAGAAATTACATAACCAAACTTCTTAAAGTGATAAAAACAGAAATAGCTATTACTCCTGACTAAAGGAGATAAAGATAATGTCTTCCTCCCTCCAGTTGTTGAGTCCATTGCCAATGGTAGGGAATACCCAGTGGTCGAAGTCACAATCATTGTCAGCATCCCTTATAGCATTGATTATGTTGTTGCTGATACAGAATTGAGGTCTTCTAGCTCGAGCACGACGAATAACCCTTTGTCCTTCTACAGTAAAGCCCAAACCAAACTTTTCAAATTTGTAAGGGATATCAAGAAGATGACCCCAAATAGTACAACCACCTTCTTCTATAGTTTATTTGGCATCTTTTAAGGAATCAATCTTGTACGGAACCCTGGTAGTCTTTGGAATGGTAGAAACATCTTTAATAACAGCAGGGTAAATCACTTCGAAGGTTTGACATGGAGTCTGGATACAAATTCTCAGGATACAAAACTTTCTCAATCAAAATTACATGTTCATCCATCAGGCGATGAATGCCTTCCTTTAGTAACCTGCAACCATTGGGTTGAACTGCACAACAATAACATTCTTTAAAGCAACCCAGAAATAAACTGGCTTGTAGTAAATTTTCCTTGACTGTTGAGAGAGGAGTAACCATGTCACTTACGGAGGTAACATACAAAACATCTTCAATAGCACTTATGCATTTGTCATGCTTAGTGTAACGCGGTGGGAGAACTGACTTGGGTGTTTTGCGTTTTATCGTAAATGTTGCGATTAGTAAGAGCCGCCACTGACTTTTCTTTTATCCAATAAGGAAAGGCTAAAAAGAACAGGAAAGACCTTTCGAGATTATTTCTGAGTTCGGGGGGTAGATTATGAAAAGGGAAGGTGTTAGCACCCTTTCCATCTGTAGTTATCTACGGGCTCTTAGTTGCTTGTTAGATCACTTCCTTTTGTTTGAAAATGTTCTTTGTTTGGAAAATGTGCATTGTGGTGATTTTGAAAGTATTTTGAAAAGGCTCCTTCGTTTAGGACAACTTTTTAATAGTTCTCGTTCATAAGAACATATACAAAGTGTTGAGCTTTTGAAAATATTTCAAAGTTTGGAAAGTGTTTTGAAAGTGTTTTGAAAGTGTTGGTGTATGAAATGTTTTTGTTGTGAGAAAGTGAGCAACTAGGAGCAATCTACCTACTTAAAAGGTCTTAAATGTTATTTTCCTCCCCCCTTTAGATGTTGCTATCTTACCATTGTTTTGGTAAGAAGCCCCATCGTTGGATGTGAAGGGACGGGCGTGGGACGTTTGTATAGTCATAGAAGGAAACCCATGGGATGTTTTAGCAATGTCGTTGTAGGGACTAGATCGTTTACCGAAGGCAACATCAAGGGTCATCGAGGGACTACGATCTTTTATCGAGGGTCTTTGCTAAAACGCCCATGTTCGAGGGACATGACTATTTTTCCGAGGCAACAAGTGGAGTTAACCCTAGGGGTGCATCTGTGAATAGTGTGTTTGATTTGCATGTGTTTTGTCTTTGATTTTTGGATTTTATACTTGTTGGTTTTATCTTGCCATACACACCTAATTACTAGCATTTATACAAAAGTAATAAAAAGTGAAAAAATGAATCCTACACTATTACAACCATATTGAAATGCATAAAAATATAAAGGCAAAAATAAGATAAAAAGAAGGAAAAAAGAGCTCCTTCGATTGGGGGGAAGAAGCCTTCGATTCTGCTTCTGTTGGCCTCTTTAGATTGGGAGTTGGCACCAGTAAGGAATGGCCTTCTATTAGGCATTGGCTCCAGTCAGGTCATGGCCTTCGATTGGGCTTGGAAGTCAGCGGGGCGCGCCTTCTGGTTCTACCTTGTTGCCTTTTTTGATTGAGGCTGGCAGCAACAAGTAATGGCCTTCGATTCTGGCTAGACTTAGTGCAAATATGCCTCCTGGCTCTGCCTTTCTGCCTTGGAAGTCAGCATGGAAGCCCAAGGCTTCATTTCATGTCTTTTTTTCCCTGTCTCTTTCGTTTAAGGCATTAAATGGCAACATGGCCTAAGGCCATGCTAGTATTTATCTTGCAAATAGTTTAATAGTTAAAGCATGTTCAGGTAAACAAAAAGCAAACGAAAAGGGTTTAGTTCTAAAAATATATTAAGAGGGTGGAAACAAAAAGAAAAAAGTATTATGTACATGTTTCAAACGAAAGGGAAAGTTACTCACATGCTATGCCATGAAACGAAAGGTTCAAGGGTAAGAGTGACTTACCTTGCTGGAGACTGGAACGTGTGTTGGGCTTTAGGTGGTTGTCTGGAATGTCCCTGGATTCGAAGGGAATGAGAAAAAGCTAGGCCTTAGATGCTGATTTGAAGAAAGAAAGAAACAAGTATTATGTTTCTTTCCAAGCTAGATTCGAAGTATACTGAAGAGTGGGGAGTTCTTCAGAATTGAAAGAGGTGAGTGTTTGGGATTCTGGGTTTGTTTTCACGAGTGTTTGAGAACTTGAGAGTTTATTGTGTTTGAGAAAGTTTGGAGATTTGTTCCCCTTGTCCAAAGATCCTCTCTTTACTTGTTCATGGTTCCTCTATTTATAGAGGAAATGCTTAGGAGACGTTGAAGTATCCAGCCTTGCAAAAAACAATAAAATATGAAAACGAAAAAAGGTACAAGTGGGGGGACTTTTGGCATTTGAGGTGAAGAAGATGCGTCTTGTGCCTTTTGAAATTTGTTGTGCTTAGGAAAAAAATTAGGTTGAGAGCTGATTTTGTGTTTATAGCAAACTTTAGGAAGAAAGGGTACATAACTTGTTGCCATTTCGTCCCAGAATGGTCTTATCCAGTGGATAAACCTTCGAACCCTTATGTAATGTAACACAAACTTGTGTAAACCTATGATTATGTGAAGATTTGGAAGCAAAGTAGCCTGACAAGAAGGGTAAGGCTATGAAATTTGCTCAGACTTGCTTCAAACAAGCTTGCTTCAAATGGTTCATATTGGATTCGAAGGAAGCTGATTCGAAGGGAATCAAAGTTCCAATCGACGCTTTGTATATAGGTTGCTTCTGTCCAATCGAAGGTTTGTTTTCCAGGGGTCACATGTGGCCAAATGAAAGGTGCATGCAAGAGGCCAAAATGTCCAAACGAAAGGTTTGACCAAAACCCTGTGCTGAAGGATTCATGTGCCCAAACGAAAGGTACATGCTGGAGGCCAAAATGCCCAGATTCGAAAGAGGCACATAGGAGGAAAAAAGTGCAAATCGAAGGATGCTAAAAGGGAGCCTTTTGCCTTGGAATCAAAGGAGGCTACAGGAGGCTTTTTTCCTTGTGCCTGCTGGTCTTGTGGGTGCCTCTTACATGCAAGAAGGAATTTGTGACTCAATCGAAAGCATGTATGCAGCAAAACTTGTCCAATTGAAGCAGGCTTGTAGGCAGTGAACTTGTCCAAAATGAAGCAGGCTTGCAGGAAGAGCGCTTGGTGAATTGAAAGGTTTTCCTTGAAGGGGGCATGTGTGGCCAGCATGTCATGGCCTTCGATTGCAAGCATGCAGACATCACACTTGTCCAATCGAAAGGCTGAATCGATGGAGACCTATTTTTCTCCAAATTTGTCAAAATGTTATTTTATCTGTTTTCTCCCTTTTTGACAGTTTCCTTTTAATCTTGGTACTGGAAATCCCAATGCACTTGTGCAAGCTTGAACCTTGAAAATCCTTGTAAGAAATGCCTTGAAAAATGAGAGGGCAAATTTTGGGGTACAACACTTAGGCATCGGTGCAGTAATCACGTTCGAAGTCTCCGGAGGATTAAACTCAATTTCCTTATTATCGATCATATCCTGAATTTTGCTTTTCAGGGCCCAGAAGTTGTTGGTGTTGTGCCCAGGACTGTTCAAGTGATAGGCACACCTCGCATTCGGATTGTACTTTGGAGAGGATGTGTTGGGATTTTTAGGAGAATCCCGTAGTGAAATGAGTTTAGAATTTAACAAATGTTGTAATACCTGAGATAAAGGCATGCCGATCTTGGTAAACTGCCTTGACGGAGCATTTGGCCTTTGACGGTTTCCCTATTGTGATTGTTGATCAGGCGCTGTATTAGAGATTAACACCGCTCCCATAGATTGATAGCTGTCATTTTTACTATGGCTCTTCTGGCCATAGACATTATTGGTTTCTTTTTTACCACCGAACGACTTCTTCACGGCATTAGAAGTTGCAGCCATTAGAATCTTCCGGCTCTTAATACCACTTTCGGCTCTTTCTCCTATCAGAATTAGCTCATTAAATCCAGATGGAGAACTCCCAATCAGATGATTAAAGAATGGGCATGTCAGAGTACCCGTGAACATATCAACTAATTCTTGGTCAGACAAGGGAGGTTGGACCCTTCCAGCTAAGTCTGTCCACTTCTGGGCATACTCCTTGAACCCTTCATTCGAGCCCATGGACATGTTTTGCAATTGTACATGAGTCGGCGTAAGGTCAACATTATATTGATACTGCTTGTGAAAAGCAGCAGACAAGTCTTCCCACATGTGAATGTTGGTTCCTTCAAGCTGGTAGAACCATTCAAGTTGAGTACCGGACAAACTTTCTTGAAAGAAATGGACCTGTAATTTCCTGTCAATAGTATGAGGTTGGATTTTTTGAACATACGACCTCAGATGAAGTTTGGGACAAGAGACCCTATCATATTTAGCAAATATAGGGACCTTGAATTTGTGAGGGATGACCATCCCCGGGATCAGACCTAGCTCTCCAAAATCCAATCCAGGCACTTTTTGGGTTTCTATAGCTTTGAGACGGTCTTCTAACTGCTTGTACTTGTCATCTGCAGGAGGATATTATTCATCGAAGTAGTCTTCATCTTCAGGAATATTCTCAGAACCCTGGTTATTTTTACCTTCATCCCTGACACTTCTACCATCCTCCTCTTGGTTGTCGTCTTCCTTAGAGGAAACATCATCCGCTTGAACCAGTTTAGTAGGACCTTTGAATCTTCTCCCCATGTTGAGGATAAGAGCCTGCTTCTTAGTCTTCTTTTTCTTGGCGAGGAGTTCCATCATCTCTTGTTGCCCTTTGGCCAGATTCAGAAGAGTCTCTTGAAATTGTGCATGATGAGCCTGGAGATCCTTGACAGTTTGTTCGAAGGCCATCTTATACTGAAATAAATAGTAAATAGATGAGGAAACTTGTATTGGAAAACATGTTTATGAAATTATACATGATATGTGGATGCAATGTTTTCAAAGACCTTAGGAGTTTTAAATTTTCTAACCGAGAGGAAACAAAAACAAAGATTTTTATTAGTAAGTTCAAGATTACAATTTCCTCTTAGGATTACAATGAAAACAAAAGGGACTCAAAGAGACAACAATATTAACTTCTAAAACCTAAGACTCAAGTCTCCCACGGACGCTTCCTCTTTGTGTCGATGTGTGCATTAAGGCTTTGCTCCTCGTGAAGTTGCTTTGTGAGCTCCAACACCTTCTTTTCACTTGCATAGAATTGAGTTTCAAAGGTATCCCATTCTTTCTTGAGTTGAATCTAGGACTTCTACAATTATTTGAGGTCAGTGGGCATGTCTGGATGGAGGATGGTGCGAGAAATGTCTCCTTTGACAACAGGCTCTATGATCACTGGTAGAACAGTTGGATATGGCATCATGAGGCTTTGAGCGTGATCTCGTACCCATTTGAGGTAGGGATCCAAACGGATGGAATTCTTTTGTCCTAAATTCTTGTTATAAATCTTGTTTACCATGCCCCAAGCACGTATGGACCTTTGACGATAACCTTGAAAATCATTATTGTAATCAAATATAATACCCTAGATAAGCATGTCATGAGGACCACCTCTTCGAGCATAACCAAGTTGGTGTAAAGCTAGAGAAGGGTTATAAGTAATAACTCCTCTAATTCCAAGGAGTTCAACATTAGTGAATTCCCTACAACATTCAATGATAGTAGTATCCTCTTGAGATTGGGAGCACCAATAGATATCTTAATGAGAAAGTGACATTATTCTTTGCGACCACCTCAAACTTGTTCATTATTCAATATTGATCGGGGAAGGTGCGAAATAAACCACCTAGATAGCAAAGGTATGCAACACATAAGAGTCCCTCGCTTCCTCATAGCACGAGTGTGAAGAGAATGCAGAATATCTCTAAGCAAAGTAGGCACATGGTTACGAGAAAGAAATATTTTGATGGCATTCACATCTATGAGTTGGTATGGATTAGGGAATATCACCAAACCATAGATCAACAAAGCCAAGATTTCCTCGAAATCCTGAAAACCCATAGCATCCAGAAACAACTGAGCTTTCTCTAACAAAAATTTAGAAAGAAAAACCCTTAACTCCACTTCTTGTTTCACAATTAGATACAATGTCAGACCGCTTCAGATGTAAGGTTGTTGCAATTTCTTCAGGTTGTGGATCTTTCTCTAAACCAGTGAAAGGTGTCTGATCAAGAACAGTTACTCTCAGTAGCTTAGGGAACTCTTCTATTGGGGGTACCAGCTGATAATCTGGAAAGGTGAAATAGTGATGTACAGGGTCAAAGAACTGGAATAGAACACTCATCATGTCTTCGTTGAAACCTGAGGTAACCAGACTGAGTAGTCGACCATGCCTTTTGATGAATGGAGAACTTTCGGGAACCCTTGAGACTAACTCTTTAAGCTGAGGAGGCACCCTTACAAATCTGATCCGGATAGTGTTTCTGCAAGCGGACGTCATAACCTACAAAACAGAACAAAGATAAACCTCTTGGTCCTTGAAATGGTTAGTGAAAATGATATGGTATGATGTCATGATGTTATGATGTCATGTTCGAACAATTAATCATACACAAACAAAACACACAAGGCCTTAGGTTTAAGCTTGCTTGGAGTTTGTAGGTAAGTACCATTTTGAATTGTTAGTTGGCTCAACCTGTCCTAAAAGAAGTAATCGGGTTTTAGGAATATCATATCACTGATTTTCTCTCAGGAATTGTTTTAGCTCAAGCATCTGAATTGCAGTCGAAATATCCCGAGAGTCCAATCTCAATGAGTGTAGCATCGAGTACCAACCAACTTCAGTTTGCACCAAAGTCGGCCATCTCACTACTTTCTAATGGATATGTTGTGTCAACTAAGGTTCTAAGGTCAGTTAGTGCTTATGACACCATGCGGAAGCCCAACATTCTCCTTGACTGACTCAAAGGACATCGACACCAACCAATGTATCAAACTTAAAATAGCCATCGCTTCAACCATATCGGTCTACGCCGTACAGTTTCCACGATCTATGCGACTTACCTAAAATTCCCCCAGATCCGAGTATAGGATATTTATAAGAATAACCCAAGCATATCCTGAAATATAAAGCATACAAGGAAAACAAGTAAAGCAATAAAGGTGATCTAGCTCTTAAGGTAACCCCGCTTTTAGTTTATCCCATGTAGAGTCGCCAGTTCTGTAATACGGTAGGAGAACTGACTTTTTAGTTTTACGTTTTATCGCAAATGTTGCGGATAGCAAGAGTCATCACCGACTTTTCTTTTATCGAATAAAGGAAAGGGTGAAAAGAACAGGAAAGACCTTTTGAGAATTTTTCTGAGTAACGGGGGTAGGTTATGAAAAGGGAAGGTGTTAGCACCCTTTTCATCCGTAGTTATCTACGGCTCTTAATCGCTAGCTCACTTTTTAAATTCTTTGTGCTTGTGTATGTTTGAAAATATTTTGAAAATGCCTAAGTGCGGAAATTTTGTAATGATTCTCGTATCATTGAGAATGTATACAAAATATTTGTTTTGGAAATATTTTGAAAGAAGGTGTTGTTTTATGAAAAGATGTTTTGTTTTGAAAAGTTTGTGAGCAAGTGACTACGAGCGTTCTATGCTATTACATCGCTTCGGGGATGAGGAGTATAAACCATTGAAAAAAACAGGGAGGAAAGCAATAAACCCTAATTATCTACTACAAACAATTGATAGTTTATAATATTGGAAAAATAATGCGAAAAAGTAAATGAGTGCGCGGAGGTTGAAAAGGGGAAAGATGTTTAGAAAAACCTAAAATATTTCTAAGTGTTTTAAGAAAATATTTTTGTTGTTTTTTTGGTTAGAAAAGCATTGGGAATGTAAAATAAAGAATAAAACCTAATTCTAATTAAATTACTAATTAATAAAAACAAACTATGATTAAGTTAATTAGTTTTAATTATCAAAAATTAAATTAATTAATCAAGATAACTAAATCTACTTTTTATGATTTTATTATTTTTTTTATTAAATAAAAATGATTAGAAAAGAAAAAAGTTAATTAAAACAAAAAATAAGTAAGTAAAATGGGCCTGGGTTGTAAAGAAATTTGGGGGGGTATGGAATCAGAAATTGCCAAGTCCAACACCTTAAGCCCAAACTCAATGGGATCCAATGCTGCTCTCCCGTGAGGGTTCATCATAGGCGTGTGGATCTGGGGCGTTAGATCTGATATTGTAAAGATCTGATGGTGATGAGGTGAGGGCACACGATGGACTTGTGAAGGCTTGGTGTGCTGAATTTGCAAGAAAAATATGTAAAAAAACAAAAGGGTACCACTGAGGCTCGAACCCAGGTCCCTAAGGTTACACGCGCGCTTGTTTTACCACTGGGGTGGCTATTTCATCCGGTTATGAAACTCCCCCAAGTAAATATATTATAAAACATGTTTGAAAATTTGAATTTTCCAGAACACCCTTCTTCTTCCCCGCGCGCAGACAATAGCAACAACAACACCATTTTTGAATTTCTAAAAGCTTCATTTCTCAACCTTTTTGAAAAGTGTAAACACCAAACTTGCTTTAAATTTGAACACGAATTCAGCCATGCCACTTATTTTTACTAACACTCAAAGATTATCAAGAATTCTATTAGTACCAAAATGAACCCTAACTGGTCAGAGCTTTGATTTTCACACCTCATGCAAAATTAATGAAAACTAATTATATGGTTAGCTTCAGGGAATTGATATCTACATATTTTATTAAGAAACCAAAGACAAATGACGCATGTATATGGATATCACAGTTCAAAAATTCTTACCTATTAGAGAAAGTCCAATGCTTCTTCTAGCTGTTACAGAAGCAATGTGATGATTGATTAAGCTTCCTTGGACCTCCCTGAATTTTTTTTAATCCTTACTTTGCGCTGAAAGTGTTTGAATCTCCCTAACCAAGTCAACTTGTAAGGCATAATTTTTGAGTTTGGAAGATGGTGATAATGATGTTATAGAAGTTGTTCTTGTTTTTGGACAACTTCTATATCATGTATGTGAGATGTGTGGATGGTTGGCTTGAACAAATATTGCAAGGTTTACGAGTTTCGAAGAAATGGACTCCAAAAGCTCAAAAATGGTGTTTTATGGCCAATTCTGGTTTGAGAGAGATTAAGGGTGTTTTTTAAAGTTGTGAATGGGTGTCTTATGCAGTGAGTTATGCTCTCTATTTATAGGAAAAGTTTCAGAGGATGAGAGGACTTGGTTTACAAGTTATCAAGTTTTGGCTTGGTTGAGATGTAACTTGTGATTTCTTGAGAAATAAGTGTTGCAATGCATAGTACCATGGCTCATAGAGTGGTTAGACACTTTAAACATGTTCTCTGATCTTCTAAGTTAAGTGTATATAGAGAAAACAAGTGATAGGCTCAAGGAGAGTTGACAATTGCATAAAGCATGCTTTATGGGAATGGAAGTGTGATCATTTTCCCTTAAATGGCCAATTTATTTGAATAAAGCCTTAATCACTTTGATAATGGCCCAAAATTTTGTGTAATCAACTAATTATGGAAAGATTTATAGTTTATAGGCATGTAAAACAAAGATATACAGGCATGGCATGAAGATTTTGTCTTATGGTTATCATAGAAATGACCTCTAATTCAAGTAAAAATGACCAACTTTGTCTCTTCGTAACTCTCAGCTCAAACATAATCTTTTATGCTCTTGGACATTTTGGAAAGCTTAGAACATGATCTTAAACTTTCATGTTGACCACTTTGGCTAAATCAACAGGGAAGTTGGTGAAAATTGGCCAAGAAGTTGAGATGAAAAACTGATCAAAACTTGTTGAAAATTTTTCTAAGTGTTAGATAAAAAGTATCAGAACTTCATGGGCCCATATCTCTTAATCCAAGCACTTTTTTAGGATCATCCCACATTAACAAAGTTGTAGAATTCATTAATCCCTACAACTTTCATGTTGAAAGTTTTCCTTGAATCAGCTTGTATCTTGAGGAACCTTGCTTGTGAAGTTAGGTTTTTTTAGGTACAAAACACTTGAGTTTTCTAAGTGTTTGAAAATCTTCAATTTTGACTTTTGTTGAATTTATTGATTTTCTTGATTCTTGATGACAAAGTTTAATAGTTTTTAATGTTTTGATAATTCTTGATTTTTGAATTCCAATGTTGACCAAAAAGTCAAAGTTTGACTTGTGTGACTGTTGACCTTTTATCAATTGATTCAATTCTTCAACTATAAATCATTTGTATCTTTGGAATGTCTTGATCCATGTAATTAGGTCAATATTTTTTATTTGAGACTTTTAGATCATGCTTTAAGCCATTAGGTCATGCACTAGGCTAAAAGTGAATAATCAGTCATCTTCAATCAAAACCCTAATTTGGCAATTTTTGACCTTTGATGATTTGAGGTCCTTCCTTGAAGAATCATGATCAATCCTTGATAAAATGATGAATATCACCTCAAAATGTTGATGTTGGCAAAAAATCTTGAAGTTTGATTATATGTTGACCATAGCTGACTTTTTACCCAATACAGTTGACTTTTAATCTTCTGAGTCATTGACTAAGCAAACATGTGATGCAAGACTTGAAACTTGACATAAGCATTATTGAGGATCTATGATGAACCATGAAAGTCATTTGAGTCCCTGGAAACCCAATCTTCTTTGAGAATCACCAAACCCTAGTTGAAGACCCTTGCTTAGGAAGAGGTTTGACCAGTCAACTCTTGAGTGGCTTTGAGTATTTGAGACCTCATGAGAATGTCTTGAAGAAAATGGGAGAGAAAATTTTGGGGTACAATACGCCCCTCTTGTTATTATAAATGGGCCTCTAGAAAAAATCTCTGACCCATCAACGAAAAGAAAAACCCCCCTACTTATTCTAAATAGGCCTCAAAGAAATCTTAATGGGCCGTCCTAAAAAACGCATGACATGGGCCCAATTAATTCAAAAAACATGCACCCCCCCTCCCTCTTTTGTTAAGAAAACGAGCCAACCCTTAATGGGCCATCAGATTTTGATGTCCCAAAATACCACACCCCTATATTATAACAATATACCTTCTTTTTATAACTTGAATTGGATTTTTAAATGATCCCAAAATCTTTAATGGGCCATCAGACTTTGATGGTCCATTTTGAAATAAGACACCCCTTCTTTTGAATTTAAAACCCCTCCATAAAATAATATTCAAAGAAAACAATTTTAAATACCAATGATTATTAAATTAGAAACGTAGTAATAATACGACTATTGAATTGATAGGGAAAATTTGGGGTATGACAAATTGTTGAATAAAATTTTGTTATGACTCAATTCCATGTTTATACCATTGTTAAGGTTTTGAAGGTTTTAGGTATAATGCAAAATCATTAAATTATTGAATACATGAGTTTGGATTGATGAATTGTGTGAAAATTGATGCATATGTGTTGTGTTAATGATATATAATGTTGGATTATTGATATAAGACGTGTCAGGTTTTGGAAATGTGTTGGAATGGGTTTCGTACACAAAAACTTGCAGAAAATTGCATTTTACCCAGGTGTAACCGGTTATTAGTTTTGAGGTAACCGGTTACTGCATAAAGAAATTGCTTGTTCCAGCTACTAGAATTTGAGGTACACTGGTACAAGAAAATGGGTAACCCGTTACCTCAGCTCTGGGACAGAAATTTTGAAAATCTTCGAAAATTCATAACATGAGTTCCGTAACTCAGTTAGATTTGTCGTTCGAAGAATTGGGAATATGTTACGGTGAACTATATTTTGGTGAAATAAAATGAGTAATATGGAGTATTTTTCTAGTGTCTATACTATGATGAGTTATGGTTATTTTTCAGTGATATATTATGATGTATGCTTTTGTGATGAATTGGTGTTGTTACAAAGTTGTTATGTTGTACTATGATGTATGTGATGATATTATGATGGCTGGAGTTGATGATGTGCATGTTTAATATGTATGTGTGCTATGTGAAGATAATTATATGCTGATTATATGAATGATGATGCAATTGACTAGATGTGGTCAAATTATTATTGTTGTTGTGCATCACCCATTCTTGGCATTTTTGGACATTGTTTCACCCGTGTTTTTAAGATGTTGGTTCAGTGTTGGCCTTAATCCTATTGTGCGGATTGAGTGCATTTTATTTTGTGATCCAGTTCCAAGAGGGAATCGATACTATGGTGAGGATCTTTGGAGGGTGATGACCAAGTGTTCATCAAAGATTTTGGTACCATATACACGATTCAATGTTGTTACATTAGCATCTTATGTGATATTGCATAGAATTTTATTAATGAGTTATGTGATGATAATTATGAACTATGGGATTTTATTTGGATGATATATGTGATATGTTTATATTTTATGATGTACAGGGTGAGTATGAAGTGTTGATGAATAAATGCGTCGAATTATATGATGATGATGTTGTAGTTACTATATCTTTTTCCATATATCTTATATAATGAACTGTGATTACTCGCCTTGCCTGTTTGAATGTTGCCTCCATATGGGTAACGTGAAGATGATCAGGAATAGCTCGTAGAAGTGTGAAGATAGCTTTGGAGTTATTTATTTTGTCTCTATTGAGTAAAAGGTGTCTTATTCTGATATATATAACATTGAGGTTAGGAATGTTTGAGTTAAACATTGTGTTCTTCTGTGTTGACATGATTTATGAGTTGTTTTGATTGTCTAAGTTGTTTTGAATCATAAATTATGAATGATGAAGTATAATGATATTTTCTTTAAAGGATTTTAATGACACTATGTTAAGACTAAGATTCTGCTGCAAATTATTTGAATTATGTGTTGATATTGAGAAAAGGAAAATTGAATTATAACTGTTGAAAAACCTGTGTTACAGAGCATGATGTGTATTATGTTGTTCTTATGAAGCATGTGACACCCTTGTTGTTGATTTATGTTGAATAAATATTTTATTATTTATGCATTATTATTTGGGTTTTAGAAGGGTGTTACACTCTAATACATCGCCATCCTCACCATCTCGAGCAATAGGGATGCTGCACCCTAAGGGGAAGAAGCACTCTAGAGCCTAGATCACCTCGATCTCCAAGGGAGAGAGGATACGTGATTCCACCCTCATGATGAACTTAGGATCAGGATTCTAGGAAATAGGGTACAAGGGCTCACCTCTCGCTCCCACCTTGATAGGGAACACTTGGTCTACCCCTCTTATTCGAGCAAATTTGTCTTTCCAGTCTTCATATGGACTGGCAAAGGGCTTTAAAAAATGCACCCTCGGAAAAGGGTGTAAAGTCACCAAATCACTACCGGGAAGAGACTTTGTCTAAAAAAATTACAAAAACACCCTAACAGAGGGCGACACCGCCAGGTGACGACACACTATCTGAAAAGCCTTGAGTATTCCCCAGAAATTTGGAGTAATCTGGGAGGGTGCCACATTGACGGCAGTTAAAAACTATGTGTGATCGGTGGAAATAGAACTGACTGTTTTTTAATGCTGGTTCGCATTTGCGTTTGTTTTCGCAAAATGTCGTGGTAAGCAAGAGTCGCCGCCGTCTTTTATTTTATCCAACAAGGAAAGGACAAAAGCACAGAAAAATTCCTTTTCGAGATGTTTCTCGGGTTCGGGAGGTAGATTATAAAAAGGGAAGGTGTTAGCACCCTTTCTATCTGTGGTTATCCACGGGCTCTTAGGTACTTGCTCCTTGTGTTTTCAAAAAGTTTTGCTTTTCTTGTGTTCGTGGGTTTTGAAAAGAGTTTTGTTTGAAAACTTCGATTTAACTCTTGTTTCTGTCCTCAAGAGTGTATGAAGTATTGTTGAAAACTTTGTTTGAAAAGTGTAAGTGCGAAAAATTTGTTTTGTTTTGAAAGAGCAGTACCTGAGAACCTCTACCTACTGTGATCGGTGGATCTGGAACTGACTGTTTAACGCTGGTTCGCGAAATGTCGCGGAAGCAAGAGTCGCCACCGTCTTTTATTTTCTCCAAATGGAAAGGACAAAAGCACAGAAAAATTCCTTAAAGAGATTGCTCTCGGTTCGGGAGGTAGGTTATAGAAAGGGAAGGTGTTAGCACCCTTTCTATCCATGGTTATCCATGGGCTCTTAGATACTTGCTCAATGTGTTTTCAAAATTGTTTGGTTGCTTTTCAATGTGGGTTTAAAAAAAGTTTCTTTGAAAAATTTCAGATCGACTCATACGTCAGAGTGTTTGAAAAGTTTGCTTTGAAAGCTTTTGAAAAGTGTCAGTGTGAAAAGTCTTTTTGATTTGTTTGAAGTTAGAGCAAGTATCCTTGAGAACCTACCTACCCTAAGGAATTCGTCTGTGTAAATGTCCTTTAAAGTAGTGCCATCCCACCATTGAGAGGTAGGTAGCACCACCGTTGGAGGTGTTCGGGTCAATTCGATATTCGGGACGTGGTGATCACCAGAGCAATGGGAAGACACCTTAGAAGCTACCCTCATGCCAGGTTCCCGGATCATGAGGACTTACTAAGACGTTTTCTACTCGACGACCACCTTTCGAAAGGCAACAGTGAGGCGTACCCTAGGGGTGGTGAGTGCGAATTGTGTGTCATGTTTCAGTTATTTGTCTTGTCATGTTTGTCGTGTTCTACGCTTGATTTTATTTAGACATTCATTCTTGCATGCATATTTACAGTTAAATATTTGCGGGAAAATAAATAAGGCTATTACAAACGGCGCGGGTCCACATCGCCAAAATTAAACCGGACCCGATTTAGCAGAAACATAAATAATGCGAAGAAATAAAGTGCGAAAAATTTAAATTACAATGCTTTGGGAGAGATACAGAATTATAACGAACGATAAAAATAAATCATGCGAAATTAAATGATTAACGACGGGCGTTGGACCCTTTTGCAAAATATTAACAGTTTAATGAGAATTAAGAATTAAATAATAAAAAAAGGAATTAAATGTTTTTGATATTTTGTATTTTTTAAGATTTAAAAGAAAAGGGAGTTAATTAAAATTAAATTAAGAAGCAAACCCTAATTCTAATATTTTTTAGTTATTAAGAAAGAATTAAAATAAGCTCTAAATTAAACCTAAAATTTATTATGTACAATTTTTAATTATAAAAATAATAAATAAATAGTATTGTGAGAAATAAAAATTAAAAAGACATTAAAACTATCAATTAACCTAATTCTACATGTTTTTGGATTTTTCATTAAAAAAGAAATTAAAATTAAAACCTAATTAAACTAAACAATTTACATTCTAATTTATTCATGGCAATAATAAAATAAAAATTGTATTTTTTGTCTTTTCTGTATTTTTTAATGTTTTTATATTTTATAGAAAAAATAAATTAATGGAATTAAGAAAATAAATAAAACAACAAAAATAAAAAGTGAGGAGAAAAATATAAAAAAATGCAAACCAGGGTGGGGTGTAGCCCCAAATAAGGAGGTATAGGCCTGGAAAGTCTGGCCCAACAAGATTTGAATTTGCTGACTTTTCATGATTCCATATGATGCGTTTGACCAGGCGTAGGTGTTCTTCAGTTTCCAACCTTTAGATTGACCTCCAAGCGGACGTGGCATGTTGATGATGGAGAGACTATGGTATATCTGGATATTAGCGTAGCATGGAATAACGTATTGAAAAATAATGTTGAGATTTTGCCAGACCTGGGACTTGAACCCAGGTCTTGAGAGTCACATGCCTAGCGTGTTACCAACTGCGCTGCTGCTTTTCATTTAATATATTATATAATACAAACAATATAAAAGAAAAGTGGAATCACGCTTGGAACGCGCGCCAAAATTTGAAACGGCCACTCAGATGATGCCATGTAGTCGTCTTCTTCGCGTGCCTGAAAATAAAAACAATATGGCAACGGTTTTAACGCGTTGCTGTATGCCACCTACAAGAAAATAGCGATTAGACGGTGGGTGGATATAAATTGTTCGCGAATGCACGAATCTCCTCGTCTTGGCATACTGAACACAACGGTGGTATTGAGATGGCCTAATTTTACTTGTATTGGGAAACCCCCTTTTTGAGTTCCTGAAACCCTAAAATTTGGACATGGCAAAACCTTGTATACAGCTTAAAAATCCAATTAAACATAATGGTTAGTTTTGAAACCTTGTAAGGAACATGAATCCATGATTAGAATGTTATGATAATGCCTGAAATTGAAAATACGATTATGCTTTTTTATGGAAAAAGATGGACTTCTGTATACCGATTCCACGCGTATTGATGATTGTTCTTGATTGATACACGTTCAGAATCAACCCAGGAAGCTATTGGAATAAGATTTAGGGCTTCAATCCTCCTCTAACCTTGAAAACCGTTTTCAATTTTTGGGACAATTTTTCAAGTTTATCTTTTGCTTTTGAGCGCAGCTTCCAGTCTAATTTGCTTAGGGTTGTCTTCTGGATCATATAGTGAGGCTTCTAGGTCAACAAAAACCAACAAAATCTCATCAATTCATTATTTGAAGATTTGATTTGCTTAGTATCTTTTCCAATCTTTTTTCATGTTGTTTTTGTTCAATCATGATCCAAATCTCATCCAAATTTGCCTAATTGGGATATGCACGAAATATTATGAATAAACATGCATGAAAAGATTTCTTTAGGTTAAGTTTGATATTTTTCATATATTAAAATCATTTAAATGAATATAAATTAATATTAATTCAAATAAATAATTAAAAAATATGAGAATACTTCCCTTTGGGCCTAGTGGTCGTGCATAGGCTTGGCATGAAGAAATTTGGAAGAAAAATGAGCCCATTTGCATTTTTAGGCCTTTTGCATCAATGTTGACTTTCAAAAATTTCAAAAAATTTCCCAACTTCCACAAGGCATAACTTGGTCAATTTTTAAGCTTTTCACATGTTCTTGGACATTTTGGAAAGATCTTTGAATCCTTTAACCAATGCCTTTGGTCCCATGTCATTTTGATTTACCAATCTCAAGTTATGGCCTTTGACTTAAAGTCCCTTTTTGTTGACTTTTGAAAATGACCTATAATGTTGAAATTGATAACTTTTTGTGAGAGCATTTCTTGGACTTGGAACATGAAGATGAATTGTAGGAAATGTCTTTCTCTTCAAAATGAGCTTTGGATGGAATTTTTCTGATAATCCATGTGAAAGTTATGCCCTGGTCAATTTCAGTTGACTTTTTCAGCTGTCCAAATATAGCAACTTTTGCATCTTTGATGATTTCTGAGCCAAATTTTGAGAATCATGATCAAGCATTGATCAAATGATGTTTGTGGCTTCAAAATGATATGTTGACCAAAAATTTGAACTTTTGACTGTCAAATGACCATTTTGCCCCTACAGTTGACTGTGGTGCAATCTAGGGTTTTGACTGTGCAATTTTGAGCTGAATGCCTTGAAACTTGACATGAGGATACTTGACCATCTTTGTAGGCATGTGAGACTTGATTGGGCCTTTGAAAAGTTCATTTGCTTGACCAGAACTCAAACCCTAGTTTTGACTGTATAGGAGCCAGTTGAGCTGCATAACCCTTGGGGAATTTTGTGACCTTGACTTTGACAATTCTTGATGAATATGGGAGGGCAAATTTTGGGGTACAACAGTTGCCCCTGTTCAATCTTCTTAGACCTGAGGATGCAGATTGGCTGACGTGCCTTTCGTAATCCGAGGGTAGAAGATGATTGGACACTAGAGTGCCCAGAAATTTGCGCTCACGTAGTAACAATGATGATGAGGGAATGGGCTTATAGATGCCATTTGGATGTTGCTTGGATAGGGTGATGGGCTTATAGATGCCATCTGGACGTTGATCGCGTAGGAAATTCCTTAGCGAGAACCTGCATACCTGCAAAACAGAAAAAATGAGTACCTGACACGTCGCAGGAGCTGATTTTAGATGCTTGATATAGATATGTCCTGACTGGTTACAGGAGCTGAATCTGGAGCTTCAAATGCTGATGAATGAACCAGGGATGGTTACTGCCTTAGCATAAATGATAAGAGAATCCTGAATGATTTCAACCTCAACAACGCTCGTTGAGAAAATCTTGGTGAGAATTACCGTCTTCGTAGTGTCAGGAAGAGAACCAAAGGACATTATAATATCAAAGGGAGTCACCTCATTCACCGTTGGAGAGGGAATTATAGGAAATTATAATCTGAAAGGAAATATCACCTCACTCGCCGTTGGAGAGGGAAACATCTTGAAAGGGAATTACCACCTCACTCGCCGTTGGAGAGGGAAACATCTTGAAAGGGAATTACCACCTCACTCGCCGTTGGAGAGGGGACCATAAGAGAATATCACCTCACGCTCACGCCGGAGAGGGGAACATCTGAAGAAGGAATTACCACCTCACACGCTGTTGGAGAGGGGACCATAAGAGAATATCACCTCACGCTCATGCCGGAGAGGGGAACATCTGAAGAAGGAATTACCACCTCACACGCCGTTGGAGAGGGGACCATAAGAGAATATCACCTCACGCTCATGCCGGAGAGGGAAATATCTGAAGAAGGAATTACCACCTCACACGCCGTTGGAGAGGGGACCATAAGAGAATATCACCTCACGCTCATGCCGGAGAGGGGAACATCTGAAGAAGGAATTACCACCTCACACGCCGTTGGAGAGGGGACCATAAGAGAATATCACCTCACGCTCATGCCGGAGAGGGGAATATCAAAAAGGGATTACTACCTCACACACCGTTGGAGAGGGGACCATAAGAGAATATCACCTCACGCTCATGCCGGAGAGGGGAACATCTGAAGAAGGAATTACCACCTCACACGCCGTTGGAGAGGGGACCATAAGAGAATATCACCTCACGCTCATGCCGGAGAGGGAAATATCTGAAGAAGGAATTACCACCTCACACGCCGTTGGAGAGGGGACCATAAGAGAATATCACCTCACGCTCATGCCGGAGAGGGGAACATCTGAAGAAGGAATTACCACCTCACACGCCGTTGGAGAGGGGACCATAAGAGAATATCACCTCACGCTCATGCCGGAGAGGGGAATATCAAAAAGGGATTACTACCTCACACACCGTTGGAGAGGGAACCATAGGGAGAATATCACCTCACGCTCATCGTCGGAGAGGAGAATATCAAGAAGGGATTACTACCTCACACACCGTTGGAGAGGGAACCATAGGGAGAATATCACCTCACGCTCATCGTCGGAGAGGAGAATATCAAAAAGGGATTACTACCTCATACACCGTTGGAGAGGGAACCATAGGGAGAATATCACCTCACGCTCATGCCGGAGAGGGGAACATCTGAAGAAGGAATTACCACCTCACACGCCGTTGGAGAGGGGACCATAAGAGAATATCACCTCACGCTCATGCCGGAGAGGGGAATATCAAAAAGGGATTACTACCTCACACACCGTTGGAGAGGGAACCATAGGGAGAATATCACCTCACGCTCATCGTCGGAGAGGAGAATATCAAAAAGGGATTACTACCTCACACACCGTTGGAGAGGGAACCATAGGGAGAATATCACCTCACGCTCATCGTCGGAGAGGAGAATATCAGAAAGACTTCTGGAAGCAGTATCAGAACGTCACCATATCTGGATCATACCCGAAACTATATCGAGAAGGGAATCTGGAAGCAGCATCAGAACGTCACCATATCTGGATCATATCTGAAACTATATCTAGAAGGGTATCTGGAAGCAGCATCAGAACGTCACCATCGCTGGATCATATCCGAAACTATATCGAGAAGGGAATCTGGAAGCAGCATCAGAACGTCACCATATCTGGATCATATCTGAAACTATATCTAGAAGGGTATCTGGAAGCAGCATCAGAACGTCACCATCGCTGGGTTTACATCTGAAACTATATCTAGAAGGAATCGCGATTAGTTGGTAGTAGTCATTTTTGTATTGATCTTTTTCCTGAAAAGGCAAAACATAATTGTATGCAAAATCATGATGCATGAACTGTATGTCTTCAAAATCAATGAGATTCGTGTAATATGATGCATATGCATGCTATAATGATGTATGTGACGTTTTATGAATGTATGTTTGTCTAAGAAAATAAATCCTTGACGGGTGCCGGGAAGTCGCATCCTGGGCTGATGTGGAAGAATAGCCTTTTGCTTCCGCTGGGGATGATAGTTGAGGATACCTTGCTGTATTGGAAGTATGAATGGACTTCGCCGGGGTAAGAAGATTCTGTCGACGACGCTCTTTCCGTGGCTTTTGGCTGAGGATAACCCAGTTATATCCTGTTAAGGAAATAACTCTTTAAATCAAGCCGGACGACGCGTTCGTGCTCTGCGAGGGGATAGGCTTCCAGAATCCACTAGGGATAAGCTTACTGCTTGGGGAGATGGATTCCAACTTTCCTGGGGAACTGGATTGGACTCTCCTGGGGAAGTTTTGAACTGCGTTGGCTATATTCTTCAACGGAGCTTACCCTGATACCTTGGAGGACAGAACAATCAGACTGCCCAGACCAACCTTTATTGCCCCTGTTTCTTATGGGGTGCTGATAGTTGTTGAGGGTCGAACCTTCTTCTGGTAGGCAGATGACAAGATGACAGGACATAGTCGTACGCTTTAATCCCTAACTTTTGCCTGGACCGCCCTTTCGGGTTTTCAGTCCAGCGGGATACCCATTTTTGCCCAAGCCGCCTTTTCAGGTTTTCGACTTGCCGGGTGTACAGATTTTTTATTTCATCCCTTCATTTTGCCCGAACCCTTTTGGTTCGCCGGGAAGCCCTTATTTTTGCCTAGGTATGTCAACCTAGCGGGTCTTTGATTGTGCGCAGTATTTTTTTTCGACTATGTCCGCGCTCTTAGAATGTAGGGAATTGCCCCTGTTTAGAAGTGTTTTGTCACCAGAAGGTATTTGATCAGGCGAGATTTGTTGTTGAGATGCCCCAAGTGACTCAGGCGGAGATTTGCCCCAGGCTATTTGACTTTTGGGAGATTCTCCGAATCTTGACTGGATTGCCCCAGATGACGGACCATGATTAGGTCGTGCCCCTTGATTGGAGATGTTCTTGTTCACTAGGTATTTCTCGTGCGAATTTCCCTGCTGTTCAAACAAAAAGTCATATGCAAACAATGTTATATCAAAAATGCAAAGCTTATGTCTGTCTTGAAGATTTTGAAAATGCATTCTTTTTCATAAAACAAATGAATGTTTGTAAAACATGATGTCAACTCCGTATTTATCGTAGGCCTTCAGGAGTCAGGATACCTTTCGTGACAGTATGCTTTCGAACTAACCCATGCTTCAGCTAGGACTTTTAAGGGTTATAACGTGGCTTGGTTCACGGTTTAAGAAACAAAGGATAAAGGCTCAAATTATTTGTACCCACCCGCTCTTCGTGATGTTCTCCAAACCTAAACTCAGTTGATCATGCGTTAGACCTTGCTTGAGTCTTTGCTTTGATGTTCCAATAATGGTTCAGCTGTCGATGATTTATTCTGAATAGGCAGTCATTTTTTTGCTTTGATTGAGGGTTTGTGAGACCTCTTTCTTGATTTTGTTATCCCTTTCTTTTTTGCCTGAACTGTTTCCTTTTTGGGATTACAGTCAGCGGGATGCCCCGGTTTCATAAGTCCCCTTTGTAGGTTTAGACTTTTTTGGGCTTTTCATTTATGAATTTTGATGATGACTGCCTGTCCTTTTGATTGTTCTGAACCATCACTGTCTTTGTTCGTTTTGTAAAGATACACTTGGATCAACTGAGAGAACTACCCTGCCCCAGGTTATGATTAAGGGTTTTGATTTTCGAAAAATAAAAACTCCTACTTCTTTGGCTCTGATGGGTTGACGAGGGATTATCATCCTTATAACTCCAGTGTTTAGGAATTGAAACAATGCCTGTACCTCATCAGCGGGGTCTGTTCAAAAGCATACTGTAACGATCGTGGTATCGTTTTCGTCATCCTCCCTCAAGAGGCTTAGAATTTTAGATCCGGAGTTGGCATCAGAAAAAATATGAAAAGATATTTGAACATAATGAAAATAATTGTATTAATTTCCAAAACAGACATATGCAATGCATTAATAGAATAAAAGAGTTTGCTATGACATTAATTGTTTGTATAAGCAAAGAAAAATACAACTCAAAAATTCAAATAAACAAAAGACTTCAATGATTGGGCAACGAAGCAGTGATTATGTTCGGAGTATCTGACACTTCAAACTGAATCTCTCCAGCGTCGATCATATCTTGAATCTTATTCTTGAGAGGCCAGCAGTTGTCTGTAGTATGCCCCGGGCTATCTGAATGATATGCGCACCTATCGTTGGG